>OU744317.1:58496271-59096271 GCA_916610145.1 Eristalis arbustorum | reverse complement strand
TACGCACACGTATGGGTTGAGTTTCCTTATGACTTACTTACGCTAGCTGAGTCGCTGTCTTCTTCTATCGCGCCGTCTATCGGTAGTGGATTCGAAGACTTTCCGAGTTGGAGCCAATTTGGCTGGGACGATGTCACTAAAGTTGTCATACATTTTGTTGTTATGTCTTTTCCTCGACTTACTTCAAGCTGATTTTTGACAAAGTCAATGCCATGGAGGACTACTTTAGATTTTCTGTTTCGGCTGTGTTTATCAATTGATGTAGACCAAGGAAGCAGCGGTTGGCAATGGTTATTCTTTATCTGGTTTCAGATTTAGACAGAATCACTCAATTTAAATTGATAATTTGACTGTCTGGGCGTTCCCTGGAGTACACCCTCCATGATATAACATGGAAAAATTAACATTTTTCGTTATCAGATCCTTGTCTGGGATTCAATCAACCCTAGTAGATGGCACAATGGCTGCAAATATATAACAAATAATAAAAGCGCAAGCAAGCATTACTATTTCTGGTATGCCTGGTGCCCCAACATGCTCACAGATAAGGCACGGTTTCCACGAAAGACGCAGAAGCAGACCGACCGAGCAGCGCTACATTCCGGTGTCTCACTCAACCATGTCCTAGTGCACCCTCAAAAGGACCTGCATGGTGAATCACTTGGGCCAAGCGGGCAGGCCGGAATAGAACGCCGCTAAAAATAATTCACTGCAATTTCCTAGTTGTAATCATTACAGACCACTGCCTGGTGCCACAACATGCTCACAGATTAGGCACGGTTCCCATGAAAGATGCCGAAGCAGACCATTCTATAGCCGCACCATCGCATAAACCCTGCTAAAACCATGGAGTATTTTGACTAAATAAGGCTACAGTTGACTTAAGCTGGGCTTATCTCGATCAGTTGGTCTGTGTGAGACTGACTCGCCTAACCTAACCTAAACTAATAGGCTGTGTAAAAGAGACCAATCAAGGTCTATGACCTCACTGATAATTCCGTAGTTCAATTTTCTATGGACCACAATCACTCAAAAAAACGGACTGGACCTACAATAACATTTCTAGTAGCTTACGTAGTAAATTCTTTCCCATTCATTATTTAGTCACGTGCTGAATGTTATCTGTTCATGCTATTTTGTCATGAAAAATCTTATCAACAAACACGCTGATGGAGATAGTGTCCAGTAATTGCAGCCAATCAAACTGTCAATTATTATTACATACATATAAAAAACTCTTAACTAATACATTGAAGAAAATTTAATGAGAAAACTTTCTTAAGAGAGTTCAGGTTAGTAAGGTGAAGTGTATTTAGTTGCGACGATGAGTTGAACTACATTTAATGGAAACAGATTACATTACATATTTCCTTATAATATGTGTACTTGAGTTCATTGCACTAATAAGCAGCGGTGACGTATCGTTAGAAACAGTCTGAACAAACGGTTTTGAAGTGAAATCAATTATTGAATGATTAACTATTCATGGTAGACGAAAGTTAATGCGGGCTAACGTGAATGAAAAGCTTAATGGGGGTGATTCTGTTGACATTAATTTCACATTACATAGCGGAGTTGAATTTTATCGGGGCATAAAATGTACTTTATTTCTTTCCATTTAGCCATTATTCACCTGTTTTCAAATAGCAAAGTTTTTAATTCGCTTAGCTTGTTTTCTTGTGTTGCTAAAGAATAATTTCCATCGTAATCGTGGACAAAGAGCATTTTTTATTGATTTCTATAAGAATTTTATTTTTTGCTGTGGATATGTAACCAAATGGAAAACAGCTTATTTTATCGATGATGAGGACGCATATCGGTTCCAAGTCGACTTCAATTTGATTCAGCCTTCCGCAGTTGCTTGAAAATCGTCTAAACTGCTACCAGATACCAATTGTTGCAATTGTTGTTGTCGGCTTTGTGAAGCTTTAAATGCCATCAAGTATATCTAGCTGTCAAAATATTCAGAAAAAGTTTGTAATGTCATCGTAAGCAAAAGTTCTTTGAAGTGAATACAAGGAAGGACCAAGAGGTTCGCAAAGATTCACTGATTCGTGTGGTTTGTATCAAGAAGGCATCATCGAACCATATATTTTTTAAAATAAGATATGAGACACCTTTCAGTGACAAGATCTTGACCATAAGATTTCCTGTTCCATACTTGATTGTAATTGTTTGAAATATTACATTTTCAGCCATATTAATGCAGATGTTTAATTGGTGGCGGACATACGGAAAGAACAGATTCAGGGTTTGGGTTGGATTCGATGCAAATGTATTCATAACAGACCCAAAAGATATAGAAGTATGGTAACCACTTATATTTTGAAACGAAAAATCCTCTAAAATAAATACCCTTCTCAGGCCGTCCTTTCCAGTACACAAATTTTGAAAAAATCCATCATCTACGATTTGCTCCATCCGTGGCTGGGGCAGGGGCTTCTGACAAGTACTGGATCCCTGTGGCACAGTCACCGAAAAATGATCACTCCATCGTTTCATTTTAAGATTCTTGTTGATTTCCTTGAAGTGATGAACAAAAATTCAACGAAATTCGTACAAAGCCTCACGAAGGAGTCGAAAAACGAACGTATCTTCGATTTTCAGCGACTAGTGTGTTATTGCACATTGGACGTGATTTGTGGTAAGCATAGTTTTTAAAGTACCTAGACAGGCTGATGTTCTACGTGGTTAACTTACAGAAACTGCAATGGGAGTTAGTATCAATGCTATGGATGACAACGATTCTGATGTGGTTAGGGCGTTTCAATAGTAAGATGTTCATTTTTCGCATTTTAATGTTAATTCACTCATATGTACCTCTTTACAGCATGTGCTTTTCAATCCAAATGCGAGCATTCAATCCATGGAAGAGAAAGATGTTTTTATTCCGATTCTCTCCAGAATACAAACCCTACATAAACGCGCTCAACACATTACAAAAATTCACATTCGATGTAAGTCTTTGATGACCATATTCTACATTTATTTTTTGTGTAGATCTAAGTTTAGTTTTCTACGGGGCACACATGTTAACGCGTGTTGACGTTTTTTTACAAGTTTTTACGAGTCCAAAATCAAACTTTCTCAAAAGTCGGACTGCATATCAAACAATTGCAACATAGCCAAACAGCCACATCCATCGAAAATATCATTAAGCAGGCAGTCGATGAAATTTGAATTGATTCTTTCAAGGCGATGTTGAAAAATTAAACGACAGTAAGTTCGATATCAATCTCTTTGGTGTTAGAAGTTTTGGGGGACAAACATTTCTGTCCGCCACCGTTAAAACTAGCGTCTCGCTGACAATTATAAATTCTTCATTTTTATTGAAAATAAAAATTGTCTGAAACGATCGAAGGATACATGTGTACTGTGCTCCTCATCGCCCATTCAGGTTAACTTTGCATCTGCTTGATAATTATTTCACACTATCCATATTCTTGTTTCCTTGAGAAACTTGAATTCATTTTGTTGGGAAAACTTTACTTCAAAACTGTTTCTTGTTTCCCCGTATCCAAAGTCAGACCTTGTATTATTCATCATAACAATCAAAGTCATCATTCGATTTTAGAGAAAGAGAACAAATTAGTATACCAACCTAAGTTCTTCTCTTCGTTATAAACTGCTAGAATGATGCTGGTTTCATTGTCGCATATGACTTCCTTAAATTGTGCACTTGGTTTATTAAGTGTCTTGATCTTCCACTTACACAACCAATAGACTGGAAATACTTTTTAGCACGGCGTTGAGAAGTTTGCCTTGGGCAAATACTATGCACCAAGTGTTATGTATTTCACGTAGTCATCAGTAGTGGAGGACTGCTACGAATCTCTCTTTCTGTTACCTTTATATATACATGTACATAAACAGACATTCAATTAATAATCAAATCAAATAACTACATATTCCTTGCAACAGATCATTTCTAAACGTCGCGATGCTATGCAAAACAACGCTAAGGTTGCCAGCAGTTCAGAGAGTTCAGATGATAAAATGCTACGCCCAAAAAACGCATTCTTGGATACATTACTTACAGCCACAATTGATGGCCGTCCGTTAACAACACAGGAAGTCTACGAGGAAGTATCGACATTTATGTTTGAGGTAAGAGTCTTTTTCCATCATTTTACATTTGTTTAACCATCCTACATATTCAACAACTTTAAAGGGGCACGACACAACTGCGTCAGGAATTTCATTTGCCATATATTTGCTCTCAAGACATCAAGATGTGCAGGTTGGCACTAAAAGTAATAGTAAATCAAATCATAAATAACAAATTTTCAGGAAAAAGTATTTCAAGAGCAGAAAGACATTTTCAACGGAGACCTAACACGTCAGCCATCTTACGCCGATGTTCAGGAAATGAAATATTTGGGCAATGTTATCAAAGAAGCACAGCGCTTGTACCCAAGTGTACCTTTTATAGGACGTTTCACGGAAAAACCCTTTGATCTGAGTAAACATTTGCCAAGAATATTTCTTCCGAACAACTAAATTTAAATTTTAATGTTCACTTTAGACGGAACAATTTTGGAGAAGGACACAACAATTAACCTATTTATTGCTGGCATGGGTTACAATGAAAAATATTTCCCGGACCCGTACAAGTTTGATCCAGAACGCTTCAGTCCAGAAAATCGAGCCAATGCTAATCCCTATGAATACGTTCCATTTAGTGCTGGCCCAAGAAACTGCATCGGTATTCATTTATTTTTAATTTTTGTTAATTAAATTCTTAAATGGAATCTCTATTTCTAGGGCAAAAATTTGCACAAATGGAATTGAAGTCAGTGGTTGCGAAAATTGTGCGATCATTTAAGATACTCCCACCAGAGGATGGACTTGAATCGCTAGATGGTTACGAACCCATAAAGCCAAGAAACAAATACGATCCTGTCCTGTCGGCAGTTTTAACATTAAAGTCTGATAACGGTGTACATATTCGTTTACGAAAACGAGATGTCTAAATGTGATAATTTATGTCTGTTAATATAGCTGCATGTACATGTAGAATAGATACATAAACATCATGTCAACAAAGTTGTAAAAATTCATATAGGAAAATAAATACATATTTGACACATGTAGATAGGAGTAGGTCACTTTTAAAAAGGTACAAGGGCCCTGACCGATTGCGGGCAATGTTGGGGATTGAGCAGTTGTTTCCCACTATATATGTAACTGAACGTCCAGTATAATCCAGGATCACCATTATAACGAATCATCAATTGTAGTATATTCTTATGTATGACGAAAGGAATTAAACATTTTACTACGCTAATGGGCTGGATTTCGAAGCGTTGACAAGCGACTTATGCAGGCACAGGCGCTTGCACTTAGCCTCTGTCAATGAAATCCTTACCCTCACCTCCCCGTAGTGAAATCCGTGGGACGTCATTGACGGCTCCAAACGAGAGAGGGGGAGACTGGATGGGTCTGTATCAGGACTCATCTCTCTTTACGGATGGCGATGAAGGAGCTTTTCATCAGATTAGCTAACAGCGACATTTAGAGCTACCTGGTACACTCCCGTTTAGAGCTAATCTGACATATTCGGAGCTCAGATCTGAAAGGTTGTATTCAAGGTCATGTCGGGATTAAGGGAGGTTGCCGTAACCGGAGTCATCTGAACCCTTCGCCCAAGGGTAAAATAAATGGGCCTGGCCATCTAGTTGATGGTTGTGCGTGGGGTTAAGGCCCTCACCACGTAAAACACAAAACGTTCAGAGACAACTAATAGCCTCGGATACTGACCGATTTACTGTTGACGACCCCAGCGAACGGATAAAGGACAATGATTTTCGGTTCTGCAAGTGGAATGTGAGGTCTCTTAACAGGCCACGTGCAGCCGAAGAACTCGCGGAGGCCCTTGACTGCTATAGAGCATATATCACCGCCATCTAGGAAGTGCGATGGAATGAGCCGGGCAAGAAGAGGATGAAAAACTGCTACATATACTACGGTGATTGCAGCAGAGAGAGGCGCTTATTTGGATGTGGATTTGTTGTTCGAGACAAACCTAGGAAAAAAGTCTTGGCCCCCTAAGGGCTGTAGCGCCACCCATATTATTATATTATATTATATAGATGCATACCGCGCTCTCTAAGCCAATTTTAATATAAATTATTCTTTTTTAGTTTCATTGAACAAATAAAACATTGGTAAAATCCCGTGACCGATTCATAACGGGGCAGTTCAGTATCATGGAAATAATGCTACAGCGGTTCCATGAACTAACTTCATATTAATTAAGGCCATAATGGCGCTAATTCATATGACTTTCGGGCAGTAGGCACGGACGATTCCATGGGGAACGAGGGCGACATACTGGGAGTATTCGCAGGAGATCTCCTTTCACATGTCCGTCCGACAGCCTAACCGCTGCAGCGTATTTTATCTATTAGCATACGAAGCATATTAGCATACAAAGCGGCGCTGCAAAGAAGGACGAGAGCTGAGCTCTACTAGCAGAAGAGAAGGGAAGAGCACCGGCTTCTCAGAAAGAAGATCGATGAGATTGAGGGATGTTACTGCAGCAACGATGTTTGGAAACTTTACCAACAGGTACAAAGTCAAGTGTTAAGTTCACAAAACCCGAACGGAAGCCTGCACTGTCGGTGCTGGGAATTCGGAAAGACCACTTCTGCAGACTGTATTACGGCGAGGACGACCGAATTACCGCTGTCAGGCAGAATAACCCATCCAATATAGACGATGATGGACAAGAATTCCGCCCTCCCGACCTGAATGAAGTGACGGTAGCAATCGCCAAACTGAAGTCCAATAAGGCTGATGGTGCTGATGGACTGCCTGCCGAGCACTCCAAAGCAGCTGGTGATGATTGGTAAGGTGCATACACAAACTCATCTGCAAAATCTGGTCGGATGAATGTATGCCCGATGGATGGAATCTCAGCATCGTTTGCCCAATCCTAAATAAGCGAGACCCTATACACTGTACCAATTATAGAGGTATAAGTCTCCTAAATATATCCTATAAGATCTTTTTTGTCGTTCTGTGTACACGCCTGAAACCCTACGTTAACAGCCTGAGTTCAAGTTGATACCCACCACCTATTTATCAACTTTAAGGCCGCGTATGACAGTAATAATAGAGACGAGTTATACAGCGCCTTTTCTAGTTTTGGCATCCATGCAAAACTCGTCCGCCTTTGCAGAATGACGATGGAGAATGCCCGATGCTCTGTCAAGTTCGGTAAAGATTGTATTGAGATCCTTGATGTCAGAAAAGGATTTAGACAATGCGACGCACTGCCATGCGACTTTTTTAATATTATTCTCGAGAAGATCGTGCGGAAAATGTCAATACGGCACGATCTTACACAAATCTGTGCAACTGCTCGCATATGCCGATGACATTGACATCATCGGAAGAACACAACGGGCTGTCAGCGGGGCGTTTGTAATCATCGAGAAGGAAGCGGCCAAGATGAGGCTTGCGGTTAATGAAGGCTAGACGAAGTATAAGCTGTCTTCAAAAAAGGTCCACCAATACCGACGTATTGGACAAAACGTCACTTTAGACACCTACAATTTCGAGGTAGTGAAAGAGTTTGTCTACAAACAACGACACAACTGCGGAGATAAAACGGAGGATCACCCTGGCCGCTGTATTTTCGCACTCGGGAAACCACTGAGAAGTAAAGCCATCTCCCGAAGAACCAAGGCATCTCTATGTAAGACCTTATCCCAGTCTTGCTATATGACGCAGAAGCATGGACACTTACTAAAGCGGACGAGGATATTCTTCTGCGCTTCGAGAGAAAAGTCCTCCGAATTATCTTCGGTTCCGTATGTACGGATAGTGTTGGGAGGAGGAGACTGCACGACGAGCTGTACGGGTTGTACAGCGATATCGACCTGTTCAAACGAGTTCGAATCTCTCGTCTCAGATTGCTAGGTCACGTCGAGCGAATGGACATTAATGCTCCGGTCCGGAAAGTCTTCGACTTCAACCCCGAGGGACAGCACGGTAAATGAGGACCTCGCCTTCGATGGCGCACGCAGCTAGAAGGGGACCTAAATAAGTTGAACGTGCGTGGCTGAAAGCAACTAGCACAAGACCGAGCTAGATGGAGAGGCATGTTGGTTGAAGCCCAGGTCCACCCGGGACTATAGCGCCAATCAAAGAAGAAGAAGAAAATCTATTAGGAATACACTCCAGAACAATGGGAAATAACCAAATTTTTCTCAAAATTCAAGTTTTCAAATTATTTAACATATTGTGAGGAGAACACAAACCACCGCTAAAGTGGAGCGACATCTGTGGAAGACAGATATGTGTTTACAAATCAGTGAAATGTTGAGCTTTATTTAGTCACAATTATGATTACGTAGACTCAGTTTTTGTAAACCGCAACAATATCTTTTAGACTCTTATGTATTTTCATTTTATAGAGGAATAATAAGCATTTACTGAATTTCATTGAGCAAGAAATGTCGTTAATGCATATTATAAAAAGGTGAGGGCCTAAATGACTCCCCTGAGGAACCCTGAAAATAAATTTACAAATGTTACTCAGCAACCTAACTGTGGAATTCAGAGTGAAATCCAAAGATTTCCAACCAACAAAGAGTGGTTAAAAGAGTATTTACTGAAATCAGCTCATATACCACTAAAGATGTGTAAACAGATAGATTTGTAGACCTTTAGCGACACTATATTATGGTAATATGCCAATGCACTAAATCAAACCCTGTACTCTTTGTTGTGTGTATGTGCGTCGATCTCAACGCACTTGGACGAACATATCTAGGTTTAATTCCTGGTACTGCAAAAAACTTTTCACGGCCTCTTTCGAGTCACTGACAATGGTCAAATATTATTATTGCCCCGAAAAAAATTGGCATAAATTGGAGGTGAGTTTATTCACGATGTTGCAATTCATCAGAATAAATTAAAAAAAAAACAAGCTAGAATCTGTGTGAAGGCTATCGCAAAATACAATATTGCCATATCCCTCTATCCCTTTTTCATCACATACAATTCAGAATTTACGTATGAATATATATACTAGAACAAATTAATTGAAATGTATTGTAAAGCAATACTTATCTTAACAGTTTATAATTAAAACTTACGTACCACCATAAGTAACTAGTGCTGCGTCTTTACATATTCCAACGTTCAAGCTCAGTGCTGATATTATATGCATTTTCTACGTATTAGTACATCTATGGAAAGCGAGTTACATTCTCTGTAAAACGTTGACTGTTTCATATTGAATTTTTTGCATATTATGAAGTTGATAGGCATTGACAATGGACATGGCCTTGTCCCTATATTTTCGAAAAAAAATTATTTATTTTTAATTATTTCTTAAAACTGCGAATAAGTGTCACTCAGGCATTTATTACCTTTATACATCTAGAACACATTATGTGCACGCACACATATTGAATTGTGTTGCTTTGCAATGCAGTTTCAAAAAAAAAAAACACCATGCAAATGATTGCACATAGTTTATTTATCATCCAACTTCCAGGTAAATATCACATGGGAGGTAAAATAATCTTCATTTTAATGAAGTTCTTTTCCTGTGATTCAGTCATTAAAATACGCTTGAAGTGTGAAGTGCTAGTTTTGAAAGCATCATTAAGTAAAAGCAAATGTTTCTGTTATTCTTCGTGACTGCCTTGGTCGGCATAGCCTTTTGGCTTTTGTATCCGTTCTTGTTCGGAGAATATCAAAGAACAATAAATAAATTCCCAGGACCACCAGCTCTTCCACTTATTGGGAATGCACATCAAATTGGAAATAGTCCTCATGGTATGTTCAATTTTATTCAAAACTGTGGGTTATCGTGATCGCATATAATTAGTGACACTCAAAATTGATAAGAGTATGTAATAAGAGAGTATGTAATAACGAGATGAAGTTCTGTCTCAAAAATTCACTTGAATTTTCAATACTATACCTGTTCGGTCAAGGGCATTGAAATCAGCTTTAATTTAATAATCATAGAAGTTCAAAATTATATTAAAAAATTAATCATAGCATAAGTCGCGCGACTGGCTATAGATCCCAGAAAAAACTTCTGCAAATCAAAATAAACATTGAATCTGGGCGAATTTCTTCTGCCGTGATGCATTCCACTTGTGGGTAACAGCCACGATAGTTAGCCGGATGATTTCCTTTACAGTTAATACAAGTAGCTCGTGTAGTCTTACCTTCGTTACATTCCGTCGACAGATGTCCGCCAGAGCTTTTGACACATCGCGGATCTTTCTGACAACACTTTTAAGTGTGGTTGAATCCCTGACAACTTTTGCATTGTAATATTGATTTCGAGTTCTTGAGCAAGGCTTCTACTTTTGTGCGGAAATACGCAGAGATGGCTCAATGATACCACCACGCAGACGGAGCACCTAGTGAAGAGTCGATTCCTTTTGGATATTGTAATCGGACAGAGTTCGTCCATCTTCAAATTGCTTGCCGGAGAAGATAAAGCGCTGTCGATCTGGGGGATAGCCTCCTTATCCTGGATCTTGACTTTGACATTCTCGATGGGATCGAATGACTCTACAGACTCTACAGAGTAATTGTTTTGCCAGTAAGAGTCTTGACAAAGATTTCCATTTTGATTTCGAAAACAAACTAAATTCTAATTCCATAAATGGAGGTGCAAAAGCAAATGATATTCATATATTAGTCCAACAAAATTTCTAAATTTATAGGTGGCTCTCCCTTTAGTACTTTTGTCGTTTGTCCAGGTTTTTGGTGTTGTATATACAACACTCCGTATGAGGTCGAGTCCCTTAGAACTTGAAGTCCCCTCCCTGTTCTCGTAACCAGCGCCTCATCAAGCATTCATGCGAAAATAACCTTGTTCCTGAGAAATCACCCTCTTATATTAAACCATTTAATGGCTATAAAAAACATTTATTCTTATATGTATGTTTCAATTCGTACGTCTTTATATAAATATAAAGCATTCAATGTGGGTTCTGATTGTGAAAAAGAAAAACACTAAAAATTCGAACTCCAAGTTTTCGTATTTTGTATCCATATTCGAACTTATGACATTAATGCATATAACACAACTGAAGGCGTCGGAATCATGTAACTCATGATTCCAAGAGCATGAGCTCTTGAACTCAAACATATCCCCGCATGCTGTCATAAATTGTTGATAGAATACATTATTATTACCAGACCAGCTCATAAATAACCTTAAACAGTGTGACTATGTGGTTGTATTATTAATAGTATTGGAATTATGTATACCGAGCACATCTAAGGCATTACATTGTCACGTAGCCAAACAACATAAAGAGTTTTTGTTTATTCACCCAATAACAATACACAAAGCTAGTCAATAAATCCAATAACATCTACAAGGCCTAAAGAAGGTGTTTCATAAATGTTGAGTTCTCTTCTTGATCATTTGGAATGCGTTCATAATTTAAAAACATCTGTAATCAAGTATATGTCATTTTTTTTTTGTCAATATTTGGCCTTTATTTTGATGAATGTCTCGATGGACTGTCACCCAGAAAATTTCTAAGACATTGAGAAAGACACTAGCCTTCACTCATTAGAGAAAGTGTAGCATAGTAGTTCATTGTCAATCCCTTGCTTATAAGAGAATTTCCATATTTTCAGTTATTATTCAATCTATCAAATCAGTCCACGTATGTCTTCCACAATAAACCCTAAAAAACCTTCCCAAACCTGGTCGCTGAGAGTTGGCATAAAACTGTAGGATCCTTCCGCTCCTAACAGCACAACAGCACTGACAAAACAAGTGGCTGCTGTAGGGGTTCTATATTATTAGTATTCCTAATATTATTTTTTTCGTGTGCTTCCTTGAAAGGTTTTTGTGTACATTTACAATTTTAATTATTATTGTGTTGGGTGCTCACCTTGCATGGCCTCAAATAAGTGAATTTTATGTTGTTTGCACTTCTCTATTTCAGAAATTCTAATGTCTCTCACGAAATGGTGTCGTCAGTACGGACAAGACAAATTTCGGATCTGGATTGGATTGAAAGCACACATATTTATAACAAATCCAAAGGATGTGGAGGTACTTAAGAACCGCTGAAAAATCGCGTTTACATTTTTTCTTCTGATGTTTCATTACATTTCAGATACTCACTAGTACAAGAGATTTAAGAAAATCCATCCTTTACAACTTGCTACATCCATGGCTTGGACAGGGGCTTTTGACTAGCTATGGATCGCTGTGGCACAGCCATCGAAAAATTATCACCCCTTCATTTCATTTTAAGATCTTAGTTGAGTTTCTCGAAGTGATGAATAAGAATTCAACGAAATTTATGGAAATATTGAAAGCAGAATCCAAGCATGAACGCATAATTGACTTCCAAAAATTAGTCTGTTACTTTACATTAGACGTGATTTGTGGTTGGTAGCAATGAACAATTACATGTCCGGTATAAATTTCTATCTTTCTCGATCACAGATACAGCAATGGGAGTAAGTATTAACGCAATGGAACACAACGACTCGAAGATTGTGAAGGCATTCGAATAGTACGCTGAAACTTATTATTTTCAAATCGTTTCTCTGAACATTTCTATTTTTTACAGCATGTGCCACACGATTCAAATACGTGGATTTAGCACATGGAAAGCGAGTCCATTTTTATTTCGGTTCGCCCCGGAATATACAAATTATAAAAGTGCTCTACGCACGCTGAGGAATTTTACTATTGATGTGAGTATTGATTTTTTTTATCAAACATGGTGCAAAAGTTAATGTTGATGAAGTAGCTAATTTCGTGGGCAAGAGTGGATATAATGCCCGGAAAATGTCAAAAGTCGAAAAGATCTCACAAGGACCTGGCAAGATCTCAAGCGTATGCTGGAGATGGTACTGACACTAAGTAAAATTTATTAACCAACTAACGATGCTGATTGAGGGCAGTATACAACTTGTGTCGTGTTCGTCAAATAGTTAGGATAGGAGTGCAACGGTCATGTTTGTACACAGGAGCTTTAGATATCTATTGAAGGGTACCATATCATTCTTGAAGTGGTGCACGTATTGAATACAGCCAATCTATGTTCAATTTGTGCTATAGTTCACAAAGTTTGCAATTCTTGACTTTATGTCGGAGTTTTCAGTTCAAATGGCATAGTTAATGCCATGCTTACAGTTTTCTGGAGTATCTCGGAGTGTTCGCCACAGGCACTAGGGCAGCCTTACAGGCGTGTTTTTTTGACTAATCAGTAATCAGCGTAGTAATGATTCTCAATAAAACGCTTTTATACTTAGTTACATTTTTCATCCGAATGTTGAAAGGAGTGTTTACGTCCATTGCATTAGATTTCACGTCAAATGTCGAGAAAAAAATAAGTGAAATTTAATTCTCAAAAGCAAAGAAAATATGTCAAAAAATAGTTAACATGAATGATTTGATATGTGATGTATTTGTACAAGTAACATCAACAAGTAAATAGAAAAAAACACTTACAAGTGTCAAATAATATACCAGATACCAACCTTTAGTAAACAAATAGTTTTCTCTGACGCCATCTATGATTTCGATGTCATTAGGAGTTTTAACTCAGTGAGTAGTTTTGTTGTTACTTCCCGTATGAAATCCTGCTAAGCTGAGTACTGACCAGTCAAAAAAACACGCCTGTTAAGAAAATATCTGCGTAGTAGAACGGGTCACAACCGACACGCCACACAAAACTCGCATCATTGAGGTTTATGCGTTTGAAATCCAAGGTCCTTGTGTACAATTCTACTATTTATCTTGCTGCACTTCTTCCCAGTACAAATTCCATCTAAAGCAGCTTGTTATAGGGGATGTAAAGGGAAATTCCTCCTCACATAAATTATAGATAAACAACATATTGTTAAATAATTATTTTGTATTGCCCTTTTGAAAGATTATTTCTAAACGACGCGAGTCCATGCAAAGCAATACAAATATCAGGCAAGAGACTGAGCATATAGACGAAAAAGCCAATATTCGTCAAAGGCATGCCTTCTTGGACACACTTCTCACTTCTACCATCGATGGTCAGCCGTTAACAGTGCAGGAAATCTACGAAGAAGTTTCCACTCTCATGTTTGAGGTAAGTACTTTTTATTGTTTTTGACTATCGTATAAATGCGTTTTTAAGGGTCACGATACAACTGCGTCTGGGATTTCATTCGTCGTATTTCTGTTGTCAAGACATCAACAAGTGCAGGTATGCAGCAAAAAGCAAATAAAAATAACATGCATAACATTTGCTTAACTTTTTCTGTCTTGCAGGAAAAGGTTTTCCAAGAACAAATGAATATTTTCCACGACGATTTCTCACGACCAGCATCATACGCAGATATTCAGGAAATGAAGTATTTAGATATGGTAATCAAGGAATCCCTGCGATTATATCCTAGTGTTCCGATCATAGGTCGACATACTGATAAGCCTTTTGACTTAAGTATACTCACGGTATCCGCAAAATCGAATACGAATTAAACCTGCTTTGTTTTACACTTCAGATGGAGAAATTATTCCTAAGGATACCATAGTAAATGTTTTAATTATGTCTATGGGCTATAATGAAAATTATTTCCCGGATCCACATAAATTTGACCCGGAACGATTTAATCCAGAGCAGCAAGTGAAATCAAGTCCATATGAACACATTCCTTTTAGTGCCGGCCCAAGGAACTGTATAGGTGTGGAATTAAAAATGTTTGTATTATTAGCACAATGAATGAATGCTTTATACTTCCAGGGCAAAAATTTGCTCAAATTGAAATGAAGGCTGTGGTCTCAAAAATCATTCGAACATTCAAGATTCTGCCACCTAATGACAGACTAGAATCTACGGATGGATGCGAATCCACGAAGCCAGCAAGTACATATGATCCTATCTTGTCGTCTGTAATTACCCTCAAGTCCGATAATGGGATTGCGATAAGGTTAAAAGATCGCAGCACTTCCCCTGCTTAACATTGTAAGAGCACCACCATTGACTGTCATTTGTATTTGGTAGAGAATAATTTGTTACTGTCATACGTAGTTTGAAAATAAAATATCAAATTAAAATAGAATCTATTATCTGATTGTGTTTTCTTGCCTTTCGCTTATAACTCCTGATAACCCTTCCTTCGTATACAAGCTATGATGACTTGCGTCTTAACACATGTTGATGATAAGCTGCCAGGGAGCCGGCTTATCTTAGATGGAATACTATTATTACATATAAGGTGTTGTACGGGCACACATAACCCTCAGTAACGACATTGCTCGTGGGCGATTGTGTGTTCGGTTTGTGTCTTGTGGTTTTAGTGTATAAACAAGAAACAGAACAAGATGCTGGCAATAATTGTTGCCATAGCAATCATTGCTCTGCCCTTCTTACTTTTTCAAAAGCGCTTCCAGCAATATCAAAAACATAGACATGCTGTCAACAGTTTACCTGGTCCGCCAACTGTCCCAATTCTGGGAAATGCACATATTTTTGGAAAGGATCCACACTGTAGGTTTTCATTTGTGTAAAGTCGAATTTGAATTTGTTAAGTGTTTTATTTATTGGTGTCGAACGAACAAAAATTTCAGTGATTGTTTGATGGTGAATGTGTTATCAATTTTGCAGACCTGATCATGTCATAATTTTAAATTTCATGGGGTACATAGAGCTCGTAAATCAGTATTGCCTTCCAACTCGATAAGTAGATTCAGAATAAGATTAGATTACATTAGTGAAACCTTAATTTATATCCCCATACAACGAGCAGAAATATTATGTTGCGATCACGTATAAATGTTTTTAAAGGTGTGGGGTAGACAGACTGAGTGTACATAGAAATTATTTATGAACCATATTGTCTGCAGGCTGCATGATTTTGGTTCGATCCACTGCAGTCACACTGTTGAGTTTTAAATGCTTCCTGGACTTTCTTAGAGCACATCTGTTTCTTATTACCTTCTGTGCTTTTGATGGCTGAATACAGCATTTTTTCATCATTACACAGAGTGAAAAAATTCCTAGTTAAGACAAGTTGTTTATCCCATACCTCACTATTATGCGTATGAATGATATTTATGCCGATTATGGAATCCGGCGGATTGATAGCGGTGGGAAAATATTCGCATCCGCATATTTTCCTCTTATAGAAAACGCAATCCAGAAAGTGAGCGAATGTCGGTGAAGTAGTGCGAAAAAATGCTGTTATAGGAAACGCAAATCATCCGCACTTCATACATTTGGTGACGTTTTCAATCCGAACCAAATGAGTTGCGGAATTAAAGGAAAAAAGGATGAGTGGTTGCAACGAAAATACATTTTTTTAAAACAAGAAACGAATGAATTCTTGTTTTTTGCCTTCTTGCTTTTTTTGCTCATTCTTGAATTTATTCACTTTTGACATAAATATTCTTCTAGTAGCTACATTGAAAGCCTCAAGAAGAACAACTGAAAAATGTCGGTAGTTCCAATCCAACTTCAATGCTGATATCCTTCACCAGTAATATTAAACATGCTGCCAACTTCTTTAGGAGTCAATGATGTGGATCTTAACACAGGTGGTAGTATTTTGTTCAATATAACATTTTTAAATGCTGCTTTCAGCCTGATTCAGCCTGACAAATCTGAAAGAAAGGTGCGTAAATGTATGTTGATAACAAAAAACTTCTTTTAATTTACTGCCCGCTATCTTTTATATATCTTTCGTCCTACTTCTGATTTTGTTACAAATATCTTGGGAATCATTTTCTTCCTCTTCTAAATACATTTAAAAGCCACTTGAGTCCATAATATCATATTTTTGCCTTTTTCAATAACTATCACAATTGACAGAAAACAGAAGGGGTCGATAGGCAGTATTTGCAGACAGATAAGGTAGTTCATACGACGGATGCTATAATAGGGTCGGACTTCGATTGAAGATGCGATTTACTCCCTCTGCGATCGATCCGCCGGATTCCATAATCGGCATGATTATTCTAGTCTAAGAGGATCGCTTACATATTTTGAAGGCAAAGCATTTCCCTCATGTATTTAGCATATCCTCATGTATTTAGCTCTCCATCATCAAAAAGGAACCATTTATTTTTTTTTGTGTATTGGTCAGACATCCGTTCTGACGAATTATAGAGTGCTTATTAAAAACTTTGAGTTGTTACTGATTTTTCGAGCAACAGCATGCATCCGCAGTCGATCAACATTATTTTCCAACTGAATTCCAAATACATTTTGGATATTTGGCGTCCTGGTATGCTGTGTGGTGTCCTGGTCTGCTCTGTGGTGTCCAGGTGTGTTCTGTGGTATACAAATACATTTTTTAATCTTAGGGTGAATTCACCGAATCTTACATTATACGTAACATTGTTTTATGTCTTCTTCTCGAAGAATTGAAATTAAATTTTGTCTTGTCTACTGATGGTAAAAATGTGCCTCAAAAGGACATTACGCTTAATGCAGGTCATGTAAATAAATTGACATTTATGTTTCTTCTAAGATATGCTATGCTCATCTTTCTGTTCTTTAATTTGAACTGAGGGAAGATAAGCCGTACTATATGGACACTTTAACTCGCATGCCATGGAGGAGTTTTAGCATATGGACCAATAGATCACTCAAGCAACCTTTATCCTTGACTCTGGAAAGTCTTCCTTACTAGCAGGCAAAGCGCTTTCCTTCTATACCGATAACATTTTCAGTTCATCCGTACGTTAAATTTATTAAGATTTTTTAAAATTTTGAAAGCATTAAAAAATTAAAATTAGAAGATGGGACATTAAAGGATCAATAGTTGACCAGTTATGCCAGAGATTTTGTTAATTACTGTGACTGCTCCCTAGCATGAGTATGTTTTAGGTACTAACCCGGCAATTTACAAAAAGCCATACTGTTATCAATTCCATTTCTTCAATGTAATGTAGGTTAGGTTAGGTTTTAGTGGCTGACTGCTTAGGGCAGTCACTCTTAGGCCCGAGTTGACTTCTCCTAACACTGGAACCAGTTGGTGCTTATAGTGAAGCGATTTAGCTGGCCTACCTTGGTGCTGTTTATCTCATTGAGGTTGTTGAAGTAGTAGACCCCTAGCCTTAGGAACCTACGATTAGCCAGAGCGCTACAGGGTCAGAGTAGGTGATGTGTCTTTTCTTCCTCCTCTTCATCCATGCAGCTTCTGTAAAAATCATTATATGAGGCACCGGTCCAGCGAGCATGAGTGCCAATTACACAGTGCCCGGTTAAGACTTCTATAAAAGTCCTTAATGAGTGCTTGCTGATTCTAAGTAGACTGAGTGACCGTGATGGCTAGATTACCTTTGTTTCAAGAAAGGTAGTGCCCTCGAGCCATTTATCATTGGTGGTTTTGATCGTGTGAATCTTTAGAAAATGGCTATAGCGATCGGCATCTAAGCTGGTACCCCTGCTATTGATAGGGACGAGGTTGTACCACACCTGGCGAGTTCATCCGTATTGCAGTTTCCTGGTATGTCACAGTGTTCCGGCACCCACATGAGGGAAATGTTAAAATGCTCAGCCATTTCGTTAGGAGACAGCCTGCAATTAATTGATGTTTTTGAGAAACATTTATAGTGGTCTGACTGTACGAACAGTGATATCCCTTTTTGATATCACGTAGTTTTTGAGCCATGACAACGTCTCTTTAATCCCTATGGTTTCTGCCTAAGAAACGGTACAGTGATCAGGGAGCTTCAAAGAAATTGCAATGTTGAGATCTTTTGAACAGAAACCCGCACCCACCCCTTCGTTAGTCTTCGATCCGTCTGGGAAAATACCCAGAGGATCATCCAACGTCTGTCTATCAGACATCCCGTCCAATCTGGAGGGAATGCTGATCAAGAATTTCTTCTCAAGGGTAGCCTGGGGTATTAGGCGGTCAGTGTCGCTTGGAGGGAAGTTGAATTCACTTAGAACAGTTAAGTGGCCAATGTTGAGCCCGGATCACAGTCGGAGTGTTATGAGCCTCTAGGCTGTGCTGGCTGTTGTTGTAATATAAATTAAGTTAGAAAAATAAGGAGAAAGAGTATACACCTGAAATGGGTGGATGAGATCTTATAAGAGGGCAGAGTCGTGGAGCAGAACAGAAAATGCAAATTCCTATTATCAGCGCAGTGTGCAAAAGAATGTAGTAGTGGAATGTTATGTGTGGCCATGTCTGAATAGACCAGTAAAGCCTACTTTCAACTTTCATTAAGAAATAATACCAAACTTGCTTTGAAAGTCTGGTGTCTGTCGGATAATCCAATTTAAACGGCGCGAAGATCGTACAATTATTAGAAAAATTAAAGCTAACAGCCGTTTTAGTGGACCTATGATTGTAAATCTGTTGTTTTAATGTGCAGCTGTTGCATTACGGAGTCTACTGTTCGACGACCAGTCAAATTAGAAGAGTTTAGCAGTCGGCTTGGTAGAAAATAATAATAAGCGATGGATGTACCATGTTGTAAATGATGGAGTTTCTTAAATCTTTTGTGAATATAAACATTTTTAATATAAGAAGAAAATTATTTCATGAGTTTTAACAAGTACCTCTACGTTATAAATAGGTGTGCTTTCAATCCAACCCAGACCCGAAATTTGCCTCGACCGAACTGGCGACACCATTTAAACAACATAAATCTCAATAATTTGAAGCCCCGCTCACCTAACCCAACCCATTTATAACTTAAATTGTGAATTTTGATACACAAAAATCCTCGTTTCATAGAACCGCAATGTACAACCTGCAGAGGCCTCGCGCTTAGCTTCAAACGCGTGGAAGAATCCTACAGTTTTATGCCAACTCTGAGCGACCATGTTTGTTCACTGTATGTCACTTCTAGTCGTTAGAGAACAATAGCACGCACAACACGAGTGATTGCTGAGAAGCTAAGCCAGTATACTCTACGGTCTGCGGCGCCACCCATATTATTATATATTAGCAATTCAATAATCGAATAATCTTATATGACGAGATGTCTTCCATTCAAGAATTTTTCATCACCACGAGAATTGTATTAATGACATTCTCCTCGACGTTCCCATTCTCTACAATCATGTAAATTTACTTCCCTTTTTTTATTGCCCGACTGCCATTTTTGGAGTAAAAGATGTACCTATGATGTTCTCAGATTAATTTGGACACATGAACGTTCGTTCACATGCTGTAAGGTAAACAAGGTGTGCTGGATAGCTTTATTGAGGCTTATTGAGCAAAATTTACTTCATTTTCCTTTTCATTGAAGCAACTACATCCTTTCACAGCACATGGGTGTATGTTCCTACATGGCACCATAAGTAAATTAATTAATTCCTTAAATTTGATCTTAATTTGGATGTAATTGTAATTTCTTACATGTGGCATTGAATTGTTAGGTATGCTTCACTGCAGGACCTGATTGAGGTCACAAAAGAAAAATGGAAAATAACTACGAGTACTTAATCCTTAATCCTAAAAGATGTGTAATAAGACGTTCGAGAAAACTCTTGCCGTTTAGACATTCTTTTCTAATTGCAATTCGTCCGAAGTGCATGAAATCTGAACGAACTTTTCCCATTTCTCCGCTATGGACCAGTATAGTCTAAAAACATTTTTGCACCAACACCAGACTACTTTACAGAGAAATATACATTTTCACTTACATACATAGATGGTGCTTAACGAAGTTCTTTGCTTTGTTAAGTCCAACAGCCATAGAAACGCTGTATAAATTCAAAAGTGTTTACATCCTCTCTCAGGCGGCAGACTGTGATATTTTCCACATGCATTATTAATTTTATACATCTAGATATAATAACTGTGTTATCTGCGAAAGATAAGGAAGAACAAGTTTGTTGTTATATAATGAAATCAAATATGTATGAATTAACGAATGTGAACGTAACATGGGCACTTCAGCAGGACCCTGGGTTGGGTATAGTTTCGTGTAACTAGTTTTACCTTTCCAAGGTCAACAAAGCGAAATCATGGAATCATTGCTTCAGAAAATTGTACCATTACCGGAAAGGAATGCGACAATGAATAAAGGATTAGTACGTTGCTGTTCAACATGTTAGTTCTTAGCCACGACCCTGCCATCATGGTGCAGTGTTTATGTGAATAAGCAAAGAAAAGAAAAAACAACTAAGGATTAATATGCTTGGTTTAGTTCAGGTTGTGGTTCGGTTTACGTCTGCACGTGTGGATTACTCTCGTTTCCATTGTGCATCATGGCTGAAGGAAGTTCCGACCGAATTACAATTTTCCAAGCAGTTAAAATGAATGTCCGTGAGAGTGAATGCATGTGGACTTAATATCCATTGCAATTTGATCGATCGCAGTACAGAATGCTTTAACAGGAGGTATTTATTTCAGTTGTAAACACAATTCAATGGCAATTGATTGCAGGAAAGTTCTGGATAAGGTTTTGTTTACAAATCAACAATTGTATTTTATAACTAGGAATGAATCGATTGAATTGGTCAACAAAAAAAAAAATTCAAAATTCACTATTCTCAAAAACGCGATCTCTGATTTTTATGGGAGGAACAAGAACTGCCAAAGAAATTCATTCATTCGATGAGGTTCCTAGCCAGGCTCTTGCCCTAAAAAGGTGGACAGTACAATTAATGTTCTTAACATGAAATGACAATGTTCCACTTTCTGAATAGGTTCATCCCTTATGTGTAACAATGATTTTAAAATGCAGAGACAGTGTCGAGGATAACTGTGTGTTCTATGGTCTGAATATTCTAACCATACGAAGGGGCATTTACGCAAAATCTTCGGGGCATTTCAATTTCTTCCAAGCGAAAGCTGTAGAAATCAAACAAGCTGTAATATTACTGTCTATGGATTCGATAGGCCTTAGCTTTAGCCGTATGTTACTCCAAAAAATATCCGCTAAACCTACAATTCAACTGGGTCCTATGGGCATAGGTGTCCAATGAGAGAGCTTAATTTGGAATTGTCAAGTGTGGGGACGGGCGTGTCGTTAACATGGATTCAGAAGAACCTCCTATCAAACACTCAAAGCTAAAATCTTACTCATAGAGGAAAAAATGTTTAAAATTGTAGAACATTTGCTAATATGATCCTCTCTAAATAGACAGCCACGTAAGGTGAATGGAGTTTCCATGCAACAAAGTCTGTAGGGGTACAGAAAAAACCCACCCACGAGTTAATTATCCACAACCCATGAGCTACAACACGAACTTTCGGAAGCAACAGAAAGAATTCTGTGGCAAATATCAGCAAAAATTGTTTCTTGTTAGTATGCAACAAGATGCGCAAACAAACAAACAAATTAATGTACGTAATTGTTTGTCTCCGAATAAATGATTCCATTTTCGAACTGTCGAACTGATACATCAAAACGCACAGACGCGATCCACATATTCACGACCCAGCAAATTGTACATTGTAGCTGGCGAACATATTTTATTTTTATATTGTGATACCACTCGGATTGACTTCTCCTAACATTGGACCCAGTTGGTGCTTCTAGTGACGCGACTTAGCTGGCCTATCCTGGCGCTGTTTAGCTCATTGAGGTTGTTGAAGTAGTAGACCCCTAGGTGTGAAACCTACGATTAGCCAGTGCGCTACAGGAGCAGAGAAGGTGATGTGTGTCTTCTTTCTCCTCTTCATCCATGCAGCTTCTGCAGGAATCATTAATTATATGGGGCACCCATCCTACTAGCATAAATGCCAATTGCAGAGTGCCCGGTTGTGACTCTTATGGGAGCCCTTAATGAGTGCTTGCTGGGGCTTAGTGGACTACCGTGATGGACAGATTTCTTTTGTTTCAAGGAAGCTGGTGCCTTCTTACCATTTGTCATTGGTGGTTTAAATTGTATGAATCTTTAAAGGATGATAGGCTGTAGCGATCGGGAGGGAGGGTGCTTGCTGGGGCTTAGTGGTACCCCTGCTATTGATAGGGATGAGGTTGTACCACACCTGGCGAGTTCATCCGTATTGCAGTTTCCTGGTATGTCACAGTGTTCCGGCACCCACATGAGGGAAATGTTAAAATGCTCAGCCATTTCGTTAGGAGACAGCCTGCAATTAGTTGATGTTTTTGAGAAACATTTATAGTGGCCTGACTGTCCGAACAGATGGTCATGTCCCTTTTTCATATCACGTTGCTTTTGAGCCTGGCCTGGCAACGGCAACAATGGTTTCTGCCAGAGAAACACTACAGTGATCAGGAAGCTTCAAAGAGATAGCAATGTTGAGATCTTGGGAATAGACCTGCACTCACCCCTTCGTTAGTCTTCGATCCGTTTGTAAAAATACCCAGAGAATCATCCAATGTGTGTCTATCTGACATCCAGTCCGATCTGGAGGGAATGCTGATCGAGAATTTCTTCTCGAAGATAGTCTGGGGTATTAGGCGGTCGGTGTCGCTAGGAAGGAAGTTAAATTTCTTGAGAATGGTTGCTTGGCCGATATTGAATTCGGACCACAGTCGGAGTGTTTTGAATCTCAATGCTGTGCTGACTGCTATTTGTTTTCCGAATAGTCCCATTCGTGGAAGGTGGAGGAGAATGTTCAGTGCGTCTTACTGAGTATTTCACAGTGCTCCACACAAGCAGGCCAGTATTTGTACTCGATTGAGTGCCTTGCAGTGTATAGCCTTGTTTAGTGCTGGCCACCAAACTGAGACTCCATACAGAAGTGTCGATCTGACAAACGAGATGAAAATCCAGTGAGCGATGCATGGTTGCAAGGCCCATTTGCATCCAATGGCTTTTTTGCAGCTAAAGAGGACAGAAGAGGCTTTCTTGATCCTCTCCTGGGTGTTAAGCTTCCAGTTTAGTTTGTTATCAATCGTGAGATCCAGAAATTTCGCACTGGCAGTTAGCTCTAATATAGTGCCACACAGCAGTCAAACTGTTGGATTTTGTATCAATATATCACAATATCCGATTTTTGTGGATTAACGCCGAGTCCGCATGTTTGTGTCCATGCTTTCAGCTTGTCGAAGGCATTCTGCATTGTGTCTCTTAGAGTAGAGACGAGTTTGCCAGATACCGCTAAAGCAATATCGTCCGCATAGGCATTAATTTTGCATACTTCCTCTTCCAGTATTAATAGCAGTTAGTATTTATATTATTTGTTGGAAAAATATCGTTTTTTTTAATAGAGTGTATAAGTGCAGATGCATTCTAGATACTGTCTGTTATGTTATTTTACTTCCTAGACTGCAGAGCGGAAATCTTAAAAGCACTGTACATACCAACAGCCTCTAAAATATATTCATATATGTGTAACATCGGCATCAGAATATCAACTGCAAAAAACCATCGAGTTCGTACTGAAAGTCTGCTAAGGGGCAGAGATCTTTGCTAAATGTATGCACTGATTAATTCAATAATTCATCGAATTAAAGTAGTTAATCGTTTTTTCACTCCTAAATTGCATCTTTCTATTGTGATAAAAGCAAGACAAAAAATAGAAATGCAAATATCCCATAAATACTGAATAAATTAAGTAAAGTCTGATCCAAGACCCTTGAATCAAAGATCTTTGTACTGATTACCACAAATCACGTTTCCGCAATCGCGGAAATTACTTTTCTGGCATTGAATACATTTTAAAACAGTTTTTATTAACTAGCATGTAGCCTTGTACGTCATTAAGCACATTGCTATAGATTTAAAAATTGACCCAAATGTTTTTTTCTTTATTATTGCGACCAATTTTTCGTAGAGGACCAGGGAGTATCTTATCAGCACCAACCAGCATCTCCCACAAGTGGATGGGATATGTTGTATGAGGACTCCGAACGGCCAAGTTTGGGAAGCTTTTTCTAGACAGGTGTCCTCCATGAGCATTGTTAGTGACTCGAAAGAACTGAAGGCGTGAAAACCATTTTTGTCTTACAGTCCAGGGATCGAACCTACGACGTCGAGGTTGGGACAGCTGCCTCCAGCTGTGCACACAAAGTTGGTTGAAATTATTTTCCGCTTGCGTGCGCCTTCTAGTGCGAGGACGACTTCTGTTGCACTGCTCCAATAGCTTGGTATCGAAGACTTTTCGGACCGGAGCTGTACTGTCCATCCGCTTAGGCGTTGGATCCGAAGACGCTTAACTAATTGCATGCCGCTGTACAGCCTTTACAGTTCGTGGTTGAATCTTCTCTTCCAGACGCCATCCACGCAAAGCGAAAGCGGACCAAAGATCGCACGCAGAATTTTTCTCTCAAAACAACCAAGGGCTTCTTCATCCGCTTTCAATAGCGTCCATATCTCTGCGCCGTCAATGTGACTTCCCAGGCCTGAACTCGCACTGATAAAGAGCTCCTCCATTCGCGCCAATAACCCTAGCAACACACCATCTTTGGATTTGACTCCTTTGATGGTGCTGCATTTCGTTCCTCTGAAACGGTGAATAGTTTGCGAGAATACTTTTTTCGCAGATCTGTGGTCACTTTTCAGCTTCTCGCCGAACGCCTTAAAAGACTGCTGCATTTCCTTCCTCTGAAACGGTGAATAGTTTGCGAGGATACTTTTTTCGCAGATCTGTGGTCACTTTTCAGCTTCTCGCCGAACTCCTTAAAAGACTGCTTTTTTGCTGCTCGCACCTCAGTGTACAGTCACGAGAAGCAGTGTCCTCCAAGAGAAATGCAGGCTCCGTACATCGCCAGAGGAAGAACCTCTACTTGCTATGGAGCAGTTAAAATTCATTCAAACGTTTCGGATACGTGCGTGCTTCACCTCACTGTTCTTCAGTCATATTGCGTGAAACCACTCTTATTTTTGCGTCTTGGCAGAAGTGGTACTCTATCAGTGAGGTTCAGCGAACACAACACAAGGAGATGATCACTGAAGGACTGAAGTGTGCATCGCAAGCCATTCGGTTCATACCCGAAGGTACCACAATGAGATCTATCAACGTTTTGGTTGAAAACTCCAACGGCACCAAGTCTCTTTATTTATGGATACCTTTGTGCGGAAAGAGAAGAAGTTCGTTATGGACACGCCATTTGCATAGCAGAAGTTCAACATCTTCTCACCGTTCGCATTCTGATGAGGATCAC
Organism: Eristalis arbustorum; assembly: GCA_916610145.1. Taxonomy (NCBI): domain Eukaryota; kingdom Metazoa; phylum Arthropoda; class Insecta; order Diptera; family Syrphidae; genus Eristalis; species Eristalis arbustorum. Next base: position 59,070,290 of record OU744317.1, on the reverse strand, counting down.
TCTTTCTCCCAATTGAACTCCCCATGCCGGTATAGCCACAGACACGTGAGCATTGAAGTCACCCATACTACGATATACTAGGATTCCATCTCAGCTTCTCTATCTAGTTCCGCATGAGCGTCAATGCCGTTGTCTGTTACCTGATGATCTTTGTACGCACTTCGTCTCCACAGCGTCATGAAATGGCTCACCATTGCCGTGTTACTCGTACTTTCTTCTGCGGAAACGGCCGTCCGGCTACCGGGCGGTAAAATTCCTTTTGCTGTTGCTAGTGGTGCCCCTAAGTGTTATAAGTATCATTGACTCCTACGCACTCGCACTCTTACTCTCGTGAGCGAAAAATAGCACGCGCCCAAGAGTGGTTGCTGAGAAGCTAGGCTCTGGCCCTCTACGGGCTGTAGCTCCACCTATATTATTAATATATATAGGCACACATATATTTTGATATCAAGTTCAAATACATATTGGACCCATTCAACGCCACTAGATGGCTCAAAGTCCACAACTCATAATCTTCGATAAAAAATCGCAAGTAAGCATTGCGGTTGAGATTGTTTACTTTAGCTTTCGGACAGATAAACTTGATAGACGCTATCGCATTAATTGGAGTCTCGTTCAGATTTGATAATGTATGAAAATATCGAAACGTTTTTGCTGTTGATACATCTAAGTGGTACCAGAATATGATTATTTGACAGCCATTTGACAGTTGCCAAATTTATTATAGACACCAGCAACATGCGGCAGCTTATTTCAACAATTTTTAGTTACACATTCGTGTCGTGAGTGGACAGCTGGATGAATTCACGTCGCTGTATAGTCAATGGTTGAATCTTTCCCACCAGATAGCATCAAGTGGGGCAACTTCGTAAGAAGAACTCTAATCTCAGATGGATTATGGTCTGAGAAATTAATGTATCGTATAATAATTAGATGGATGGCGCAACAGCCCGTAGAGTGCCACTCATGTTGTGTGTGCTATTGGTCTCTCAAGGAAGGGACCTACAGTTTTATGCCGACTCCGAACGGCCAAGTTTGAGAAGCCTTTTGTAGACAGAAAGTACTCTTTAAGCATCTTCAAGCAAGTGGGGCCGTGAAAATTATTTCTGTCACACAGAGCAGGAATCGACGTCGAGGTTAGGGTCGACGCACATACCCACAACGCCACAGACGACCACTTTTGCATAGAGATTTTATTATTGCCTCCTTGAGTTCAAAGAAACAACGACTGGCAAGTTATTCTGTATTTTATCTCCGTGCTAATATCGTTTGATCCATTTACATATAATATTTACTCCCATTCTGACGCTGTCTCAAAGACGCTGATGTTGTGAGACATTCTCCATAATTCGCGTCTCGTAGTACCCATTCAGCGATACTTTTTAACTTCAATTCAATAATTGAACTTCGATTGCGGAGTATTTTAGGTAACTTTGTATGTATACCGACGTGCCCCCATTGGTGCACCGAAAACTCGCTAGTAGTTGTAGAATACCAAAGCCTGTGGCATCTTCGAAAAGAAATTGCATGGTCAAGCACTTGGGACACGTTTAAGTGAAACTATATGCAATGGTGTGGTAATTTAGTCCAATAATGTCAAAATTTTTAATTCACTAATAGTCTATGATCTTGCATTTAATTTACAAAGACTATGACCTCATTAATAGTTTTCAGATTTCACTTTCTCTGGACTGCCTTCGCTCAATAAACGCACCACTTAAACTGTTAAAAAAAATAAATGTATGCTTCCAGTGCACTATTAAGTAAATTCCTTCCCCTTCATTATTTATTCACGTGTTGAATGCAATCTTGTCATGATAGTCGTAAAAACGTTATCAACAACCACTCTGAGCTAGTTTATAGTAATTGGAGGCAATTATAGTGTGAATTATAGATACATACAATACCTATTCATATACATACTCATAACTTAAGTGTTTGTATTGAAAACATGAATGAGAAAACGATTTTAAGACAGTTAAAGTTAGTACGCTTAAGTACATTTGGTTGCGACGATGAGTCGAACTGTGTACATTTATTGGAAAAAAGTTAACAACATATGTTTTCATGTAGACTGTATATCGTTACAGATATTTGTAAGTCAACACAGAAGGTCTTTAAGTGAACTCAATTATTGAATGAGTAATTATTCATGGCAGACGGAAGTTAATGCAGGTTAGCGTCGAATGACAAGCTTACTGAGAGGAATTCTATTGACATTAATTTCACATAAATAGAGAAGTCAAATTATCAGGGCATTGAAACCTTTTTATTTATATTATTATATTTTTTTTCACTACATTCAGCTGTGTACCTACACAAAAAGATATTTTGTGGTCTGATTTTTTTTTTGTGGTTTTCTGTGCTCCGCTTTCTTTGGTTTATCGAAAGGAAAACAGCTTATTTGTCGATAATGAGGACCTAAATCGGCACCCCTATGATTGCTCCACCTATCGAGGGATCAACCTCTTCAACATCGCCTATAATATATTCTCTACCATTTTTTGTGAACGCCTGAAACCATTTGTCAACAACCCGATAGGTGCATATCGGTGCGATTTCAATCCACCATCGATCAAATATTCACACTTCCGCACCTATTTGTCGATTTCAAGGCCGCATATGACAGCGTGCATAGTGACGATCTCTACAGCGCCATGTCTCGTTTTGACATTCCTGCCAAGCTCCTCAGGTTGTGCAGGATATCGATGAAGATCTCTCGCTGCTCCATGGTCGGCAACGAACTCACCGAGACCTTCTATGACAAAAAAGGTTTTAGGCAAGGCGACACGCTGTCATGTGACTTTTTCAACATCATACTTGAGAGGATCGTGCGAAACTCAAACGTAAACACTCGAGGCACGATCTTCCAGAAGTCCGTTCAACTGCTTGCTTACGCGGACGACATTGACGTGTTTGGCCAAACTCATCGAGCCGTCAATGAGGCGTTTGCTGTCATTGAAGCTGAAGCGGCTGATATGGGTATAGAGGAGCAAGACAAGGTACATTCTGTGATCACGAAAGGACGCACTACATCGACGACTCGACCAGAGAGTCATAGAGGGCAGCAGAGACTTTGAGGTAGTCAAGGACTTCGTCTACTTGGGCTCTGGAGTAAATAGAGACAACAACACCAGTACCGAGACCAAACGCTTAACTACTTCTTTAGGCTCAGGAGGCAATTGAGTAACAGAGCCATCTCTCGTAACACCAAGTTGACTTTATATAAAACTCTGGTCATCCCAGTCCTGCTCATTGGCGCAGAGACGCTGTTGAAAGCGGATGAAGAAGCTGTTGGTTGTTTTGAGAGAAAAGTTTTGCGTGCGATCTTGGGCCGCTTGCGTGGATGGCGTCTGGAGGAGAAGATTCAAACACGAACTGTACGGGCTGTACAGCGGCATGCACCTACATAAGCGTCTTTGGATCCAACTATTAGCGGATGGACAGAACAGCTCTGAGCCTAGGAGTCTTCGATACCGAGCCATTGGGACAGCGCAACAGAGGACTCAATCGCACTATATGGTGCACACAAGTAGAAAAGGACCTCAACCTTGGTATGCACAGCTAGAGGTAGCTGGCGAAATATCGTGCTGGCTGGAGAGGCATGTTGGTTAAGGCCCAGGCCCACCCCGGACTGTAGCGCTTCACCTCTTTCTAGTCATGACAATGCTTAAGGAGTATACCTGTCTAGACAAAGCTTCTCAAACATGGCCGTTCGTAGTCGGCATAAAACTGTAAGTCTCTTTCACTCGTGAGAGAACAATAGTGATTGCTGATAAGCTAGCCCCTGGTTCTCTGCGGGCTGTAGCGCCACCCATATCATTATAAAGTCAATTCATGATGTATCAGAGTCGTTGGTCGAGTAAACTGGAGATCTCCGGTATGTGCTTTGCCCTCACGATCGTTTTGGTGAATCATGTGGGTCTTGAAATGATGACGATACTCAACGTTAATGCGTGCGGTCGTCATAGTAGATTAAGTGTGGTACTCTTTGTATGACACTTCGTTGCCGGATGGCCATGGACAACAACCAACAAAATGTATGTACATAGAACGACGGAAACTAACTTTATGATGTTGACGAGGCGAAGGCAAGGGGGTCTTATTTCTTGTGCGTCGGGCAAGCAATTATTCGTACAGTGGAACGAGTACACTCTTTTGCAGCTATTTTGAAGCTATTAACCATTCAACCAGTATCGGCTTATGCTCAAAACAATACAATAAACTCACTAATTTGGTGCCGAAAATTGTTCGGATTTAGGCCAAAAAAACCAGGCGAAGCTAAATTTCGAGAACTCAGCCAAATATCAGTGCATCCAATAAACTCACTAATTTGATGCTGAAAATTGTTCGGATTTTGGCCAAAAAAACCAGGCGAAGCTAAATTTCGAGAGCTCAGCCAAATATCAGTGCAAGGTTGACCGCTTTGTGTGGTATCGCCTGGCATCATCATCTGACTTTATTTCTTGAAAAATGTCACATTTAGAAAAGATATCATTAATCAGATCTCTATATTACATTACTAACACGCATGCTATACAATCGACGACGCTGGCGGACATATAAAATACTTATTTCCTATTCCAGACACAACAGAAGAATCATAATAAAGCCAAAATTGCACTCCCTTCTTGTTTATGTACATTCCATTTCCTGTCTTTCTTCCGAAGTAAAGTGTCTTGTGCTTATTTGAAACATTTTATATTTCAGCCATATTTATACAGATGTTAGAATGGTGGCGACTATACGGAAAGAACAGATTTAGGATATGGGTTGGATTGGATGCAAATGCATTCATAACAGATCCTAAAGATATAGAAGTATGGTAACCACTTATATTTTGAAACGAAAAATCCTCTAAAATAAATATCATTTTTAGGTCGTCCTTTCCAGTACACAAATTTTGAAAAAATCCATTATCTACGATTTGCTCCATCCGTGGCTGGGGCAAGGGCTTCTGACAAGTACTGGATCCCTGTGGCACAGTCACCGAAAAATGATTACTCCATCGTTTCATTTTAAGATTCTGGTTGATTTCCTAGAAGTGATGAATAAAAATTCAACGAAATTCGTACAAAGCCTCATGAAGGAGTCGAAAAACGAACGTATCTTCGATTTTCAGCGACTAGTGTGTTATTGCACATTGGACGTGATTTGTGGTAAGCATAATTTTAAAAGTTTTTAGACGTGTTCATGTTCTACGTGGTTTGCTTACAGACACCGCAATGGGAGTTAGTATCAATGCTATGGATGACAACGATTCTGATGTTGTTAGGGCGTTTCAATAGTAAGATGAACATTTTTCGCATTTTAATGTTAATTCACGCTTATATGTATAACTCTTTACAGCATGTGCCTTTCAATCCAAATGCGAGCATTCAGTCCATGGAAGAGGAAGATGTTCTTATTTCAATTTTCTCCAGAATACAAACCCTACATGAATGCTCTTAACACATTAAAGAATTTCACATTCGATGTAAGTTTCTAGTTAAGGTGACCATATTTTTTCTTGATTTTATTTTATAGATTTAAGCATACTGTTCTACATAGTTTCACGTGTAAAAAAGTTTCTCCTTTTATTCATATATGGTATATATGAGAAATCACCTGAGCCTGAAATTTTTGCTTACATGAAGCGAAACTAATCTCGAGACTCTTTTTTTCTATGGCCCTAGGATATGAGATATGGTTAACAGCTTATTATTTTTACGAAAATTAAGAGAATATGATATATTTTATTGGAAAACAATTCTATTTAACCTTAGTTAATGATCTCTTGTGCGTTTTCCTTGAAAAAATGATTTTACGTAGATCTTCGTGCAAGCTTAAGCAGAAGTCTGCCATAACAAGTGAGCCCCACCGCACCTGATAACGCTCTTCCACTGTCCAAAAAAACATTCACCCTATTCCTCACTAAAATCACCCACATTTTGAGGAAATTTAATCAAATGTATGCGCAGAAGGTGCATTTTTTGCTCATGTTGCACACCTGCTCTTTCAAGCTCGAGAGCATACACTCAACAATCTCGATATATTCGTCAAGTTTTTTTGTCTAAGAAATTACTCATAGCCAAAGCAAATGAATTTCAAGCCTTGGTATCGACTTCAGGCACTGATATGACAGGGAAATGAAAAATGTAGTAAACGAGGATATGGTTGCTCGTCGTTTTTGGGAATAAAAAAAATCCAAACTTTTCCACTTCTAACAATAACAATATTTTTTTTAAATGATAAAACTGTACATTGCTCTGGTAATAGAGACAACGGCGAGCGCCACAAAAATCGACTGGCAATCCTAAAAGGGCAGCAAGCGCAAGCCGAGTTGGCAATTCAATATGTTCGTCTCTATCGTGGCACTCTGCAGTCATTGTTCTCAGATGTAAAGGAGAATAGTACAATTTTTTTATCGGTTTTTTTTTTTAAATGGCTCAATAACACACGCTTGTTACCTATAACTCAATAACCACCACCTGTTAGAGAAAAACTGTCCATCGCATTTTGGGATAGAAAACAAAAAAAGGAGGAAACAAGCAACTTTTATTTTTTTGAAGACTAGTGTAATTAATAAATTAATAATTTCGTTAAAAAATCTTCTAAACGGTGCAGTTTCTTGTTCTATAGCACAAAAGCTAAGATTATGCCTCATTAATAAATCCACTGATTGATAACTGTACAGCAACCTAAGATTATTTTCTTCGTTGAAACCACCTACAATGATGTCGGTATCATTGTCACCTACAGCTTCATAAAATTTTACACTTGGTCTATTAAATAGTGGCTTATGGCATTATGGGTATGTGCGACCCCAATCTCAACGTTGTAGGTTCAATCCTGCTCTGTGCTACACAAATGATTTCCACGACCCCAGCTTTTTCGAGTCACTAACAATGCTCAAGGAGTACACCTGTCTAGTCAAGCTGGCCATACGGAGTCGGCATAGAACTGTAGGTCCCTTCCACTCGTGAGAGATCTATAGCACGCACAACTAGTGGCCGCTGAAAAGCTAGGCCCTGACCCTCTATCGGCTGTAGTGCCACCCGTTTAATTATTATTATAGTATATAATTAATATATATAGTAACGCGATCTAAAATTTGCACAACCGATTGGCTAAAAAATACTTTTTATTGCGAATTTAAGAAGTTGTCTACAAGTGCAAGTGAGTTAACTCGTAATCTGTAGCGGAGGACTCTGGCGAATTTCAGTTTCTGTTAACCTTATACAAGACGTATTACATATAGATGCGGCAAGTACCTACCCTTTTTTAAATAATACCATACATTTTTGTATAATTCATTTTTTTTTCTCAGTCTTACAAATTATTTTCATGAGCCTTGAAAAACTACAATTAAAAAAAAAACAACAAAAAAATATATACAAAAGACTAAGGGAACTTCATATTTCAGTTTAAAAAAATGCAGCTAATATGGCTCAGTTAATGTTTCATTAATACTCTTTCTGTTTCTGTTCCCAAGATCTCAACATTGCTATCTCTTTGAAGCTCCCTGATCACTGTAGAGTTTTTTCAAGCAGAAACCATAGCGATTAAAGAGGCGTTGTCTGTGCATTTAAACAACGTGATATCAAAATGGGATATCACCATCTGTTCGGATAGTCTGGTCGCTATAAAATCGTTGGACAATGCCATGTCTCACTCAAAAACATCCCTTAATTGCAGGCTGTCTCTTAACGAGATGGCTAAGCATTTTAACATTCACTTTATGTGGGTGCCGGGACACTGTGACATACCAGGAAACTGCAAAACCGATGAGCTCGCCAGGTGTGGTACACCAGACTTATCCCTATCAATAGCAGAGGTACTACGTTCCATGCCCATAGCTACAGCCTACCATCTTCTTAACAGTATAATGATTCCTGCAGAAGCTGCACGTATGAAGAGGAGGAAGGAAAGACTCATCATCTTCTCTTCTCCTGTAGCGCTCTGACTAGTCGTAGATCCTACACCTAGGGGCCTACTACTTCAGTGGCCTCAATGGGCTAAATAGCGCCATCATAGGCCAGCTAAATCGCTTCACTTCAAGCACCACTTGGTTCCGATGTTAGGAGAATTCAATTCGCGTGATATTACAATGGGCCTAATCGGGTTTAAGTGTGACTGCCCTTAGCAGCCAGAAACTACAACCTAACCTAACATACTTCGTATTACTCTCAAGGCCTTCGCGTCAAGCTCATCACAAAACGAGCTTGCGTGTGTTCGTAATACATATTTTCTTATTTCGCTGTGGGTTTCGGTTTAGGAAATGCACACCTATTCCGCATTTACTCTACGTGTATAGGGAAAAATTGAATAGTCAAATCAAATCAAATAAATAAAATGAAATGCTTACATTCCTAACAATAGATCATTTCTAAACGCCGCGATGCTATGCAAAACAACGCTAAGGTCGCCAGCAGTTCAGAGAGTTCAGATGATAAAATGGTTCGTCCAAAGAACGCATTCTTGGATACATTACTTACAGCCACAATTGATGGCCGTCCGTTAACAACACAGGAAATCTACGAGGAGGTATCGACATTTATGTTTGAGGTAAGATTCCTTTTCCATCATTTTGCATTTGTTTTAACATCCTAAATATTCAACAACTTTAAAGGGGCACGACACAACTGCGTCAGGAATTTCATTTACCGTATACTTACTCTCAAGACATCAGGATGTACAGGTAGGCACAGTATTAGTAAATAAATGCATAACTAACTAGAATTTGTTGAAACAAATTTTCAGGAGAAAGTATTTCAAGAGCAGAAAGAGATTTTCAACGGAGACCTAACACGTCAGCCATCGTATGCCGATGTTCAGGAAATGAAGTATTTAGGCAATGTTATTAAAGAAGCACAGCGATTGTTCCCAAGTGTGCCAATCATAGGCCGTTACACGGAAAAACCCTTTGATCTGAGTAAACATTTGCAGAGAATATTTTTTCCGAACAACTTAGCAAATTTTATTTTTCACTTTAGACGGAACAATTTTGGAGAAGGACACAACAATTAACCTATTTATTGCTGCTATGGGTTACAATGACAAATATTTCCCGGATCCATACAAGTTTGACCCAGAACGCTTCAGTCCAGAAAATCGAGCCAATGCTAATCCCTATGAATACGTTCCATTTAGTGCTGGCCCAAGAAACTGCATCGGTATATATTTTTGTTAATTGGTTTTTGTTAATTAATTCTTAGATGGAATCTCTATTTCAAGGGCAAAAATTTGCACAAATGGAATTGAAGTCAGTGGTTGCGAAAATTGTGCGATCATTTAAGATACTCCCACCAGAGGATGGACTTGAATCGCTAGATGGTTACGAGCCCATAAAGCCAAGGAACAAATACGATCCTGTCTTGTCGGCAGTTTTAACATTAAAGTCTGATAACGGTATACAGATTCGTTTACGAAAACGAGATGTCTAAATGTTTGTGAATACATTTCAATAAACACGTACAATAAATGTACATGTGCATACATAATATGCCAAGAAAGTCGTCAGTCGTTTTTTTCTTTCTTTAAAAAAATAAATACATGCTTCACACATGTATTATACAAGTGTGTTAACGTTAAAAGAAAAAGGCTCTAAGCGATTAAGCAGTTTTTCACTACGTATGCACACTGCATGTCCAGTGTAATGAATGCGGAAATAATGAAAGTTCTGTTTAACGAGTCGTCAATTGAAGTCTATTGATATAAAGTACATCTCGGATGTTAGATCTTTTTGCAAATTTGTCAACTATTTTGGCTAATTCACTCCCAGTTTAGCTACCAAAAAGTCGTTTTCAAAAAACAAAACGTTGGCTTAAATGGTGTGTTGTGTTTCGTTTTCATTTTCAAATTCATATATTTTGAGTTCTACATATGTAGGTGCGGAATCAACATGGGATTTCCAAAAGCCATTGTTTTGCATCGTATTCCAAAAAAAAATTTTAATTTTCTTTTTGGGTCAATATTTTCAAGCAATTATTTTTATGTACTATTTTTGGGTGTTGACACAAGGGCTAAAAAAGAAATTATGTCAAACACGGCTCTAGTTCATTTCAATCCACGACTCCCGGTAGTGCTTACCTACAACGCATGAAATGTAGACATAGGAGCAGTTTTAGGCGCATACACTGCAAACCATGAGTCTGCACTAAACGTCCAATAGAATTTGCCCCTCGTTCTCTGTCTAGATTAACTCAAAATTACGGGGTTATAGAGAAAGAAGCGCTAGCTTTTGTTTATACCACGCGAAGATTTTTATCATTAACCGATCAGAAGCTCCTTTGATTTGGTCACGGATCGTAAACCACTAATCACCGTCTTTGGCTAAAAAAGAGGGGCATGCCACCAATATCGCCTGCAAAGATGGGCATTTCATGTGTCAGGATTCTGCTATCAAATACGACGCATTAAGTCAGAAGAAAATGTGACTGGAGCAATATCTAGTTTTCTTCAACGGATCTGTAATGACGAAGAGATAAGAAACAAATAAACCCTGTCACATTTTAAATCGGTTTGAGACTGATTCCGATATTTTAGTTTATAAAAAACTAGATTTCGTACCCGTTTTTGCCAGGGTATGTTTGGGGAGTCTCTCCCTCAAACTTAATTGCTTGGCAAAAATTACACTTTGACGACATGCGACCAATAGAGATTTGTGGAAAGTTGAAATATTCCAACGATGGGTCATAGTTAAATGTTTCTTCTTTCATGTATAACCAATTGTTACAACATAACTTGCCTTGTCCAGTTCTCTGTGCTGCTGGAGTCTAAACTGCGAACTTGAGAATTCTCAATCAATAAACAGGTGCGTCGAGCCAATCCATTACTTGCGTTCCGTTTTACTCTTTCAGACTGTGTTTCATTACTTCTTGTGGCAGCTTGTGCAATGTTGTTATTTTCACGAACTTGAACTCTTACTTCTTGAGATTGTACATATCTTAGAAGTCGCCGTCTTTTCCCACATGCTTGCTGAGGATCAAAAACAGCTTTAATTTTCCTCGGCATTTTTGCGATAGTGTGATTTTTAAGAAAAATGTGGAGAAAAGTGTTCCGTTGTAGATGCACTGAAGACGATTTTGAATAAATGTTTACTCCGCCCTTAATTTAAAACAATAATATGACTGCTCAAACCAGAACTTAGAGAAAAATTTGAATTTTCTTTTGGCATTGATGTCTATCCTAATCTCTCATTCTCATTCCTACTCATAATGAGTACAAAAATGTACAAAACGGACGGAAATTACGGTTCTTCTCAACCATTTACACAACGTGGAGGGATATCAAGCGATTCATCAAAAAAAAGTTCTTGGAAATCCCATCTGCGAGTTCACTTGTTGTGCAAATTGAAGTCAAGCTTCATGAACCATGAAAAAAATAGCCTATCTTGCAACACAATTAGTCTAGCTATGAAATTTTATCTAAATCGGGTAATCCGTTCAGAAGTTCAATATTCACAATTTCAGCAAAATTGAATGATTTGTGTGTAGCCGTGTATATGTACTTGCATAGATAGTTTGGGTAGGACAAAGCAAGAAAAGTGCGAAATTGTTTCCTTTTCGATTGGTAACTCCGGCAGTCGTTTGTATATGTTCGATTGAGACGCAGAAATGAAGAAGAATGGTTGCACCAAAGCAAAATATGAAAAATGTGTGTGTTACAACACGCTGGGGGATGGTTGACATCCACTACTCCGCAACTTGAAATGGTTTCATAACGGATTTATGCAACCACCCTTATTTTGAGAATTTTATTCCAGTTAAAAAGTGCTCTTAAGTTCCGAACTGTACGTTGTACCGAATTAAAAATTGTCACATTCAGCATCTAAATTTTAGACTGATTTTTGTTGAAAATTTCAGAGCTCTGCGACGTGTAGTTTCGGAGCCTTTGTCGGTCAGACACACAAACTTTCCGCTTTATAGTTAAGATAAGCTGCTATAGTCGAAGGACTGCATAATCTAACGTTTTGGTATTAGAGCGATTGTATCTGTACAAAATGGAATCAGGCAGGCATATAAAGAGACATTTAGACCAAGTAAGAAAGTGTAAACAAATTTTCAAAATATAGCAAATTCTTCATTATATATATATATGGGTGGCGCTACAGCCCATAGAGGGCCAGGGCCCAGCTTCTCAGCAACCACTCGTGTTGTGCGTGCTATTGTTCTCACACGGATGGAAGGGACCTACAGTTTTATGCCGACTCCGAACAGCCATGTTTGAAAAGCTTTTTCTATACAGGAAAAACTCTTTGAGCATTGTCAGTGACTCGAAAGAGGTGGGGTCGTGAAATTAATTTTTGTCGCTCAGAGCTGCAATTGAACCTACGACGTCGAGGTTGGGGTCGACGCACGTACCCACAACGCCACGGGCGTTCTTCATTATTTTCACTAATTTTTGAACAGCTGTAACTTTTTTTCAACTTCTTCGAATTTAATTTTTTGGTTATATAAAGTTTAACTTGTCACCTTTCCAACAACATATGGTATGAGAAAATGTGATTGGAAGCTTTGCAGATGGACGACTCCAACGACATTTATTGAAAAAATACCACAGACAGTTCGATAGTTTATTCGATTACACGTCTGTCTGCATCACTTGTTTCTTTAATAAAGCATTCCAGTTAAAAATTACAGAGACAACAGCGACATTTACATGTTATTTTTTTTCCTTGTGTTTTTAGTTGTGCGTCCGAAAGCAGGCTTAAGGATAAACTGATGGGCATTCCTGGCGAGACATGTATTGCGAGTGAATTCAAGAAGAGGTACATGTGGCTTTCTCACCTGATCATCGTTTTTTAGACACGGTAAGTTGACGTTTGAGCGAGTGTAATGAACCCCTAATATTGTTTTCTAATATAAGTGTAAGCGCCTTGTAAATCAGATAAATGCGCTTACCTACATTGATTAAGAAAACCTTAGCATTTTGCAGCGTTTTTGACGACCTCAAAAATGTGATGGTTTCCAAAGCGTTGTGTTGATACACATACCAAGGATGGAAAGTTTTCCGGTTTTGTCGATACAAGCGCCATTCATGGATAATGGCTGGTTATTAGGGGTTCGCTTTGGTGACAGCAGACAGCATTGAGGTTTGGAAGCATTGAATTTCAACGCCAGTATTGTACTTAAACAGACAACCAAAATCTTAGTACTTAGACTTTTTTTTATAATTTTATTCAAAATACGTAACTCGAAAATATATATTGCTTTGTTATTATTTTCTATAAATACATGTATGTACAACTCTAATCGTCACTATTTTGTCGGCTTAATCCCTTTTCCTCAATCGGATCTGTATTCCATTCTCTGACTGCAATGTCACTCTGATGTTCAATATTGGATCGTATTCGCTCTGTGGGACACAATCAGCTTTAGTGTAGTCATTTATACCCGACGACAGCCCGTCGATGGGTGGAAGTATTTCGAAACTGGCAACGATTTTTGAGATCATAGATTTCATCTGCATCATTGAATACTTTTCGGCTGAAAATACGAAGATTACGTGTCATAATTCTGAATTACAAACAGAAATGACATCCTACCAACACATCCCCTTGGACCTGCACTAAAGGGTACGCTTTTAAATGCAGCAAGTCCCTCCTCTTGACAAGGATGCTCAAAGCGTTCAGGATTGAATTCGCATGGATTTGCAAAATATTTCTCATTGTACCCCATTGCTAGGAGGCAAAGCAATATTGTCGTGTTCCCAGCAACTTTGGTTCCATCTGTCAAAGAAAACTTATGCATATGAAGCGCAGAAATTCATGGAATACGTGTGCATACTTATATCGATTGATTTTCTGGTAGTCCTTGCTATCACCGGTACACTTGGATATAAACGTAGTGTTTCCCTAATAACGGCATCCAAATATGTCATGTCATGAAGCTGCGATGGGGAAGCTGTTGCTAAACGATCCGCCCCAAGGACTTTCTTCAATTCCTCGAAAACTTTCGCCTGCACTTCTGGATGGCGCGAGAGAGTGTATATCGTGAACGAGATTGCGGATGCAATTGTTTGGTGACCCTGGGCATCAATTAATTGAGAATTCCTGGATAAGTCACTTTCATATAATAAATAAAACACAGCTTACCGTGTACATAAAGGTGGAAATCTCTTCAAATATTTCACTAAATTTCAATGGACGATGATCAATTTTCGCATCCAGGAGATAATCCAGAAAAGGTTTCTTCTGACTTTCGTTTGCCTTGGTTGGACTATCAAGCACAGCACGCCGTTGTTGAACAATCTAAGAATAAGAGATGGCGTACATGCAATCCCTTGTCAGCTCTAAGTGTGTATTCTATGCAAATGTTATTACCTGGCGTATATTTTTCTTAAGTATCCTTAAGCTATACCGCTGCTTCCAGTAGAATGGGCTGAGATAAAACAACGACTGGAAACGTTTTACAATGCTGAACGTCCTTTCGTAAATCACTTCACAGAGGCTTAAGAAAAAAATACATTTATTTGGTAAAAAGATAAACGACTTTTGTGTGATATGCGTCATACTTCCAAATGGCCTTGTGGATATCGGTCTCTTCTCCGTCCAATGTGTGACTTGGTACCCCAGTTGCGTTCTCTGCAATTTAAATTTTTACTCGGAATGTCATTACTTCCGCTTGTTACACTCATCTAAACTGACCGTGAATGATGTCCAAGGCACATTTGTGAACCAAATCCTGTACGTCGAATCTCTCCTCGGTGTCTGCATAGCTCTTACATTTTTGTATGAGCTTGGTACTGGTTTCGTTAACTACATTCATGTAGCCTAATACGGAAGACATCTCAAAGGCGGGTAGAATAATTTTCCGATGCTTTAGCCATCTGGCACCGCATGCTGTTAGCAGACCATCCCCGAGCCATGGGCGAATGTATTTGTAAAGATCAAACTTATTGATGACCGTATTGCTGGAGAGTATTGTCTGCGCAACTATTTTGTGCAATCATATTTTGGAATACCAACCGCATGTATGTACGTACCTTGATTTCGGCTGGGTCGCTGAGAATAACATGATACTGAAAGAATACCAACGAACGAAATCCTTGGAACTCGTACTTTCGGCAATATTGCAGTAGTTTCTTTGGGTACTCTGGATAGAGGAATATTTAAGTATGGGAATTAAAAATGTTGCAGAGATGCAGATGGAAATATGATTTTATGTTTCACTGGGTAACCAAATAAAGGTAATTTATTTTAATAAACAGGAGCGTTGTGATACATAACATGATTGTGGCCGTATATCATTCAAATGGCGGCATCGGCTTCGCCGGCAATGCATCGAACAATCTGTGTCGAGGTTTTCGAAGTGTTGGTTCGTTACATAAACTAACTACTCATAGCATATAGCCCCGTCTTCTTATTTGTATGGCGCTACAGTGCGGACGCCTCAACCAACAAGCCTCTTCAACTAGCGCGATCTCTAGGTAGTTCCTGTAGTCTCTCTTGGCTGAGACAATTTATTAATATACCCACGATATACGAAGGATATATATTGATGGCCCATAATCCAGGAGCAGAAGCAAACAAAGTGGGGCTTAAAATAAACACGACAAAAACTAAAGCCCTTGGTATTTCTGACAACCGCGCCCAACTGAACATTGCCGGACAGGAAGTCGAGAAAGTGAACAGCTTTCTTTATTTAGGAAGTGTGGTCTGGCCTAATCGCGGTGGCAAGGAACTGGACGTGTGCAACAGAATCAGGAAAGCTTAAGCTGCGTTCGGAATGCTAACCACGATCTGGAAAAGCAATGTCATCAGCTTAAGAACCAAGATGCGACTGTTCCGCTCCAACATAGAGTCGGTGTTGCTATATGGATGCAGTACCTGCAAAGTGGACACCATTACCACACGAAAGCTGCAATTTTTCGTAAACAGATGTTTAAGAAACATCCTTAGGATTTTCGTATCTCAAACGAACAATTGTACCTCAGAACGGATCAGGTACCTGTAAACAACACAATAGGAAGCAGAAATGGGCAGTGGTTTGGACACACCCTACGGCGCGAAGACATTTATATTGCAAAGTACACCATGCAGTGGAATCCGCTTACGCAGGCAGGCAGAACAGCGGGACATGGCAAACATGCCGCAGAACAATTGAAGGGGAATCGAGTTCTTTGGGAATGAGTTGGAGGGAGCTCAAGCCCGCCCAGGCGTGGTTGACAACCTATGCCCCCCGAGGGGTTAAAGGACTTAAGTAAGGAAGTAATATACGAAGGATCAATGAAAGGCTTCATTTTTCCTACAGGTGGAATGCCAGTTACTCTGGAAAATCCACACTCTTTGGAGCCAGACTCTACGGATTCTGTTCACTGTTCAAGGGTAAATAGACCACTAGCAGAATCTAACATTATATACAAGCGCGCATTAACGCCAATGAAAACTACTGCGTCTAAAACGCAAGTAACTTTAACATCAACGAATTTACATTCGTCTACACACGAAGAACAGGCTCTAGCGAGGTTCCAAAGTCTCGAAAGGGAAAAAATAGAACTAAGAAATGAACTTAGTCAATTAAGGGAAGAAAAAACTGGAAATCAAAAAAAAAAAACCCCACCTCGAACGAATCAGAAAAAGGAAATGTTGTACGGATGAGGAAGAACTCGCTCGTGAAACCAACTGGATGACAGAAAGGCACAAAAAACCAAAGGCCGGTTCCTCGCCGGAGGTAATAAAGAAGACAAAAAATGTACGTCTTACTAGCAACAACGAAACTAAGTTACCAAATGAACGGGCACCCCCGCCAATTTACATACTCCAATACCAGTGTACAATAAGTAACACTCTATTTTAAAGTCAACAATCCAATCTGGATATAAAGTAATAGTGCTCAGCAACAATACGTGGAAGATAAGTGTCAAGGACTCTGACAGCTATAGATTACTCCCCCAAAAACTGAATGCGCCAAAAATCTAGTGGTACACGCATGAAAAAAAATCGGTGTCGTAACTAGAGGACTCCGTGCGTCTTGTCCAACAGAAGATATTATTGAGGACATAAAACTTAAAGGCCTACAAATAGTAGACACTGCTAATCTACTATCCACAAGGAAACAGCTGACAGATGGATCCGAAAGTGTGACATGTGTGGGTTTACGCCTTTTCATGCTAAGCTTCGACAAATGTGAAAGCATGGACAAAATTTATTAATTAAAAACAATTCTTGATGTGACTATTAAAATATAAGCCTTGCGCAAGAACTCGAAATGAATTCCACAATGCAAACGTTGTCATTGCTTCAATCACACTTAAAAGTATTGTCAGAAGGATCCGCGATGTGTCAAAAGCGCCGGCGGACATCTGTCGAAGGAATGTAACGAAAGTTAAACTACACGAGCTACTTGTATTAACTGTAAAGGAAATCATCCGGCTAACTATCTTGGAAACACTACTCGACCTCGAAAATAAGATTAACAGCTAGCGAACCTTAATATGAATGTGTCAATCAAAATTCTTAATTGGAGTGCGAATGGTCTGCTACAAAAGCTCTATAATTTTCAAAGTTGATTCCTACATAACTGCAATTACATCGAAACTGCAAAAAAATAAATTCCGACTCTTTATCGTAGATGGTTCCAAACAACTCCTGTGAACTGAAAATCCCAAGGAAGTTGCAGCTAGTAAACCTATCGACGCTAGTACATTGTCCTTTTTCCTTCTTGTAAAACACAGTTATACCGCAAACAAAAGCCGAACAAAAATCCTTGTATTTTCGTAACTCCTCTATTCCTTCTTAGATGAACTCCTGCGAAGAGCGAAATTAGTTGCAGTGCACGTTTCTATTATTTCACACTATTTGTACCTAATTTTAGTGTAAGTCTTTCTCAAAATACTTTTAAGACTCTTTACGTTTGAAAGTATGTGATTACACTCAACGTAATGAAGTGAGTTCCATAGATTTGCGCGAATTCGTCTATTTCTCCTTACACCGACAACACGAAGTGTATAAACGGGCAACACACTACCGGTGATACAAACGAATCAACCCCCAATCTTGAACAAACGGAAAAAAATAAAAAGAGAATGTGAAACTACAATCCGTGAGGTAATAAATTCAATTCGACACTTTAAGATATCAGAAAGAGATTGTGGCAGCGACACAATTACCTGGATATTATTATAAAAGCAGAAACAGATGACGTAAGAGTATATTGAATCA
Organism: Eristalis arbustorum; assembly: GCA_916610145.1. Taxonomy (NCBI): domain Eukaryota; kingdom Metazoa; phylum Arthropoda; class Insecta; order Diptera; family Syrphidae; genus Eristalis; species Eristalis arbustorum. The sequence continues at coordinate 59,052,145 of OU744317.1, read as the reverse complement.
CGAGGAAATTGCTTTCAAATAAAATCAAACAGAACGTACTTCGAGAAAGTCGTCAAATATGTATCGAAGTTCGGATAACGCTTGATGCTAAATGGCATGATAACAGTCACAGATGTAAAGTATACACTCTGATTTTGTGATTTTCTGTAAGTATCAAGATTTAACAATATTGTATCCCCTTTTAAATTAATAATAATTATACGTTTGGTACCACATCCCATAGAGGGCCAGGATCTAGTTTCTCAGCAGCCACTAATATTGTTATACTCTCTGCGCATTGTCAGTGATTCGTAGGAAATTGGGCGTGGAGATGAAAGAGCGTAAGGCACGACGCACATAACCACAAGGTCACTGGCCACCACAATAAAAAAAAAAAACATTAATCATTCTTCAAAATAAATATTGTCTTCCAATTTACGGGCGGACCGGGCGGCACTACTGCAGCGTCTTGTTGCATAATATATATGTACTTGGCATCTTACACACTTATAACGCGTCCAAATACTGAAATTTGAGAATCTAATTCTGCCAGTTAGCGCTTCTAGAAAGCAGTGGTACCATACAACTTTAAGAAATCGAAGCCAATGATCCCGTAAAAATTTGTTGTAGAATAACAAGTAGAGCGAAGGTTATTTTATCGATACCGGACATTTAGTATGCTGAAAGAAGTTTGTTTGTAATTAAGATCTTTGTTTCAAATTTGTAAAATATTTCAGACTGAGTAAAAAAGCCTTCAAATATGTATAGCAAATACCAATACATAATGTTTATGTTCCCTGCCTGAGGGCGGATATCAGACCGGTACTGGCAAAGATTTCGATATTGGAATGGCGCGACCGATAGTTTCAATAATTCTTGCCGAGGTTTTGAGTAGAGATGGGTCAACCCGAGTCAACCCGATTTACGTCGAAGCCGAGTTGCTGAAACTAAAATGAAACAATATAAACTTCAAATCCGCGAACCTTTCTACGCGGTGTCAACACACAACTCGGTTGACTCGGTTTATCGACTCGGGTTGGCCATGGACGGAACAGGTTGTTGCTGGTACCTAAATGTGTGGGGCTGTTGCGTTTCACAATAAGTGCTGTTTGTCTATTGCCTCTTCAAACCGATTGTATTGAGCGAATAGTACGATACAGACAATTTTTGTATGCAATTCTGTTTTACTGAGTGTATTATGGTGATAGTGTGTATGTGTACCAAGCAGTGTTACCACAGGGGCTCTGTAGATTCAAAAGGACTAATTTGTTTCTCGGGGACTCATAACTTTTTTATTTGACTCATTTTTTTAATGTTTCCTGAACGCTTTCATTTAAAATGCCTGAGCACATACTAGTACTGCAGCCAGGAATGGCTCTGGCCAGAGTTCGAACAAGGAAAGGAATGTAGTGGTATCTTCATAGATGGCTCCAGAACCTATGAAGGGACCGCTGCTTTCGTGGAAGGCGACAACATTAGACTGTACATGATGATGATTGGACCTCTCGAGAGCACTATCGTAGAGCATGACTCTCAAGGATGTAGATAGAATAGGCATTTGCTCCCAATTCCACGGCATCCTTGTTGTCCCTTGACAGAAAAGACTGCAGACGACTTACCGGCATAATAACGGGCAGCTACACCTCTGCGATGCCTATGAAGAGAACGGCTACACGGCAGAGCACTTCCTCTGTCACTGTTCCGTCATTGATTGGATCAGGTGGCAGGTCTTCGGCGCTAATGTGGTTAGAGCTGATTCTGTAGACCTTTCACCACACAAGCGCCTGCTGATCTTCCGAAGAAATTGTAGTCTTGAGTCTTAGTGCTCCAGTGAAGTATCAAAACCACAAAAAAACATAATACTGGTTTCTTCTGTGTTTTTTAAATTCTCACATAAGGAAGCACTGTGTTATTAAAAACCTTTGTTGGGACTCATTTATTTATAAAGGTACTCGTTTTTTAAGCTTCTTGGACTCATAAATAATTTGACCTGTGGAAACACTGGTACCAAGCTAACACGAGTTTGGCGTTGAGTTTGAATTTTGCAATAAGGAATACATTTTGAATTGGGTGAAACCGAGTTAGTCCACAACAACAACAGAGCTTCGATTTGCAACTTGGTTCGCTTCAATTCGATCCCACGTTAAATCAGTTTCTCTTTCGGGTCTCTATTATGAATGGAAGTGTGCCCACACTCGGTTTGGCTGTAACTCGGATTGACTCGGTTAATCAACTCGAGATGACCCAACTCTAGTCAATGTATAATACCACGTAAACGGAGTTCTGATTGAAGTTTGGCAGTTACAAATACAACATAATTGGCATTCTAATACATTAGTGTGATATTTATAAATTTTTTTGTAAATTTGGAATCATTTTGTGGATATAATTTGAATTACAAAGCAATTAATGGCCGTTGGAAATCTCTTATTTGAAAATTTTCAATAAGCCGCAATCAATAAATTTTGATTCGTGAGTTTATTAATTTTTTTGTTGTGTATTGAATTCTATTTAATAGACTTTCTTACTAAAAAATATCCCTTAATTGCAGGCTCTTTATGAGATGGCTGAGCGTTTTAACGTTCACTTCATGTGCATGCTGAGACACTGTGACATATCACGAAACTGCAAGGCCGATGAACTCGCCAGGTGTGGTACAACCTCATCCCTATCAATAGCAGGGGTCCCACCTTCCATGCCGATCGCTACAGCCTACCATATTTTTAAAGATTCACACAATCAAAACCACCAATGACAAATGGCTAGAAGGCACCACGCACATTAAAACAAAATAAAACTGGCCATCACTTAGCCTAAAACGATCACTCAGTCTACTTAGACTCAGCAAGCACTCCTTAAGGACTCTCATAGGAGTCATAACCGGGCACTGCGCAATTGGCACTCATGCTCTCAGAATGGGTGCTCCATATAATGATTTTTTCAGAAGCTGCATGAAGAGGAGGAAGAAAACATTCATCACCTGCTCTGCTCGTACAGGCTCTGGCTAGTAGTGGCTTCCTACACCTAGAGGCCTACTACTTTCGCGGGTTCAATGAGCTAAGCAGTGCCAGCATAGGCCAGCTAAATCGCCTCACTAAAAGCACCAACTGGTTGCAGTGTTAGGAGGAGTCAATCCGCGTGATATCAGAATAGACCTACTCTGGCCTAAGGCCTCATGCTCTTAGCATTCAGGCACTATAACCTAACCTAACCTAAGACGAAGAGTTGGGGGCAGGCAACTATTTAATAGCTCTTAAAAAATAAGACAGAAAAAATGTTTATTTATAATTTCCAACGGGCGGTAGACGCCCAAACGTACCCATATATTTTGAATATTCGTTTCTTACATGTTTGGGAATGTACATTTCTTGATGCTGACACATACCAAGATGTTCTAAGCTGATATGAAGGGAGAGTACTTTCTCTTGATTTCTGTACATTTATGGAGGTTGGTAGAGAAACTTTGTCTATTGTCAGCGCGGTATCTGCACTATTCATGATGAAATACTCTTCACCTTCTTCGCTCCTGCAGTGCTCTTGCCAGTCGTAGGTTCCTGCACCTAGGAGCCTTCTAATTCAGCGGCCGTAACGAGCTAAAAAGTGCCAGCATTAGCCAACTAAATCGGTTTATCAGCAGCACGAACTGGTTCCAGCGTTAGGAGAAGTCAATCCGCGTGCTATCACAATGGGCCTACTCTGGCCTAAGTGCGACTGCTCTGCAGCGGTCAGCCACTACTACCTAACTTAACCTAACATTCAAACACTGTAATGTTCAGTTCAATTGCTGGTTGATTTCTTGCATGGAACCTACTAAAACTAAACGAAATAAATGTGCAGAAATGTCGGAGTGTATGGCAGTAGAGACTGTTCCAAATTGTCGTTAGCTGAAATATAATTTCCATACTAATTTCGTGCTCGGTATAAGAAACTGAGAGAATTCACTGTTATCCACTCGTATTTTAACATTTCTGTCTATTTCCAACTTAATCCCAATTTGCATCTCAGCTGCAAACTATTCCCTTAGGTTGAGTTAGTTTTATGTCGTCTAGTTATATGCTGAGATATTCATATAAAAAGGATTTAATTTATTGCGCGTGAAATTAGTTGTTAAAGTTTTCCGTTTCGTTTTGTACTACGAATTTTAATGGAAAGAGAAGAAACGATTGCAGTAATAAATTCGATAACATGATTAACGATTAAAACCGTCAAAGAATGACATAATGTAACGAATATGTTTTACAAGCTCGAAGCTATTGCCCTTCGTCATGTTCTAACCAGTCGATGCATTGTAGTTATATTTATTATGGGCATTCACAACGGTATGCCCTTATTTACCATAACCGCTGTCAATAAATCCGCATACACTTGAAATGGTCTTTGATGGACTACAATATTTTCCCCACTCACGTCGATCCCATCCGCGTATGATAGTGATTTCAGGGACCATTGAAATATCGTGCCTCTTACGGTGGTAAATAAATCACCGGAGAGCGTGTCATATGATAGCAAATGAAGCACGTAAAAGCGCTCGTTCCGAACTAGACCCACCATCGAGAATTTCGACTAACTAATTTGGTAGTGATGCCCAACCTAGGAATCATGCTTTATACCATGTTATCATAAGTATAGCTGATTTAACACTAAGTTTTCCTCATTTGTTACGTTACGCTGAAGTTTGTTCTCAATGTTCAACCAATCGATGTTGTTCGGTACGAACACTGGCAATACGATTATGAATAGTGCAGATACCGCGCTGACAATAGACAAAGTTTCTCTACCAACCTCCATAAATGTACAGAAATCAAGAGAAAGTATCCTCCCTTCATATCAGCTTAGAACATCTAGGTATGTGTCAGCATCAAGAAATGTACATTCCCAAACATGTAAGAAACGAATATTCAAAATATATGGGTACGTTTGGGCGTCTACCGCCCCTTGGAAATTATAAATAAACATTTTGTCTGTCTCATTTTTTAAGAACTATTAAATATCAACTGTTCGTCTTAGGTTAGGTTAGGTTATAGTGCCTGAATGCTAAGGGCATGAGGCCTTAGGCCAGAGTAGGTCTATTCTGATATCACGCGGATTGACTCCTCCTAACACTGCAACCAGTTGGTGCTTTTAGTGAGGCGATTTAGCTGGCTTATGCTGGCACTGTTTAGCTCATTGAACCCGCGAAAGTAGTAGGCCTCTAGGTGTAGGAAGCCACTACTAGCCAGAGCCCTGTACGAGCAGAGCAGGTGATGAATGGTTTCTTCCTCCTCTTCATGCAGCTTCTGAAAAAATCATTATATGGAGCACCCATTCTGCGAGCATGAGTGCCAATTACACAGTGCCCGGTTATGACTCCTATGAGAGTCCTTACTGAGGGCTTGCTGAATCCAAGTAGACTGAGATACCGTCTTAGGTTAAGTGATGGCCAGATTTCTTTTGTTTTAAGGCAGGTGGTGCCTTCTAGCCATTTGGTATTAGTGCTTTTAGTTGTGTAGATCTTAAGAAGATTGTAAGCCGTAGCGATCGGCATGGAAGGCGGTATCCCTGCTATCGATAAGGGTAAGGTTGTACCACACCTACCGAGTTCGTCGGCTTTGCAGTTTCCTGGTATGTCACAGTGTCCCGGCACCCACATGACGTGAATGTTGAAATGCTCGGCCATCTCGTTAAGAGACAGCCTGCAATTAAAGGATGTTTTAGAGGAGAACATGACATTGTCCAGGGATTTTGTGGCGGCCTGACTATCGGAACATATGGTGATATCCCTTTTTGATATCACATTGTTTTTAAGCCAAAACAGCGCCTCTTTAATCGCTATGGCTGAAAAACGCTACAGTGATCAGGGAGCTTCACGGAAATAGAAATGTTGAGATCTTGAGAATAGACACCCGCACCCACCTCTTCTTTTGTCTTTGATCCATCTGTGAAAATGCGCAGAGGATTTTTCAGCGTTCGCCTGTCAGACATCCAGTCCGATCTGGAAGGAATGCTGATTGAGAATTTCTCTTCGAAGATCGCCTAGGGTAGTAGGCGGTCGGTGTCGCTAGGTAAGAAATTGAATTCCTTGAAAATGGTTGAGTGGCCAGTGTTAACTTCGGGCCACAATCGAAGTGTTTTGAGTCTCAGGGCTGTGCTTGCTGCTGCTTGTTTCCCGAATATTTCCAAAGGTGGGAGATGGGTGTTTGAATGTTAAAACTAATATTTTTTCCATGTGGCATGTGAAACTTGTTTCATGCACCTACCAGTGAATGGGATATGACCGTGCCTCACTTTTACTAACGTGTTGGGTCCATAGTTATTTGTTAACCTACCGTGAGTCCCATTATAGTCCTAGGTGAGGTTAGGATATTGGGCTGCCAGTGTAACCTAACATAACCTAAGACTACTGTAGTACTAAAACTAACCAGATCGTATACGAATTTTGTTTGTTCATCAGCATTTCAGTGGAGAACTTTGCTAGGAATTGCTGTTTTTTTTGTCACAATTAGTACTGTATCAAAATGTGTGTATTCGTTACTGAGTAAAGAATATTAAAGTAGGTACGTTATTTTTTTCTGCGTACAGACAGCCGACATCAGTACGTTCAGGTACGGCTCTAGGTACGGTATAGATACATACATATGATAAACAATTTGTCAACTTTATTAATCGTTGCTATGCTTCGCTCACTCGTACGTCATTTATATCACAAAAAAATGAAAACTCGATAAGAATGTCATCAGGTGCTAGTCTGGTTCCCAAAATTGTTGATATTTTTTTAAAATAACTTGTACGCCATCTACTCTGTTTGCAATTGTATGATTTTATGTATAGCATTATGCCCTGGATTATTGTAGAGCTCTTCTGTCGGCTGACTCTTGTCTATTGATTCTATTTTCCTCAGAGCACAATACTCTGAACAGTACTGGTAATCCAATTTTTTTAAATGCTCATCGTACTGTGTTCTTTGCCTATCCTTTTCCTTGGATGACAGCTGAGAAATACAGGACATCCTTTGTTAGTAGTCGCTCAGGATATTGCCGCTTTTGGTGCGTTTGTCAGTGTTGTTTTCATTTGTACAATGACTCTTAGTTTTCGTATACACTTTGTTAGGATTCTTCTCTTCCGACTATTTCTACGATTTCCTTGCTGTTAGCATAGCAGCTATTATGTCCTTTACCTCGGACTGCATTTTCAGTAGTTAAAGGAGCTACTGAAACTGAAAAACTAAGTTAGCTAACTAAAAATGCAACTCGGTTCGCTTCAATTCCAACTCGAGTCAATTTGAGTTAAGAAAGTTTCGGGTTAGTACATATCTAGTTTTAAGTGTACATATGAAAAAAGAAGAAAAGCGCAAAATCCGCACCTTATTTGGTTTGGGTTGAAAACGTCACAAAATGTGTTAATTGTCGATAAGGTGTATTTTTACATTTTTTGACACTACCCCGATATCGGCTCACTTTCAAATTATCAAACCTCATAATAAGTTCAGTACTGTTGCCAAAGATATGAAAAATTTCTCGCCATCATAGAACGCTGAACGCTTGTAGAACAATTATTACATATTCGTGTAAAATATATTTGTGTCGGCCAACCACAAAAAGGTGGAATGGATGTCACAAGTTCACTCAAAATCCGAACGCAAATGTAGACCGTGTTCGTTGTGACAAGTGCGCGAGAATAACTTGTACGAAACATCACATCGCGTTGGGTTATATATAATAAGTAAAATAGCAGCTGTTGGTGAGAAGTTATCATCATTTTGTATTGTAATGGTAACTAAGTCAGTTTTAGCTCCTGTGCATATCCTGGTACATTTTTCATTTTCAAATTTATATATTCTGACTTCTTCATATGTAGGTGCCGAATCAACTTGGGATTTTTAAAAGCCTCTTAAAATATTGCGTATTCCAAAATAAAATAAAAATTTCATTTTGGGTCAATATTTACAAGCAATTTTTGTTTATGTACAATTGTTGGGTGTTGACACAAGGGTTAGGCAATTCGGTTTCAGAGCGGGGCATGACATTATTCATGCCGCGTCGAAACTGGTGTCGGATATCCAATGGAACAAGAGCAAGAAACAATGCACGGGCGCCTGCTTGATTGACCTGGAGAAGGCCTTCGACACCGTATGGTTAGAAGGACTTTACTATAAGCTCAATCGGCTAGGCATTAGTAAGCCACTGCTGTACCTACTGTATAACATGCTTACCGGTAGGCGGTTCGTAGTCAAGAATGGCAGCGTGATCTCTACAGGTATTTTTGAAATTAAAAATGGTCTCCAACAGGGTGCCGTTAATTCGCCGATCCTGTTCAACATCTTCTTGAGCGATCTGATAAGTTCTCTTCCGCACGCAATTGCGTATGCCGATGACTTGATCGTGTACAGATCAGGCAAAAAGATCGAGGACATCACTACGCTCACGCAGGGTGACTTCGACGCGTTCATGAGAGATTGCGATGACTGGAAGTTGAATATCAACTTTCAGAAGTCGGAAACCATTCTGTTCAGGACGCCGTTGTATAAAGCTTCGGCGGATACGAAAAAGAATTGGCGAAAGTTCTCTATTGTAGGACGGCACGGGCAACCACTGACGCAAAGGATTGTAGTCAGATACCTGGGGATCTGGCTAGATCAGTATCTATATTTTAACAAACATGTAGATGCTGCTCTAGCCAGGAAGAGACTGTTTTACAACAGCCAACTCGATGCAAGGGTAAAGGTAATCTGCTACATGGCCCTCATACGGCCAATGCTCACCTATGGTTGTCCCGTGTGGTTCAACGTGAGTGCAAGCTTGATGGAAAAGATTCGGGTGTTTGAGAGGGCTTGTCTTAGGGCTTGCCTTCGCCTTTACAGAACACCAGAGTCCCAGTACAGAAAATTCTATTCCAACGAGGTTTTATACAACAGGGCGAACTGATACGAGTGGACAATTCCCTGGTGAAGTTGATTCGAGGCCATACTGCGAGAGCGATGAACTCGGTTAATAACTTGATCTCTGGGGCTTACTACCCCAACCCTCAGTACCACGAGAGGGTACGTTATAACGGCTTCGTCCCCCCAGAAGCATTCCTCCATTACGACAAGCACGGTCTGATACAAAATGAAAATGCGGTACCGATCTTATATCACATCGCCAGGTCAACTGTGGATGGGCGACTCAACCACGACCGTTCCGTCGCACAACGAGCTGAGGAAGGACTACTCCGCTTTAGTATGGCGGTTTCAAGATGCGATGTTCGGGATGTTGCAAGGCAACGTCGAAAATGCTGTTGGCTGAGGAGTGAAGGAACTCCCTCTTCGAACCCTTTAGACCCGGGTTAAAAATGGTCAGTGCGTATCCCCGAATGGGGAAGCAGTCGGTCACTGTCTTGCGGCAGTTATGTTGGATGCGTTCACAACCTATGGCCGACCCACATAGCGTAGGGTAGTTTGTAAATTAGTTAGTAAGGTATTAAAAAAAAATTATTAAAAAAAAAAAAAAACAAAAAAAAAAAAAAAAGAAAGGCTAAGTATACACATCTATACACTAGTGTGTACCGATGTGTATACAATTGTATATAGTATACATTGATGTATATACACTTGTATTCGTCTAAATACGTGTGTATATATGTGTATGTATGTTTAAATTAAGTTAGTTTTAAGTTATTTTAAGGTAGTATATAAGTTTGGAGATAAGTTTTAAGCAAAAACGTCCTGTCAATAAGTTTTTTCCAATTTTTCTTATTCTATAACCCTCCAATTTAATACATTTGAATTATAAATAACCTCTGTTAGCTTAAGTCGAAAGACATAGAATAAGATTAAGTTTAGCTTAGAGTGCCCGCCTAGGGCCAGTAAGTTTGAAGTAGAAGCACTGTTCGTCCAACTAGTTTTAAGCATTTTTGTCTAGAATATAAGTATGTCATGAATTAACAAATAAAAATGAATTGAAAATGAAAACACAAGGGTTAGGTGTACATATTGGAATAACATATACAAATATGACTTTATAACAAAAACTGGAAACAAAAAACAAGATGCTTCGAACGCCTTACTTTTCTCCCCTGCTGAGAGTTCTGCACTCACAACTGGCGTCGCTGCTGTAGATCGTCTTTATCTTAAGACTTCGTAAGAAGAAAAATCAGATCAGAATAAACTCGTAAGTAAGTTACGGGTAACACATATTCGTGGAAATTTTAAGAAGAACTTTGAGTACCCTACTGTCATCAAATAAACCTTGCATACTTGAACTGCTGCCATGGACTGGAGCGCAAATTATCGGTCTCTGGCGGATGGGTGCTAATTGTAGCAATCGTGTGCACTGTGCACTGCCTTCGGTTCTCTTCGCTACTTGTTTGTTGAGCTTATAAAAAGTGATTTTTTAGCTATTATCTTTTTGGCAACACTGGTTTAAACAGCTGACTCACGTTTCGTGTTTTGATTCACTGTCAAACATCTTCAATTTGGTCTATCATTTAACCATGAATTGTCTTACAAATAAGCAAGGCTTGCAAATTATTGAATTTTATTATCAAAATGAGTGCTCTGTTAAGAAAGTTCAGCGTGCGCTTTTTTGTTGTTCATTGTGTTCAGCGAAGAAGCTCGTTTTTAGCTCAACGGGTACGTAAATAAGCAAAATTGTCGAGTGAATATCAGCCAGAAGCATTGCAGAGCTACCAATGTATCCAGAAAAAATCACAGTTTGGTGCGGTTTATTGGCTGGTGAGCGTTACGGTGAGATGATATCCAACTTTTTTTTGCCCAAAATGCAAGAGCTTGACTTGCATAACATGTGGTTTCAACAAGATGGTGCCACATGCCACACAGCATGCGCAACAATGGCGGAGAGGCGAGTTCGGTGAACACTTTATTTTACGTTCGGGACTGGTCAATTGGCCGCCTAGATCGATTCAACGCCTTTAAACTACCTTTTTTGTCTGGCTATGCTCATGTCTATACAAACAAGCCCGCTTCAATTGACGCATTGGAAGACAATATTGAAGCATTTATTCGTGAGACCCCGGCCAAAATGTTGGAAAGAGTATGCCAAAATTGAACTACGCGAATAGATCATTTGAGGAGCAGTCAAGGTCAACATTTGCATGAAATAATCTTCAAACATTAAATAACTATTCAAATAAAGATTTCATGCATTTTTCTGAATTTTTTTTGTGTTTTTTTTTTTCAAAAACTTCCCATAGCTTTTAAAAAATCAACCTTTATAACATTATATTGCTGGTGCCAGAGCCCATAGAGTGCCAGAGCCTAGCCTCGCAATCACTTGTGTTGTGCGTGATATTGTTGTCTTACGAGTGGAAGTTATATGCAGTTATATGCCGACTTCGAACACTGAGGTGAGCCTGTGAAAATTATTTTTAAAGTACAGACCAGGGATCGAACCTACGACGGCGAGGTTGGGATCCCATCCACAACGAAACGGGTCAAGTCCTTTTGGCCTTAACAGGTTAACTTTTCGTGAAAATCACTCGAGTCCATGGGGGGTATTACAAAACCAAATTTAATAAAGATTCGGACCTGATGCGTTATAACAGATATTTCTCGTAGGATATAGGGGACAAGGCTAAACGCTCAATTGCAGCTAAGCTGGAATCGCGACCATCCAATAGAATATGGTATATTTTTCCTATTTTTGTCACTGAAAGTGCTTTCTTTTCGCAGACATGATGCAATTCACTCACGAACAACGATAAGAACAGTTCAATTAAGAAACTAACAAACATATCCAAGTACATCCATGTTCGCAAGTCCTTGGGCTATTATTGAAAATGCAAAGGAATTTATTTTTTGATTAAGAAAGAACTATGTGTACGCGGAGCGCGAAATCAAGTCAATGCAAAAGTACGAAATTCGAAAATAAGTATAAGCAAGCACATCGGTAACTTGTTACACATGTTTTACTCCAGCAAATTCAGGCAATAAAATTAAACGTAAAACATCGGCCACTTATGAAGCGCAAAGTGTGGTGCCGAACTCAAGATAACCGACCAGGTACCAATAAAAATTGACCGAAAGTCCATAAAACGCTACTACGTATGTACATACATAAATCGCTCGCTGAAATGTACGTTATACAATTTTTTGCACAGTACTGAAACACGCACAGTTTTATTAGAACACAGCTCATTTAAAGCTTCTTATCCTCTTATAATATGAAATTACGTTTTACAAAATTAATTTGGTTACCCGTTTATGTGCACGCATTCATTTACACTCTTCGCGCTTACCATCTGGTTTCAGTCCAAATTGAAAAACATTTCCCACAAATGGATACGGTATTGGACCGGGTATCATTTCCATAATTCCAGCTACATGGTCCACATAATTAAGAATCTTAAGCCCCTTGTACAGGAACACAGATATAATCAGAATTGCTATTAAGAGCAAATACATTTTGATATCCAATCCACAAACTCTTCACTTAAACGACTTTCATACACGCAAGATATCGAATAACTGCCGAAATTAAGCTAACAGCCAGCTGCTAAAAAATTGCAACCCCATTGTAATCAGCGCGATAATTTTCTTTTATTTTGGATTCTCCCTTTGCTGGTGTTTTACCCAGGTTCATGTGTATGTTCATGTTAGGAAATTAGTCATAATCGGCTATCGGTGTACCTTGCACAGCCACTTCACGGCGGCATAAAGGCATTAGATACGACCACATATTTGGGGCAAAGGTTAAACTTGATTAAACGGAGTACACAATTGGTTTATGACGTACGATAGTGATAAAATAAATAAAGCTACTGACAGATACTCTCTATCACTGTTATCGATTCTTGGTGCGACAACAGTTCCATGCGAGAGCTGTTTTTGAATTCGCATTTTCAATTGCATCTCGTTTTATTTCATCCGACGCGGAACACAACTGATGGATCCCACCGAAAAGTTAAAGTTTACAAATTTTTTGATAAATGAATTTACCAGTTCGAAGTTTATAATTACTTTTGTAATACAGAAATTCTTTACAGCGAAAAACTCAGCTGCTTTTGATGGAATCCTTGAAATACAGAGCAGAGCAGAATTGATATTGTTCTATGAGTTCGTGTGGCGGTTTTGTGTATTACGCCACATCAAAGGTGGGTATAACTTTGGCATACTAAGCTTTAGTGCTGAATTTATTGACTAGTTCCCCATCTTGATATCTTTGACAGGAATATATGGATTATCTGTATTGCGCGCTAGACACTAGAATGATTACCAGGCGAGAGAGTCCTGCGGAGTGTAGCGAAAAGCTTCAGTATTCAAACTTCACCACAATGTGTGGTAGTCCTATGTCTATTTTGCGAAATCTGCAAATCTATCCCATCTACAACCTAAAACACAAGATCAACCACGCACTGTAATTCATCATCGTTTTGATGTTCATTATTTTCCAAAGTGGCAAGCAAAATGTACCACACGCACTAGAGCTTTAATTACCGTTCACGCATTTATTCACTTTGGCAAAGCAGCTGCGATGTATATACAAAATCGAAATGCCTTGCACTCATGATTGTCTCATCAACAAAGGGTCTGGCACTGCCGTTTTCGTAAAAGGCGACAACAAGACAGGACTTACTTACTTACGTATCAGGCAGACGACCCGAACCTGAGCAATTGCTGCCTTCCATCGGTGACGCTCCTGGGCACGCTGCTTTCAGACATCAAGACCAAACTGTCTTGCATCCGCGATGACTTTGTCTCTGTACCGGAGGTTCTCCTTCTCGAGCCAGGAGACTTAGATTCGAAGACACTCTTTGCTTGTTGTCTTGTTGTCCATTCGCTCGATGTGAGCCTGTGTAGTCGACGGATTACTACATCCACATCCTTGTACAGCTCGTAGAGTTCGCGGTTGTTTTTTTTCCTCCATTCGCCTTCCCGCGGACGGGACCATATGCCATATGCGACGTAGACTTTTCCTTTCGAAGACACCAAAAATCAGCTTTGCAGTCTTGCTTAGTATCCAGCTTTCGGCTCCATAAAGCAGAACAGGCAGAATAAGAGTTTTGCTGAGCATGCCTTTGGTCCTTCGAGTCAGGGGTTTCGAGCCCAGTTGTTTTGACAAACCGAAGTAGCATCGGTTGCCAAAGGCGATACTACGTCGGAAATCCACTACGATGTTATTCGTGGAGTTAACGTTTGCCCCGAGGTAGACAAACTCCTTTATTACCTCAGAATTGTAGTTGTATCGATTGTAACGTTTTGGCCTAGGTGGTGTGCGGCGGATCATTTTTTGCTCGTCAGCACATATTTGGTTTTGTCCTCTTTGATCTTTAGACCAGCGCGTTTCGCCTGTTCCTCATTTGCTGTAAAGCAAGAAAAAAGGTGTCGTCAGCGTATCCCAATATTTATTTCACAAAGTACAGTTGATACTCGTTACACTTGTAACATTTTAATTTCCAATTAGAGTCCTGCTCAAGTGTATGCACATCATCAGGTTATGATATTGACATAACAAATTTAAATGATTAAACAAAAAAAGCTCCATTGGCTACAATTCATTAACAAAAATAGTTTTTATCAAGCACCAAAGGCAAGACATCTGCCATAAATATGCAATTCTTCGGCTGATGGAGTTGGTTTTCAAAACTTTGTACTGTCTTCTCATTATTTGTTTTTGTACGAACTTTGCTTCCGCTGCTTCTTCTTCCTTCGGGTAATGGATACATTGTTGTGAAAATTTAAGACTTTTTTATAATCTCCTTTGCTGAAGCAAAATCACTATCAAAGAGTATCTTTTACAGTCACGTGCATATTTGTATGTGTGCTTGGGTAGATGTGTAGACTAGTGACATCTTGTCTTCATTTTGGCAGCCCAAGGCGTTGAATGAATTGAGTTAGGAAACAGCAAGCACGAGCGGTTGTTTTAGAACAGCATTAAACGCAACGAACTCCCAAATCGTATCAGTGCTCTATTAGTGGTGACAGTTATGTGGATGTGATTCCATTGCGGTTGTGACCGTGATAACACGTCCTTGTGCAAAGAAAAATCCCACAAGTTTGGATTGCCTCAGACCAGCCCTGCTTGTTTTCCTTCTTGAGCAGTGAATTAAATATAATTGGAAGCCGAAAAGAACTCAGGTTCAATTGAATTTTTTATTTGCACGTAAGCCTACATAAATAATGTTCGTTTGAACATCATATGATACGAATTCGCTTGTGAGAGTGTAATATGTGAACAGAATCCTTGTTGAGTGGTTATCTCATTTTTCTGTTAGCGAGCGTGTCTGGCTACCGTCCGCGGAATACAAAATTCAGTTGCGAGTTAATTGTGTCTCATTACCTTAAATTGCTCTGGGGAAATCAATGTCACCGCGCACATAACAACTGTTGGTATTTAATTATTTCTAAAATGAAATAACATAATCATGAGAACAAATTTGTTCACATTTTAGATCTATCCCACAGGACTCGTTGTGGCTGTATTTTTTATCATACTGGTATATTTATTTGGAGGAAGTTCCAAAATTACCTCGCTTTAATGTTGTTCGCTTTTTTAAAGAAATACGAAATCCCTTTCAAATGTGATGCATTGCGGTATGTAATATGTGTGGATATATAAAAGACACAACACCACTTCAATATCCAAAGTTGAATTTTAGTGAAACGTTTCCCCCGGCGAATTCCACGATAGGGTTGATTTTTAAAGCCATAATCAGCTCTTGGCCCGTTGGTTATGGCGTGTGAGAAACCTATGTTTAAGAGTATATAGTATTCGACATTGCAGTCATCCACCCCCTAAGAATAGTGTACACTTGTGCATTTAACTGTGGGCATACATTTTTATTTTTAGCTCACAGAGTGGGTAAACTGCGGGAACCTACTTAACATTCAACAAACTGTTTTAAGATAAAAAAAACGAATGGTTTAGATCAGATATTCACCATATTCCACATTGCCGATAACTTTAAAAACAAAAAGACGAGACTATATGAATTTATTTTTGTTGATTTCAGAGCTGCCTTCGACTCCATGTGGGTATATTATCTCGATAAATACAAAGCAATGCTTGTTTGTTTGTCCTTTATGGATTCTTAAATGGCAAGAGGTCTTAGCATCCACGGCAAAGTTGTTGATTACTCTCAACTTGGCGAGATGCCATCAACGATCCCTCAATTCACAGGTCAAGTTAACATACATCCTCCTCGTGGCGCCCTCTGGATAGCCACAACTGCCACCGTTTAGAGGTGAACCAATGTATGCAGCGGCCCTTTATCCAGGGGCTTAACGCAGGACCCGGTCCTCCAGGTTCGGGGGTTTCGCGTGAGGTTAACTTCCCCACCGTGTGAAACATACCCTGGTTCAGAGACGGCAACAAGCCTCGGATACGGATGAACCTACTGCTGACGACCATGGAAAACGAAACAAGGACAACGATTTTCGGTTCTGTACGTGGAATGCGAGGTCAATTAACAGACCACGTGTAGATGAACTTGCGGAGGCCCCAGAGGCCTATAAGGCTGACATCACCGCCATTCAAGAGGTGCGATGGGATGGGCCGTGAATGGACGATGAAAAACTGCGACATATACTACGGCGATTTTTACAAAGAGCGAAGGCAGCGCTTGTTTGGATTTGGTTTTGTTGTTAAAGGTAGACGTAGGCAGGAAGTCTTAAGCTAAAAGGCAACATTCGACAACATCAACTTAATCTGCGCTCACGCCCCAACGGAGGATAAAGACGACTACTTCTATGATCTCATAGAAAGAACGAACGCCGCAAAGCTAGCAGCATATAAGGCAACGCTGAATAGAAGGACGAGAGCGGTTCATGAGGTCTACGAACTTTAAAGAAGAGAATAGCACAAGTTTCTCAAAAGGAAAATGAAGAAGCATGAGAAGCGCGCGTGCGAGGAGGAGAAGTGGTACGGCAGAAATAATGGCCTAAAGTTTTACCAAAGGGTAAACAACCATCATCGGACAGAAGCCTGTCGGAACGAAGAGGGACAACTCGTAGTATGGTCGCAATAGATACTGAGAGTCTGGAAGGATCACCAATACCGCTGTCAGGCAGAAGAGAATTCCGTACCACCTAGTTCGGCGCATGCACCAGCTCATCTGTAGGGCATGGGAGTGGGAGTGGGAGATGGGAGTGGAATCTTAGTATCGTTTATCCGATCCATTAGAAAGGTGACCCCTTTGACTTGACCAACTATCGGGGATAAGTCTTCTTAACATCGCCTACAAGATCTCTCTCCATTCTGCCAGAGCGCCTGAAACCATTTGTCAACTACCTGATACATCTTTATCAGAGCGGTTTCAGGCCTGGGAAGTTCACCTTTAACCAAATATTCACACTTCGGCAGATCCTGGAAAAGACTCAAGAGATGCAGATCGACACCCACCACCTATTTGTTGATTTCAAGGCCGCATAGAGACGAGCTATACAGCTTCATGTCTAGTTTTGACACTCCTGTCAAACTGGTCAGGTTATACAGGATGACGATGGAGAACTCTCGCTGCTCCATCAAGGTCGGTAACGAACTCACCGAGCTCACTCCATCAGGGTCTGAAACGAACTCATCTCACCAGACAAGGCGACACGCTGTCATGTGATTTCTTCAACATCATTCTGAAGAAGAACGTGCAAAACTCACACGCCTACTAGAGGTTCAATTGCCGTCTGAGTTCGATAATTTTCATGTTGTTTATAAATGAAGGAGTTTAATTTCGTAGGTAGGTAGTTCAATTTGATTCAGTTTCACAAACAAATTCAAATTAATTGGAAAAAAGGGCTAGGAAACATAAAATAGCAATTGTTTTATTTGTAAATAGAGTAGATGAGGAAGAGTAAGTGGATAGGGCAGAAAGGTTCTACCTCGGGACTTACATCCAGCTACATCAAATCTGTTGTAAGTTGTGACGTATATGTACCAAGCCAGCATAAAATTAATAAATTTAATATATTTCATTTGGTTTTCAACCAAAATATCAGATCTTATATGTTTTATACAAACATATAGTCACCAAGAACGTAAAGAAAATGATATTTGGTGCGAATGATTCGAATGTCAGAATCTACTTAGAAATTTACTTTCGAATGAAGCTCACTTTCTAAAGTAATTTTTTATCCTTTTGCGGGCAAATGCTCCAAATTACATGGTTCATTTGGAACCTTCTGCGTCACTGCTTTTTTCTTGATATTAAGGCTGCTTAAACTGAATGAAAGAACACTCCTCAATATAGTCCTTAAGTTGATGAGAAGGAACCTATCTAAAAAGTCGGAAGGTATGGCGGTTTAGTGTGGATAAGGGGTACAGATCTTCTATAAAACTGGTTCGGGGAGATATTACTCATTCGGCTTACCAAAGTTGTATTATAAAAGATCAATCTTCGCGGTATATTTGACTAGATTACATCTAGCAAGAAAGCTTGTAAAGGTAAAGGTCATGATTACCCATAATTCATTCTCTAAAAATCTCTCCATACCTTAGACAACCTAAGCATATACCAAACGGATTTTAAAACAATTCAAGAGGTTGGACCACCCTTAAGGTCAATGCTTTGATACGGCGTAACTATCGTTGTACATAGACAATCAGTCGGTCCAATGTTCCCTGACTTCAAAATCAATAAAATTCAAAGTAGTGAAGCCTTCTTAGTACTCAGTACCCGTGTACGAGATATCGGCCACTTGAACCGGGCGTGACCCGGTCAGTATTTATAGATGTATTCCAGTTTCAATGAAAGAGCCTACGCGGGAACAAGACTTTAGAAGTGCATGGCACTATCATCGATAATATTAAGCTAGAATATGACTTATAGACGGCATCACTTGGGCTTGCGCAAATGCTAGGCCAGCATGGTCTCCCATCTATCAACAGAAACGTTTTCTACACCTACCATGTCCACTTTAAAATCAGAAACCTTCATTGAATTGCTTACCTGTTGTTACTTAACTTGTTCAAAACTTAATTGAAATGAAAGATTATATATATCGCCCAGATACAATTTTCTTTTATTTAGCATTTTAAAGTATCATTTAAAGAAACAAATAGTATTTAAAATGTATTTCAAATTTCAGATCCACCTTATATTATTCGAAATCCAATTGATAGTGGGCTGATTGTTATTTCAATGATATCCAGTGAAAAAAAATGTTTTTGTCTATTTTTTATTTACTTTCCCAGTGATGAAAATTTAAATGATCCTAGAAAAGACGGTTTTTAGGCGTTTACTCAAAAAAGGGAATACTTATTAGGATAAAGGGATACATCTAAATAGAAGGTTTTACGTACATATCTTCCATTTTAATATATAAATATGTTATGAAATTATTCATAGTTTTATATCGCTAAGATCACTTCAGCTCAAGGAAATAACAGGTAGCTTTAGTTTTGGTTTTAAGTGAATGTCTTAAACCAGGATGACTTACCAGATGGTCTTGCTGCCTTTGATTTGCACGATTTTTTGCGTGCCTCTTGACTGGTGGACGATTCACGCGAATCGGTTTGCATTGCTTCATCGGTGTCATTTAGTTGAGCCTTTAATGTCTTTTTAAGATTAATTATCTAAAAGAGAAATGTACATTTGAATTAATCATTTAATCCATCTAATATTATGTGCTTAAAACGGAAAGAGTTATACATTCATAACCAACTGCGATGATATTCCTTATACCAAAATACACAACATGGACACTACACTCAATAAATGCCTTGTGAAATCAACTTCTCCAAATCAGTATTTGGTTGAAACAATAAATGTGAATTTGCTGTGTTTACTGCTACAGAAATTGGAACTGTTATAAATAAACAGATGTGTCAAAATACCAAGATAAATGTTGGGGTTTAATTACGACTTTTCAGCTGCAAGAAAATAATGACAACACTTATCGTTTGTATTCCAACTTGATGTTTGGTGTTAATTTGCTACAATGCTTTTTCGACTGCTTTTTGAAGAGTCATAGGGCTGTAGTATGCTGGTTTGTGGAGAAAACTTTAAAATGTTTTATTTTTACTACGAAACAAAAAACAACAGCTCAACTACGCATATGTACAGTAAGAACGAAAAAAGGAGAGGTCGAAACCAATCGAGAATGCTGAAATTTCATTTAGCGTGTACTGTGTACTTATTAGCGATGGGCAATTGCGAATAAAAACAATCGAATAATACGATTGTTCTAGCAATGGCAATTATTCGAATTCGAAGTGAGCGGAGTCGATTGTTGAATTTTGATTCTTGTAGGTCCGAATCCAATCGCCAACGAATGTGTATATTCGCCTATTCTTCAAGTCAGAGTGAGATCACTAAATTGTGTGTATCCGCCGATTCTCGCAATTGCCCATCTCTTTTTCATTTCGTTTCACTACTACAATTTAAACTGTACATTTATGAGAGTACAATCCTCTCACTCATTGGGTGAGAAGGACGAAGAATACAGTCGAACCTCCAAAATTCAAATAGCCACGGGAACCAATATTTTTCAGAAATTTGGTTAAAAATATAGAAAATTCGATGAAGATGTTCCAATTACAGGGGTTTTGCTGTATTTCCATTCCCAATGTTTCTATTTTGGTAGGTAGTGTTTCTTACGCTTACGCTAATTTTTTAACAATGACACCAACATATGAATAAATCGAGGAATTAGTACCCGGCATTCTGTTGGTTGTAGTAGGTACTGAAATTAATCGATTCGATTCGATTATTATTCGATTGTTTTCTGATGAGACCGAATAAATCGACAAATGTGAATTTCATTCGCATTCGCCCATCGCTAATTTAAAAGCTCTTAGATATCTACCACAGGTGTCCTCACGTTACCGCATCCTCGCCTAGTAGTGGATTTGTCAATTTTGAAGTTATATGCGAAGCCGGGGTGCGAGTTATGGCACAAATGAGCCTATAGCGGCTTGGCTATAGAAGAATTGTTACAGAATGTGGCAGATTTCTGCGAAGATAATATATGAGTATAATAAAGGGTGATTTTTTAAAAGCAATGGGAAAGTTTTTCAACACATAAAATTCAGAAAAATTCACGAAATCTTTATTTGAATCGATAGTACGGTCCATATAATTTAATGTTTGAAGATTATTTCATGCAAATATTGACCTTGGCTGCGCCTCAAATGTTCCATACGCATAGTCCAATTTTGGCATACTCTTTCCAACATTTCGGACGGTATCTCACGAATAAATGCTTCAATGTTGTCTTCCGATGCGTCAATTGAAGCGGGCTTGTTTGTATACGCATGAGCATAGGCCCACAAAAAGGTAGTCTAATGGCGTTGAATCGCACGATCTAGGCGGCCAATTGACCGGTCCAGAACGTGAAATAAAATGTTCACCGAACTCACCTCTCAATAAGTCCATTGTTGCGCGTACTGTGTGGCATGTGGCACCGTCTTGTTGAAACCACATGTCATGCAAGTCAAACTCTTGCATTTTAGGCAAAAAAAAAGTTGGATATCATCTCACGGTAGCGTTCACCATTCACGGTTACGTTACTATTCGCATCATCTTTGAAGAAGTACGGTCCAATGATGCCACCAGCCAATAAACCGCACCAAACTGTGATTTTTTCCGGATACATTGGTAGCTCTTGCAATGCTTCTGGTTGATATTCACACCAAAATCGACAATTCTGCTTATTTACGTAGCCATTGAGCCAAAAGTGAGCTTCGTCGATGAAGTATAATGAAGAAGGAATGAAGCGCGATGAACTTTCTTAACAGAGATTCATGGTTAAATTATAGACCAAACTGAAGATGTTTGACAGTGAAACAAAACACGAAACGTGAGTCAGCTGTTTAAACCAGTGTTGCCAAAATGATAATAGCTAAAAAAATCACCCTTTACATCAAAAAAAAAAAATTAAAATAAACGAAATAGAAATAAGTTTCTTCGTAGAAAATGTATGAAAATTAAATAGTGATGGACATTCCCATCTCTGATTAAGAAGCCAAAATCAACAAATTACATGAAGAGAAAGAATTCAAAAGTTTGGTAGATTTTGGACTCTGGTTATGTGTGGTAGATTCGAAAATTTCGAAAAATAGAAGTAGATTTGCAATAATTGCAATAAGATCCAAACATTGCTTCAAAGCCCTCTAGGTGTAACAATTATTTTTTTCGGACGAGAAAGCAGCGTTGTGGGTCGTGAGGGCAACAGCACTACACTTTTAAATTACTTGAAAATAGTGGGTCAAAACAAAATATATGAGCAACTGCTAAATAAACGTAACAAAAGATCGAAGAACAACTTAGTTCCGTGTGAGAAGCAGAGACTAATACATAAAACTTACACATACTTTGAAAAAAAACTTTATTCATCTCAAATTCAAGCGAATAATTGATTTGTGAATTTTTTTGGAAATAAATTGCAAATACCTCTTGATCAATACGGTCCTTGTTTTTCAAACGCTTAGCCTTCTCTGAATTTGCACGATTTATTTGTTCTTCGATGCACTTTGAAATTGTATCACATGCATCTGACCACTCTTCCAGTGTTTGTGCAATTTTACTTGTGTATCCTGGTGGAATATCTCTCCCTTGTGCATAGTCAATTTCAAGAAATCGATTATTTTGAAAGAGTTTCCCATGAATAATATCTGCAATGAGAAAGAGAAAAGTTTGTTTCTATTTTATTAAAGCAAACTCAAATCACAACTTCTTGGAATGAATTTTTATAAAACTATTTGCTTCAACTCTATCTTGCAGCTTAAAAATGTGTTAAAATACCAAGATAAATGTTGCGGTTTCAATTAACGCCATTTTGTTATGAAACTTCCGGCAGCAAGTAATTATATTTACAAATTGACTGAATGGATCCTTGTAAGTACGAAAAAGTTTGCAGAAAGTATACTGAACTGAAACAAGTAGATCAACTTTATGTTGACTTATGTGTTTCTGTTTTATTTAAACACGTTACAGAGAGCAATGCGGTTTTGAATTCATTGACTTGTTAAATTTTCAAAAGTATTCACTACAACTATCATTAGAGGAAATTCGCCAAAATGAAACAAAAAAAATCATGTTTTCTTTCATAAATAATGTGGCTATGTTAAATGACAACACACAACCTGACTGGAGCTACATGCCACGGTGGACGTGGGTTGGACATAGCTTCTACAACAGCCACATGTATTGTGCGTGCCATTTTTAATCAGGAGTGGATGAGAGCATCACCACAACATCACCAACAAATTGTATCGCGTTTTGAAAAATATATCAGTCGATTAACCAAACTGATGAAAATCAAATACATAACTTTTATAGAATTTGTTCAATGGATATTTGATTGAGATGCGGCATAGGAAGATCACTCGGCGGCAGTTGTAGTAGCGAAACGAAGAAGGGTAAATGGTTTGGGAAGCTGCAGTGCGATAGAATGTGTAGTCAGTATACACTGATAGAAACAAGTATTCGGCATATGAGGCTGTTGACTTTAAGATTTCAACAACAGCGAATCATACATACAAATATTGTTTTTTTTTTGTTGAATGAAATGTATGTAATGAAAATTCATTCTCTAGTTTCCACAAGCTATTTAACCAAAGAAATTCAATGCTTTACGACAAAAACAAAAACATACGCCAGAAGCTAAATTAGCAATATTTGGATATCTGGACCAAGACAGTGATCTGAAGCCTACTGCAGAGATGTGCATTGTTTCTATAGATATTATACATCATGTTGGTATGCGGAGCCAAGACCACCTTAATGCCGAATACTTTTGTTCAGTGTCTCTAAAAAAAAACTTGTCAAACATCCCCCCCATCATGCAGCATAAAACTGTAAGTCTCCTTCGTTTACGAGATAACAATAGACAGCACAATGCAAGTGGTTGCTGTAGAAGCTAGTCTCGCATCAACCTGGGACTATTGTGCCGTGCCGTGTCGCATATGTACTCTGAAAACGTACAACGGCATATACATAATGGATTCTGTAACCAGCAAGTGCAAATGAAGGAAAATATTATTAGTCTTTTCGCATAAATTGTGTTTATCAATATCGACATCAAATTAACACATCTGTATTGCAAATATTTAACTTTTATCGTTTTTCAACACGACCTCCATTTATTATTTGTTTAATCAATATTCTTTTTATTTGTAGGTTAGATTATAGATATTGATAGATCGAATACTTTGACTTCATCTTTTTCGTCAAAATCTGAAAAGCACCCCACCATGGTCTTAGCAATGTTAGCGATTTGTAATTGCATTTTTTTATCCAAGCCTATTTTTTCTAAGACGAAATCAGAAATAAAGAAGCACAGAGCTGACTTCTGTGTCCCTTTCCCATAAAAATATTTTATAACATTTTTTTATAAGGTTTTCACCGACAGGGAGCTGGCGAATACGTGTGAGCTCTTGGAATAGCCTTGCCCTGTAACCTACCAACGTGTAATATTCAACGTTCGTCACGGTAACCACAATATCACAGCTAGATAACTCAATGCAAATTCTAGGTTCGAAATCCGATTTTAAATTGTCTCTTACAGCGAAAAGTAGGGGAGACTGTACAGAGAATTTGCAGTTGAGCAGTGTTCACGAATTATAGTCGTTTACAATATTTTTACATGTTTAGGGTCTAATACATCGACATATTGGAGAAAAATAACAATACATTTTGTTAACTGATTGTTTGAATTATAATAATAAATAAAATTATGGTTCAATTAAAAATGAGGCCTATCGATATGCACATGAAAGATAAAATCGTGTGTAATACTTCAGAGGATTTGATATCCGTAGTATATTCATTTCTTGACGGATACCCTAAAATATCATTATTGACGTACGAATGATTTGCGAATAATGCTCATTAAGTATTTTTAAAGGATTTATTATAGCATGGCCACATCAGCATATTCCACAGCCCAGGTATCAAGTTATGAACTTGCCAGACGCTGACGCTGCACAACGAACATCAGCGAACGAGCGAACGATACAAATAGAGATGCAATTGAGACTCGCACCTGAGTTGTATTTCATCATTGAACCCACTTGTATGATTGTACTTATCAATCTTTGTATTTAATAAAGTTTAATCAAAGAAGTTAAGTAGTCTTTTTGGTTATTTTTTGATCTATTGTTTGTGTCGGTATTTTTTCGAGGTGATTTCTAAAAAAATTAACGGAAATACTGGTGACAAAACCCGTCATACACACCAGCCCAACCTTCACAAGTGATCGAGTTAAACTGTATATGAAATATTATTACTAAATTACTGACATTACGCCCAGTCTTAACAATATATATATATATATATATATGGGTGGCGCTGCAGCCCATAGAGGGCCAAGACCTAGCTTCTCAGCAACCACTCGTGTTGTGCGTGCTATTGTTCTCCCACGAGTGGAAGGGACGTACAGTTTTACGCCGAATCCGAACGGCCAAGTTTGAGAAGCTTTTTCTATACAGGAAATACTCTTTGAGCATTGTCAGAGACTCGAAAGAGGTGGGGCCGTAAAAATTATTTCTGTCGCTCAGAGCTGGAATCGAACCTACGACGTCAAGGTTGGGGTCGATGCACGTACCCCCAACGCCACGGGCCACCACGTAACAATATATCTATGTATATATTTCTCTTTCGAAGTTAGCTTCTATTATTCTTAAGAAATTGTTCCGGAATTTGAAAATATTTGCTATACTCTCTCTCTCTATTGACCTATCGAATATATCCAGATGTCTCAAGCTAAAGAATAATTTTTGAAACTTCTTTCCGTCAAATGATACAGGTAAACAGGAAGCGGAACTGTTTCGCTTGTACGATTTGGACGAGAATTTAAAGAACCCATGCAGGATTGAACATTTTGGCAATCGACATTCCTCAAATACATAACTTTTCATGCCGAAAATATCTTGGCTATCCGCCAATGACAATACAAGCCAAATTCGAAAACTTTTCGGTTGCATTTGAAATAAAAAATATATCCTGCCCCACTTTGCTTTGAAACTAACTCAGAAAAATTCACATATGTTTATATAAACATGTCATTAAATTACATTAAATCAAAAGTCAAGAGAAATTAACAATCAGGAGTTAAGACTCAGCGTCGACTAAGTATAAGTGCTTAATATCAGGATTATTGGATATGTAGTACTATGTATGTAGTACTTATGTAGTGTTTTGTTTTCAACTGTTGACCAATGTAGTCTTTCCCATTCAATTTATTTCGATTAATAAAGTGAAAGAGTATGTGTGTATGTTTATAACGTTTTTTTAAAGCACCTTAAATAAACATCATCAAAATAATCGCAATATAAGCAATTAAACCAAAAGAGGCATATTTTGATTATAATTGTGAAGCATATTGATGCTTCAATGGCTTTGTCACTTCCGGCCTAAAAACAATGAGCGCATACAACAGATTGATTCGGTTTCCGGTGGGAAACAGCGTGTGTTCCTCTTTTGTTGTAAACTGATGATGACATGTTTTGAATTGCAATTAATTATCATGCGTGAAAATAAGGGGTTAGAATGGCGACGTGCGTATTTACAATGAGCTCATTTAAACTGTTTTCTTTTTGAATATTTTACAAATCTTTAGTACAAAGCATTACAATACATTGCATTGCACAACTGCGATCTTATGGTGTACGAAAAGTTAGAATTTGGAAACGAAGTTGACACGGAAATGCTGTGAAGGTCCTGTACAAATTTTGTCGGACACTGTGGAAATGGTCAAGCTCGAATGTTAAGTTTAAATAACTTCCTACACAAACCAACGAATTTTTGAAATATAACATAATTCATAACATAATTTAATGAGACTGCACTAATATAATTGGAATGCGGCAGTACGTTCATCATGATTTGGTTATTTCTTACATGTGGGACCCATACTTTTAAGAGACGGTATGTCAATTTCCCAAGTTGAAATTAATCCAAACTTTTCAGACTCGATAAGGGACTAATGATGAAGTCAATGTTCTTCTTGTTTAAAAAAAAACAAATATGTATATAATATAAGCACGTGACAAAAATTGCATGAATTCAAATTTTGTACACGAATGTATAAAGGAGCTTAAAGATGCAGCTCAAAATTATATAGTAGAACAATTGTTAAAGATGAAAGACAAATTATGCTAATGAATTGTATTTCAATTGATTGTCATGGACTTATAGCAAACCCACCTAGAAACGATTTCATGACACTATTTAGCATTCCACCAGGTTATTGTAAATACTTACCAGCAGCAGAGAAACAAAACAAAAAACATTCTTGCTAAATTATCCTTTATCATCGTTTTCCGAATTTATTTTGAACACCTACTCAAATGCTTGCGGTAAGAAAAATCGAATGGTTTGTGTAAATCATTGATATACACATACTTGCTCACTCCGGTTCAGCATCGACTCAAAACAAAATGCTGCTTCTTATCTTTTTTTAGAAGTCAAGAAAACTCAGCAAGATTAATTTCCTGTGAGTTTGTCTACCATCCGAACTTCCTACCCGGTAAACACACACAGACATATGGGTGTCCTTTTTTTCATTAAGATGGATGACAGAAAAGAGGCGGAGGATTGATTCAAGTCGGTATATGTCACATTGTACAACTTCGGGACTAGTAGGTGATTGATCTCAAAAAGTTTTTGTTTTGTTTGTTTCTTTTTTTATGTAACTTGAAATGTCAATTTATTGAATAAAATCATGAAATTTAAGCGAGGAACATTGCTTTATATCCTTAGATAATTTGCATGTGGTCAAATTAGCACAGAATTAATGCGAGTCTTTGAGGCTATTAAATTGATACAAATCCTTTGCAAGTGTTTTAGTATTTCATGAATTTAATTATAATTATTGCCTTTTCCCAAAAGAGATGCCTCGCATCAACCATCATATTCCAACGTCATTCAAATTCAAATTACGGAAACTAAGGCCGAGAGCCGTCATCAAACGAAATCATAATTAATAGAAATTCGCCATTTCAAGAGCACATACCATAATATCACAGTCATGTCAGGTAATTAAAAGTTTTCCCTAATAATCAAATTCTTCCCACTTTCACAGGTTTACATAAATTGTAGGAATACGCTAGATAATATTCCACGAAATGTGAAAATCTAGAGGTGTAGATAAATATACACATGCTCTTCAGGAGCAGATTCTTGTAAATCGCGGATATATCACTTCACATATATACGTATAACATAATACTGGGGAATTATGACACCGTTGCACGAACAGCCTTTTGTCGCTTAACTTATAGCGCAGTAATTAACAGCGGAAAGTTGAGAAGGAGAAACTTTTGCCACTTGGTTTTTTCATGAATACTTTTCCGTAATAAATACACATAAATATATATATATATATATATATATATATATATTTTGAGTCACTTAACCGCTTTAAACCCTTAGCTTGGTTCTTGTAGATGGTCTTCTATTTATTCATTTATATTATGCTGAATTGTGATTTCTCGTTTAGTTATAATACATTTCTCATTTATGTATTGATTATTAGAGATGTTTAAAGCCGGAATTTCATTGATCTTTGCTCTAGCTAGAAAATATAATAGGAACAAATTTTGTTTGTGATTATAGCCAACAACATTTATATGCAAATGTCCACAGAGGTGCCAAGCTAATGGACCCACACCCAAAGGAGTCCTCGAAAGGTGTAATAAGCATATCTGAACAAGTTCTTATCGTGTCATAAGACAATGATGGAAACAATTATGTAGATCTGTTCATTATTAATATCAATTCGATTGTCCGCTTTTAGAATTACGTCAGAAGCCAGACCTTTACGAGATGTTGGATGTACATTTTGTTCGAGAATCAAGAAGAACATTATTAAATTAATTGATTAAAGAGACACATCCAAACAGAAAATAATCAAAGTATGTAATGAATAACTTCTTCACTTACTCCACACCAATAAGGTTGAGAATTTACCCAAAGTTACTTTCAACAAAGTTAACTTGATTTATTATAATTGTCAGGGAGAACTGCCTTAACCCCCGAAGTTAACATGTATAACAGTTGAAATTGTATCACTGAACCATGCTCAACCATTTGCTCTAAACTTAATATATAATTTTTTTTAATTTGCTATTGTTTTTTTGGAAGAACTATAAAATTAGAAAAATCTCTTTTTTTCAAATTTTCTTCAGTCAATTGTGATTTTTCGTATTATTATTTCGTAAAATTAATAACGACGCAAAACACTCTTAAAATATCACTACCAATTTATTCAGTAAACTCAAAATGTTCATCATGGTAGACGTACACGATCGAACAATGTCTACAAATTGCAAAAAAAAAATTCTACCGATATTCGGCCGCAGCTTTGAGAACGTTAACTCCATTTTTTGGTTTGCTCATTTTTGCCTCAAAGGGTTCGTTAATAAGCAAAATATGCGTTATTGGTCGGGTGAAAATCCAAAAATAACAGTTTGATGCCGAGAGGTTTATATAACGACCGTCACGTTACTGTGAGTGGTTAGTGTAATCGTGCCATGAATACCCTTTATTTTTGGGTCGAATTGGAAGTTTTGGACTTTTACGATATGTGACACCCTCATCTCACAGCACACGGTACAATCGATTTATTGGCTAGTAAGTATGGTGAGTTACTTGAGAAAAACGTGAGCAACTCAAACGTAAACACCCGAGATACGATCTTCCAAAAGTACGTTCGTCTGCTTGCTGACGCGGATGACATTGACGTGATTGGACAAAAACAGCGAGCCTCAATGACGCGTTTGCTGGGATTGAAGCGGAAGCGGCTAAAATGGGTCTGGCGGTATACCAAAACAAAGTGCATGCTTCCATTACGAAAGGACGTACAACATCGTAGTCTTGGACAGAGTATCATAATGGGCAGCAGACACTTTGAGATAGTCAAGGACTTCGTCTACCTCGGCTCTGGAGTAAATAGGGACAACAACACCAGTACCCAGATCAAGCGCAGAATCACTCTTGCTAATCGCTGTTTCTTTGTGCTCAAGAGGCAATTGAGTAACAGAGCTATCTCTCGAAACACCAAGTTGACTTTGTATAAAACTCTGATCATCCCTGTCCTGCTATATAGAACAGACACATGGATGTTATTGAAAATGGATGGTCTGGGTTGTTTTGAGAGAAAAGTTCTGCGTGCGATTTTTGGTCCTGTTTGCGTAGATGGCGTCTGGAGGTGAATATTCAACCCCGAACTGTATGGGATTTGCAGCGGCATGCACCCATTTAAGCGCCTTAGGATCCAGCGCTTAAGATGAACGGATGGACACCACAGCGCCGGCTTGAAGATTCTTCGATACCGAGCCATTGGATCAGCGCAACAGAGGTAGTCCTCGCACAAGATGTACAATCGTGGAAAAGGACCTCAACCAACTTGGTTTGTGAAGCTGGAGGCAGCTGTGGGGCTACATTAAGTCATTGGTTTATGCCAACAAGCCGACGACGTTGTAAGAGCTCAGAGCCAACTTTGAACGCGTGTGGCAGAGTCGTTGAAAATTTGGTCCAACGAATCGACCACTGCAAACGTGCCCGCGGTGGCCATAGGAACAAAGTTAAGTTCCAATCGTAAATGTTTAGATTGTACTTCAAGCCGATTATAAAGTTTTTGAAATACTTCAATTTTTTTAAATATAAAAAAAACGGTTGGCAAGTCCTTATTGGAAAACCCTTTATTTTAAAGAGATGGTTTGGGTTTGGGATTCTTATTTAAATCTCAGCTTGTATGTGTCGTCTGCACATTCACTCAGCGATGCGAGTGTGTGAAGCGAATCATTACGATAATTCTGTTATCACAAAAAACAGATCACGTTATCTGGTATTTCTCTACTAAAAATTCTGAATGTTTCGAGAGACGAATTCCAAATCATGATTATGTGCCACCTCAGTTCCAGCTAAGTTAGTTCATTATTTAAAACAAGATCACTATTGTGAGTGTGAACACAGATATAAGTTAAATCGTTTAATGTTGAGTTTTCGTTAAAAATATTTTTATTCTAAGAAGCCTCTTTATTGAAATACAATCATCAACTGTGCTTTACAAATACATTTCTTTTCTTTTATGCTGATTAATTTACTACATCAGAATATGACTCGATCGGGAGGATTTTGATGACATTTTGATCATCTGATGCTGGCGGATGTCGTTTGGCCCGATGTTTACTCAATAGCTGGCGATTTAGTAGTAACTAGTAACTGAGTAAAAACTACTCAGCAAAATTTCACTATCATTGCTGACTAGGACGCACTGAAAGATCTCATTCATAGATGGCCTCAGAGAAAACTATTTGTTTATTAAAGCTTGGTATCGCTCGATTATTTGATACTTGTGTATTTGTTGATGTTACTTGTGCTAATTTATAAAATATCAAATCATTCATATTACTTTTGCCTATCCATTATTTGTGTATTTTCTTTGCTTTTGAAAATTAAATTTCACTTAATATTGACATTACAGTATTTGGAAATTAGACTTTCGTGCAACTTTCGGAAGAACAATTCAACTCAGCAAAAAAGCGTTTTATTGAGAATCATTACTATGCCGTGTACTGATTAGTCAAAAAAAAAAAACACGAATAATTTATAAAATTGCTGTAACATTTCTATCTGTCTGTTGCGTATTTAACCATCATTTAAACTGATTGAAGTCCCTAATTGGTTGTTTGTTGTACGTTCACTAAGTAGAATATATTTAGTTTTTAATTTAAACGTGCCAACTTGTGCTTTCGACATGCACGTAGAAAAGTTTGATGAAGTTTAACACAAATAAGTAATGAAGTAAGCTATCTGTGTGGTTTCTTTAAAAACTTTTTATACCAAAGGCAAAAATCACCGTGTGCATATTGAGGAGTTGGCTTCCTACTACATAGTACTATTTACCATGCCGCAAGAAAACTTTTACCATCATCATTGTTATATCTGATGTTTTCTTCGTTCGCTAAGCATCTGAGAATAATTGGAGCAAACTACTTCAGGCAAAAAAGTTTTATAAGTCCTACTTATGCCAGAACGTACAAAATTAGTTGTGATTAAATATGAAATGTGTGGTTTTACACAAACATTGATGGCCAACGATTTCATAATAAAATTTATAAAAATTATAATTATGAAACTGAATACTTTAAAGTTTACCAAGAAACGTAATATCAAACAAGAACAATTTCACGTGTGTACGTATGCATATATTGTGAGATGAAATATTTTAGCTTTACTCAACAGATTTGAGAGGAAAATATTTCAAGTGAATGAGTACACTGAAATGAAACACGTGAGTATACGAGATTTAGTTTTAAAGAACTTCACTCGGTATACACCGTGCTTATACGCGGTTGATGAAAAAAGAGAAACTGTCTGCCAGTTTTTATGTGTATCAGACTGTTCTGGTTGATTTCGTATGTTAAAATTAGCTTTAACTATTTTTCTTAGTTGACAGATATGACAAATGTTTTTAGATTCTCATGCATTCTTCAGTAACTACACCTCCAAGACTTCACTTCTTGAGTATCTAAGCTACCGAGGTGGTTCACCGAAAACACTAAATTACATCTTGAGGCAGATATTCGAATTAGGTTATCCAATTCTATTCAATATTGATGGTTTTTTACTATTTTATACATATTAACATGTCTAAAATGTGTGTGCAGTCAAAAACTGCGTATATAATGTTTGTGTATGCATTCTTATTAGACCTTTTATTTTTGCGATTTTTTTGGTGGCCCGTGTGGTTGTGGGTTGCGACAAAAATAATTTTCCCGGCCCCACCTCATTCGAGTCACTGTCAATCCTCAAAGAATATTGCCTGTCTAGAAGAAGCTTCTCAAACTTGGCTGTTCGGAGTCGGCATAAAACTGTAGGTCCCTTCCACTCGTGAGCGCACAACACGAGTGGTAGCTAAGAATCTAGGTCTGGCCGTCTATGAGCTGTAGCGCCGTCCATTATTATTATTATTAAGCTCTTCATCATCGTCACAATCTCTTTTTCACTTCTTCTGAACTCCATCAACGAAGAAGAGACAAAGCGAATATGTCATTTTTTGGGACAAAGCTTAATTAGACGGTATTTTAGGTTTGAAAGAGGTACTTACGCGATTTTTATTCCAGCAAAAGAATTTGTGTTAATTACAAAGGTTTAGAAAAACCATAACTCTGAACTTTATTTGGCACTTAAACGGGTTGGGTGTTAGCCACTTATTCCGATTTTTCTGCAATACCTTCGACCACGTATTTTATTCAAATTGGAAGAAGTGCAACACATTGAGATATTCACTTTAAAGCGATCATCATAACCACCCAAGCAATCATTTAAGAAAAAAAAGAAAGTGGAATTAAGAAGAAGTGCTGAATTTAGAAACAAAATTTAAAATAATTCTTTTTCTTCTTCTTATGGCGCTACAGTCCGGGGGGAACCTGAGATCCTTAGTCAGATGCCTCCAATTTCGCACTCCAAGTTGGTTGACGTCCTTCTCCACTTGAGTGTGCTATGGACACGGTGTTGTCCATTCGCTCAACATGGTCAGCCCACACAGTTCGTGGTTGAATCTTCTTCTCCAGAAACCTTCAACGCAAACAGGACCAAAGATTAAACGCAGAACATTTCTTTCGAAGAGACCAAGTGCCTGGCAATAATTAAAAACATTATAAAGGGATGAAGGATCCCCTGCTACTGAGTGCTTTTCAATATAAATGAGTCCACAGTTCCCACTATTAGACCTTAGTTGTATACTAGTACGCTACATCTTTTAACGTACTAAACAAAAAACGTTATACCCACATGGTAGATATTACTTTGATAATAATTTCATGCTCATCCACATGAACTGCGACAATGGTTACGGGGCCATTCAATCAAAGTTTAAACTAAAATTAAAGCAGTAGAAAGCGCAACCATTTTAAATCGTCTCTTTCAGATGTCTACCTGCAAAAAATCGTTCTTGTTGCTTCATTCAATTTGCAAAATAGCTAAAAAAAGCTGATGACAAGCTGAGGGACTCAGCGACGAATCTTGAACTTCCGTTCAAGGTGAAGGAATAATTTACGACGAATCTTGAACTTCCGTTCAAGAGTAAGGAATAATTTACGGAACACAAGCAATTATATCGTCTCTCTCGTAATCGTTTTTAATTTTTTTATGTGACATATGCGTAATGGTATTACATTGGAAATGACTGGGATTGTTTGATCATTGTTTCATTCATGTCGATAGCCTGTATACAATGCATACATTTCATCAATAAGTTTCACTCTGCTACCAACTTTACGAAATACAACATTTTTGCAGAAGGCATTCCTTCAATTAGTAGAAAACTCTACACGTCGTACATGTGCGTGTGGGTTCAAATTTATTCAAGTATGACAGCAAAGTCAGTTGAAAAAAATATCCATGCATATTTTGCACTCCACAACATGATGATTAGTGTGATCGAAAATACCCAAATGCTTTTTACAAAATTAAAAAAAAAAACACCCGTACATAGAGATCCATTAAGCTTCCATACATAAAACAAGACTGTAAGTAATTGGTGGTGTAGGGACGGTAAATTAATTAACATTATTGAAACGAAGAATTCAATTCGAAATCTGAACACAAAGCCAAACACGATTTCAAAGCCTGGTGAAACCGGTAGTCACTGCATGAATTAGGAAAATTGCCAATTACTCTAGTTCAACCTAAATACATCTGTTCGTGATTAGACAACACAAACGTGAGGTAGGTAGTAATCCCACAAATCTCTCTACATGTTCGAAACTCCACAATTGCTTGTATGTACACAACAAATATGTATCTAGGATGTACCACCTCAAGTGTCCTGTGTCCTGAACAGAACTTGTTTCGAACTGTTTCAGAGAAAATTATATTATTTGTTTTTTTTTAACAATTTCACCTCCCTGAACCAGCAGTCAACTACAGATTTTACAGGACAGGAGAATCTCTCTTAATTTGATAACTTTAAAAAGTATGCAATCGGATTAAATATAGACTAAACTAATTAGCAGGTGAATGAACATGAAATGTTGACCTTTTTATAAAAATAATATTTGAAGAGTGCTCTAAATATGTGCACAAGTTTAATAATACATTTTCCTACAAACGATGTACACATCATCAAGTCTGATAAATTTAACGTTATGACTCTTAATTTGGAATATACGTACAGCTTAATTGTGTGTGCATTTGCCTGAACTTACAAAAACCGATTGAATAGTTGTGTCCAGGATGTACGGTACGCACACAGAGGATGATGCTGGTCTAAATCAGCATGTAAGAACGAAAAACTCCGACTACGAAATGCACTTTATGTTAGTTTTTTAACAGGATTACGACATAGACGAACATAAACGAAACGAACTAATTTATATCCGAGCCCACATGTAGACTCTGCTACCCAATGATGTGGTGAATATAAGTTTAAAGTTTGTTCAGTAAAAGGCGACTGTTTCATAATGAAACGATGTCCAGGGAAAGGGAACACAACGTCGGAATCATCAGCCACCCATGTCAAGTCAATACTGAAAAAAAAAAAATATTGCTTCACGATGATGTGTACCAGTATGAAGTGAGCGTCAAGATACAAATGTCTCGATAGGGAACATTTGTTGTGAACGAGCATTTATTTTTTTTTTTTTTTTTGTTTGCTATGACATCTGTGAAAAATATTTAGCATACATCAAGCCATTAAACAGACAAAATCATATTTTTTCATCGTGTTAAAAATGTCGAATTTTTTACTAGAAAGTCATGATTTGCGGAAAGAATTAATTTTTTGTTTTCAAGCAGAGTCGCATCGAATGCTTGTCGAGGCATATGCTGATCATGCTCTATCAGAAGCAACATGCAAAAGATGGTTTCAACGGTTTAGAAATAGTGATTTTGATGTGAGAAATGAAGAACCTGGAAGACCACCAAACTAATTTTAAGACGCCGAATTGCAAACGATATTGGATGGAGATGACACTTTGAGACAAAAGCAAATGGCAGCAATGTTAAATGTTGCACAACAAACAATTTCTGACCGTTTTTACTTTCCCATTAATAATTAGTGTCTTATTTTCAAAAAAAAAAAAAAAAAACGCTCATTTCAGGTACACAGTACATATACTTGCTTAAAATTTGTATAGAAAATTGGACTTGTGGGATTTCAGCGCGGTTAATTGGCACATCAAATGACTCTCTTGAATCGAAGATATTGGGAAGTCAATGGAACAATCACTTGCGCTGCGACCATAGTAGCTCCATTGTACCTCCTTCATTGCTCTAAGACCTAATAGCTGTTTTAAGAAATTTGATAACCTAACTAGATGGAATGTCCTGGTTATCTATTCATAATAAATGTTCCATCTCTCCTTCGCTCGTCCACAATGTGCTACTGCGTCACATTTTATGCAGATGAGAAGGAGTAAGAATGAGCGCCAATTATTGTTCTGGATTTGTTTGGTTTGCATAGACGCTTTGGCTTACTTTTTACCCAATTTCATAAATCTTTTGTATTTGAATGTGGCATGTAATTTTTTGGTTCAATGTGGTCCTTTGAATAATGCAGCGTGTTCTGAATTTTGTGGCATCCCCAGACATCTTTGCAGTTGAATGAGCTTTTAGTACTGCCTGGCTATCTGAAACTATCAATGTCCAGTTTCATGCTGCTCAAGTATAGTGCTGCTCATTAGGGCAAAGAAACAGCCTTTAAAATCTAAAATCATCAGCTTGAGCCATCCGTCTTTCAGTGTGATCGGAATTTCTTTGATTTTGAGATTCTAAAGCACATTTAAACAATTTTTATTATTTCTTTTTTAATTGATAGATAAACGTGCATTCCCACGCCAACTTCAAGTAGTACTCAGGAGATAGGATTTCCAACCAAATTCTCACGCTTGCCCCTCACAATCACGACTAAATCGTTAGTACAAGATGAGAAAATGAGAAATCCTTTTATATAAAACAAAATTCCTGATCTTACGGAAATCTTTTCCCCTGACATTTTTGAAGTCACTTTTGCACCATTATTTCATAACTTGTGAGTTTCCTGGGAGTTTATTTTACTTTAAGGTGTCTTATCCTTGACGTACCCAAAGTGCGCAAGATGAAACGAGATACCAGTGCATATTAGTTTAAGTTTTTGTGAGTGCTAGGGATAAGTAATGGAAGGTGCTTTAACATTAAGTGATCCGCAAAAAAAATCTTAATATAGCCATGCGCTCGGTAGTAGTCTGACAGAAGTTCCCAGTGGGACGGATATTATGAGTACCTTGTTGAGGGGGTAAAATGCGGTTACTTTATTCACAGGAGCACTGCGGGCAGAAACAAAAGAGCGGATACAACAATGGGGGACGATGCTGAAGGGAGTGTAATGCACTCGCAATTACATATTCCCAAGCAATTTTATCACACAATTTTTTCACCTTATCCAGTAGTTGTGAAGATAGCTTAAGAGCACTTTTTGTTTTCCTTGTAACGTCTGAGACTGTGAGTGGGAATGAAGCACTTCAGCAATTCAATCGGAAAACATAGTGTCAACACCGGGGAAACAAATATGTATGTATTCTCCCTGTAGTTTAAGTTCTGAGAATGCAAATTCGTTCGATGCCAATATTAGTATTTCAGTTTGCTATCGATTTACTACACTACTACTCGTTAACTTTCCTCTTTTTCAGAAAACTTGAATAGATTGAGCATAACCATGACGGGAATGTATGAAACACGGACGAAATGGAAGGGATTTATGCAAAGAATGATGCTATGTAGATATGTTGTCATGGAATATTAATATGTTATTTCAAAGGTGACTATCATGGCATATGATACAAAATGGACATTGAACAGCATTCATCTGAAGCCGTAACTGGGGTACATTCCACGCAAAACAGGGTTTTTTTATTATAACACCTAGCAGGGGTCAATTTAGTGGTGGGTCGGAAAAAAAGTCTCGAGAGAAAATACTACTGATTATTGTAGAAAACTGAATTCGAGATATTTTTCCTCGAAGTTCTGTTTTAATACAATTTAAAATTTAATTAAAAAAAATTAAATTAAGAACACAGTTGCTTGTTTACTTTCGTAGCTGACTGTATTATAATAACCCTCCTAAATAATATTATTATGTGTATGGCGCTACAAACAATGGAGGACCTAGCCTTCACAGCCACTCGTGTTGAGGGTACATTTTTGGACATTGTCAGTGACTGGGAGGAGGTGCGGCTTTGAATATATTTTTGTTCGCACTTTAACCTACTGAGAATCGAACTTAGACACCGATTGTTCGAGCGCATACTAGACTTAGTTCTCGGGTTTGTTTCTTCAACCTTTACGTTAACCGTATTGAAAATAGTGTTTTTCAATATATCTCTTATTCACATCCCTAATTATTATATAATTTCTTGACTGAGTGCAAACATGTTGAAATAGAATTATCAATGTGTGCTGCAGACAAATACTCTTTTTTTGCATTGGTATGGAGTGACAACATTTTACACACAACGTAGAGGGATGACAGGATTTTTTTATGCGAATTGAAATTCAACTGCAAACTGCCAAAGCTGTCTGTTGTGACCAGGGATGAGAATTTACATCACGTACATACGTAACAACTCATTTCTGCTGCGTTTAGCTCAATTCCATTTGAGGTGCATTATATACGAATACGATACGAATCTGACACATTCTGTAACACCTGTTTTATAACCAAGACGCCATAGAGCTACTAGTGTCATAGACTGCTCTGTCTGGGACTTGAAAATGATTATATGTAGTAATAAGCGATGGTTTTTTATCAATTCGGCGTCATGTGGACACATCTAAGGTAAAAGGTGAGGAGTGTTTAGTAAATGTTTTGTTTTTGTTAATTTTTTTATCTGCTTTGCTTTTTGTAAGTCAACTTCGTTTTTTGGGCAATTTGCTTTTCAGTTTCTGCATTCTCATGGCTGACACATCGAAACCGTTCATTTCGCCAGTTTGATCACATCTGCTCATCAGTTCAGACGCTTGATGGATAATTTTAGTAAAATTTAGTAGTTCTGTTTAAAAATCCTTCCGAAGTAGAAAAGTAAATTACTGTGTCTGCTTTTGGACTAGTAACGGGCCACTTAACACATATTCGTACTTTGAAGCTTTATAGCGAATTCAGTTGTGGATTATGTTTATTTCACATTTTTAATGTCATTTTTTTTAAATTCTACAAAAAGTGAATTTTTCCCATTACCTGGCCACTTCACATTTTCTTTGGCATTTCAGTAGTTGGAAAGAAAAAAAAGCCACAGGTCAGATTGCACGAATGGGGCTTGGAAGTGAAGTTATATGCTTTGATCAACAAACCCACTAGAAGGCCATTAGAGGGTCTTTATGAGTATTTCTTATATTAAAGACCGTAATAACTTCTTGTTCTAATTTGAAGTTGTTTTCAAGAACGAACTGAGAACTAATCTTGTTCGATGTTTCTAGGAACTTTTTCTATAGGTTGCTCTGTTTCTAAAAGTTCCCCTGTTTCTGCAACTTCTGTAGTCTCTACCG
The DNA here is from genome assembly GCA_916610145.1 of Eristalis arbustorum. Classification (NCBI taxonomy): domain Eukaryota; kingdom Metazoa; phylum Arthropoda; class Insecta; order Diptera; family Syrphidae; genus Eristalis; species Eristalis arbustorum. The sequence continues at coordinate 59,012,794 of OU744317.1, read as the reverse complement.
AAAAGCTTTCCAGCATGTCTGAAATGAATCGGTTATCAGAAGATAGTTTTTACGTGGAAAACTAAGTTACCCATACGTGGAAAACGGCGTATCTGAGATTCCCTTCACTCACTCGATACGTTCATGTGCATTGTGGAAAAACGGGGGGCAGACTACCTTACCGATTCGAATTCGAAAAACAGATGTGTTGTGATAAGTGACAGCAAATAATGCTGGGAAAAGTCTCAAATTTAAATTGAGCAACCCAAAAACATAAGTGAAATAAGAAAAATGAGATGCTTTTGACAATAAGGAGTTTCTAACAGCAATAGGCGAACTACAAGATCTGGTAAAGTTTTTTTTTTTAAGACAACATTTTATTCGCTCTAATATGTGTTATTTAATTTTTCAAAAAAGAACTCATGGCAGCATTTTCTTCAAAATGAAGATAAATTCGAGCTCGAAGTCACTTTCACTCTTTTCTTCACAACAAGCACCTAGATACGCAATGAATTTGCTGCGTTTAAGATATGTCCAAGTTTGTATGGGGTGATGAATTTCTTTCGAACGTTTTCTACGATGGCCCCAAAACGCATTCACCTTACCGACAAGTGAGCAGAGCACTTTGAACGTTTTCAACGTTCCAAAGTTGTGAATTTTTAAGTAAAACGTCCCGTCTTTTTAACGAGTGAGTGAGTATTGCTAAATGAATGTGCGAGTTTATAATTTGTCTTTAAAATAGTCTCATACCGCACAACTTTACCATATAACCTGTTCTGCGAGGTAGTTTTTGGTACATTACATTCTGAAGCCGATTTTACTCAAATTGTGTTGTTACCAATATTAGGTATATTTTTTTTCTCGCGAAAGGTCATATCGTTATTGTTCTGCGGATTCCTGACTTATTTGCTACAAAATAAACCAGTGACCGGATACTGAAATTTAACATATTAAATGCATTTCTCCTACTGAAACATCATTAATTAATGGTATACTATAGCCGGCCACCATACTTTTTTTAACAGAATATATTGAAACCATATTTTTTGGATTTTCTGATAACTTATTATGCTATTGATTCAAAAACACAAGAATCAAGTTAAAATATTTTTTTTTCGACACAGAAGTTCGATGAACAACAAATCTGTCAAACTTTACCAAAATGTAAAACGTACCTGGAATTGTAGTCACAATTTATTTGACCACGAAAAAATATAAAATTTCTTGATATTGGACTTTTAGTAGAAAGTGGCCGGAGACCAGCGGCTGTACCCGTCCAGTCTGGTGGTGCACTTACTCTACACATAAAATAGTCGGAGCATATACGACTATGTTTATGTACTCGTACTTATGAAATCAATATTCGTATAACGTTCGAACTGTATGTCGAACCGACGTCTAAATGAACACATTCAGTATCTAAATTTAAGAAATATATTTTTGAAAACTTTACAGCCGTGCAACTTTCAGTTCCGGAGCCTTTATGTTTCAGACAGACAAATTGTCTGCTTTATTGTTAAGCCGTCTATCAGTAAGTAGGTCTAGCCAGATCTTTTCCATTTGCGAAATGTCCATCTTTACCAATGTGTGTAAAAAAGGTTGACTGTTAAAAAAGTCTCTTATTTGCCAAAATGTTTAAGACAAGTGTACTATATGCCTCCTCTCATAATCTATACATAAGTAACATCGTAGCACCAGCATTGTTAATTTTTCCATTCAACACGCACCTCAGCGATGTAATCAATAAAAACCACCACTTTAACAAATACCCCAGTAAGTCCCCAAGGATAACGCATTTTTCTACTTCCTCTTTAAAGATGCAAGATAAAGGACGAAGCGATGTTCACAAAACAAACGCCAGTTTATTTACACAGAGAATTCCTTTGGGCTGTTTTTCTAATGAAACTGAAACACGATTAGGGAATTTCTAAGATTACACTGTGCTAATGGTGCCAATACCTTAGAGCCTTCATGGAATTAGAAAATTCTAATGGAAAATCCACACGAGGATAATATCCTGTGATGCTATTTAGTACTCCAAACAGGACAAAACAAGACAAAAAAAAACGAATTAATTCGAAACGTATTTTATAAATATTTGTTCAAATTACCCAATATTAAGGGTGTGCTGACCACTGGCTGTGGTTAGTTCGTTGATTCTTTGATTACCAAGGGTGAACAAACCGGATATTGTGATGTAACTCATCTGCTATCCCAAATCGGCCTAAGGGAGTTTCGGATCTAGGCATGTTTATACCCATTCGTATCGGTACACAGAAACATAGATATGTCAGCACACATGTGTGCGATTGAATCAACATGTTTCGCTGTAGTTGGTCATCTATATCATATGTGTGTATGAATGTGCGAGATATGGGGACAAAAAATTTTTAAAAGGTAAATATTTTCGTCCTTCACATGTTTCTAATCAGGAAAGACACAGAGAAAAATTATACACAGCTTACAGGCATATAGGCTTTGTAGCTAATTCCAATAAGACGCTTCACAAACAGCCCCTAACTTAAGTATGTATTTGGAGCGACCGCGATCCGATTATCCGTCAAATGTGTTTTGAAAAGTATAATAATATAATATAACTTTATACGTCCGGATTAGGCATCATCCAAGGATTCGAGGGCCGATTAATACGCCAGTGACCGAATAAAAAACATTTTTTTTTATTTAGTCGGGTTTGACGATATTTTATTCTTGATTCAATTCAAATCTTTTAATGCTCAACTATTTCTTGTGGTTTGGAAACAGGAAATAGTCGTAGGGGCATAACTTGAAATTGTGCTGGGTGGTGTAGCACAGTTAATTGGGTAATTGGGAATTTTCCCTCTTCTTTGTAGAGGACTTAGAGTTGCGCTTACGATTGAGTGCGTGTCACAGCACGCATGGTTTTTCATGTCTAAATGTTCGTGTGGCAATCTCATTCAGACATCAAGCACTTTGGACCACTTGGCCAAGAGAAATAAAAAAAAGAATAGTTTGGCATAAGGACTTAAATAAAAAAAAAACATGCTTAAACCGAAAGGCATATTGAATGAATATACGAGATTAGCAGTGTACCTACATTGGGTCAGTAGGTTACAATTTAGAACATATGTTATACATTTAAGCTAGTTTTGAGAGTTTTTGTTTTATCTAGTAAATAAGAGATTGCTGGTGGTGGTGGCCTGTGGCGTTGAGGGCATGTGCTTCGGCCTCAGACGCGTAGTTTTAATCCCTTTTTAATGCTCAAACAGTATACTTATATAGATAAAGCTCCTCAAACTTGGCCGTTCCGAGTCAGCATAAAACTGTAGGTCCCTTCCACTCGTGAGAGAACAATAGCACTCACAACACGAGTGGTTGCTAAAAAGCTAGGCCCTGAACCTCTATGGACTACAGCACCATCCATTATGATTTATTATCAAACAAGATATGCAATTATGAATTAAAATAAAAATGCGCAAAAAAAACGACGTCAAAGTTTCTTTATGTAATACGACCATCGAGAGTACACTCAGTCTCACTTAAATGTCATATCAAAAGTGTACAATTCAATTTATCTGAACAAAAACTATACGATTGGTCTTACATGCTAAAAGCTTAAGCTAGCGTAATAGGGGTTGGCTCAACAATAAGGACCCAACGGATGTATAATGTTTACAAAGTTTACGATGTTGTCAATTATGATATTTAAAATTTATCAGTTATCAATGGAGATCTTTAACATCGGGGTGTTCAAGTCCGTGTGTGGGATGGGGTAGTGGTAAGACAACTCATTTAGCCGCTATGGTGACTGCTTTCACTGCTTTGATAGAAGTGATACAACCCGTTGCTTACTGTCCTTTGGAATGTCTGCACATTAAGCAGATTGAAAGCGTTGAGGAATCGTTGTCCAGGGGTCGAACTTTTCAGGTCCCTGATAGCCATGTTTGGATGTCGTGTTGTTGCCTCTGGTACAGTGTCACTAAGTACTCTTGCATGCATATTTGGAGTATCTTCCTCTCAAATATCGAAAGCTTTTGCATGCTTGTCTTGAAGATGGGACGGCATATAGGGAACCCATACGATATGATTAGCCAACTGAGTTGCTTGTAGAGTAGCAACTTCGTCTTCTGGCTTAGTCCATTTTATTTCCGTAGATGCGGTGAAATCCGAAACTGGCTTTTTTGAGAGTCAGCTTCAAGTGACTGTTAAATTTTATTTTCTCGGTGAAGTTAATACCGAGATACTTCTGAAGCACATGAGTACCGATTTCTCCGCATTTATTCGGATACCCCATATGGTATAGAATTTGTACTTCTTTATTTCTTAGTTTTCGACTCTCCGTGCTGCGATTCGTGGTGACATCGACGTTGCGTATGTTAGTGACAACAAAAGCATTTTAACGACACGCTGTTCATCCTTCAATCAATCTTATTGTTCTTATTGGCAGTGGAAACTATGAATACCATAAGGGGAGATTTTTTCAACATTTACGTTGGCGTGACTTTTTTTTTCCCCAAGTTATCCATTTTATCCATGCAGTGTATAAATATATAGTTGCAGAGTGTGAATCATCATATAACTCTTGTGTATCGGTCCGATATTCAACGTCATTGTACGAGTGTATACATCTTACCGTAATGTGTTGTCTACTTCCATGGTTTACATTCCTTAACTTTAATCTTCGTAATTGCTTCTGTCCTTTCCAGAAATGTTAAATCTACTCTTATCCGAAAGTCTGACGTTTCCAAAAATGTTCAAATACCGAAAGTTTCCTTCGTAATCGGGACAACTTTATAACAAGACGATGCGGTATGTGTGTATACATTTTCTCTAACGTACTCAAAGTTATGAACTGCACATAAATACCACCACCACCAATACCTTCGGAATAGATGAAACTGAAATATGAAATATTTCCCAATTGCAATCAATTTAAGAAAAATTGACTTTAAAAATTGGTAGTGAAATTGAAAACATTTTAGAAATTAGTTTGAAATGAGCATACAATTGCACAGATGTGATTTGACTTAGCATGACAAGCAAAACAAATTTAAACATGTGCACAAGACAGCGTTGACACTTTTTGATTAATGAAAAACAATGTTTTTACATTCAACCCATAGTGTAATGTGATTATCCCTGACCCTCTACTCTCTGAGATGAATTATATTTTCTTAGTTTCTTGTGCACTAAAGAAAATGCCAATCAACTTGGATCACAAAACAAACACGAAGATCCCTAATCAAGGACTGAAAACTACAACGAATAAAGCAAAGAACGATATTAAATTCAAACAAAACTCTGTGTAATGATTGGAAAAGTTGCAAAGGAAATGCTTCTGAGAACGGAAATTGCATTAAAATAAATAAAGCATAACTGCTCATTATGTTTTAATTAATTGATCTTCTTTACTCGTGAGATAAAAGTAACATGCACAACACAGGTTGTTGTAGGGGTTTGTACAAAGCACATCGGAACTGTATCCCCATCGACATGACATATTATTTGAACGAATCGTTTGTTGCGCGTACAAACGTCTTCATCCGAGGCTAGTGCACAATGATTTGTGTCTAAATAGGATAGATGTTTTTTAATATCTAATCAAGTTTCAAGGATCCTATACATGGACACTAGTAACGCTAATATAGTTTTAGTCTTTTAATTCAATATAAATTCAAAGTATTAATATCGAGTAAATTTATTTATAAATGCGTTGAATATGTGCACACCCGTATTTGTACAAAAACCAATAACATGCATCGTTGATATGACTTAAAGGACGAGGAAATAATTCCTTTGACGACAACAATTTTACCAAACGAAAAGCAGCTGCACTTAATCGTTTGCCTCCCCAGTCAAAGGATATTGAAAATACTTGAGAAAGAAAATATTTTTGCTCAAAGAAGAACTTTGAGCGCAGTTTTAATACTTCTGTGTGGATTAGTTTAATGTCTGTGTGGTGCTCCAAAGTTCATGACCTTATTAGGAGCCAATCGTTTCTTTAAATCGACTATCAAGTGAATTCGTGATGACTTAACTTATAAACACGATAATCCTAGGATGTGTTCTTTGATTACATAGTTGTTGTCCTCAACTGAATGTATGTCGAAATAACTTGTATTAAAAAATAAATTTAACGGCAATTGGATGAATGGATGAAATATAATAGGGGAAATCATAAGTAATAATTATATGACTTTAAAATGAAATGCATATGCACATTTGTCATCTGTGCTTAAGTGTTTTTGTTGAACGCTTTCAGAAAATCTGTGCAAATGTATTTAATGAAGAACGATTATGAGAACATTCACTGCACAGTGCCCACTGTGCTTGAACATGGCAAATATTGCGAAACACAAGAGCATTCATTACTTTTGCACAATAGTTACAAAAATATAAAAAATAATAATATATGTGGCACTACAATCCGAAGAGTCAGGGCCTAGCTTCTACAACAACCATTCGTGTAAAGCGTGCTATTGTTCCCTAACGAGTGGAAGTGCCTTACAATTGTATCCCAACTGCGAATGGACAAGTTTGAGCCTTTGTCTAGACAGACAATAGGTCTGTTCCAATTGATTTGTGCACAGAAATTCGTAGTTGAGCAAATTTACAGAAGTGGGGGTAAAAATCTCTCTTTGAGAGAGAAACTGTGCACAAACTTGTGGAACGACGTTTCGTAGAAATTCACAGAATTCAAGAAACGTCAAAAAATACATTCAATTCTTACTTATTCAATTCTGAATGAACTGTCGCTTGTTGCTTTTATTTTGAATTTGACAGTCTTCAATTTTCTGCCCACAGAATTTTCTGTGGCAGAAATTCGCAGGTTGGAGAAATTGTTTACTCTCTCGTGAGCACGCTCTTCTGTCAAGAACTACGAAAAAATCAGCAAATGGAACGGCTTTGGACATTTTTCCTGTGAATTTCGGTGAATTTCACAGCAATTGGAACAGACCTAATAAGTCCGTTCCCGCACACAAAGTAATCAGTACAGAACAGTACAAAACAACAAACATCTGTGAAAGTCTGTTCCAGTTCGAAAAAATATGGGTTTTATGTCAAATGTGTGCTCTCTCAAGAGAGTGAAAATTGTCCCACATTGCTAATTTTAGTCCAAGAAATTTCAGTGTGTAGTTTGTTAGTTTTCTGTCAAATCAATTGATGTTTCTTAAACTCAAATATAGTGGCGGTTATTCAAACTTTTTGAAAAACTTTACATTTTTTTGTTATTTATGGAATTAGTTGTGCGTAAGAATAAAAACCAAATGAAATTCCAATAAAATTCTGTTTTTAACATGTTTTGCTGCAACTGTAGACATATGGCATATCTGTCGTCATAAAGATGCTCTTAAAAAAATCACTTTCCCCTTTTTTTGTATTTTGCTTCTCTCTGGAATGGTTTCACCCCCACTCTTTGAAAAATGACAGTCTTCACAATTTGATGCAAAAGGTAACGGAAACAGACTAATTGTCGACATTGTTTTTTTTTTTGACAGTTTTCGGTTGTTTTGAAGTTAGTTTGATTCATAAATAGGCCAGAGCAACGTTGATGAATTACTTATTTACTTAAGGTGGCGCTACAGTGCGGGGTGGACCTGTGTCTCAACCAACCCGCATCTCCAGTCAGATCGATCTTTGGCTAGCTGCGTTCACTGCGTACGCTTCCCACTTGTGCGCGACATCTGAATGGTGGTCTTCCTCTACAGCGCTGTCCCTCGAGATGGATTCGAAGACTTTCCTAGCCATAGCATTGGTATCTATCCACTCTACATGACCTAGCCCTCGCAATTGTTGGATCGTCTGGCGCGGTAAAGGAAGACCTCGCTCCGATGGCGCACGCAGATTGGCGTGTCGAAAATCGTACCCGAACACGGTAGGTTTATGTACATAAGAGCCGATGCACATATGTACATACATAATGCCGCCCTCACCACATATAGTTAGAGCTGTGTTGTACGAAATTAAGAATCACTATTGGCATCTAATTTTTTTTATCGGTTCATGGTTCAGCCATCATCTCTTATCACTGCGTTGCTATACTACCTACAACAATGCCGAAGTTGAAGTGGATCTTTCATATCTATTCGCTAAATGCGATTATGTTACACTTCTTGCATTAAAAGTTTCAAACTGAACTTCGTTAAGCGAATTAAAGTATATTAAAGATGAAGCCTTAGAAGTTTTCTTCTGAAATGTAGCATGAATTGTGAACAGACAAAGTTCACGTTCACATAAAGTACTTCTAAAACATAAGGCATAGAATATACACTCATCACTAGTTTATTACGGTTCAATATCGAACGTACACACGTCATATCATAATTCCTTTATGCATGGAAAGCCGTAGTTAAAGTTTTGATTCGGGTAATAATTTATATAATTTCTTATGCAACCATACCTGCAGATACATGGAGAACTCGAGGCCAAAGAAAATGTTCAATACAAACTCAGAGTGTTAACTTGGCTTACTTTGGCAGTTGCGATGGCACTTTGTTCTTAACACACATCTTTACAGAAAGTAGTTCTTACGTGCGTGAATATGTTGGATCATAAACTAGATGGTTACTGGAAGTATTTGGATGCCTTGTAGGTAGAAGGTCTACATGTATGGATAGTAACCAATTTATAGACAATGCAGTTGTAGAATAAAACAATGTTAAAGTGAAATTTAAAGAGTCAAAGAGGAAATTGCTGAGGACTTACACTTATGTCGCACAATTCGTCAATGTCACAAAAAAATGTATCATTATTCAGGTACAAATAAAGTAACCCCCGTTGCATAACTGTACCAAAAGAAATGCTTATTGGTCTGAGCTCAGTGGTCCGAGATAGTCCTTGGTACATCATCATTAATAATTCATGTTTGAATTTGTCCAGTTAGGTTCAACCATTTGCTGCACACGTGACCATACCTGTAGTTAGAGGAGTACTTTAAAGTTGAGGGAATCCGAAGTTGTGTCATTTATTTACTAAGGGTCACAACCAGTGGACAGTGTGATAGACACCAAAACAAATAATAATAAGAGCGCATTTGTATTCACAATTAGCGGACAGTGCGGTAGTTACCAGCTTGAAAAATAAGTTAATCAATATCTGTATCAATATTTATTCATGACAACCTTTAGAAACAAACCATAATAGGTGCGAGGCAAAGGGTAAGCTTTAATTTTCATTATTTTCTCTTCACATTATTTTTGATCACATGCAGATGTACCTACGAGTAAACAATGTTGTATGTTTTCATGTCATATCAAAAAGTCAAAGAAAAGGTTTTACAAATCGCTCCAAGTTAGATGTTATTAAAATATATAATATTTAAGTGAATTCAATACAAATGGATACATATATATTTCGCAAACATTATAAGGAGTTCCATAATTATTTAATTGAACACGAATGTGCGCACGTTACGAGCATTTCTTTTTTCCACTCTATGTGACAAATAAACCGTTGGATGATAACTTGTAGCCCATTAAGCAGAAATGGATGTATGGAAATGATGTTCATGAGAAAGAAGAAATCGACTAATAGATAACCATCTGCACTTGACGGGCAAAATTGCTTTGGATGAGGAAACAATGCATCAAAGGACACTTACTACACTATTCCTTACGTGGACGTCTCATTTGTGGTTTAAGTATTGAAGTAAGTACAATAATATGTAGGAGGGTGAATAATTCGCCGCATGTTGGGCGATTATGTATACATGAATGGCGCGCTACAGCCCGTAGAGGGGCCAGGGCATAGCTTCACAGCAACCATTTTGAGAAGCATTTTCTAGACAGGAAATACTTTTTGAGGACGCACCACAATTTTTGGGCGATTGTATTATCGTATTTTTCTCTTTCTTACTGTTAATGTATAGACAATGATACATAGCTTATGAGTAAAGAAGAGTGCAGCACTGACACGGACTGTAGCGACTACAGCATTCCAAAGAAGATGAAGTAAAGAAGTATATTTGCGATAATTCATGGTATTTTTTTTTGTACTGAAAATTCCTCTATGTCTATTAGTTGATAGCTCGTATGAGGTCAGACTTTCTTCTACAGCATTCATTCGTGTTGTGCGTGCTGTTGTTATCCCACGAGTAAAGTTTTATGCTGACCCCGAAGAACTAAGCTTATGAAGTTTCTCTTTGACCATTGTCACCGATTTGACACATATTATTTTTGCTGTACTGTGAATCCGACCTAGACACTTAAGGCGCAAGTACGTAGGAGTCAACACACAGAGTTCACAACTAGTGATGGGAATTATCGGATAAAAACTAAAAAAATCTACTTATTCGGTACTTGCAAACTATTCATTTATTCTATAGTCGTAAATCATTCATTCATCCTCAAATTATTCAATTATTTAAGTTTCACATCCCTTGTCTAAAAGGCTTGCTGTCACATTTAGCTCGTGTAAAAGGGGCCTTGTATGGCTGGTTGGACTGAGTCAAATTGTTGGCATGGCAGCATGAGCGAGAATTTGTGTGTATTAAAGCTCTGAGAAAGAAATTTGTGTATGCATAGACACATTACCAAAATATGTGCACGACAGATTGTTCACTTATATGGTTTGGTTCGAGTTGATAGTTCGACTCAGTCGATGTTCCAATTTTTTTTTTCCACTGAATTCATTCATTTGTATGACAGAAATATATTCGAATGGTTTTTTTCATTCGGACTATCGAGTCCAATGAACAATTCGTTTACTTGTAGGATGGAAAAAGGTTGACCGAATCCTGGTCATAGGTTTTTAACGGCCCAGTATTTGAATGAATGAATAAAACTATTCGATAGTTGAAATCAATCAGTTACTAACTATCGATACTGCAATTCATTCGAAAGTTTCCATCACTATCCACAACGCCGCGACAACCAAGGGAACTGTATATAATATGTACATATGTATGAAATCGATCGATAAGAAATCCCGAACCTTTGATGTGAATAAGTTTTTGTGATAATGTCTTGCAATCAATATTGGGACAGCATAAGAGTGTTACGTCCCGGTAAGCGTATATACAATTAAAATAAAACACTAAAATTTAAAAAAAGATGACATTTTCATTTTATTAGTCATAAATCATAACAATACGAACTTTGTCGACTTTTGCTGTAGAAAGACTGAACCTAATATCTATACATATGTATATCCACAAAACTATGACATTACACTTTCATGCCCGATATTGACTACGAGTAACATTTTTAGTCCCGTATTTTTAATTTTTTTCTCAGAATAGTTTGGTATTTTGTGCAAACTTGTTTTCTTCTGGTATTGCTAGTGATCACTGTAGTCGATCTGCGTTGGGTGCAAACGCATATATGCAAAATGTGCATGAATAATTAAAAAAAATATGAAAGAATTCCGTTTTCAAAAGTAAACGTATACAATAGCTAATTAAATTTTTAAAAAACGTATGGTTTGTGGTTTTGTGGTCAGTATTTTGTCAAGCACAATGTCTAGTTTTGTGCTGGGTTTAAATAAGGGGATTATTGGCGAAGACAATTAAGCTGAAAATTATAATTAAATGTGAAGAAACATTACAAGAGATTTTGGAAACAACAATTTAGAAAATTTTAATTGGAGGAGTGCAGTGGTAGGCTAATTCGAAGTTAGTTTCGGCCAAGTCAAACAACAAATAAAATAATTTAAACAGCTCTGATATTTTACAGAGGATAAGATATTAGAAAAGACGATGGTGTCGAAAAGAGAAGATGATTGGAAATATTCTTTGTCCAGGTGTTGTTCTTGGCGACTTGCTGTTGGAATTACAAAAGGTCTACCATTGCTCAAACAAGTGGTATATGAGTATAGTTTTCAGCAGCATAAATTAATCAGTAGTCTAAAGTTGCCTGCTGTACCAAGTGGAGACATTATGTTTATGTCACTACTAAACTATCAGTTGAATATTGCTAACGAGTTACTTAAAGGGGCTTATTAATAAATAATTAATAAAAAAAAACCGCTATCCGCCCTTTAACCCATGGTTTAGCTAACAGACGGATAGTGAGCTTATCCTTGTGATAACTTGTGTTTTTAACCAACGTATTTTACCTCCATATTAGCTGTTCACTCTTTACAGTTACCTGCACGGCAACACTTTTCTGAAGTCTACTACATCTGACATATTCCACTAGCTGTCACAGACGTCCTCGAAATTTATGTTATGTTGTTTATCAAAATCGTTTGCGAAATGTAAGATATGATTTGAAATCGATAAATTTTGAGGACATAGCTTCACCAATTTTTATAAACAACTTTGTAGATGACCGGTCGATTAGGTCGATAAAGTATTCATTTTTTTGCGGTAAATGAAAATTTAACCGTTAACTCCGTAATAAGTAGTTATCCCCTCTTTATACGCTATTGCTTTATGCATTCGTTATTATATTTCAGTTAAGCTAACACATGTTTATTAATTAGAACGAGTTAAGACACGTTTTAGTACTGGATCATCGATATTTGGTGTTTATTAAATATATGTATATATATAATGAATGCATTGTTGCAGGAAGGTCTGCGCAGTAATGTTTCTGCATATAAGATAAGAAGACCGGCAAAACATATTCTCTTTGCATTAATTGACGCCAGGAGAATAATCAAAATGAGAAATTGGATCCATCACGCAAACATGCATAAAGATGTGGCCAGATGTATCACCCGTGCTACTTGGGTTTTTATTTTCGTACCAGAATTCACAAAAATGGCACAACAACCAAACTTGTAAGAGTTCGACCTTCCTGATGGAGACGCATTTAAAGCACACCTCGGATGCCGAGTTTTTCACTTCAGGCTGGTGAATAGCTTCCACAATTGCACAAATTGTATCTCGGCAACTTGTGTTCGCGATGTTATTCTTTCAGTCATTAAACAAATTTCGTGACCACAGATGAGAGTTCGAACAAATACTCAGTACTCAACTGCCGACTTCGTTTTGAAACTAAGCTCGTCTTTAATTATCACTGCTCTTCCAAGTTGTATGAATATTGATTCAGCTTGGACAATCTTATAGCAAAGCTTAGCATTACTCCACCACACTCTTGAAAAAGACTTTACTTAAAAAACTGTTAATTTATTGATTCTAGCTGTGGACGACGTGCTTATTTTTTTGAAATTTTTGTGAAAATAAAATTAAATTGGTACCAAAGCGTTTTCATGAAAATTCTGTAAAAGTTACCAACGACATCATTGCTCATTTATAAGTCCATAATGAACGAACAACGGTTTTAGGGGCGTCAGTGTTTGAAAACATCATTTTTAGTACCCAATGAAATAAGTGTACGCCATATAACGCCCAGCAAAATGATTAAGCGTTAAGCTTAGAAGAAATCAAGGTTTATATATACTTAGACCATCAAAAAAGCGATTTTAAATCATCACAATCATGGCGCGACGAGGACCGTAGAATCTCCTCATTTGTCTCGGTTGAAATATTCGAATCCCGGGATTTTCATATTTTCGTATTTGTCCCGTCAAGCTTCGAAAAAAAAGGGAAAATGGCAACCCTAGCAGGGATGAAAGATCTGTTTAATAAACACATCCAATAACTATATTATTGTATAGTTTTAGGAGTCCAGCACACATGTATTTAATGGTGCACCTCACACATAACATCATTGATTCCCAAAAGCACAATTCGTTGCATAATTCTAGACAGCCAATTCCAATCTCTTCTGTTTGTAAAATTGTTTTCACTTACCGGCATAAATTGCTTCGATTATAACATCCTCCAAATGCCGCACATTTTCCACTTCTAACTCCTCCAAAAGAACACTGTATGGTATGCATTTGTTCTTGATGGCCAAGGACACAATTGTTAAATGTTGTAATTTTTTACGCATCGCCGTTGAAAGTTCCATATAATCGGCTGGAGTCTGTGAGTATTGTTTGTATGTACCATAAGCAAAGAGATTAAGGGTATTATAATACACAGCATTCGGACCATTCTCTAACTGAAAAAAGGCAAGCATAGCGATGTAATTATGTGCAGTTGAAGACCATGCAAAACACACACCTCTTTGATATTTGGCATTGCCAACAGTTCAGCAAAAACGTAGATCCCTGGTGCTTCTAATACTTGTTTGATTAATTCAAAGACAGCAGCACCGCGTGCACTTTTAGCGAGAATTATGAACTGTTCTAGTTGATTGCGTGTCTCTCCGTGTCCTCCTTCGGCATTATCCTGTGCCATTAACATGTCCGAAGTCATTGTTCCTTCGTTTTAGTGGTTTCTTTTGCACTAAGCAATGTTTTCCTTTGTAGTTGCCGGAATTTTTTTTTGATTTGTACACTAATTTTTTCCTGAGATTCGTTTTTTGCGTACACGAAAGAATTATATACAAATGTATGTATGCTCAAATTTATGACTGCTTAGTTATTGTCAATATAAATAAACTAACCTTTTGAATTTGCCTATATTTCAGTCTATAAATACAATGTTTAATATATTTCAAGAAATCACTCACAACAAACGTCACTTATTTGATATTCACAACTGTGAAGTTGGCTACCATTTGAATTTAATTGAAGAACTGTTCGATAGGAAATGTCAAAGCTGATGTGACGTCATTACATAGAATAGAAGAATTGTTCTCAGTAGAAAAAAAAAAAATTATCATTTATGTGCTTTTCTAAAAATTGGAATCACAGTTCATGAGTTATTGATTTCTCCCAATATAAGAAAATGTTCAGGGATGTATCCATATTAATTACGGGTTTGAAATGTCAGTACATTAACAAGCGAAACACTTTGAGTATAAGAGATCATGCGTCAAGGAATACTTCACAAATGTTCATGGGATTGAATAATAAGGTTAAACATGTCCTCTGTAAAAGATGTTTGCCATATGTGCCGCATGACAATTTTTTTTTATAAACGCAACATCCCCGCAAAATGCAATATGCTGTGAGACATTATAGAGTAAAAACGAAATTAATGGATGGATTTACAGAACAGCATTAGAAACAAATTGTAAAAATAAAATAAATTGCACAACCTTTCGTGTAACATGAAACATCACCTAGCTGCGCGACACGAAATTTAATGTCTTAACACGATTTGCCCAGAGCAAATAAAGGAAAGTCGACCCCGCTTATGCAAAACTGGTTTAATTCAAAAACCCGCATTAATACATTATTTTGTTTTTATTTAAATGATTACTTACTTGCTTGACAAAACACAAATATACTTAAAAACTAGCTTAAATAACTTATTAACCTAAATTAATCCTAACATAAGCATCTATTTATCTCCATGGTGCATTTTTTTTGGATTTGTTTGTTATCTTCAAAATAACTTTAAAAATCTATTTCAGTTGGCCACCATTGTCCACTGTTTCATCGTTTCGGTTAGCGAACGGAGGCCGATGTCTGTTCCGATGCAACCACCAATAAAAGTGCCGCTCTTTTGCACACTTTCCTATCTGCGTGACTGCGAGCCATATCGCGGAGTCGCTTTTGCCACATCTTGGCGAACTACATGGTAGATTACTGATCATTACAAAGATCAGGCAGTTGAAAGAAGCCATAGCTCATGCAGTATGACTTCTGATCAGCTTAATAATAAAATTATATATAACGTTCAGGTTTGCCTCGTTGATGATTAGACGCGGTTAAACATTTGTGCGAATTTTAGCGATGCTGCACGGAACCAGAACATATCCATGAAGGGCTTACGTGCTGATGCTTACAGTAGGGTGGACAAATATTTGGATCCACTAAATTATTTCTCTAGATGCAATTTTTTTGGGGCAGGGTCTATGCTCACAGGCCAAAGTTGCTGATCGCTCTCAACTTGGCGGGATGCCAGCAACGATCCTTGTCGATGCATAGATCAAGTTGACATGCAGCGTTTCCCCAGCGGTTGTGCGGAGGGCTAACAACCCACCCACAAAAAAAAAAAATAACTGTTACGGAAGAGCAAGCAGCCTCGGAGGAACGGACGGAACCCCAACGACGACACGGCGCGAAAAAGGACTACGATTTGCGAGTGTGCTCCTGGAATGTAAGAACACTCTACACTCCGGGGGCCGCACAAAAACTGGAAAATATCCTCACGCAGTATAAAGCGGATATTACTGCGCTCCAGGAAATACGCTGGATAGGACACGGAATTATGAAAAAGAAGGAGTGCGACATATATTACAGCTGTCATAAAAGGTTGCACATATTTGGATGCGGATTCGTCGTGGGAAAGCGGCTAAGGTCGAAGGTCATCGACTTCAAACCGATAAGCGATCGCCTGGCTGTGATCCGCATCCAAGGCAGATTCTACAACATCAGCCTCATATGTGCACACGCCCCTACCGACGAAGCTGAAGACTCTGTCAAAGAGGATTTTTACGACCTCTTGGACGGTGCCTACGGAGCCTGTCCGGAGTACGATGTCAAAATCGTACTCGGAGACTTCAATGCTAAAATCGGTAAGGAAAACATCTTTGGCGGAGTGATCGGAAAGCACAGCCTCCACGACACGACAACAGACAACGGCTTCCGACTCACAGACTTTGCGACAGCACGTAATATGGTCATAAGTAGCACAAGGTTCCCTCGCAAAAAAATCCACACAGCAACCTGGCGATCCCCGGATGGTCGAACCGCCAACCAAATCGACCATGTGCTTATTGACGGAAGACACGCGTCAAACATCCTGGGCAAACGTCGACTCTGACCACTTTCTTGTTGCAGCAAGATTCAGAGCTCGACTGTCCAATGTCAGAAAGCTGCACCAGCCGACAAAGAAAACTTTTGACATTGGACGCCTAAGCACACCGGAGATTGCCAGAGCCTACGAAGAGCAATTAAGTGAGAGACTCTCCGGTATGCCTACGTCAAGTGCCAACGAGATGTGGTTGCATTGCCGCTCGGCCATCAAAGAGGTAGCGGAAACTACATTGGGCTACCTACCACCCCCGACAAGAAACCCGTGGTATGATGGCGAGTGTGAGCAGAAAAAACGTGCAACCGACGAGGCATACCAAAAAGCGCTGCAACGGAAAACAAGAGCAGCGCAAGAGGAGTACCGGGCTAGAAGACGGGAGGAGAAAAAGCTTCTACGCCTGAAGAAAAGGTCTCTCGCAACCTCCCAGCTCAAGGATATCGAATAGTCTAGGGACAAGCAAAAAATACGGGCCTTTTACAAAAAAGCCAAAAGCCTGGCCACAGGCTTTAGGAAAGGCACCCAGGCTCTTCGAAATTGCGAGGGTAACCTAGTTACGGACCCCCAGGGAATAGTGGATGTGTTTAAGGAGCACTTCCAACAGCTGCTTAGCGGGCCTGACCAGGAGAGAGTGATAGGGAACCAGGAAATCCCAACTCCAGTCGACGAAGTAGTCCTCCCACCTAGCTTTGAAGAAGTCGGTACAGCCATTAAAAGGCTGAAGAACAACAAAGCCGCAGGCTCAGATGGCTTACCATCGGAGCTTTTCAAAGCTGGGGGCAATGTAATGGTAGGGAGCATGCACCAAATCATTTGCCGAATTTGGGAAGATGAAAGCATGCCCGACGACTGGAATATCAGCTCCATATGCCCCATCCACAAAAAAGGCGATCCTACCTCCTGCAAGAACTACAGAGGTATATCCCTGCTCAATGTCGCCTACAAGATCCTATCCAGCGTACTGTGTGAACGTCTAAAGCCGTTTTGCACCGCACTAATCGGCACGTACCAGTGCGGCTTCCGGCCCGGCAAATCGACTACAGACCAAATCTTCACACTAAGGCAGATCCTGGAGAAGACCAGCGAGTTTCAAATCGATACTCACCATCTTTTCATCGATTTTAAAGCCGCATAGGACAGCATTCATCGCAAGGAGCTATTCGAAGCGATGGCCGAATTCGGGATCCCGGGAAAACTGATCCGGTTGTGTCGCACCACGCTAACACATACGCGATGCACCGTGCAGTTCGGTTCAAAAACCTCTGAACCGTTCGAAACCTGCACCGGATTTCGGCAAGGAGATGCGCTGTCGTGTGATTTCTTCAATCTGGTACTGGAGAAGATAGTGCGGCGGGCAAAAGTCAACACGGAAGGCACTATCTTCTACAAGTCAGTCCAGCTGTTGGGATACGCTGATGACATCGACATTGTCGCGCGGCCCCAACGTGCCATCGTGGAAGCTTTCACGGCAATTGAGGAACAGGCGAAACGAGCTGGTCAAATGGACAGCAAAATATATGCTGTCGAGCAAACAACGATCCGCCGCACACCACCTAGGCCAAAACGTTACAATCGACAGCTACAATTTCGAGGTAGTAAAGGAGTTTGTCTACCTCGGGGCAAATGTAAACTCCACGAATGACATCGTAGTGGAGATCTGACGTAGAATCGCCCTTGGCAACCGATGCTACTTCGGTCTGTCAAAACAACTGGGCTCGAAACTCCTGACTCGAAGGACCAAAGTCATGCTCTACAAAACCCTTATCCTGCCAGTCCTACTTTATGGAGCCGAAAGCTGGACATTAAGTAAGGCTGCAGAGATGATTCTTGGTGCCTTCGAAAGAAAAATTCTACGTCGGATATATGGTCCCGTCTGCGAGGAAGGCGAATGGAGGAGAAGACACAACCGCGAACTCTACGAGCTGTACAAGGATGTGGATGTAGTCCGGAAGGCAAAAATCCGTCGACTACACTGGCTCGGCCACATCGAGCGAATGGACAACAACGCTCCAGCAAAGAGGGTCTTCGAATCCGAGCCTCCTGGTTCGAGAAGGAGAGGAAGACCGAACCTCCGGTACAAAGACCAAGTCATCGCGGATGCAAGACAGCTTGGCCTTGATGACTGGAAGCAGCGTGCCCAGGACCGTCACCGATGGAAGGCAGCAATTGCTCAGGCTCAGACCCTTCATGGTTCGTCTGCCTGATAAGTAAGTAAGTAAGATGCAATTTTTTTAATTATCTGAGGTTAATTAAAAACAACATTCCGTATTTTCGTCATTTCGTTTACGCGGGTTCGACTGTACCATGTTGCAGATATTGGACAATTAGTTGAAGAGACAGTCGTATGTGCTGATGTTGGGGTGAAGGTTAAGGTGAGCGTACGAGATGTTATGGTAATTTCTAGAGCATCTGTTAAAGCATGCTGTATTGCAGTAGATTTTCTTTGAAAATGGAGGAAAAGCATCTCATTGTTTTTTTAGGACTGATGGTGGGAATAAACTTTCCTATAGGATTGGCTGGGAAGTGTAGATTTTGACACATTTTGGGATCTTGATTAGAACACCGAACATGTGTAGGAGTTAGTGGTTTAACTAACTTATGGTCATCAAATATGGGTAATGACTGAATAAGATCTCGAATACAAGCCGAAGAGATACGATTTATTTGTTCTGTTGTATAGTTATTTGTCGTGATAGAGTAAGGAACACCCCAATATTTGAGCATCTCATTGTCGAACGACAAGGGAATTGATTGTCGCAAGGACGAATGCCGCCGTCATAAAAGCATGCTTTGAAAGTGATTCCAATGTTGAGGTGGCGGCTTGGATGCAGAAAGTGGTCCATAAACTCTGTTGTTGCCTGAGCATAGCCCTTGGTGATTTTGTGTCGATGGCGGAGCATCGAGTGCCCTGCAAATCTCTTAGACGTACTCATGCCGGCCATTGAAGATGATACTGAAATGAGCTTAGCCAGAACTTTAAGGAAGATGTCGATCGTAAAAAGACGCGTATTTTCCCAGAATTAAAAAAAGTCTGTGTTAGCTGAAAAGCATTCGATTTTCAGTTACAGAACCACCCAACAGTTTGAATTGACATGATTTATTTACAGAATAAAAATATTTGCTTGCAAGCTGTTGTATTTTTTCCTACGAATCTGATGTATTCGTGAATCCCCCAAAATGATCTCCAACTTATTGCGGTGGTCTTAGAATGTTGAATTGCTAGTTAAGTGAATAATTAAATTGCCGTGTTTGTGTTTACGTTTATATGCCATTCTGTAAATCACTCAGTCGCATTTATTATATTTTCAATTAAAAACAAATAAAACTGGAATTAGATTTCATCACGTGAAGCGAATTATTATTATTTCACTAGAATTTACATACTGTCTCCATTGTCCAGGAACAACTCCAGTTAAGATATTAATGTCATTCTACGTCATGTAATTTTATGTGTTTGTTTTGGATATGAATTATATTTAGTTGTTGAAATAACCAGTGTCCGCTATTATTTTTGAAAGACCAATGAATTCTAGATCGTTTGAGCATGATATGTTTTTCAACTTGGATCATATTTTTCTAGATATTTCACTGTTAGTTAAACGAGACCATGTGGAGTTTGCCATTTTAAACAAATGTGATGTAATTTCTGCCTTAAATATGCATATGCAATGTGTACTTCCATACTTCTTAGAAGATTAGGCACTCAACTTTCTTATTACCGGAAATGTTTCTAGACCAGATTATGGAAACTTCGAACGTCAGCTACTACAGCGAGGTCATTGTAACATTCTTCAACTAATTTTTAAGTCAGGTTGGGGATGAAACACGCTTTCTACAGAAATTGCTATTGTGTGTATTACCGTTGTAATTGGGTTGGCAAATATATTTCATTTTTGTTTGATTTATTATATTTAACTCACGTTCACCTTAAGCTGGTAGAAAAGCTAGACACGGCGAAGACTGCTTCTGGTGTAACCACCAGTAAAATTTCCGTTCTTTGGCAGACTGTCTTCTGTTTCGAGCAGAGATCGCTCTACTGAACCCGAGGAGATCTGTGTGACTGCAAGCGACATCCTATTCATATTAAAGTCGCCTGTCCAGTGTTCGGCGTGGAAGATTAAAGGACATCCGTGTGGATCCTGAATTAGGCCAATTGTGTCGAGATAGAGGAACGGTAAGGCGCCCTGTCTCATGATACATAACGTTGTGGTAGTAAGCTTCAAAGATCAGACTGTTGGAAAAAGTCTGATATGATGTTATGGCTCCCTAATGACGAGGATCTGCCTCTGCTTTAGCTTAGCCTCTGACAAATTATTAACTTAACTTTCAGACCGGAGACACATCAGGAGGGTCCGAGTCTGAACAGTTGCTGCCTTAAATCGATTGTGGTTCTTGGCATGCAGCTTCCAGTCATCAAGAACAAGCCGTCTAATGTCCGTGTGTCCGAAATGAACTTCCTTTCCTTGTCTAGCCAGTAGTCTCAGATTCGAAGATTCTCTTAGCTGGGGCGACACATACGCATACGCTCGATGTGGCTGAGCCAGTGTCGTCGACATCCACATCCTGTTACAGCTAGAAGAGTTGGTGGTTGCGTGTGTTATAAATCCGACGTAGATTTTTTCTTTCAAATGCACCAAGAATAAGCTTTAAAGTTCTGCTCATCGTTCAGCTTTCAGCTCCTTATAGCAGGACTGGCAAAATAAGAGTCTTCTAGACCATGATTTTGGATCTTCGAGTCAAAGCGTTGACCAGAGTTTGTTTCGATTGGCTTAAGCATATATAAATAAATATTATAATATTATAAATAATAATGGAGAGTATCATCTGATCACTCTTTCTCTGATCGCCGCAATATATTGGTCAGCATGACGAGTCCCTCTCATCCCAAAGAGTCTTTATGAATCCCAAAAGGACCAACTGGGACAGATTGTTGCGGCAACAATGTCGATTACCAACATCTCCATCCCGAGCAACCCCACTGTCCTTGACCACTCAGTGGACAACCCTTACAAGAACTCTCAACAACGCAATGTCTATGTCATGTCCCATCAGTCTAAACCTCTCTTGTGGAACCATGAAATTGACCATCTGCGCGAGAGATGCAGGAAGCTCTTTAACAAGGCGAAGGGATCTAGTGATGCTAAAGACTGGGACTAATATAGGTTAGGTTAGGTTATAGTAGCTGACGGCTAAAGGCGGTCACACTTAGGCCAGAGTAGGCCCATTGTGATACCACGCGGATTGACTTCTCATAACGCTGGAACCAGTTGGTGCTGCTGATGAACCGATTTAGTTGGCCAATGCACTTTTTAGCTCGTTACGGCTCCTAGGTGCAGGAACCTACGACTGGCAAGAGCACTGTAGGAGCAGAGAAGGTGATGAGGGACTCATATAAGGTACCTTTAAAAGTAAACTGAGAAAGGCCCAATGAATCTCTTAGAGACTTTTTGTGGTAAGACCGAAGAAGTCTCCGAAGCTTCTAGACTGAGGAAAGTTCCAAAATCATCCCCAAAATCACCTAGCTTCCTACAGACCTGATGGGACCTGAACCTCATCCAGTGAGGAAACCCTCAGTTTCCTTTTCGATACGCACTTTCCGGCCAACTTCTCAACTAGAGCCATTAAAGAAGACGTATCTCCTCCAAAAACCTCATGCAATCTTATAAATGTCAGTCACACTGCTGTCATGCTGGCACTGACAAGCTTTAAACCCTTCAAGTCTGCAGCACCAGGCGGCATCAACCCTGCGGAGCTTCAAAGAACAGCGGACCTCATCATGCCAACATCTTCAAAGGCTGTATGAGTCTAGGTCATGTTCCCAGCGTTCCAGAAGGTGCGTTCAACAATATCAAACCAAAAGCAATTTTACTTGCGCTTAACAACCTCGGGATCCGAAAGTCCTTAATGGCTTCATTCATAAGCCTCACACTCACGTTCTTTGGAACGTAGCGGTAAATGAACTGGGAAATTCGTCTCTACTCTAAGAGACATAATGCAGAATGATTTCGACAAGCTGGAAGCATGGACACAAACATGCGGACTCGGCATTAACCCACAAAGAACGGAAATTGTACTCTTCACCCGAAAATACAAAGCTTGACCCTCCACCGCTGTGTGGCACTATTTCTGGGTCTCACGATTGATAGCAAGCTAAACTGTAAACTCAAAATCCAGGAAAGGGTCAAAAGCTTCTTCTGCCCACTGCAAAAAAGGGCAGAAGGCATCGCTCACTGGATTTTCACCTCGCTTGTCACACCGATACTTCTGTATGGAGTGTCAGTTAGCTTGACTGCACTAAACAAGGCTATCAACTGCAAGGCACTCAATCGAGTACAACGACCGGCCTGCTTGTGCATCAGTGGAGCACTGAGAAGTAATCCGTCAGACTAACTGAATTTTCTCCTCTATCTTCCACCACTGGAAATATTCGGAAAATAGCAGCCAGCACAGCCTTTAGACTTAAAACACTCCAACTGTGGTCCGAACTCAACATCGGCCACTCAACCACTCTCAAGGAATTTAACTTCCTTGCTAGCGACACTGACCGCATAATACCCCAGGCTATCTCCGAGAAGAAATTCGCGATCAGCATTCCCTCGAACTGGATGTCTGATAGGCAGACGTTGGATGATCCTCTGCGTATTTTTACAGATGTGAAAATCTCTCTGATCACAGTAGCGTTTTTCAAGCAGAAGCAATAGCGATCAAAGAGGCTCTGTCATGGCTCAAAAACAACGTGATATCAAAAAGAGATATCACCATCTGTTCGGACAGTCAGGCCACTATAAAATCACTTCACTATGTCTCAGTTTTACTCAAATATATCCCCTAACTGCAGGTTGTCTCTTAGCGAGATGGCTGGGCATTTTAACATTCACCTTCTGTGGGTGCCGAGACACTGTGACATACCAGGAAACTGCAAAGCCGATGAGCTCACCAGGTGTGATACAACCTCATCCATAACATTAGCAGGAGTACTACAGCCTACCATGGCTAGAAGGCACCACCTATCTGAAAACAAAATAAATCTGGCCATCATTTAACCAAAAACGGTCACTCAGTCTACTTAGACTCAGCAAGCAATGTGCAATTAGCACTCATTCTCGCAGGATGGGTGCTCCATATAATGATTTTTACAGAGGCTGCATGGATGAAGAGTTGGAAGAAAATACTCATCACCTACTCTACTCGTGCAGCGCTCTGGCTAGTTGTAGGTTTGCAACACCTAGGGGCTTACTACTTCAGCGTCCTCAATGAGCTAAACAGCGCCAGGATAGGCCAGCTAAATCGTTTCACTACAAGCACCAATTGGTTCCGATGTTAGGAGAAGTCAATCCGCGTGGTATCACAATGGGCCTACTTTGGCTTATGTGTGACTGCCCTTAGCAGTCAGCCGCTATAATCTAACCCAACACATAAATAATAAATAAATATAAATTAAGTTCTTTGTATGTATATGACCGAAGTAACATCGATTGCCAAGAGTGGTTCTACGTCGGATCTCCTATGTGAAATCATTTGTAGAGTTCGCGTTATCCCCAAGGTATGCAAGCTTCTTTACTTCCTGTTGTCAATGTTGTCACAGACAACAGTCACCTCTACATCTGAAAGCTGACCCAGGATACCAAACCCCCTAGAGTCGTTGTTGGTGGATGCAAACGAAAGAGAATGTGGTATTGTTGAAGGGTTAACAATCGTCGAATTACAATTGGTTCTCTAAGGATTACATATGGATTTTCTGTTGAATTTGAGGGCCATGCCTGAAATTTAACAATTGCTTCGAGAATTAAAAAGAAAACACACTGCAAAGGTAAGTTTTTAAAGGCGATAAAAATATCAAGCGTATGAACAATTTCATACTAAATTTGTTCGCTGTAGAATTCTGACCATTCTTCGACTTAAACCTGCGTTGGAATTTACATGTGCTGGTAGGGTAAACTGATGAGGCAAACAGTTGGAAACTCATTTAAATATTGAAATAATAAATCGACCATAAAATTGTAATGTAACGCTTTTATCACCAGACTAAATCTCTCCAAATCTGCATAAAATATTCTTTGGAATTCATAAAGTGGCGACTAATACACCTGTCAAATGGTATTCTAAATAGGATTACAAGGCGCCTGAATAAATGCATAAAAATGTTAAACAATTCGACAGGAAGTCAAAAAGAAAAGCCACACATAATCCGTTTGTCAAAACAAGAACGAGACAAGCGCTGGCAACAATCGGAGAAACAATGGGATTTCAGCAAAGTAATAAGTATATGAGTACTTGTTCATTTGTAAAATAACATTTGTATAATACAAAAATTGCTTTCTGTCTAATGGGAATACTTAAACACGAACAAAACCGCAAGGAATGAGTGTATAAGAATGTGCTATGCATAGCATAATGAGTCTATGTAGGTGCTGCGAAATGAGAATAACTCTGGAGGCGTTGCGAGGGGATACAAATCAAGTAAAGATACCTGCGACCTTGACCCAGAGCGATTAAATGCTGGTAATTTGTTTCCCAAAGGAGTTCTTTGTTGTGTATTTCAGAAGTCGTTCACCGTTATTACTGGCCAGACAGGCCCACCGAGGTAGTTGTGGTGTCGATGAGTGAAGGATGCACGGCTAAATTCATCAGACCAAGTGGTTATTAATCCCTCACCCGTAGTTCACCTTGTGGCTGCTGGTGTGTTTTATGCTGGCCTGCAGAAAATTGTGCGCGAAGAAAAATAGAGAAAAGAAGTACTACTACCCAAGATGACTTCAGGCAGATAATTAAAAAGAAAAGAAACAAATAGAGAAAGAGAAAGGGTGGTAAAGGTAATCGGGTAATGGAAGAATATATTGTATATGATTGTACACGAACGACAAGGTAAAGGTGTGCATACGGATATCGACATTTTTAATGCTGGAGTGTTTGCCCGAATGTGTCAATCGGCAGGACTAGGAT
Organism: Eristalis arbustorum; assembly: GCA_916610145.1. Taxonomy (NCBI): domain Eukaryota; kingdom Metazoa; phylum Arthropoda; class Insecta; order Diptera; family Syrphidae; genus Eristalis; species Eristalis arbustorum. Next base: position 58,987,236 of record OU744317.1, on the reverse strand, counting down.
TCGATACAGTAGGTTCACCGAATTGAGTTTTCCTTTGTTAATTCAGTGTTCGATTGTTTCGTTTATTACACCTGCTGTGTGGCTTGTGGCAAGCTTGCTGAAATTATAAATCATTAATGTCTAGACCAAAGAAACAACATTGCTCTGTTGCGAAATTAATTGCCTGTAAGTTGGATTTATTGGTATGTTCGCTTCATAATATATAATAATATGGGTGGCGTCTGGACCTGGTTTCTGCAACAATTACTTCGATTTTCGTTTCATTAATGCCTAGTTTCACAGTGGACGTTCAAGGTTGACTTTTGGTTTCCACTTCAGTTCAGCGATTTATCCGGTTTCATAGTTGGAACTGGGTTAAATTTGCAGTTTAAGTTAAAGAAGGGCACACTGTCAGTTAAACCGCAGTTCATCACTGCAGCCTTCTTGTTTCGTTCTCATTATCTCTCTTTTCTTAGACATCTGCTGTTCGGTAACCTTTTACCTTCTTTATATTGAAATCATTTGCAATGGATTTCTATACCGCAGATTTTGCCTTCCTTGGTTGGAAGCCTAGCTAAAAAAAATTCAAAAGGAATGTACCACATAAACAAAGCGCAGCGAATACATTGACACCTTTTTCGAATTTTAGCCCATACACGGACAGAATGCAAAGTGCTGCCAGGCTTCTGCGATCGCTTTACACAAACGAAGTTCAATTGTAGCGAAGTTAAATTTTAACTGTGAAACCGAACGAGTTCAACCAACAACTTGAACACTGTTGAATGTGCAGCTGAACGCATCTACGATTAAACCTGTGTTGTGAAACTATGCATTAGTAAAGATTGATTTATTAAAAGCTATAGGAAAGTTTTTAAAAAAACACATACAACTTAGAAAAATGCATGCAGAGTGTTCTTTGGTAGGATGTATTACTGCATATAGTGATTTATGCATTCGCCAAATTAAAGGATGTAGAGTGTGTTATTCTTGTGAGGTTACAAAAGTTTCTTCCTTTTGTCATGTAATTTGTTTAATTTGCACGAGTAATAATATTCTTGATCGGTATTGTTAAGTTCTTTAATTTTGTTCTTTCATAGCTAGTTTTCTCGAGAAGGCTTTTGACTTCGCACACTACCCTCTGGCATATGTGTCGATTCCCAGCGGACATAGCCGTTGAAGAACTGCATTCTTAATCACCTTGACATAGTTATTCAACACCACAAACGAGAGTTATATGTGTTTTTTTGGTTGCAACACTCTGTTTCAGTACCATCAGTGTAGATGCCCAGAGCATTTGTGCAGCTGTCTATTCGCACTTAAATACTTCGGTTTGAATTGCGGTATAGCAACCGTTGCGTTGTTTGATGTGGACCTTAGCTCTATACCTCGCCGGACATATGTATCTGTCTTCGGTACGTTTGCGACGAACGTTGAACCTCGAATTTAAAGCCAGGGGCCAAATTTTAGACTTATGTTAAGTTAAGTTAAAGGGTGCTGTCAGCGAAATCGACGCAGACTGAGACCGTGTTGGTTAGTAGACTATTTCAACTGTACTAGATTTGAAAACCAGATAAAAGCCTATTAAATTTGTTTTCAATGGGGTTCGAGCTTAAGGGAAGGCATTTTAATTATAAACACTCATTGTTCTGGAAATGAAAATGTTGACATGTGTACTGTACTTGAATTCTTATTCAAGGTGAAGAGACAGTGCTGATTACTTAAAATGGTTATCTGCAGATAATGAAACCAAATCTAAAATCACGATCAGCTATATTCATGATAATAAGTCTTGCTTTTTTTACGCACTGAATGAGCTGTCTCCTGACTTTGTATGATGAAGCCTGCCTGTTTAGCCCACAGGCACAACCCCACAGGCAGGTTTTTTCTTTGAGTTTGAAAGCAGACAGTTTTATTTACGCATACAGCGGTGTCAAGAGAAGACATTATTCGTGCAGCAGGTGTCGGCTGTAATGCTTTTTGTAACTCGTTCTCAAACAATTATTTGTTTGACTTGCAATTCGTCAAGGAACATGCGAATAAGTTGTTTTGAACGTCTTCCATATAAATGGTAGGTTAACAAATTACGAAGATATCCGCATACGAAATTGCACACTCCACTTATAAGTGCAACGGTAGCAAACAAACATGCTTAGCTTCAGGAACAAAAATAATTGAGCGTACAAGAAGCTCACTCATTCTCACACCTGTCCTCCTCTTTATGTAGTTCTACCGTAGAATTTAATAGGAGAATTCGTATTTACTTGCATTGTAACACAGTTGTTTTCTGATGGGTGGTGGGCGAACATGCGGCTGTACTAGATGTTGAAAAGGTGAGAGTAACTTGTTCATGTGGATAGTGAATAGCAGATATGCCAATTGATAACAATATGGAACGGAGTTTACAGAAGAATGATGTTTGGTAGTTCTTGCATATTAGATTGCATGTTCAATGTTCAAATGCATCTAAATATATTGTAGACCCAATTTTAGCAATAACGCGTCGAATGTTACCATTCAAGTCATTGGATGGCTCTAAGATTCCCCTTAACTCACAATCAGCCAAATAAATAATGTTCGGATTTTTCTTAAAATAATTTAAAACGATGTCAAAAAGTCCTCCTCAACTGTATCTATTATTTCAGCTGCTGCATTAAAAAATTTAGTAGAAAACTAAGTAGACTTATTAGAAAATCTTCAGAATGCAATTTTGTTGAAAGTTAGCACCCTAAGTTGTGTTATGAAAACTTCTTGTTTTCATAGAAACTCCCGAACTTTTGGCTTAAAATATCTCAATCCACAATTTTGTAACTGAATTAGAATTTTCCGCACTACTTAAATCTATGTAAAACCGTAGCAACTTTGAAGCACTGGACGCGAAATCAGATGAATCGGTTGTCCATGCGACTAACATGAAGGTGAAATGATTCCCCATTTAGATTCTCTCAATTTTCTTTCTTTGATACTCATTTTACATTTGTACTTAAACGGTTGACACTTTTCAGCGGTATTCGTTCCAAATAGTATGATTGTTAAATTGTGTTTGTTGTATTGTTAAAATGAGTGAAATAAGTTATGAAAATATTGGCACAGAATATGAAACAGCACGACGGACAACAACGAAAAAAAAAAAAAAACACAGAATGCAAAAATTATGGCAACAAGGTCAACTTGTCAACTTGTGTCGAAATCAGGCTTTCTTTACACTCTCACAATATGTGATTCCATCGGTCATCATTTTCATATTTTAATCTCTTATGGTTTTTAAGAAAACGACATAAGTCTACACACATTCTCAAGGTAAAACGACATAGGCCATAGACCGAAATTCTACCACGAGATAACCAACGATCATAGCCTTTTGCGATCCAAATATGATAGCCACATGGCATGACCTCTTTGGATTCACCCGATTGTTGGCCGTTCTCTCCTTTACATAGGAGGGTAGTTAACGTTGATACTTGAGTCGGTTGAGTAATATCACTCAACAGTAGAATGGACTAATTTTAATGTTCCACTTATGTATGCTCTTATGTCATACCAACAAAAAAATAAAAGCACAAATAATGGGCCTATGCTATTTGTCTAAACTATACAATTTTATATACGGGCAGTTCGTTATACTGGACGTTTAGTGTATGTGAAATTTGTGCGAAATTGAGAAGACCGTGCAATCCGCTTACGCAGGCAGGCAGAACAGTGGGACACCCTAGGCAAACATGGCGTAGAACAGTTGAAGAGGAATGAGTTGAATGGTGGCCAAACGCGTTGCCGGAATTCGAACAAGATGTTCCCCGAGGGGTTAAAGGACTTAAGTAAGTAAATAGACGGCTACACCTCTTCAGAATTCGACTAATCGAAGTTTGGATCCCTTGGAGTCATCAAGGCAATCGAGTTATCGAAGAAAAATTACAGACATACAAAAGTCTTCGCACTATTGCCATCAAATTTTGTTCGAGTTATCAAAGTTGACTCTATGCCGGAAGAAAGAATTCATCACAACAATCCACTGCTCAATGGAAACTACATTTGAGCAATTCCCAAATAATATAGCACATTGCGTAGTTTCTTAAGAAGTCTGCCGTTATGAACAGTATAAAGTACCACAAGGTACCACAATTTCTTCAAGACCTTAAAGGTGATAAAACATTCAAAATATTGAATATTCTCACTTCCTTGTGTGTAAATCCTCAAAAAGATCCCATAATGAAATTTAACCACAGGAATTACACTACATTTACGTTGGCAGACAATCAATGCTTGAATCTGATTTTCCGTTCAAACGCGAGCCTCCTTTCAAACCGCTTCTAACCAAATCCATCCAATTCTATACACAAGTCTTCGTATACCCACCAATTTACCTTTACCAAATTAATTCCAATTCAATTGAAGCTTATTGATGACTTTTCGATCAGCCAATTATTATCGTTGACATACTCCCGTCACGAAGGCATACACCCACATAAAACCGCCTCACGGTTCACGGGTAAACGATTTCGGCTTCATTGAAAAGTGAAAATAAAAATAAGCAAAAAGAAAGAAGAAAAAAAAATCACAGGACGATGGAAAATGAAATTGACTTCACACACGACACTGTTGGTTTTCTCAGAGCTTTTTTTGCGGGTTATTTATTTTTATTTTATACATCCGCAAATGTGATTTTATCCTTTGGAAGATCCACTTCTATGCCCAAGCATGCGAAAGGATCCATTTATAGCGGTTGTATTGTGCGGAACATTTCCGTCTGCACAGAGTTCCACGCTATTGTATGTATTGTCGCACCTTAAACTCTTGGCTATCGCTAAAGTATTCACATATACGAGCACACATGTGAGCATGCTATGGCATGAAACGGGCGAAATCTCATCCACCAGTTGCAGGATATCCGTTAGTGTTGTCGTTCTTGTCATCGTGTAGTACCGAATCATTTCAGGCTTGCTCGGAATGGCATTTTTAACCACCACACAAGCATAGTCACTGTTGTATATACCTACACATACGTGTATGGAGCCTATAATTTGTAAAAAGCAACATTTTCCAAAGGTGCTATCGCCTTTATCAGCAGTGAAAACTTCAGTAGGTGTTCGACTATGTGTGTGAAGTTCCTTGCCGCGATATCTTTCACACTCCTTCCATGCTCTTTGTTGTTGTGTACTTTGGGCCTGAATGCGTACTAACAACATGTTGTTGAGGCGCTCAAGAGGCCATTTATGTTATTTACATTCCGGCTTTCAAGTGGATAAAGTTGAACGAAGGGACCTTCACTTCATTCCGTATTTTAATGTTGCAGGTAAAAGTATGGGATATGAGTGAATAGATCGTGAACAAGGGTACGAGACGAGATTGTAATCTTGGGTGTAATCTGTGGGATGGTGTGTTGTAAAATGCCATTTTACTTTCGCAAGCTGGACATTTATTTTAGCTTATGTTAAGTTATGTTATTCCTTCACATGAGGGTTAACGGTCATGACCTCTTAGACTTATCGAAATATTTTATGGAGGGGTTTGAACGTAACATATTTTTTCGGTTAAATTTATTTTTTAACATATGAGGTGTACAACCCTTAACCCTTATTATAGGTATCTGTTCCCGCTCTACAAAGCCTGCTAGGCGCATAGTGCGTTCCATTCTGGAATAATGCATTTATGCACATGATTCGTATATTTTGTTTGTATTTCCTATCTTTTTGTTATACTGCTTGTCGGTTTTTTAGTATGAATGTCAAACCAACTGTTGTTTTTGAATTTCATATGTACATGTTATTCGTTTCGAGTTTCGATGTTATTTTTTGTATTTTTCGCTCTCGAACATATGTAATTCCCGTCTAGACTGATGCAATAACCCTGTGTGTTGGCTGTGTGGCTGTGTTCTGAAAATCACGTCAGTGTCATTGCGTATGACAGCAGCTGGACGGACGTCTAAGATCGTGCTTCTAGTATAGGTGCAATATCTAATTCTTTTTATAATTTGCGCGTGCTCAAGGGGTTATCCCTTAATTGTCCGGGATCAAGACACAGCACCGCCTGACGGTATAGAGAGACAGAGGGAGAGGAGGTACATGTGCGCATTCATCTTAAATATCTGCGGATTATAGTCTATCTGAAATATTGAGCTGGGAAGAGCATTCCATATTCGTGTGGTGCGGCTAAAAATCGAGTCTCTAAGCCTCACTGTGCGTCCGAAAACAGGCTTAAGGTTAAACTGATGTGCATTCCTGGCGAGACGTGTATTGCGGGTGAATTCAAGGAGAGGAGGAATGCAGTTGGCTAGCTCACTTGAGCATATTTCGTTAAAATAACGATAAAACGTGTTGCGTTTATACATATACCACGGATGGAAAGTTTTCCAGTTTCATCGATACAAGCGAGATTCATGGATAATGGCTGATTATCAGGGGTTCGCTTCCGAGACAGCAGACAGCATTGAGTTTTGGAAGCATTAAATTCCACTCTGTTGTTCTTACCCCTCTGTCAAGATCGGAATTCAATGTGCTTGACAAACGCTGCCGTTCCAATACTACTTCCGAAGGGTAGTGTCGTGAACTTTGGAACGAATATGAAAAGCTAAGGGTGCTATCAACAGCGCCAGAGAGGATTGGATTAGAAGAGGCAGACAGGAGATTATTTATAAAAATGAGAAAGAGTGTCGAAGACAGATCAGAGCCTTGGGGGACACCAGCATTTATTTTGTGAATATCAGACTTGAACCCATCCAAAACAACTTGGATTGAACGGTTCGAAAGGTAGTTTCTAAGGAGACACTCATGAACACCATAAGCACGCATTTTCGACAAAAGAGCTTGATGCCAAACTCTATCAAATGCTTTAGAAACATCCAGCGCAACTAACTTGCTTTCGACTGTATTGCAAAGATTGGTTTAACTTTTCTGTGAGATAAGCTATAAAATCACCAGTGGACTGTTGCTGCGGAAGCCATACTGTCGGTCATTAAGAAGCTTCCGCGATTCAAGATATTTCAAAAGCTGACGATTTATCAGCGTTTCCATGACCTTAGAAAGAAGGGACGTAAGTGCTATGGGTCGGTACGAGGTGGGTGACGAAGATTCGCCCTCTTTAGGGACGGACATATGCTGTTTTCCATCTACTCGGAAAGAGACGTGAAGAGTAGGACAGATGAAAAAGCTTACGCAGTGGTTTTGCCAGCGAAGAAGAACACCTCTTTAGAAGTATTGAGGGAATACCACCCGGGCCAGCGTATTTGTGCACGTCGAGATCTTTAAGTACTTCTGAGGAAGTGAATTTGTACCATGGTAAGATCAATGCTCTTGATTACGGTTGGGGACAAATCAAAATGTGGCAGTGTTGAGCTGGCTGCAAAATGCGCCGCAAGCAGATTGGCTTTGTTTAGAGAGTTGACACCTCAATTGTCATTGTAAATGAGCGTGGGAATTGAGGACGAGCCGGAATTCTTTATGTTTTTGACAAATGACCAAACGTTTTTTCTACCTTTGGGACATTGTAGCACTTTTTGTCTCAACTTTTGTTCATGGGAGTATTTCACACGTCGTATTAATGCACTGCAGTAATTTCTGGCCCGTTTGAACTTATTCCGGTTTTCCTCAGTAGTGTTGGCTTTGTTGACCGGAAAGTCAACTCTCTTATTCTGATAGCTTCTTTGCAGCTCGAGTCATACCATGCATTTGTTCGGGGTTTGATACACATGAAGGATCTCATGCCCAGCAGAAGAATATTTATGATCATATCAGCAGCGGCATCCAAGTCACTATCCTCCAGGATGGTGATGAACAAATCTCGATCTCGCTTTGTCAAAATAACTTAATTCGTGCGTTTTTTTTAAAACGCTTATTTAAGAAAAACATGTCTTCTCTCATCTTTTTTCCCATCTTTCTGGCAATTTGTCGATCCCATCCTAAAAGAACCGTGCCGGCTTGGCAGCCAAGAATGCACGAATGAAGTTATAGACCTAAAATTTGGACATTGACAGGTCTCTGTGTGTTTGAGTCCAACATTGATGGAACAGTAAGAACTCTATTCTCCATCGCCATGCTGTTTCATCTGACGAACCTGACTGTTAAAACTAGAAGTGGCCTAACATTGCTGGTCTCTATGCACGCTGCTGTTGTCGATGTGTACCGTAAGCAAAACTCACTGCACGAATGGAAAAAAATACGCAGACGACTTCAACTGATTATTTAGGAATAAACACTTTAAAAGATCATTTGTCATTAAAAGCCAGCAATTTTCTATTTGTTTAAATGTTGCAAACCCATTTGGTACATTTTACTTTCCGAACACACATCTAACAACATCATTCTGAATCTCTCATTTTTATTTGGAATATTTTCATGTTTGTTATGCACCACCCAAATGGTCAGCATTGCACAACCTGGTAGAACTTACAGACGCCCAGAGTGCAAACAATAATCTGGTCTATATAAAACTTTTTTAATATTTCCCCAAGGTTATTCAAATACCTTGAAATTGGTTTCACAATCCACATCCAGACTCCTAGACGTCCGTTATTGATTTCATGACACACTGACGACTAATCAGCAAAGTTCAACCTACAAATTGCAAACACTTGACCTTAAGGCTTAAGTAATAATCAAGCAAACAATTCAATCAATACACAATTTCGTACATGCTATGAAGTTTAACTTGACATACATGTATGCATTGGTACATGTGTGCATAATCCTATGAAGGCATTCAGTATGAAATGCAGAGATATTATCGTAAGGAAACTCTCTCCTCTGCAGTAAGTGAGTTTAAAGACATTGTCGATATGTTCTGAAGCGACACTAATTGACGTTTGTAACATGTATGAACATCGAATTGGTCATGGTTGCATGTTTAATTCTTGAATGGTTATATATTCCTGTTTCACCCAATTTACTACGTGCCTATACTAATATTGATGGATAAGAGTACATGTTAATTAAACAGATTAGCAGATAAAGCTTTTAGTACCTAATTTGGGAGAAAAAATATGCCTTTGAAAACCTCACGAAAAATCTATTGTTCTGAAAATGTCATTTACAACTTGGCGACATCTAGTAAATAGACGCAAGTTCACATGAATGGTATTAGTATACAATCTAAGGTTATGCTTAGATGATATTGAATGAAGGACTTTTACAGTAATTTTTGGAAAATTTGTTTCCTCACTTAGAGCCATCAACTTGTCCAATCCGACCACTTCCCTTCACTGTGTGTTATGAATCTTTCACTTTCATTTTCACTCACATTCATGAGTCTCATCGCTAGCAAAATAAGGTGGAAATTTAAAGTCCTTTGTGAAAGAGTACCGAACTTCTTAAGCCATGTTCAGCAATCAACTTGATGATTGTGGTGACTTTGTTCAGAATTATGTGAAAAAGGTTTTGGATCCATATTTTCTTTTTTATTTAATTTTGATATTGGTATTATGCATAGTAACGCACGCAGGTTACAGTAAAAAAAAATTTGGTTTGTCCTTGTGCTTATAGTGCTGTGCATAGCCAAGAATATCGTTTGTCCGATCCACAAGAAAGGAGACGCCTTTGTCTGCGCCAACTATCGAGGGATCAGTCTCCTTAATAATCTTCTCCGCCGTTTTGTGTGCCCGTCTGAAGCCGTTCAATAATAAACTGACAGGTACGTATCAGAGCGGCTTCCACAAGCAACGTCCACAATAGACCAGATCTTCACACTACGGCAGATCCTGGAAAAGACCCAAGAAATCCAAATCGACTCTCACCATCTGCTCGTCGATTTCTTGGCCGCATATGACAGCGTGCATAAAGACAAGCTATACAATGCCATGTCCAGTTTTGACATTAATGCCAAACTCGTCAGACTGTGCAGCATGACGATGGAGAACTCTCGCTGCTCCATTAAGGCCGGTAACGAACTCACTGAGATCTTCAATGCCAAACAAGGTTTTAGACAAGGCGACTCGCTGTCATGTGAACTCAGCGAGGCATTTGCTAACATTGAGACCGAAGCTGCTAAAATAGGTCTGGCGGTGAATAAGGGCAAAACGAAGTATATGCTGTCCTCAAAAAAGGACATACAACATCAACGTCTTGGACAAAACGTCAAAATGGGCAGCTATAACCTCGAGGTAGACAAGGACTTCACTTACCTTGGTTCCGGAGTAAACTGTGCTAATAACATAAGTACCGACATCAAGCGTCGGATAACTCTTGCCAACCGCTGTTCTTCGGGCTCAAGAGGCAATTGAGCAATAGAGCCCACTGTCGAAGAACGGCGCGGAGGCATAGAAAATCTCAAAAGCGAATGAACAAGTCCTTGATCTCTTCGAGAGAAAAGTTCTGCGTTCAATTTTTGGTCTTGTTTGTGTGGATGGGTTCTGGAGGAGAAGATTCAACCGCGAACTGTACAGGCTGTACAGTGACATGAGCCCAGTAAGGCGTCTACGGATCCGCCTTTGGTGGCAAGGTCGGATGTGCGGATGGATACAACTCCGGCCCGAAGAATGTTTGAATCCGAACCTGTGGAGCAACGCAACAGAGGACGCCCGCGTTTAAATTAGCGCACTCAAGTGGAGAAGGACCTCTACCAATTTTCGTGTGCGAAACTGGAGACAGCTTGCCAGAGATCGCGCTAATTAGAGAGGCTTGTTGGTTGAGGCCCAGATCCACACACAAAGAAGAAGAAGAACGAATATCATTAAAAAGCAATACTTTGTCACAAGTCAATACGTATTTAGAACTCAAAATACATCAATTGGAAAACGAAAAAAATACCCTGGTATGTGGGTGTTGACACAAGGGTAATTCAATTTTTTCGCGACTTGTCAAAGATAAAACGTAGTCCACAAGAGCGAATTGCGTCTGTTATCCACAAAGTACACCATGGCTGTAAAATGCCTTTCGGGAGATTACCTGAACGGGAAGTAAGCCAAAGTAAAACGTACTACCTACTCATGTCAGTAGTCAGACTAATATCTTTTTGTCTACGTAACTATAACATGGTGTAAACTGCCAATACTGTCAACTCCATTTTCAAAGATTGAAATGCACCATCCGCTGCAGAAGACACACATCTCTACCCTCCTATGATGGATATATTCCTAAGATGGGCATTATGACATTATAATAGTTCACTGGATGGGCAATGTCTTTATGTCTGTATGATTACAAGATATTACCCCTGCAACCAAATTGCAACCAAACTCCATATGAATGAAGTGTTAGAGTTTCGTGATTCGTAGTATGCTCATCAGAATGACAATTTACATCATGATTTTGTTTATATCCGAAAGGCAAAGGCAAATAATAGCGGGTACCACAAAGTAGTGGCTCATTTATACCAAATAATCAGAAATTCCAATTCAGATTAAATTAAAAAAAAAATATTTTTATTAAAAAAAGTATCGAAATATGTCCAAAGATAGAACTAAGGTAAAATTTCAACTAAAATATCAAACAAAGTCGTGAAACAACAAAAGCTCGTCCACCGTCTTTGGGTCAGTCTGTGGACGTCGCGGTCTCATTAGTAAATAGCTAGACTAATTGAACATGATTCATAGTCTAAATGCTCTTATTCATTACATTTACTACACGAGAAAGCCATTGTCATATAACAGGTCAGTGCTATTGGTGCTAGTCTAGTGGCAAGCCAATAGATGAAGAGGAAATCCTCTTTCCCACGTCTGATGTTTAAAATAATATACACACATACTGGTATAGATACAGCATGACATCCTTCGCATTCACATCCATACGCGTTCCGATTTTGTGTAGAGCTTGTACCTGTTGCCATTAATGTACTGCATTTCATATGACTTTAAGTCTGTTATCCTTCCTCACTATACACCTACAGTGCATTCCCCTTACCATGAGAGTACTAAAAATAATTATAACAGCTTGAGAATGTGTGTTATACGTGACGAAACGCATGCGCTTGCCCCTCTTTCGATTGGTCGAAAATTGTGCTCTTATCACTGTTATCAGTACATTCCTTAACAGTCTCACCCACCTGATTTGGCGAAATAAAAAACCAGGCTCATCCATTTTATAGGGATGAACACTGTTTTCGAATTCATAACATGTTTCTCGACACACAACTGTCCGTCGGTCCTTTTCATTCATAATTACTTAATCCATTTTCCCACGAATCAGATCCACTGGGCTTATTTTGACAGATTTGTAACCATATTTCAATCCTTGAATCATAATTCAAGGATGTTGTTCGGCTGTGAAGTTTATTCTTCAACTTTCAGTTAAGACATTTAGGAATAAAAAGGGCAAATCCATTCATCAGGCGGCAGCAGAGCTGACTAATTTATATTTGATAAGAGCATACTTTATTTGAGAACTACCCGAAGGGAGTGTTTTCAGCGATACAAAAACGAATGTACAAGAAAGAATTAATCTATTAGCTCTTGATGTCGAATTTATTAAGTTGAACCTTTTACGACTGGTCGTCGTCGGAAATGTATGTACTCGAAATTTGCCCATCAATAATTCAAATTGAACTTATTAGTAATGATTACCATTTTTGTGGTAGACTTATTTTGGAAAATGCGAAATGTTAGTTCCTGTATTTAGTCTTACAAGGCATTTTCGTAGCCTTTTCGAGTTTTTCATAAAATATTTTAAACGATAACGTGAAGAAGTGTGTTTGATCTGATTTTGGGAATGTATTGTTTGTAACCTTCAACCGTTGCCCGATTTTTCATATCCTTAAAATACATGATATCCACTACAAAAAAGAGAATAAACAGGGCTTGAGATTATAAATTTTTGCATATTGTGATGTGGAAGAAAAATCTGGCAAGTGTTTCATATCGGAGCGATGTGGTTAACAAAGGAATGTCTGAACTTAACGATGAGTTCGGAGATATGGCGGAGAGGAAATTGATTGACATTCTTAGCTAGGGGATGGTTTTACGGAGGTAAGTGGTGCGCTTAAACAACATTATGGATGTCCCGTTATATGAATAACTATATAAAGCATAAATGTATGAAAGCATAGAACTTTGACTTGGCAACATTGTTCAGCTGATTTAAACGATGTCAATTGTCTTGAGCTTAATTTATTTTGGCAATTCTCACGACAGATTGTTTAAATTCATGATAAGCCTGTTTCAAGTAGAGCAACTCAAACTAAAGCTACCAAGAAAAATCACCATTTGTTGCACTTTGTGACTCGGTGGAATGAGACCAATGTATTTATATAGTAAGAGTCAACAATTTAAATGACATATTGTACCTACTGAGACATATATGCGCGGCGTTTAAAGTTCAGAAATTATATGTGTACCATACAATTATCTGTCATATACTACATTCAACTTATTTTCAGTGATTTATTGAAACATTATGTTCCTAGGATATTTAGAAAAACCAACGTTGTATGTGTACACACAATACTTCTTGCATTGTATTCCTCTTGAATGTTTAAAACTTGACTATATTCTTCAGTTGGATGCAACGGCCTTAGTCAGAAAAAATTTCTGCGAACACACATTTGTGCTAAAATCATTCAATCTTTAAGGTTAGGCATTTTTGCTGCGGAAAGGTTGATCATTTTCAACAGCCAATCTAATCTGCTACATGGCTCTCATACGGCCAATTATGGTACACGGTTGCCCACTGTGGATCAACACAAGTCCTTCTCAGATGGAAAAGTTGAGGTTGTTCGAGAGACTGTGTCTTCGGGCATATAAGGCCTACCAATGACTCGCGCACACCTGTTTCCATGTTTCCTACGTGTATTAATCGATCCTGATGCAATGGAATGCATTTTGCGACATCAGAAATTTCAATAAATTTTAACATAGTTAGGGTAGTGAAATTTTATTAGTTTGGCCCGTAACGCGGGTATGTACGTCGACCGCAAAGCGATGCAGAAAATAGCTTACAGACAGACAACCAAATAGCTTACAGACCTCTTGAAGCCTTAGTCTATCCAATGACAGGTATGTGCCCAAAAAGACTCGAAATTCCCAGCATGTTACTTGCAAACTGAAATATGTTTTTGCTTGGATTTCGTTGTACTGACATTTGTAACCTTAAGCTTTATATATTCGTCGAATTCTTTCGGATGTATTTTCCTCAAATTCCTTATGAAATTTTATGTGACTTGCATGGACACTTGCAATCGTATCTGGCCACAGCAACACTCAACCAGATCCTGGAAGTCGGTATCGTTCCCAAAAACTTCAACTGAATGCGGTGGACATCAAAGTGAGTTCAGTGAATGTAGTCAGTCGATTTGAATTCAATTGATTTCAAATCAAAAGACTGGTCGTAAAAACTGATACAATCAAGACTTCAAATAGAATGGTGACTTCGATTGATTGAAGCACAACACAAATAATTCTTACTTTGAATTCAGAGATTGCATTCTCAAAAGAATGCAATCTTTTACAACTCTGACTAATTCGCTCCGTAAGTCGTACCAACTAGACTCCTAGAAGTAGGAGTAATTCAATTCGCATGCTAACACAATGGATGTAATTGCTTAAGAATTGACATTCTAACGATTCCTTGAAACCATTCACTTGTGCCATTTAATGCTGAAAGTGTTTTTACGTACTAGCAGCATATGCTACATATTTAAAAAAAACAATTTAAAAAATCGAAACGCGCTTTATCCTTAAAAAAAAAACAAACAATCAAAAAAGTTGTTCAAGCAGCAAAAACATTTTAAAAAAGTGTGTGCGTTGCTAAGCATTAAACAAAAAACAAAAATATGTTTGTACCAAAATGATTTCCAGACAGTTCTGAACAAAGTTGATAATGAACATCAGTGTGGACGAATAACCATTGATTTTTATTCATGAAGAATATAGAAAAAGTACTGGAGCTTAAATATAATTTTAGCGATTATTCCTCTTTATTCAGGCACTTTACTTCTCTCCTCATTGCTTTTGCTAAAGAAACAATTACTGTGAAGTTTTGGAATTGAATTTGAAACAAACGTACATACATCACATCGATTTGTCTTTTTTTTCCAACAAAGAACTCAATTTTCCTCAACTTAACTTTCAGTTTACGTTTTCTGACACCAAATGCGTAAATAATAGACAACAACTCGCACAATGAAGGTTTCTCCCGATATATACGAATGCACGTTTCGGAGGAAATCGCTTCCTCACGGACTGATTTCTTAAAAGCATTCTTGCGAATTGATTTAAATCGATTTAGCCAAATTGAACAAAAAAATCATGTTGCACCAAAGCAAAAGCCATTGACTTCTTTTTGCTATCGGATCGAATTAACTTTCGAAATTGCATACCAACAATGCTTTCACATCCCCGATGACGAATTCATTCAACAAGTCAGCCTTTTCGAATTTGCGCTCCAATTCATTAACAATGAACACGATACCTCCTCGATTGTTGCATGCCACCTTTTCCCAAGGTGGTCTCGGTATTGTTTGACTTTTGAAGCAGATTCTACTGAATGGAATTCTTGTGACCGCCTTGTGCGCTACACATTCAGAGAAATATGTTCTTTGGAAATTTTTCTCTGCCTACGACTATTTGTGAACATCTGTTAAGGGATATTTACAGTCGACGTGTGCACGGCAACTGTAGTGTTGAATGTGCAAACTGAACTGTCTGACGGAACTCCTGCTTTGTCTTCATTCACTTTCGGATTTACTTAGCTTCGGTCTGTCCGACTAAGGAAGTGTGTATGTTAGTACTGACGTGCTTACAGTTTGATGGTTATTTTCGCACATCCATACTTCTGCAGTACGGTGCTAATGACACCCGGAAACAGTAACAATGATTCATGGGTTTGAGGGACGTAAAGGCAAACACACTTCCGGATGTTCGGTGTGCTGTGAGTTTTCTAAAGTCTAAACCCAAGCTAATGGTGAAAACAAATATAAATTATACTGACGCTGCAGAGGATCTAGTTGGGCGCCTCGGTTCATCTGAAATGGTCTACAATGAAGAAGAATCTCCGATTTTACGCCTCGAACTCGATGCCAACATTTCAGATGTCACTGCCGGAATAATGTCGCACATATATGGTCGAGTCATCAAAATTTGGGTAGACCGCTTGAAGCGCTACTATTAAGGCAGAATAAATGCGGCGCTATCATATACAGAATGACATGAAATGTACCGAGCTCAAAAATAAAGGTAGAATCATTTCATACCTGGTACATCGTTGTCGTTTTCTTTGAATTTCTTTTCATATCGTTCTTATCGGGTTACCATGTAAACGATGTCTGAGAAGTGGCCGATAAGCAAACAGCAGATCTGGTTCTTGGTGCATTTCAGAAAAATAATCCTGCGTCGTATAGATAAGCTTTATTGATGGATAACTGTGCTCCAGCGGTGATGTTGCCTGGCTTTCCTATTTTTCGATCCAGAATTGAACATTGTGAGACTTTGAAACATCAAAAGGGATTATCGTTAAAAAGTTTCGCTTATGACATTAGGTTTGGTTAGGTTGTAGTGGCTGACTGGTAGGGGCAGTCACACTTAGGCCAGTGATACCACGCGGATTGACTTCTCTTAACATCGGAACCAGTTGCTGCTTGTAGTGAAGCGATTTAGCTGGCCTATGCTGCCGCTGTTTAGCTCATTGAGGCCGCTGAGGTAGTAGGCCCCTAAGTGTAGGAACCTACGACTAGTAGGAGCGCTACAGGAGCAGAATAGCTGATGATTGTTTTCTTCCTCCTCTTCATCCTTCCGCAGAAATCATTATATGGGGCACCCATCCTGCGAGCATGAGTGTCAATTGCACAGTACCCTTGTATGACGCCTATGAGAGACCTTATTAAGTGCTTGCTGAGTCTAAGTTAACAGAGTGACCGTTTTAGGTTAAGTGATGGCCAGATTTCATTTGTTTTAAGGCAGGTGATGCCTTCTAGCCAATTGCCATAAGTGGTCTTAATTGTGCGAATTTCACGTCAACTTCAAATAAATCAAGTAGTACTGCCATCTCCATAGTATATTTTTGAAAGTCGCCCTGTTGAATTCGTATTCACAAATTTCTTCGTAATTGTTAGTGTTAAAGTACAATAAAAAGTGTATAATCTACAATACGTAGCCGACTTTAAGATGTACTTTTTAAAGCGTGCAAAATCGATAGGTTTGGGGCGAGCATGAATATACTTATCATACATTTTCATAGTCATTCAGTACAAAGTTAATTCATTTTTCTATGACCATCTCTTTGGCACCCACTTTAATGTTTATCTGCATGTCATTTTATTTTGTTATTTATTCGTCTAGCGTACTTCATTTCAGTCACTGATTATTGTATTTTAAGGGCTGGCTCTCACCCTAACAATTTCCACAAATAACTTCACTACATGTATAAATAACATGTTAGTAGCCTGGAGCTGGAGAGGATTCCATTGTTGAAACCTTTACAATGGTGAACTTGTTTGGATGCTTTATTGTTGCGTGCAAAATCGAGAGCATTGTACGAATCGAGGTAATATAGGTTAAGCTGCCGCTAGAGTTTATTCACGTATAAAAAATCACTGCCCCGGTGTTACTGAACTTCTGTTCATTGTTTGGGACTAATAATGACTTATTGCTTTGCCATTTTCGGAGACCACAAAAAAAAAAAAAAAAAAACAATGACATCTTGTCGCTCTCGATTAAATGACACGTTAAAGTTCGCATCTGTTGTAACAGTTAAGTATTTGCATTTTGATTGCATTAAAATTGAGTGACATATTTGCAAATGTGCGCGAGTCGGTGGTAGGCCTAACAAGGCCGCTGTGGCAGTTGAAAGATTAACCCGAAAACTGATAAAATTTCACGACGCCGGTTGTGTGAAATTGATTGAAATTGTTGATGTCGCGAAATACTTGCAACAGAATCGATTAATGCACGTAAGAAAACATGAAAACAGGTGTGCTCGCGTCGTGTGGCACCTGGAAGATGAGCCCTCATCTAATTTAGTTTTTAACTGCTCGTATTGTTTAGGAAAAAGTTTGCATTTTAGAGTTTTTCTTTTGTAAGGCAACTCACAGTCGTCGATTAAGGCTTGAACTAATAATTTTAAGCCTAAGAGAATATCAATGGTTATTACATTTGCGTAGACAGCATCAAGATGATTCTTAATTTTTTAGTCTTCGTCGTATTTTTGATGGTGTATCTACGTTTGAATGCTCCGGCCCGAAAAGTCTTCGAATGCACCCCCGAATGACGGCGCAGTAGAGAAAGACCACGATTCAGGTGGCTCACGCAAGTGGAAAGGGACCTCAATCAATATACGTGCGAAACTGAAGACAGCTAGCTAAAGATCAAGCTGGCTGGAGACGCATGTTGGTTGAGGCCCAGGTCCAGCCCGGACTGTAGCGCCAACTTAGGTAAGTAAGTAATCTACGTTTGAATGAATGCCTTTGGGACAACCACATTTTCATCTCCATCTGCTACTGAGGTGAACAACCAACTTCTCTTTTTGATTCACCATTAATCAATTAAATTCCTGGTTTTACCGGAATATTTGTTTTTCGCCCACACAACTTAAACGCACAAAATTGCTCTTTTTATTGAAAAAAATGCACACTTTAGATTGTTTTCGTTCCTACTCATCTCTTTTTACAAATGATAATTCAAACACAAAACAAATTGTTGAATTGTTACATTATTAAACCAGAGAAATTCAGAAATCACTTACAATAATGTACAACTTCATCTGTAAGATGGATCGGGTCTGTGAATGTGTTCGTAATCCAATCAACTGAACCAGAATATGTACGAACGAGTGAGCACTCGTTACTTTTTAAATATGCCCCGAAAAGTAGTAAAATTTAAATAAATTCAACTGTGTAGTACGTTCCATATTAATGCGGTGAGTCTGAACTGAACGATGTTCATTGGAAAGAGATCGTTCAACAACCAAATCCCGTTCTCAGTTCTTGAATTTATTTGTTATATTAAATTGTATCAACATTTTCAATCAAATGCTTAGCAGCCAAATACATCCAATGGAAATATCGATATTTTTTCCCCAACTATCGATAGTTCCGTTTGTTGAATACAGACGATTAATTCATTAAACTATGGATGAAAATGTTTCAACTTGTAGTTGCTGTCCAGACTAAAATATTTTTAATTATAGAAAGAATTTCTTTTTCTTGAGCCCATTGCGGAACTACTTAATTAATATTCTTTTTCTGAATAACGATAGAGTTTGAATGTAGTATACATTATTTCTTAAGCTTCCTTCTAAGTAGGCTGTACAGCATTGGTTTCGCGATTATACGCTAAACTGTATACTATATTATTAAGAATAAGACGTAAAGAATTAAGGTAGGGTGACAAATATAGAGTTGTCAAAATTATAAGGCACGGTGTCCCGCAAGAATTCGTGCTGGACTCTATTCCTTTTCTCATCAATTTAAATTCAATTATTGAGTTTTTCATTTTTTTACGGCGTTGCTGTCTACCATTTTTGTCTCAACCACCCTCTTAATAGTTAGTATAGAATACAGAACAGAGATAGTAAAAAACTAAGCCTTCTATATACATTTCTTCTTGATATAAATCATGTTGTTAGCAAAAACGGTGTTCTGGACAGCTCGACAAAGCAGGCATCTCTTTGTTTTGTGCTACAAATATTACGTATCATGCTTAAGACTGGGAGATACATTACTTGGTGCCGGTTGGACTGAGATGTCTATATATATATCGGCAAAGATTTGTAGCATGAATTGCTTTAAAATTAAAATTATGGAGCCAATTCAACAGAACACATCTCAAATCTTAAGCTAGTTCGTGTATCTATTTTTTTGTTCGTTCCAATCAGTTGCTTAATTTCAGTCGCTAAACCAGGCTAAAACTATTTTACAGCATTTATAAGGTTCTGAAATTCGACGATGATGAACAAGAATTCCGTCCCCCCGAAGTCAAGATAGTGATGCAACAGTTTGGCATATGCAAAAGCTCATCCGCAAGATATGGTTGGAGGAAAGCATACCCGACAAGTGGAGTCTCAGTATCGTTTGCCCGATCTACAAGAAAGGAGACCCCTTTGGCTGTGCCAACTATCGGGGAATCAGTCTCCTTAAGATCGCGTATAAGATCCTGAAGCCTGAAGCCGTTCATTAATAATCTGATAGGTCCGTATCAGTGTGGCTTCAGCCAGGAAAGTTCACAATAGACCAGAACTTCACATTTCGGCGGATACTGGAAAGGCTCCAAGAAATGCAAATCGAGACTCACCATCAGTTTGTCGATTTCAAGGCTGCATATGACAGCGTGCATAGAGACGAGTTATACAACGCCATGTCTAGTTTTGACATCAATGCCAAACTCGTCAGACTGTGCAGCATGACGATGGAGAACTCTCGCTGCTCCATCAAGGTCGGTAACGAACTCACCGAGACCTTCAATGTCAAAAATGGTTTTAGCCAATGCGACGCGCTATCATGTGACTTCTTCAATATCATACCTGAGAAGATCATGCGAAACTCAAACGTGAACACTCGAGGCACCATCTTCCAAAACTCCGTTCAACTGCTTGGTTACGCGGATGATATTAACGTGATTGGACGGACACAGCGAGCCGTCAATGAGGCGTTAGCTGGCATTGAAGCGGAAGCGGCTAAAATGGGTCTGGCAGAAAACCAGGGCAAAACAAAGTACATGCTGTCATCACAAGAGGACGCACAACGTCGACATCTCGGACAGAGTGTCACAATGGTCAGCAGACCTTGATGTATTTAGTCAAGACGAAGTAGCAATTCATGCTACAAATCTATGTTACTATATATAGACGTGTACATCTCATTCCTTCGGAGCTGGCACCAAATAATATATGACGAAGTCCTTGACTACTCCTTGACAATAACACCAGTACCGACATCATGCGCAGAATTTCTCTTGCCAGTCGCTGCTTCTTTGGGCTCAAGAGGCAAATGAGTAACGGAGCCATCTCTCGAAACACCAAATTGACTTTATATAAAACTCTGACCATCCCTGTTCTGCTTCAGGGCGCAGAGACATGGACGGTATTGAAAGCGAATGTAGTAACTCTTGGTCGTTTTGAGAGAAAAGTTCTGCATACGATCGTTGGTCCGGTTGGCATTGATGGAGTCTGTAGGAGAAAATTCAACCAAGAACTGTACGGGCGGTACAGCGGTATGCACATAGTTAAGAGTTTTGGGATCCAACACTTAAGATGGCTAGGTCATGTAGAGCGGATGGACACCACAACTCCGGCTCAAAGAGTCTTCGATACTGAGCATCGGGACAGCGCAGCAGCGAGGTGGAACACAAGTGGACAAGGATCTTAACCAATTTGGTGTGCGCAGCTGGAGGCAGCTGGCGAAATATCGTTCTGCCTGGCGAGACATCTTGCTTGAGAATCAGGTTGATAACGAACTGGAAGAAGAAGAAGACACTCTTCATAAGATGTGGTTAAGTCCTTTCAATCAATCAAAATCAAACCTTTTCAATTTGAACACAGAAAAAGATGTGGCTGTTCGACTATGAGTTCACTTATCCATTATTAATTCCTTCCCCTGGTGCATTTGACTGTACAAATACGATGTATTAAGTAGGATATTCAAACAAAAACATAGCAATGCATTGCAATACGCATTCCAATATGTTTTCGATATTAACAGAGGTTCATTATGTGAATCCTATACACAGTCAGATATTTGATTAATTTATAAGCAAACAATAGTTTTTAACTGGATCCAAGCCTCGAATTATTCAAGTGATGATTTCTAATATTACGACCTATTCCATAAAATTACCCATACGAATACGTCTGTGTGTATACACAAGGATTGATTTACCACATTAAGCAAAATCGAGAACCACCATCCATCAGCAGTGCATGGGAATAGTGTGCAAATTATGGGGATAATCCACTCTTAATGATATAATCAATAAGTTCAAGTAACTTCACCATCATCAATGAATAATGAAACCGATGCATTAGCATTCCCAGCAAATACTGACCAGAAATTGATTCACAGCTTTGTAACTGATGCTGATTATAAATGCCACAGAGCTATCACCAAATAGTCGCTGCTAAGGATTCTGCGATTCGGTCAAATGAATGATTTGTTAATTGCAGTGAAACGTGACTTGCATGGATTGCGACTTTCCTAAGAGCCAGTTGGCTTCAATTAATGTGGTGTAGTTAAGGTAGCTTTAAGAATAGGAAAGAGCGAATTCGTATTCCCTAAGGATACCGTAAAAAGTTTCGTATTTTAGAGCATGTACACGAAGATAAATTAGGAAATTGTTTAGAACAAAAAGTTTAAGACCACGGTTCAAAAAGAGAGATAAAGTGTTTTCATCGGTGGGTTTCAATTTGCCAGTAAATGGCACTATCACTCAATAAGGACAATGCACACTACACGGCCTAATTAGAGAAATCACTACAGCAGCTACTGATGAAAATAAAGTCTCCCCGTCGTTTTTTATTTAAGAAGAGACCACAGGGAAGTCTGAAAACAAGCATGGGCTGTAGCATTAGAGCATTCAAACTAAGACAGTTCCTCTCCGCCTGATTATAAGCTAAAAGTGGCGGAACCTATCTCACTAATTGAATTTTCAAACTACATTCACACTTACATGGAATCTCTTACAGTTCGCAACAGTATACACTGGACTGTGAAAAGCAACGCTCTCAGAACTATAAATATTCATTAAACAGTTCCAGGAAAATTAAGTAGCGTATTTATTAATTAAATTAAGGCACTTTAATTTCACACCATTTGTGTGATAAAACGATGCCAGTGGAAAAATGTGACAGCCGACAGGGAGCAAAGTTTGCACTGGAGATATCATTGAATTATAAACAAATTGGAAAAGAGGTGAAGTGAAAACAATGTATTTGCATATTCTTACGTATGTAAGGTCATAATTCGATGTATGTATGCAGTATGGAATCTGTAAGCGCAACTGACAGAAATTAAGGTTCGGGGAGCGAAGTTTGCACTTATCGAGAAAAAAATATTCAGGTAGCAATAAGATAAGTGAGCTTACTTTGCGACACATTAAACTGAAAGCAAGTAATTCTTTTGTTAAACTTATTCCTTGATACAGAGAGCTTCTCGTAAAGCATACCCAAGAGAACAATATTCGTATAAAAACGATAACTTGCGATTTAAACATAATGCAATGTATATGAAGAGAAATGATAAAAACTGACATTAAACCACACAAATATGCGTTTCCATGTGCATCAGAGTTGTGATTACCAAGTTCCCACTTCATATTGATATATTGCCAATTAAAAATGCGGTAGCTCAGTAGTTGTGTTCTTAACACTGCTCCATATTTCATGTTTGTCATAAGTTGCACTTTTTTTCAAACAAGCAAACGCTTGTGGCTCACCGGGCTGCTTTCTCCTCTAGTTTCTGCATAAAAAAAAACTGTGGCCGCCATAGGGCTTAGAGGGCTTGTAGAAGAGTTATCACATGTCTGATGTTTCAATTTGGCACAATGTAGTGTCGATTAACCACCGGTCAACACATTCAGATTTATTTCGAGTTTCGACCGGAAAATGTTTCACGTGGAAAATTTAATTCGCCCTGATTTTTTGTTTACTATTGTGAGTTTATGCAAGCAATATTTTACTTCGTATCAGTTGTGACATTTCGAACACAGAATCTATCCATTTTCCATAATCTGGTGCTCTGACAGTTGTTACATATAAAACCAATTTAAATTGTGCCAAAAAGAAGAAGAAAGAATAGAAGAACTAGCAATTCGAAGGAGTTTAAGAGATAATTCCAATCCTTTGGAGTAAATAAAAAAATGATAAAATAATTACTTAAACATTTGTTTTATTTTTTCAGATTTCAACAGCATTGTAGAATAAATAAACAAGCATTCAAATATTCAATAGACGCGTTTTGCCCATTTCTTATCCTTGTCTTTCAATTAATATCAATTATTAAGCTGGCCGCTTGCGTGTGTTTTTTCTGCAGAGGGCGGATATCAAAACGGCGTTGACAAGGACCACAAGGTTGACTTGGTACAATAATCGTTTAGCCAGTGCTTGTCATTTTCTTTGCGTAACTTCGGCAACGCAAGATGAACAAATAAATTGTTCAAGATTTCTTAAATAATTTCTCTTGCAATATTCGGTTTTTCAGTGAGTTTGCTTATTGCACGTTTGATATTGCCACTTGTTTGTCTTTACGTATGCAAATAACTTACAATATCGCCTTTTCCTTAGAATAATGTTGTTTGTTTCGTCAGTCAATTACAAAAGCATAGTTGTCACATGTGATATCAAACGCTGAACGCAAAACTACACAGTGTTCGCTGTGGCATGTGCGTAAGACTTTGAAAACATGTATGGTTCATCGTTTTATTCTAAGCGAGAAAAGCGAAGTACTGCATCCAGCATTTCCGATTCGATTCGACCTGTGCTTTATTGCTTTTTTATCACACACACATATTTGTAGTTGAAATGTAATTTTTTTGTTTCGTAATAAAAATATGTAAAATTTGAGTTTTCCGCAACAAGCCAGCATACTGCTTTTGACTCTACAAAGGGCAGTTAAAAAAGATGTGTGTGTCAAATTGATAATATCGCAAATCGAACTGGGGACTAGTGGATTTAATGCACTATACACTATGCCAAAATGTCAACCTGAGGTTGTCCCATTGGCCATACTTTCAGTTTCTCTTTGAGAAATTGATTCGAATTTACACAAATGTAACCACGATACTGTAGCGTGTGTACTGTAGCGACCCTTATGACTTTTGGGATCGATGTGGCTCTAATTGCTGGCTTTTGCTGTTCCTTTATTTTCTACAGCAAATATGCTGTAAGTGCTGAATTTGATAAAGTAACATTTTTGATAAAACTGAAAAAGGATTACCTTTTAGAACTGCAGGTGTACCAGTATGAAGTGAGCGTCATGATACAAATGTCTCGACAGGGAACATTTGTTGTGAACGAGCCCTTATTTTTTTTTTTTTTTTTGTCATTGAACAGACAATATCATATTTTTTATCGTGTTAAAAATGTCGAATTCCGTACCAGAAACTGATTGGCGGAAAGCATAAATTTTTTGTTTTCATTTGAAGAAAAGTGCTGCAGAGTCGCATCGAATGCTTGTCGAGGCATATGGTGCTCATGCTCTATCAGAAGCAACATGCAAAAGATGGTTTCAACGGTTCAGAAACAATGATTTTGATGTGAGAAATGAAGAACGTGGAAGACCACCAAAAAAGTTTGAAGATGCCGAATTGCAAACGATATTGGATGGAGATGACACTATGAGTAAAAAGCAAATGGCAGCAATGTTAAATGTTGCACAACAAACAATTTCTGACCGTTTTTACTTTCCCATTAATAATTAGTGTCTTATTATTTGAAAAAAAGCGGTCATTTCATACTGGTACACCTAGTAAATGCGAACATTCATGCATAGAAATAAACGTACTTCTACTTAAAAACATCTCTTAATTGCCTTCTTCTTCTGAGAGTTTTGAAGGAAAAAAACTGAAGATTGTTGATCATCGTCAAGCTAACCAACTGAACTTATTTTTATTTTATGTTTTACTTAAAATGGTATAGTTTCGTTAAATTGAATTGGAAAATATATTGATTATTTTTTTAACTCTCCCAATAGAGGTGTCAATTATGATATCTCATTCACCGCAGTCAATTATTCACATACCGAACTACAAACCGAAATACAATACCGAAATCCTTATTGATTGATAAATTATTCAATTATCAATTGATTGATATTTGACACTCGCAATAGGGGTGCTAATTCCATACATTTTTGTTGGGAAAACAATTAAAATAAATTATATTAATGAGTTATATGTTGGCTTTCTGAATATATTTAACAGCCATATTCCAATTGGCCCAACCAAGTTCATAAAAAAATTGCTGATCAGATGATGATAACCCTGAGGTTAAGGATTTTGAACGGGTTGTTTCTGTTGTGCAGAAGGTACGGACCCTTCTTTCAAGTATGACGCTATATGGAATTGAGCTACGTACGTACGTAATTATAAGCAAGGTGGTGATAGGTCAAATTTGAATAAATTTAATACATCCATTATCCTTCTCCTGTAAACCTGCACTTTCCCGTCTACAGTATTTACCAACAAACCAATTTGTATTTCCTTTTTCCAGGCGTTTTAAATTTTTCTGAAACTATATAAAATTGAAATAACAAAATATTGCAAACAGCAGAGGATTCTATGGGCTTGGGCCTTTATTCGAAAATGAATTTACTCAAACGAAATCAGTAGCAGAGATAAAACTCTTACCAAATCTATTTTTTTGCATTTTGTCTGTTCTTCTTCCAGCATATATACGTTTCCAATGATGAACAAGATTTTCATCCTCCCTACCGGGGGAAAGTGACGGCAGCAATCGGTGAACCGAAGTCCAACAAGGCCTGGTGTCGATGGACTGGCCGCCGGGCTCTTCAAAGCAGCTGGTGGTGATTTGGCAACTCATTTGTAAAATCTGGTCGGAAAAAAGTATGCCTGACGGATGGAACCTCAGCATCGTTTGCCTGATCGTCAAGAAAGGAGACCTACTAAACATCCTATATGAACTTTTCTGCCGTTCTGTGTAATCTCCTTCCACTCGTGAAAGAACAATAGCAACATTAGTGGTTGTTGAGAAGCTAGGCCCTGGCCCTCTACGGGCTGTAGCGCCACCCATATTATTATATTATTATTATGTGTAATCTCCTGTAACCCTACTTTAACAACATGATTGGTCAATATCAGTGCGGGTTCAGGAAAGCAAAATCTACCAATGACCAAATATTCACATTACGACAGATCTAGAAAAAGACCCAGGAGTTTCAAGATTATACCCACAACCTATTATAACGCCCTATGCTTTGTCAAGGTCGGTACAGATTGTACCGAAACCTTAGATGTCAGAAGAGGATTTGGACAAGGCAACGCACTGTCATGCGACTTTTTTAACATCGTTCTCGAGAAAATCGTGCGGAACTTAAAAGTCAACAACAGATGCCCGATCTTCCACAAATCTGTGCAACTGCTTGCATATGTCGATGACACTAACATCATCGGAAGAACGCAACGGGCTGTCAGTGGGGCGTTTGTGAGCATCGAGAAGGAAGCGGCCAAGATGGGACTTGCGGTTAATGACGGTAAGACAAAGTATATGCTGTCTACGAAAAAGGTCCGCCAACACCGACGTTTTGGTCACTGTAGACAGCTATAACTTTGAAGTAGTGAAAGACTTTGTCTACCTAGGCTCCGAATTTAAAAATATGAGAGACATCTCTCGAAGAACGAAGGTATCCCTATATAAGTAATTGATAGTCCCAGTCTTGCTGTAAGGCGCAGAGGCATGAACAATAACTAAAGTGGACGCGAATATTCTTGGTCGTTTCGAGAGGAAAGCCTCATCGGTCCCGTATGTACAGGTGGTGTTTGGAGGGGGAGACTGAACGACGAGCTGTACAGCGACATTGGTCTGCTCAAACGAGTTCGAAGCTATCGTCTCAGATGGCTAGGTCACGTTAAGCGTATGGACACCTAGGGACAACGCGGTGAAGAAAGACCACGTCAACGATGGTGCACTCAGATAGAAGAAGACATTATAAATTGAAGATGCGTGGTTGGAAGCAACTAGCGCAAGATCGCGCTAGATGGAGAGGCATGTTGGCTGAGGCCCAGTTCCGCCACGGACTGTAGCCCCAGTAACCAACATGCCTCTCCAGCCAGTTTCAGTTGCACACACCAAGTTGGTTGAGGTCCTTTTCCACTCGTGTGCGCTATCTAGTGCGAGGACGTCCTCTGTTGTGCTGTCCCAATGGCTCGGTGTCGAAGACTCTTCGGGCCGGAGCTGTGGTGTCCATCCGCTCTACATGACCTAGCCACCTAAAGCGTTGGATCTGAAGACGCTTAGCTAGATGCATGCCGCTGTACAGCCCGTATAGTTCGTGGTTGAACCTTCTCCTCCAAACGCCATCAACGCAAACAGGACCAAAGATCGTACGCAGATCATCCGCTTTCAATAGCGTCCATGTCTCTGCGCCACAGAGCAGGACTGGGATGATCAGGGTTTTATACAAGGTCAATTTGGTGTTTCGAGAGATGGCTTTGTTACTCATTTGCCTCTTGAGCCCAAAGAAACAGCGATTGGCAAGAGTAATTCTGCGCTTATTCTCGGTACTGGTACTGGTACTCTAAGTTGTTCTGATCTTAATTTAAGTGACTGTTTAATTCGTTTCATTGGCAGTTTGTATTTAAACCAGTTGATAGTGATTTGTGACCTATGCGCGGTGAAGAACGTAAATTATAAATTGCTTGCTTCCTTAGCGCGAATATGTTTTGTTGTTGAATATGGTGTGTCAAATTATTATTGATTATATGCATACATCAACTTATTTCTTTTTCGTCCTTTAGAGTTTTCTGAAGCAAAATTCGGCAAATTGGTCGATACAAAATCAACTGCCTCGCATTCTCCATTCGCGAAAAGCGAGCGAATGTGTTTCTGCAGATTGGAGCTTTATCATGCGTGTGTTGGTTTACCTTTTGTTGAACCAGCAGTTTCTCTGTCATACACTATGGTGACCTTAAAATAGACGAAACTAGCGGAGTGCACGTGCTGTTGAACGTCATGTACGTCTGTTATTTACACTTGAAACCTTCATTCACAAATTTGGTGAACAGTTTTTCCAAAGTCTTCGCTGAAAGCAATGTAGCTTTATAAGCTTTTACAGGCACCCTATGTCATTCCAATAGAGGTCGCTAGTGCTTTTTAAATGAAAGCTGTCAAAACTTTAAATCAGCTAAAGTTTATTAAACTTGAGACTTAATGTTATTAACAGTATGAGCGAATGAAAATTGAGTATTTTCGTCATTGAGTGAATAATTGTTTGACTGAGTTGAGTAAGACAACAGTGGAATAGCATAAAAGTGATGACAATGTTGACTGTAAATAGAAGTACGTCTGGACATTTCACTACACTGTGTAGGCGTCGAAGGAATAAAGAGTTCTTGTTTCTGCACAGCACAACAGAGATGAAGTATTCATGGGATTTTGTTGGATAAACAATCGCCTTTATGGTTCATATCAGTGGTTGTCGAAGCCAATTCCCATTGATGGTGAGATTTTCCTTCAGCAGTCTGTGAGTCAGCCGATTTGAGAATATAAATTAATATGATTGAGAAGGTGTGTAGCTAGAGCCACGTTCTTCTCGATTTCTCGATTTCACTGCTGTTATTCTGAAGATCGGTATTCATTCCAGTCGACACATACGTTTCACTGTTTGAAGTTATTCTCAATATGGTCAAAGAAGGCACAGCATAGGGACTATATAATTTCGGCAGGTCTTTTTGCAACTACTAAGATTCAAACTCAAGTTTATATTGATTCTTTCCGCTGTTCCTTGCAAATCAATAAGTAGATGCAATGGATTCTCCCCACTTCCAACGACTTTTTTATTTGCAATATCTTGTAATTCTCCTCAATAAGCATCCTTTTAGTGCAAATCTCTCTAAGTCGAGCTAATTTTGAAATCCCGTGAAGATTGGACTTAGCGGGAGTGTCCATCAATACACTACCACCACCAACATTCCTAAGAAAGTGTTATTTGCAACCAGTTTAAGTTTATTTTAAACATAACTCTTTGCTCTTTTTTTGAAATGTGCTCATATCTCAGTTCATTTCCTGTCCTTTCAAACGTAATCATGTCGTAAGCGAGCAATAAACAACTGTAATCTGGACCATATCAACATAGTAAAATAACTCAAAAAAACATTCTTTAGAGTTACGGGAATTAGAAGATTTGCAACGAAAGGAGATGACCGTTAAATCCTTGTTGATAGCTATTTTAAATAGAGATCCGACATGATTATGGAGGACAAGCAAGTATAAATGGAAGACTAATCCACGTGCACTTCGCTTCAAGCTTCCAAGAGAATGATAAAAAGTCATACCTCATAAGCAGAGAGGAGTTTGTTTTATATCCCGAATGGTGGATATTCACCATGACGGCTGAAGATTTTGTGAACGCTACGCTAATTAGCTTGTCATGAACGTGAAATCTTCAGTCAATTGTTTTTTATTTTTGGCGAAATGCATTAGAATGAGTGGCATTGCGCTATAAACTCTTCGTTATGTTTCGTTCGCATGGTTATGCACTTGACATGCTTATAATCTCTGGAAGTTTCCTAATTATGCTTCATGCTGCATGTGATCTTAGTTTTTCAATTTTAGCTGCATAATGGTGTGGACAAATACGGCGGAACTCTTAAAATGCATGCAAGTGCACTGGGGCGGTTGTGACAGCATGACTGCTGGTTAGGGGGTGAAACAGGTTCTCCTATGATGTGTACGACTACAAGTGGTTGTATTTTGATTCATCCAACTCAGCTTAGAAACGCGTGAATAAATTCCCCAACGTTATGAGAAACGTATGCAGCTGGATTATTGTCCTCAGTTTGCAGGAAAATAATCTCATTTTATATTTCGATTCATGGCAATATCGACCAAAATATAACAAATTCCGTTTGGCCTGGGTCTATTCAAGAGTATACAACAAGATATTTTCGGGATTAAGGTTCGTCGTTTATTTATATGTACAACTTTTTATAATTCCGATTTGAAGCATTTTTTTCCGCGTAACCAATGACCACAAGCTTAAGCGTAACTTAAATCACAGCAAAAAGCGGAACGGCCACTTATCAATTGTTAAGAGCGTGCTTCAGAGAGTCCTTATTTGGGTGGCGAGTAGCACAAGCCTTTTTTTTAAGCGAACCATATTATGTAACCTAAGGGACTGATGTTTGCTTTTCCAGATGTCCATTTTGTAGTGTAAATGAAGTTTCGAATGGGTTTTTAGACATACTTTTGTCGTTTTTGCCTATGGAGAGGGAGTGGAGATTTTGCTGGAAGCTCCACATTCTTTTGTCGAAAAGTAATCTAAGATCGGGGGCGCTACAGCCTATATAGGGCCAGAGCCAAGCTTCTCAGAAACCATTCGACTAGACGAGACCTACATTAACGTTACGCCTTCTTCGATCGGCCAAGTTAATAACTGTTTCTGGACAGGAAATACTCTTTGAGCATTGTCAGTGATTCGAAAGAGGTGGAACCGCGCAAATTATTTTTGTCGTGCAGACCAGGGTTCGAACCCATGTACGTCGTCGTGCTTGAAGTGCGTTACCTACAACGCCACGGGCCACTATACAGGTGGAATAGTATTGTCATATTGTGATGGCTTAGCAACGCTTTTTAAAACACCCGTTTGGTAATATCTGCCTTAAGTTATGATTCAATGATGAGCGACCATCAAATCAATCAATCATCAAAGGCTTGGTACTGGTCACGTCGGAGTGCCATATCATTCTGTTTATTGAACGCCTCTCTAATGGTAATTATTTCCTTATAAATTAAAAATGTGATTGTTGGTGGCAATTTTCGTACAGCCATTCCATGATTCCTGGCAAATTTAACAACACTTTTAAAGTGGATCTCTTTAAGTTGGTAGCAAAACAATTGTTAGATCCTGGCGGTCAGACAAATGTCCTGAAAGAGTATAATGCAAGATTAGTTCGTGCTACGGATCCGATTAGGAGTTCTTCTTCTTCTTCTTATAGCACTACAGTACAGGATGAACCGGGAACTCAGCCAACAAGCTTCTCCAGCTGCCACGATCCATAGCCAGCTGCCTCCAATATCGCACTCCAAGTTGGTTGCGGTCCCTCTCCACTTAAGTGCGCCATCGTCGTCCTATATTGCGTTGTCCCACTGATTCCGAGTCGAAGACTCTTCGGGCTGGAGCGGTGTTGTCCATGCGCTCAGCATGGCCTAGCCACTTAGGCGTTAAGTACGTAGAGGCTTGAATCTTCTTCTCCGGAAACCTTTGCAAGCAGAACAAACAAATGAACGCAGAACTTTTCTCTCCCAGAGACCAAGTGCGTTTTCATCCGCTCTTGAGATAGTCCAGGCAGTCCGCATCATAGAGCAAGATCAAGGTCTTATATAATCCGAGCTTGGTCTTTCGAGAGAAGGGCTTTACTACACAATTGCTTCTTGAGCCCAAAGAAACAGCGAATGGTAAGAGTCAGTCTGCGTTTAATCTCGGAACTGCTAGCATTTGCACGGAGTGTTGGCGAGTGAATTTTGTACGAGTTTCTCAAGTACAATGTTGAAAAAACCACATGACACCACGTCGCCTTGCCTTTAACCTTTTTTGACATTGAATGTCTCCGTGAGTTCGTTACCTACCTTGATGTCATCCTACACAACCTGACGAGTTGGCAGGAATGTCAAAACTAGACATGGTGTTGTTCAGCTCGTTGCAAACTGTCATGTGCGTCCTTAAAGTCGACAAATATGTGGTGGATGTTTATCTGCATCTCTTGTTCTTGCAGGCTTCCGTTCGGTTCTTTTGAACTTGACATGTTCGTTGTACCTTTTGGTAGTTTCCAAACATCGTCCCTGCAGTAACATCCCTCAAGCTCCTCGACTGCGCGCTTCTTTTGCTCTTTCTTTTTTTTCTGAGAAGCTAGTGCTCTTCCCTTATTGTCTGCTCTTAGAGCTCACGAGCAGCTCCCGTCCTTCTTTGCAGCGCCGCTTTGTATGCTTCCTGCTTCGGTTGCATGTGCGCGCTGACATTTTTATCGAACCAGGGGTTTCTTTTTGGTGGCAAAGTGAAACCTAGAACATCAGTTGCGGCTTTTCTGATGGCTTCCTGGCTGTATTGTCACTGGTCTTCAGTACTTGATGTCGGCGGTATGGGACTCTGTGAGAGGTGAAGTTAGACTCGATCGGCGAATTCTCTTGCTAGCTCGATTGTGCATTTTGCATTTTGATGATCTATAAGTTGCATTATTTTAAGGTTGGGTGACCCTATAGACGCAAAGTAATTTTTAAGCCCTTTTAAATCTGTAAAAGGAATACAATTTTTATTGTACTCGACGACTCAAGGGTTGCCATTCAGCTACTCATTTTAAGTGGTTCTCATTGAATCACATATTTGTTGTCAGTAATAGAAATCTTTGAAAAAAAGCAACAGACGAATAACTGGTGTTGGTAGTTTGCAGATATACCTGTTGGAATAAATTTGAAAGCAACTGATTAATTAACAAGAACTGCCGGGATGACCATGTGACCACTTCGTGCCTAAGTACGAATATTAAATTATATAATTATAAAATAAATGTGACCAAATTCGAAAAAAACCCACGATATTTTGTTGTTTTCAATAACAAATTAAAATTCAAGCAAATTCTCCCTCCAGATGTATCATAAGTGAATAGCAACCCATGCGGATGACCTCTCAAATAGTAAATGTGGGTAAAAACTAAACAACATTCCATCGATTTTCAGATATTCCCAGCAATTAAATGTAAATGCAACAATACCGACCGGGTCAGAAAGCCATCACATGAATTTTCTTTTACTTCCCTGCTTTCTGAATTTATTAAAAACCGGTTACGGCAGCAACTCTGAAATTTACAGCAGTAAGAATAATAATAAATGTGCTGAATTCGAGTTGACACTGATGAAGTGAATTAACTTTACATTTCCACAAATGGTTTTGAGATCAACGCCACGGCAATGATTTGGTGACGTAGTTTTTGCTTATGTTTATTTCACTTTGGGGTTTTTTATCTCATTTCACCGTAGTATGTGTCACAATCTTGTTTCACTCAAGTTATCGAGTTAAGTTTGTTGCTTCAGTTTATTCCGTTTTGGGGTTTTTATTCCATTTCACAGTATTATGTGTCACTATCTTGTTTCACTCAAGATCGAAAACAACTCCCGCTTTCATTGTGAAGAAAAAAAAGTAAATTTAATTTTTGCATACCAATGAAAGCCAGATGGGAACTTGAATGTTGTTTACGAATTTAAATGCAACAGCTGCTGCGGTTTAATTAATGAAGAACCATTTTTTTCGGATAGGTACAGAAGTAGAGGATGGGTGTTTGGGTATGTAAAACAGAGCACGTTTATAGTCTTACACCTCTTAACTACTGTATCACGTTCCAGTTTACATGAATGACAATGAGTATTTATTTGTTTTGCTGATTAAGTGGTGGAATGAAACATTTTAATTACCTGCATATATGTATGTGCATATGTAGTACAGATATGAACATCAGAAGGCATGTTTCCTCTTGTGGCTTTTACTTATTAATACAGCCGCTACTGCCTGTAGATGGCATATCTTTTACAACAACCACTCGTGTTGTACGTGCTATTGTTTTGTCATGAATGTTTGGGTCGGAGTCCTAAGGTTTTATGCAGACTCCAAAGACTAGCAAAGGCAAGGCAAAGGCTACCTTGTACTGCAGTGACTCTATATAGGTGGGGCTGTGAAAAAATGTCTCTTGACGTTTAAGTGCGTAGGGGTCAACGCGTACACTCTAACGCCACACACGATTCCCGTCTCCCCACTGCCGTCTCCATTTTCAAATATATTAGATGATTAGACCTAGCTTCTACAGAAACCACTATAATTGCACGATCTAGGCGGCCGAACGTGAAATAAAATGTTCACCGAACTCGCCTCTCAATAAGTCCATTGTTGCGCGTGCCGTGCGGCATGTGGCACCGTCTTGTTGAAACCACATGTTATGCAAGTCAAACTTTTGCATTTTGGGCAAAAAAAGTTGGATATCATCTCACCGTAACGCTCACCATTCACAGTTACGTTACGATTCACATCATCTTTGAAGAAGTACGGTCCAATGATGCCACCAGCCCATAAGCCGCACCAAACTGTGTCTTTTTCTGGATACATTGGTAGCTCTTGCAATGCTTCTGGCCTATATTCATTCCAAAATCGACAATTCTGCTTATTTACGTACCCATTGAGGCAAAAATGAGCTTAGTCTCTGAAAACAATTTTTCGTATGAAGCGCGCGATGAACTTTCTTAGCAGAGCACGCATTTTGATAATAAAATTCAATACTTTGCAAGCGTTGTTCGTTTGTAAGACGATTCATGGTTAAATTATAGAACAAACTGGAGATGTTTGACAGTGAAACAAAATACGAAACGTGAGTCAGCTGCTTAAACCAGTGTTGCCAAAAAGATAATAGCTAAAAAATCACCCTTTACTTTGACAATAGACGTATTGAATTTGAATATATGCACATTTATACAATTATACATTTTTATACAAAAAAAGAGAAATTTTACAAATGGAGAGGTTCTTGTTTTTGTGGAACTCAATCGAACATTGCAGTTCATAATCGCCTGAAATTCTGCAGTTTTTTTTATTTACTTATTACACATTTCAGCCATGTCCAGCGGATAAGAATGCACTAATAATTGTATCCTGTTGTTGTATCCCCAAGGGTTGAAACGACTGCAGCACAGTGAGCCGTATCTTATTCACCATCAGGAAACCAAACCAACTACCTTTTTCAAGATAACAAAATTTGTTTTGACATTTCAGCTTTTCATGTTCTATTTCGTAATTCGATTCTTTTCAATCAATGTTGTGTTACATGATACCAAATTCGAAAATGATAGAATAGAAAAAAATGGAACAGAATTTTTACGAATAGGATCTCGCAATAAGCCCCAAGGTATAGAAATAAAATCCCAGACAAACTGAGTCGTTTGGCAAAGCTACGTAAATGTACATAACTGCAATTTTTAACACATTGGAGTAAAGTGCAGACTGTCATGTCACTGAATAATCTTCAGACATTCTGTCGATAGAATCGCAATATTATCACAAAACTCTCCGTTTAGGTTTGTTTAATATCACGAATTACAGTCTTTTACAACACTCATTTTATTTTTGAGTTTCAGCACAGAATGAATTTAGATGTGCATGGAAAGTTAGAATGACCTTGTTATCTCCATGGAAATTATCTTCCAACTATTCGAATATAGATTCCCTCACACTCATGATATTCACCAATTGATAATTGATAAATTTGTCTTTTTCAATTTATTTTAATAAAATTAGAACATTTAAACTAACACAAAATAAAAATGACTTCAGTTGGTTTGTGGTTTAACGATTATGAACAATCTTCAGATTTTTTTTGAAACACTGCGAAGAAGAAGGCAGCTAAAGGATGTTCCCAAAGTAGAATGTGCAGTCAATCAATCTCATATTCGTACAGTAGATATAAAATAACTTAACTTAACTCAATTGGTACTGTAAGTAGATAAAATTTTTCTTCACATTCACCCAAATTTTGTTTCAAAATGTCAATATATTTTGTGTGGTTCAATAATATGCAGCTTTCCTACCCCAGCTGCAGAGAAACAATCTTAAACCATAACCGATCCGCCACTATGCCTCATTGTTACTTACTCATCAAGCAGACGAACCATGAAGGGTCTGAGCCTGAGCAATTGCTGTCTTCCAACGGTGCCGGTCCTGGACGCGCTGCTTCCAGTCATCAAGCTGTCTTATATCTGCTGGAGCGTTGTTGTCCATTCGCTCGATGTGGCCGAGCCAGTGTAGTCGACGGATTTTTGCTTTTCGGACTACATCCACATCCTTGTACAGCTTCTACAGTTTGCGGTTGTGTCTTCTCCTCCATTCGCCTTCATCGCAGACGTAACCACGTAGAATTTTTCTTTTGAAGGCACCAAGAATCAGCACTGCAGTCTTGCTTAATGTCCAGCTTTCGGCTCCATAAAGTAGGACTGGCTGGATAAGGCTTTTGTAGAGCATGACTTTGGTCCTTCGAGTCAGGAGTCGAACCCAGTTGTTTTGACAGACCGAAGTAGCATCGGTTATCAAGGGCGATTCTATGTCGGATCTCCACTACAATGTCATTCGTGGAGTTTACATTTGCCCCGAGGTAGACAAACTCCTTTACTACCTCGAAATTGTAGCTGTCAATTGTGACGTTTTGGCCTAGGTGGTGTGCGGCGGATCGTTTTTTGCTCGACAGCATATATTTTCGTCTTGGCTTGGCATGCTTTAGATGTATTGAATTTTGATTCATCTGTAAAAATGACTTTATTCCAAAAATCAAAACCCTTGGATTGGTGCTGTTTTGCGAAATTGAGGCGTTTAACTTTATTTGCAGCGCTTATGAACGGTTTTTTCCGGACAACTCGACTATGAAAGCCATGTACACGGGTGCAGTTTCTTAGAGTTTCAGCACAGAATACCTTGTTGTGTTCTTGACGCAATTCTCCGCCAAGTTTTGGTGCACTTGTTCGTGGATTTTTTATTTCACGCATGATAACACGTTTATCATGACTGGTAAAAATTTCGCGTGTGGTGTTTCTTGGCTTATTTTCAGTTCTTTTTTAAATTTTAAGTGTTTAAAAAACAGTAGAACGTGGTCTGGCAATTAAGTCCGATATTTCCTTTAGAGACTTACCGTCGGTATGGTACTTAACAATCTTTTTTTTTAATTCAATGGACATTTCACATTTTTTCCTTTCCATTTTGTATTTTTTTTTTCAGTTCAAAAACACACAGCCGCATAAGCAAACGTTTAAAAAATACATTTGCGAATAAAAAAGCACTGCACGAATATGAATTTGATTTGATTTTGAAGGCAATTTTTTTTCTGATTAACCATAATGCTTGTAAGACATTATGTATCTGAATTTGAATGTAATGATTTAGTTTAGTTAATGATTAAAACTAATTGGAAGTTTATCGGAAAAAACAATACTTCTTCTTCTTTGCGTGGCGCTACAGTCCGGGGTGGACCTGGGCCTCAACCAACATGACTCTCCAACTAGCGCGATCTGTGGCTAGCTGTCTCCAGTTTAGCACTCAAAGTTGGTTGAGGGCCTTCTCAACTTGGTTCGGATTCGATTCTTCGGGCCGTTGCTGTGGTGCCCATCTGCTCTACATGTCCTAGCCACCGTAGGCGTTAGATCCGTAGACGCCTAACTAGGCTCATGTCGCTGTACATCCCGTATAATTCGTGATTGAATATTCTCCTCCAGAATCCGTCAACACAAACAGGACCAAAGATCGTGCGTAGAACTTTTCTCTTAAAGAGACCAAGGACTTCTTCATCCGCTTTCGAGATTGTCCATGCCTCCGCGCCGTATAGCAAGACTGGGATGATCAGTGTCTTGTATAGAGTCAACTTGGTTCTTCGAGAGAGGGCTCTATTACTCAATTGCCTCTTGAGCCCGAAGAAACAGCGGTTGGCAAGAGTTATCCTACGCTTGATCTCGGTACCGATGTTATTTGTACAGTTCACTCCGGAGTGAAGTCCTTGACTACCTCGAAGTAACAGCTGCCCACTGTGACGCCCTGTCCAAGACGTCGATGTTGTATGTCGTGTTTTGACGACAGCATATACTTCGTTTTGCCTTACCATTTTAGCCGCTTCCGTCTCAATATTAGCAAAAGCCTAACTGACGCCTCGCTGAGTTCTGCCAATCACGTCAATGTCATCGGAGTATGCTAACAATTGCACGGACTTCTGGAAGATCGTGCCTCTAGTGTTGGCGTTAAAATGTTGGTTAAAATGTTGGTTAAAATGTGTGCTATCATAATTTCAAACCAAATTACTGTATATGTAAAAAAACCTATTTGTGTATTTAATACAATAAAACTAAAAATACTTCACAAGATAATACTTGAGCTTGCTCTATTAACTTCAAAAGTATGATTGACTTAAAAAGTTTATGATAATCAGCAATATTGATTGCAATTGACACTCGCAACCACTTTGGTCCATTCACAACGTACAAATTAACACGGATCAATCTTTCATTAATAATTGACAATCGCAATACCAACGAGTCAATTTTGTTGATAAGTGTCGTTTATCAATTATTTTTTGACACTCGCAGTAGGGGGGATTACCTTCCTTCGCTTGCCATATATGCATATGCGGCATTTACTCGTCCAAGCAATTTCTTCCAGTGTTTGGTGGTATCTTAATCAAAAAAGAGAAACGAAAACAAGGAAAAATAAACTATACTTGATGAGCATTTACACGTTGGTATGCACTCCAAGCCATACATACAGACATTTAGGCATGCAACTCGCGGAGACATTTATTCATTCAAGCCTTACATACCTGGACCGACAATCACAGGTACGGTCTAAGCCAAATTAGAAACAATTCTCTTCCGCTTGTTTTCGCATTATGTTCCTCTTTCCATTTCTATTCCCTTGTGATGTGCATTAACGACGTAAATAATTGCTGCCTCACACGAGTGATCCTTACGAACATCCTTCCGGTAGCCTACCGGGAGTTTACTCTTTTTATCCTTCACATATATGTACATGTACACAATGAAAATGCTACAGCATTTGTATCATGAATAAGCAGACGTTCAATGCTATATTTTTGTGTAAAGCTAAAGTTTGCTAAAACTTTGAAGAGCAACATTTTTTCACAAACCTAGTTCGGCAATTCATTTTAAGCTTTTTAAACAGAATAACGAGAAAGAATTTAATTTCTCGACAGCTAGAACTGAAAAGTCATGACGTTGTAACTTTTATGAATTCACACGGATTTCCTCTCATACATCCAGAAGAGCAAAGTGTTAACTAGTTTGCGAAAGCATGGGGGCAGGAGTTTTTTGTAACTTAAAGAGCAATGTGTGGGAAAAATTAATAAAGCCACAGTGCCACTTCAGCTTCTGTAATTTCGTGTTGACTTACTATTTCTTTTTTTTTAAATTGAAACCATTCACATGTTATGTGTGCTAGTGGTTCTGACATACCCGTAGTTTAAAAAAGTGTTCATCGCAATCTTCTACCACGTGGGCTGATACATGTATTTTCCGTCCACGAAAACATTCTTAGTTGGCTGATGGTTTCCAAACTCCAACTGGACTCTGATGACAGACTTCTTCCGAGAAAGTTTGCTGTATTACCAAGTTCTTGGTTTTAGATTGCCGTGTTCTTCGAGTTAGTTTGAAAACCGCAATCCAGTAGTAAAGAGATGTCCTGTTGGAATAGTTGTAGTCATTTCAACAGGAAATGATGCAACAACGACACTGAGAAATTGCAATGGAAATTATGACGAAAATAATTGCGACGGGGAGTAATTGCGACAATGTGCAGGGAAATTTCATTGCATGTCTTTATCTCCTTCCATTGCCAGGACTTACAGAAATAATTTGACGCTTATCCAGCCTATTAGTCGAGTTCACGGATGGTTTTGACGTAGACGCCAAAATTGTACAGTGCAGTGTAGAAATGAGTACATGTTTGTGCCAAATGCATTCATTAAATTGAAACCTTTAGCTTAAGGCTTCATCGCTCTGGCTTAAAAGCCTATTCTAATTTTATTAATTATGTGTTAGCTTTTAAAATAATAAATAAATAAATATATAAATAATTAAATAAATAAATTGATAATTCTATTTGCAGTTTATTATGTTCAATACCAAATAAAATGGGAAAAAAAAAAAGTCCGGATAGCTAAGACCTCGAAGAAAAAACTAACAAAACCAGTCCCTGTACTCAATTTTGCACTTTCCAGCAAGTTCATTAATAGGGCTAATTTTAGTTCTTGGTTCATAGCTTCTTGTTACATTTTCTACAGCTTGTAATATTTGTTACAAAGCCCTTTCTGTTGAACAGTTCTGGGCGTTTTTTTCGATTGCTTGCTTCAATCTCATCACTTTTCGCACATTATTGTCGTATTTGATTCATTTTTCGTCTCCTGTTACGATTCGCTTCAAAAATGGTTCGATTCAGCAAAGAGTCGCATATGTTTATTCGGTCCATTCAATTGTTCACAGACAATTTATGTGGTACCCACACGAGCTTCTTTTTGTAGCCAGCCTTTAATGGTTCAAAACCGTTTGATGGTGAATGCTTAGTTCCTTGGTGATATCATGGCTGCTTATGTGACGGTCAATATTTTTCATAATTTCATCGACTTTTTCAACGATAGGTCGATCAGAGCCGGGTGCGTTTCCCGGCAATTTCCAGAACGGAAGCAAGCGAACCATTGTTGTGCTACACGAACTGATACATTATCCTCTCTGTAAGCTTCACAAATTTCATTTGTGTTCATCCTTTTTTGTACCAACATTTCAAAATATAGCGAATTTCTGCATTACTTTTCACTCATTTTTGAACAGCTGTAACTTTTATTCAACTCATTCGAATTTGATTTTGCTTAAAATGTCACCTTTCCAACACTATATGGTATGACACAATGTGATTGGTAGCACTGTAGATAGACGACGCCGACGACAAAATAGAAATACGAAAAGACTTCTTCGATTACCCATTATTAAGAGATTCATGTTGTTTGTTGTATTGATACAACAGATTTGAGTAAATTGTTGTTTAAGAATTGTTTTGATGAAAGTCCTATGGTCTTTCAACGCATTATTGTACTTATGAGCCTACAAAATGCAACGAAATGATAACACCATATAATTGCTACGTACGTTCATTAAAAAGTACACATTTCTTAATTCCAGAAAGGCAGCCAGTCAACGGAGTGAAATAAAAAAGCACTGGTTGCTCCACAATCAAATCTGGATCAGGCCTTACAACATCTTCACAGCAGACCTACCACTTCTAGCCGATAAAGTAAAATGTTGTCTACTCGAAGGCGAATCACTGATATACGCTTCATCAATATTACCACGAATCTTAGCACGGAAAGTCGAAAACCAAGAAGTTAAGAAGTAGTAGTTGTTATACCCCAAATGGCGTTTCCGAATATGTGTGGATTAATCGATACTCATGTGCTTCAGAAGATCACCCGGAGGTAGATGCATCATCCGAGATCACTTAGACAAGAGAGATCAGAACATCGAGATTATGCTGGTGAAGTATCTCGGTGTTTAACAAATAAGAACCACGAAGTTGACTCTCAATAAGGTCAATTTCCGATTTGATCGCATCTACTCGTTCATGCGAAAATAAAATGAGCCACACTAGAAGATGAAGTTGCTACTCTATAAGCAACCTAGTGACCACTCATAGTCTATGGAATCCCTTTTATGGCACATGTACCTTCTCCAAGACCAACATGGAAAAGCTTTCGATCTTCGGGGAGAAGATACTCGAACATGCACTGGTCTCCCATATAACAGAGACTGTAAGAAGTACTCTCCGCAACAGAGACTTTACGAAGAAAACCCCCTTAAATAGTAC
Organism: Eristalis arbustorum; assembly: GCA_916610145.1. Classification (NCBI taxonomy): domain Eukaryota; kingdom Metazoa; phylum Arthropoda; class Insecta; order Diptera; family Syrphidae; genus Eristalis; species Eristalis arbustorum. Next base: position 58,945,311 of record OU744317.1, on the reverse strand, counting down.
TTAGTTACATTGTTTCAGAGGAAACTACACGGCATTCGCAACCACCTAAACATGGCTATCAGTGGGACTACCGGACAACAACTGCTCAACGCGTTCAATCTGCTAAATAAGCAGACAATCCCAAGGGCGTCGAAAACGGTCTATGCGACTTTTACCAACCATTGGGTAGAGATAAAAGCGACTATCGCGGCTACATAGTCTGTCATACCACCACCGGAACCCCGAGAGGACATTCGTAATTGAATATTTAATAGAAAGTGATATGACTCCAAAAAGCATGACAGGACAAAAACAAACAAAATTGTGGACGTATGTATGTGTTGTATGAAACAAAAAGGAAATGTTGATTTTAGTGGTATACACGGCAAACCCATTTTGTAATTAATTGTAAATATTGTAAGAACTGCAAGTGTTTTAGAATAAATCGTGGCCGAAAGTCAAACAATCCCATCGGTTCGTTTTGTCAGCTGTAAAAAACTTGCATGCGTTTTCGAAAAAAAAAAACAACATAAAAATGACACTTTCGACAATGCAATTTTAGAGTGACGATTGCCATAAAATTATGGCTCCTACCGATCTAAAGAGACTTTTGGAATGATTCAAACAGTGGTACATGAATCACAGAGTTCTTAGGCACGCATAGCGGCATCTGGCAAATACGTCTCTACTCTAAGAGACATAGTGCAGAATGCCTTCGACAAGCTGAAAGCATGGACACAAACATGCAACAATTTCTGGGTCTCACGATCGATAGCAAGCAAAACTGGAGGCTCAACATCCAGGAAAGGGACAAGAAAGCCTCGTCTGCCCTTTTTAGCTGCAAAAAAGCTATTGCATGCATCGCTCACTAGATTTTCATCTCGATTATCAGATCGACACTTCTGTCTGGAGTCACGCGTTGATTGACAGAACTAAACAAGGCTATCAACTGCAAGGCACTCAATCGATTACGAAGACTGCCCTGCCTGTGCATCAGCGGAGCACTGAGAAGTACTCCGTCAGACGCCTCCTCCACCTTACACCACTGGAAATATTCGGAAAACAAATAGCAGCCTTGAGACTCCAAGCCCTCCGACTGTGGTCCGAACTCAATATCGACCATTCAACCTGGGCCTTAATTAACATGCCTCTCCAGCACGATCTTTCGCCAGCTGCCTCCAGCTGTGCACACCAAGTTGGTTGAGGTCTTTTTCCACTTGCGTGCGCCATCTAGTGCGAGGACGTCCTCTGTTGCGCTGTTCCAATGGATCGGTGACCGAAGTTGTGGTGTCCATCCGCTCTACATGACCTAGCCATCTTAAGCATTGCATCCGAAGACGCTTAACTAGGTGCATGCCGCTGTACAGCCCGTACAGTTCGTGGTTGAACCTTCTCCTCCAAACGCCATCAACGCAAAAAGGACCAAAGATCGTACACAGAACTTTTCTTAGGGATGATCAGAGTTTTATATAAAGTCAACTTTTTTTTTTCGAGCCCAAAGAAGCAGAAGAGTAATTCTGCGTTTGATCTCGGTACTGGTGTTGTTGTCCCTATTTACTCCAGAGCCTAGGTAGACAAAGTCGATTTTGTGCTATATTGTGCGTCCTTTCGTGTTGACAGCATGCACTTTGCTTTGCCCTGAATTATCGCTAAACCCATTTTAGCTGCTTCCGCTTTAATGCCAGCAAACGCCTCATTGACGGCTCGCTGTGTTCGTCCAATCACGCCAATGTCGTCCGCGTAAGCAAGCAGTTGAACGGACTTTTGGAAGATGGCGCTTCGGGTGTTTACGATTGAGTTTCGCACGATCTTCTCAAGTATGAAGTCACATGACAGATTGTCGCCTTGCCTAAGACGGCACAGAGTATCTTGTACGCGATGTTAAGGAGGCTGATCCCTCGATAGTTGACGCAGTCAAGGAGGTCTCTTTTCTTGTGAACCGGACAAACGACGCTGAGATTCCACTCATCGGGCATGCTTTCCTTCGACCATATCTTGCAGATGAGCTGGTGCATGCGTCTAACCAAGTCGTCTCCAGCTGCTTTAAGCAGTTCCGCGGACAATCCGTCCGCTCCAGCAGCTTTGTAAGACTTCAGTCTATATATCGCGTTTAACAGTCTACAGAAATGATTTTTCTAAATTGTCAAACTTTGACTGCGATTCTACTACTAGTTGCCCATTTTCGTGCCTGCAGGCTTTGGTCTAAAGGTTCCTGACCTCACATTCCACGTGCAGAACCGAAAATCACTGTCCTCTGACAGTTGACCTCAATGAGCTAAACAGCGCTAGCATAGGCCAGCTAAATCGCTTTAGTACACTTCAGTACGTTTCCAAATAAATCTCAAAAGTGTTGCGCACGGCGATTTGTTGATACATTTGAGAAAATTTAGAACCGAATGCTTTTAAGCTGATAAAAATAATTATCTAAACAAATTGGGAAATCTGAATCTTCTGGTCGGCGAATCTACTTAGACAGCTTTGTGGTTCTTCCGTATGGTAGTTCTAATCGTTGCATTTTTTAAGCCATCTGGGGAAACCCATGTCATCGGTTGTGTGGCGAACAAAATATGCGTCTGTAGTCGATGATTATAAGAACATGAATATGTGTTGCGCGACAGTCGGAGGAGGGTGTTGTGCTATTGTTCTACCACGAGTTGATGGTTTTTCATCGGTCGGATTCAAAACATTCGCGTTTTGCGGTTCGGAACACACTAGTTCATGCTTAACGAAGCCTACTGAATTGTTCCTGAGCTCCATTATGATCATTCTTACGGGAATGTGCGTTTACGCTCACCAGACATGAGGGTTTGACATTAGGTCACGTTTGCTCATGGTCATTATATCGGGCCCTTAATACTTTCTACCTACCCAGTGGATGCAATTTTTAAATGATGAAATTGAATAACATGTACATAGACTCCACAACATGTTCGTTGAGTTGAAAATAATTTCATTCGATTAAGTTAGCTCGGATATTTCCGATTCAAAACTTATTTTATTGTTTACTTCCCAGAAACACAATTAATTAAACAGAAGAGTGTTTTTTATTTGTTTTGTGAAATAGACGTCTTCCATTGACCTGCCAGCAGCCAAAACACACAAAGGCCTTCGCTTATTTTTGAGCACTAAATCTGCTTTTGACATGAAAACAATCACATAATACCCATATTTACCAAACGTGAAATTAACATAACAATTGTTTCAGTTTATGGTAATTGGAATTTAAGACATTTACAAAAAAAAACAACAACGAATGCTATATTAAATGAGTCGGTATTATGGTAATGACCTACAAATGAGATTCGAAAGAAATTAGATGAGTCATGGTTCTTGGGAACATCCATATGTATGGATGATGTTTCGCAAGCTTTTGTCAAAGTCTGTCACGAAGGCCTGAAATATAAACTTAACCGATCCCTACCCGGGAAACTTTATATTATTCTAGCGAACTATCTCTCTGATAAAATCTTCTGAGTAAGGCATGGAAATGAATACTCTGCCTTTAAAAATATAAATGCTGGTGTACCACAAGGCAGTGTTCTCGGCCCTCTACTATACCTGTTGTATACAAGAGATTTATTATGAAGGGCACATTGTTCTAGGCACATTTGCTGACGACACTGCTCTTCTAATAACAGGGAACACGGTAGAAGAATCTACATCCAAATTACAACGTTTAATAGATAAGATACATATATGGATTAACTCCTGGCGATTTGTCCCACCCGAAGGCAAATCCGTCCATATGCACGTTGCCTGTTGAGTTGAGTCTTCCTAGGCCGTGTCCAAATACCTTTCGGTAATGAAGCGAAATACCTCGGGATGACTCTTGACGTAAAACTAAGCACGTTAAAAAGAAACGTGCAGAACTTGACATGAAATACAAAGATATGTACTGGCTTGTTGGTAAACATTCCAAGCTAAGTGTTGACAACAAATTGCTTATATACAAGCAAGTGCTAAAACCCGTCTGGACGTATGGTATACAACTATGGGGTTGTTCCAAAGAAATTAAGAGAAACATACTACAAACTAGCGATGGGCGATTGCGTATGAATTTCACAATCAAATAAATTGGCAATTGTTAAAAATTTAATTCGATTGTCGATTTATTCGGTCTCATCAGAAAACAATCGAATAATAATCGAATCGAATTCAATAACAAACTATACCTACCAAAATGGGCACATTGGGAATGGGAATACAGCTAAAACTCGACTATCTAATGTCAGTAAGCTGCACCAGTCTGACAAATATTGGTTACCGTGGGTATTTGAATTTTTGAGGTTCGACTGTATTCTTCATCCTTCTCACCCAGTTAGTGAGAGGATTGCACTCTCACTCTCATAAATGTAAAGTTTAAAATGTAGTAATGAAACGAAATGAAAAAAAGATGGGCAAATGCGAGAATCGGCGGATACATAGAATCTAACAATCTCTCTCCGACTTGAAGAAGCGTCGAATACACACAATTTAGTAATCTCTCTCCGACTTGATGAATCGACACATTCGATTGGAATCGAACCTACAGAGATCTACAATCGACTCCGCTCAATCTGAATTCGAATAATTGCGATTGCGAGAACAATCGAATTATTCGATTGTTTTTATTCGTAATTGTCCATAGCTACTACAAACATTTCAAAATAAAGTGCTTAGGACCATCGTCAACGCACCCTGGTATATACGAGACAACGACACCCACAGAGATCTTGGAATCTTACGAGTCCAAGATGGAATTAATAACTTCGCTTGTAAACATAAGCGGCGCATGGAAGAGCATACATACTCTGCAGTTTATCCCATTCTTGATGAAACGAATGCCTTGCGCCGACTTCAAAGGACTGTTTGATCTCGTGCGATAGTATACACCCGCTCATTGTTGCGGTGTCAACAGGAACCCTTTTTGGAGATTTAGCTGTCAACAGTGTCCAAATAGTGAAAGGCAAATAACTGGTTAAGCGCTGTACTCATTTGTAAGATCTTGGACTTCCATCAGTCTAAGATGAAATTAAGGACTTCGCTTGTGAACATAGGCGTCGTCTGGAAGAGGACATAAATTCTGCTGTCCTTCCAATTCTCGACGAAAGTAATGCTTTCCGCCGTGTTCAAAGAACTGAACCTCTTGAAGTTGCACGGTGAATTCAATCCGCGCTTAGCTGCGGCTCAATGGAGAATTTTTTGCCAAATGCGCCTAAACCAAGAAAGTGAAACTGCTGGATAAGTGTAAGACTTAGTTGTAGTTGAAATATATTTTTTTTTGAAGGGAAGTGGTTTTTACTGGGAAAAAATCCCTTACGCTATATGGGAACGGTCCCCATAGTGTCTTTTGGAGATTTTCACCCACCCTCGCAATAGAAAAAGATATCCATATGTATGTCATACTCAAAGGCTAATGAAATAGCGAATATTGCAAAGCAGGATACAAAGCAGGATCTTCCACTCGTGTGAGAACAATAGCACGCGCAACACAAGTGGTTGCTGAGAAGCTAGGTCTGGCCCTCTACGGGCTGTAGCGCCATTCATATATATATATATATATATATATAGGATAATTTTGTATTGGTCGACATGTTAGCATAGGCTAGGACTTGTAGGCTTTTTGGACAAAATTCAAATATCTGGCGCTGTCTATGGTCGTCCGGCTTTAATGTGAGAACTAACACAGCACGGTTTAAATCTGATTCAGTTGAGTTCAGATTCATTAGCTGTTGAAATATACCAATTCTTATCTTGCCATGTGTGCTTATGTTCGCTTCAATAAAATAATTTAGTTGCTATTTATAAAACCTCTGACTATTTTTTATGCAAATACCTGCATACCTAAACTGAAAATGCAGAAAACAAAACTCGGTTGAGGTATTTCAAATTCTTTAAATCCATTGTCGTACGAGATAAATTTCTTTAATGTTCAAATAAATTTATTCATACTCTCAAGGTCTTTATCATCCTAATTAACGGTGATGTGTTGTGCGTCTTTTGTGTGTGCTATTTCTTTTGTTCACTTTTTTTTATTAAAACTGCAGGTACTTTCATCAAACTCAACCAGTCAGATGTATTGCGTTGAACTCGTTAAATGACAAGAACTTTCGTAGAATCTTAATTGATCCATCTACATGTGGGAATGATGAAAAGTGCGATGAAAAGTGCGATAAATAGATGCAGTTATAGAATTTAAAATACAACTTAGTCTGCTTCAAATAAACGAGTAGTTATTCAGACATTAGCGAAGACGCTGTCTGAGGAGGCGAAGAAGACTGAGAGGTGTGTAATGTAATCGGTGATAATCGGCTTCCGAGGAAGGGGATTTAACAAATTGATTGGATATAAATAATTTTGTGCACGTAGCTGCTACGGGCTATGAAGACCCCTACATTGACCAGGATACCATCTATGCAACGTATATTTACCATCGCGTAGCTGAACCGCTTGGTTGCCTGAACGTATACATTAAAAACTTTAAGCGAATCAAGTTTTACCCGACCACTACATCCTTAGCTTGTTGTGATGCAACAAGCTAAGGCAATACAATTGAATTACTTTACGGCAATTGCATAGTCAATGTTGATACTCTATCCTTTTGCATGCATTACACTTGTACGTGTTGAATACAAATGTGTATCAATACTTCGTTGCCAGGACTAGGCAAGAAATTATTGGCCAAAGAGCGTAGTATAAATGGATTTCAAAGCATTGACTAGCGACTTATGCAGGCACAGGCGTCTGCACTTCGCCTCTGTCAATGAACTCCTACTCTCACCTCCCCGTGGTGAAATCCGGGAGCCGAGCACCTTCGACTGAAGATGGGGTACCCAACCCCCGTGGGACGTCATTGGCGGCTGCAAGAGGGGGAGAGTGGTTGAGTCTGCATCAGGACTCATCTCTTTTTACGAATGGTGGCGGCATCTAGAGCTACACACCCTTTTTAGAGATACTCTGACATATTCGGAGCTCAGATCTAAAAGGTTGCTTTCAAGGTCATGTCGAGATTTTGGAGTAGAGTTGGCGGCGGAGGAATCCTATCATGTAGGGTCAACGGACCTACATTATGGGTCACAACCTCAGCGAGGTTACCGATACCGGAGTCAAGCGGATCCAAGGGTAAAATAGTGCGTGGGGCTAACGCCATCACCACGTACAAAACATAATGTTCAGAGACAACCAATTGCCTTGGATACTGACGGTTTTACTGTTGACGATCCCAGCTAACGAACAAATTACCATGATTTTCGGTTCTGCAAGTGGAATGTGAGGTTCCTTAACAGGCCAGACAAGGCGACGAGCTGTCATGTGATTTCTTCAATATCATCCTGGAGAAGATCATGAACAACTCACAAGCCAACACTAGAGACACGATCTTCCAGAAGTCCGTACAGTTGTTAGCATACGCCGATGACATTGACGTGATCAACAGAACTCAGCGAGCCGTCAATGAGCGGAAGCGGCTAAAATGGATCTGGCGGTGAATGAGGGCGAAACGAAGTATGTGCTGTCCTCAAGAAATGACATACTACATCGACGTCTTGGACAGGGCGTCACAGTGGGCAGCTATAACTTCGAGGTAGTCAAGGACTTCACTTACCTCGCCTCCGGACTGAATTGTACAAATAACATCAGTACCGAGATCAAGCGTAGGATAACTCTTGCCAACCGCTGTTTCTTCGAGATCAAGAGGCAGTTGTGTAATAGAGCCCTCTCGAAGAACAAAATTGACTCTATATAAGACACTGATCATCCCAGTCCTTAGTATCTTTGAGAGAAAAGTTCTGCGTACGATCTTTGGTCCTGTTTGTGTTGATGGCGTTTGGAGGAGAAGGTTCAACCACATACGGCATGTACCGAGTTAAGCGTTTTCAGATCCAACGCCTACGGTGGCTAGGACATGTAGAGCGGATGGACACCACAGCAACTGTCCGAAGAATCTTTAAATCCGAACCAGCGGGGCAACGCAACAGAGGACGCATGCTATTATGTTGGTGCACCCAAATGGAGAAGGACCTCGATCAGTTTGGTGTGTGAGACTGGAGACAGCTATTCAGAGATTACGCTAGTTAAAGAGGCTTATTGGTTGAGGTCCACGTCTACTCCGGACTGTAGTGCACAAGCAAGAAGAAATGTTGTATAAATATCCATACGAAATCGATTTGTGGTCTAGATTTAGCGAGACTGAAACCAAATGTCAAAAAACTCAAAATATTCAATGTTTTCTATCGAGAACTGTATTTAAAGTTTGGACAGTTGCAGTTTTTGAGGGATATTAATATATACATGAAATCAGAGCGAGGTTAGTGCAGTTGGTTAACTGATGTTCGCATGTATATAGTTACTTTACACTAGTTCATATTTATGCTAATCTGTAATTTGTTGGAAATTTGTGTTGTTTTAATTACCTCCTGAGTCGCGGTCTTAATTTAATACACCTCTGCTCTCTAGATGCAGTACCTGGAAAGTGGACACCATTACCACACGAAAGCTGCATTCTTTCGTAAACAGATATTTAAGAAACATCCGTAAGAACAGGCTAGGAAACTTTAAACATCATAATACGAAGGAGATTTTGATGGCAGTTGATTGGACACACCTTATGACGAGAAGACAATTCCATTTCGAATCACTCCATGCAGTGGATTCCGCTTAGACAGACAGAACAGCAGGATGCCCTAGGCACACATGGCGCTGAACAGTTGAAGAGGAATCGAGTTCTTTAGGAGTGAGTTGGAGGTAGCTCAAACGCGTTGCAGAAATTCGAACGATATGGCGCGTAGGCGTGAAGTAGGAAATAAGTTACTATCGTTGAGGACAAGCATTGCAGTCTCTGCAAACTGTTCGAAATTCACCTCAATTGTGCGGCCGACGAACGCCAAACTATCAATGATCTGTGAACTGACGCTGTCCAAACTGCGATTAATCTGATACAAGTCACTCTTCAGCTTTTACAATCGGCTCGAACCCCACGAATCCATAAGAATTTGAGGACCTACGAGTAGGATTGCTGGGGCAGCTGTATTACACCTTTTTATTTCATTAAATTTTTCCTTTCTCTACACACCCGCTAACATCGATCCTTAACGCAATGACTGATATTTTCAATGGTATCTATGAAGTATGTACTTATATTCAGAAATGGAGAACTGGTCTGAGTTGGGAAACATCAGCGGAAGAGATACTTACGTATTTCATAACACCGCAACGTCAATAAGAGCTTTAAATATACGCCGGCTCAGCTTGTGACCTTGTTGATTCTAAACTTTCAATACTCAGTGGGGCGAGTATTTCATCGAGTGTAGCTTAAGATGAAGCAGAGTAACAACAGGCAATAGCCATAATCATGTGTGAGCATAGAGATCCGAATGAGCACGCTTGACTGCACATTTTAGACAAGCGAGAAACAGATATTTTCTCCACTGCCATCAACACAACATTTATACAAAAAACACGTTCCTACAGTTTGGTCTGAATCATGTCTAGTTGAGTTTTTTGATTTTTATCTAATTATATACATGTACATTCGACTCACGATTGCAACTTATGTATAATCTAACACTTCTATTCAATTTGTCCACATCGGGTGGTTGCCTTTGAATTGAGTAAGCGACTTGTGTTCTGGGTTACAAACTTGTATTTATCTATGTAGTTCACTAAGCTGACGTAAACATCGATACCATTGCTAAGACAACTTTTGTGTTAAGCTCAATCCCAGAACTTGATTCTGTAAATACCTGTTTGCAACAAACACCCACAAAAGTGGTCCATTAATTTAATGTTTACATTTACCCCTATTGAAATCTCACATGATAGCGGGGATATCACACACCAAGCACAGGTTGGTTTGCGGCTTCGCAAAGGCTTAGTCAGTTTCTCGTTAGCCGTTGAATGATAAGGTCGGTTGGCGGTTTTGCATAATTTTCTTCTGATCGCAGCTTCAAGTGTAAAAAGAAGCCCCTGAGGCTATAATTGAACGGAACTGAAGTTGTCTGAACTGACGAATGGTGACGAGTGAAGTGAAGTTAAGTTGATTGAAAAAGATGTGTACTCTGCTGTGATTAAATTTGCCAATCCCTACCTCAATCAAGAAATGCTGTTGCAATAGTTGCATTTACATACATCTTCATTTGGATATATTTGAAAGAGGTAAATTTCTATTATTATGATGGTTTGATACGACGTTGCAGTGTGTTGTATTCGTATCTAATCGAGTCGTTTGACCTTGTCGAGTTATACATTACTTGTAATTTGTGTACTTCACCCTGACCACTTACCAAACTCGCTGTGTCGTGTACATTGATCAATCGCTAGATTAAGGTGGCTGCAAGTAATTATTAAAATTACTGAATTTGTTGTTATTAGTTGATGATTATAAGATAAGACTAAAAATGCATGATGGGATATCTTCTAAGTTGCATGTGTTACAGATTTCTATCACTATGTTCGCGTTAGTGTCAATTTAAATTCAAGATCAGGATTCCCACTTTTGTATGTTCCTTTAAGGTCACTCAATTCTATTCTTCGTACATACGTTCCTCTAAAGCAAACCCGTGTTGTCGCTTAGAGGAATTAAACTTTAATCAAATGCAACATTAATTGTTGATTTTAATGTTTTCCATTGAGGGTTGGGAAATAAAAAAAACGTTCACATTTTGTGTGTCGTGAGTGTTCTCGAAGCGGTTTATTCTTTTGGCAGACATTTTATTGTGTGCTGTGGTAGATGGCAATGATTATTTGATGATTTAAAGCTATGCTAGTGCTAACAAATTGTGCTACATTATTAGAGGGTTACACATTATGCATGTAAACTGCCAAAATGCAATAGTGGATGCGCTACAGTTCGTAGGGAGCCAGGACTTAGTTTCTCTCACGAATGGAAGGAACCAACAGTTTTATGCCGACTCCGAACCGCCATGTTTGAGAAGGTTTTTCTTGAGATAAGTGCTTTTGAAAATTGTCAGTGACTCGAAAGAGGTGGGGCCGTTAACATTTTGCTGGTCGTTCAGATAAGGAACTGAACCTAGAAGTCGAGGCTTAAGTGCAATGGGGTCGACGCACATACCTACAAAGCTACGGTCCACCAAATGTCAACTTGTAATATATCCGAAAATTCTGGATTTGTAGCGTGTTACTCTTATTGTGCGGGATGAGACCCTCACGGCTCATAAAAAAGAACAGATAAAAAGTATTTTATGTGATCTCCAGCCGTTAGGCTTATATAACGTAAACATTTACTCTTTGTACCATTTTACGACGCTGGACCAGACGCCTTCAGAAGGAATGTCAAGTTCCAAATTTTGAAATAAGCATATGGACCTATTTCTCCACCTTACTTATTCTTGATTGAAGTCATCGTATTTGTGGAAAAATGTGCTGTTGCAACAAATATTCGTGTTAAATTTCGAACAGGCTCTTAAATTTCCAAGGTAATTATTGACGATTGAAAATGGTGCATTATCACCATCGGAACACGAGCTGATTGATGGTGTATTCCCTATCATATCCCAGTAATATAGAAATCAGGTTTGGTTGAGTGAAACTGCAGCTTTGGCAACCAATAGCAATGATTTTAATGAATTAAATTTTGCTGTACTGTATAAAAAAAACCTGGCGAGTTGGCGTTAAATAAGTTTGTCAATACTGTTACCAATGAAGAAAAATATTTAACTATCAAAAAAAATATTTGAAGTTATTAGATCAACCTGGAATACTGTTGCTTTATCTTCGATTGCAATAAGAAACTTCAATAACTTTTTTTTCATGTAATTTTGATTTTATTTAAATGATTACTTGATAAGATACTTGATACTACACAAATAGTTAAAACTAGCTTAAGGCTTAGCAATAACTTACTGAAATTAATATTAAACTACTGACCCTCTTCGGGTACTCTAAGCTTATCTAATGATATATACATATTTGTGCCTTACAGCAATACGTGTAATACAATACGTTTCTTTAACAGTCTTAACGACAGTCAATTATTAAATTTTCCAACTTAATTAACTTTTTGATTATAAGTCAATGAATATCGTTTTTTTGTTAGATAAAGAATTCAATTTTATTTTATAGCCTCAATTATTGAACTAATGCAGTCATTTACTTAAATCATTACTTTCGCCAATCACTGCTTCTTTGTGCTCAAGAGGCAAATGAGTAACAAAGTCATCTATCAAAAAACCAAGCTGAGATTATATAACACTCTGGTCATCTCTGTCCTGGTCTATAGCGCAGAGACATGGACGCAATTGAAAGCCGATCAAGAAGCTCTTGTTCGTTTTGAGAGAAAAGTTCTGCGTGCGATCTTTAATCCAGCTTGCGTTGATGGCTTCAAGAGGAGAAGATTCAACCACGAACTGTACGGGCTGTACAGCGGCAAGCACCTAGTTAATGACACGAAAAATCTTCGATACCGAGCCATTGAGACAGCGCAACAGCAGACAGACGTCCTCGAACTAGATGGCGCGCACAAGTGGAAAAGGACCTCAACCAACTTGGTGTGCGCAGCTGGATGCAGCTTGCGAAAGATCGAGCTGTCTGGAGAGGCATGTTGGTTGATTTATATAGCACTTAACAATATTTTGATTATTTAAAATGGTTAATGTATTTGTTTTACAATGTAAACGTCTGACAGTTGAGCATGACGATGCAATGATTTCTGATCTCATTGACTTTATGTCTTTTCTGTCGTTCGCCTGGTTGGTTAGTGCTGTTAATTTCACAAGATCTGAATTACCTTAACAGATCTTCTTCTGGATGGTATTCATTTGTGTCCTACATTCATTCCTTAGAGAGCGTAGAGATTATTGTTTAAGTCACTGCACAATCGTTCTAAATTGTAAAAACACGTCAACATAAGATCGTAATCAAGTTTATTTATTTAATGGTTATCTCAGCGTGCGTTGGTGTCGATGATGTGGTAAGATATGTAAACCATTTGATGGGCTAGGTTTTGATGACAGATATGTACAAAAGTTACACCTTCTTAAAGTCGACTGTGCTCATTTTATAGTAAGTTTTATGAATGAAATGAAGGCGAGCCAAGCACATTGCCATTGACAATACAAATTGATGCGAATGCGATAAAAACCAAAATTTTCTGTCAATCACGAAAGTTATTACCCACGAGCTATTGTCGTTCCGTAAAGAAATTTTATGAATTCGTATGTATCAGGCAAATATTTCAACACTCAATAAATTTGCAAAAAGGATATAGTTGAATTTAATATTTTTCTTAAAAATGGGAAGAACGTTACTTCCATTATTGCATTAAGCGATGTTCTCATTGTATTACCGGATAATACGACATGTCGGACGACTAGAGACGCTTTGCGTTCACATTGCACTACCCGGTTGACGGACTTTACGAGTCGTGCGACGGTCATATGAGGTTGTATGGAAGTAAAGCTATTTCAAACTTTTCCCTCTGGAGTATGGTGGGTAGTACAATGGGTACAGTGGTAGACATTTTCATTTACGTTTTATATTTCAACGAGTCAGCATCAGCGGGTGAATGAAAATGATGTCGTTTGTCGGAAGAGTTTAGGGTCGCATGTTTATTTTAGCCATCAGCTTTACTGAAAGAAGAACATGCGCTCCGATTGATGCCGCGAAACTATTCTCATAAATGAAGTCTGTAATACGCTTAGTACAATGTGAATGCAAAGCATTGGTCGATATGTCGCACTACCCAGTAGTTTTTCAGAGTGTACGAACCAATTGCTTGCGTAGATATATTTCAGGCCTAAGCAATCCTGGAGAAAAGTGATTTGCTGGACTGTGAAGGGTTGTCATTAAAAAAACTTCTGTTTTCATCAAGATTCAGACTTACGCTTGGTTGTTTCAAAAAAAAATATTTTACTCTGACGAGCAGTAAGATGGTTGATAGCAAAGATGATTACAAGAAAGGGTAGAAAGTTTTCCAAGCGTGAACAGAATATTTCCATCTCTAAGATCCTATCTAGTTCCTTCTTTTATGGTTGTTTGCTTGTTCTTCGTCAAACTAGATCATCATTTGTGTTACTTTGATGGGAAAGGATTTCTTTGTGAAGCACACTACAGGAGTTTTAATTTCCTCGAATACTAAAATATAATGCGACAGAAGTTCTATTTTTTTCTATTGAATAAAAAAGTGCTTTGAATCAAAAACGAAATTCAAGGGGCAACATTTCCACTTGGCTGCTTTTAATTTTGAATTTGAAAAATTAATCCGTAAACTTTATCAGCAGAAAGAATCTATGGTGAAAAAACGCATTACAGATCCTTACTACAAGCGGTGCATAGCTTTTAAACGAGAATGATGAACTATTGGGATCTAATACAACCAGCTCGCCTTTCATATATGTACAAAAGCTACATAGTCAAACTGAAATATTCATAATCTGCTAAAAAACCTCAGTGAAACCGCAAAAGGCCAGATACGACTAAAGATGAAGTTTTTTCTATTCTTTGGACGATATTAGTGCACATCCGAGAGAAAAATCAAAGCACAGGTTTCACATACTTTCAAACACGCAGTGCCGCTTTATCCTTTTCAACATACAGATCCTGGTTGAATAGCATGCATTCATGCCTAATCCAATAATAATGAGGGCATGCGAAAAAACGAAGCTTTCATAAAAACGTCCAACGCAATGTGGAATACGACCAGGAATATATTCTACAGTGCAGGCAATTGCGAGCAGCTATTCACAGACTGTGGAGGGAAAAAGTTCCACACCGATTATGGCTACCGGATGAACAACGCAATAATGCATGGATTATAATTAAAACATCATAGATATTTGATTCCATACTCATGTGAACAACTCCAAGCCACATAATTAGTTCAATACAAAATATTTTATAGAAAAAAAATTCGAGCCTTTCCTAATGTTTCACAAACCGAATGGCTTACCACAATGAACCGAAAATATTCTGAACAATGCCTATTACTGAATCCATAAATGTTGCAAGTGATTGGGTGGCCTTAACAAAAAAAATTTCTCGCCAACGTGTTGAGTCGATTAACATCTCGATTGCCCACGACTTCAATCATTCATTTGATTGTTTACAAGTTTTTATGTTACAAAAAAAAAGATTTAAATAAAACTAAATATGAAGGTACATTGAAAACTGGCATGGAGAGTGAAAGTATTTTTTTCTAGTTGAGTAATATTTTGCAGAGTTGGGTTTAAATTTAAATGCAAATTGTATTGAGGTATTTTGTACAAATCAATAAATTTTGACATGGAATAAGTAATGAAAATATCAATCGACAATACAAATTAATAAAAATATGCGTCTTCTGAAATATAAATATGAATATTATTGATATGATTTTAATTGGTTTTGCTTACATTTTTGGAAAAAGTCATTTACAAACTTCAGTTATTTGCATATTATGTGAATAGGTTTCACATCTCAATGGGTGTTTAATAAGGAATTTGTTAATTTCGGAAGATTCGTATTCCTTACTAGCAAGACCAGTCACCGAGTCGAAAAGTTCTTTAGGTTGACCTTGTCAAGGACTCGTTGGATAAATTGATAACAGCGACTGTGTAACTTTGTCCGTTGCAACGTATTTTTAAACTTTTCTATAACTGATTTCATATTTTGTCATGTGTTCATGGGTTGATAGAGGAAAGCTGAGGAAAAATTGTTTTTTCTTGAGATCTTTGTGCACGCATAAGGATCGACGTTTACAATCAATATCATGTACATGCACTCGGAATGAAACCACATACTTACAACACAACGCAGGTGACTCTCCTTAGAACAATGACTTTACTACGAAAACAATCTAGCATACAATATGGAGGATGTATTTTTGCTTTGTTCTCTAAGTGATAGCTCTCATTATCGTTTTACACAGCAGATATTTACTGAGCTGTTAAGGAACATCTATCGACTAATCGTCTTACAGATGGAAATGCCGAGGAATGAAGAATTGATATGAAGAATATTGATCCACAAGCCATGTCAAAACTAACATTTAAACTCTATTCGCGTCAAATCAAAATCAAGTTCATTGCAAAGATCATTGAGTGTATTTTTACACCTGTTAATGAGCTCAATGTAGTTTCGAATAGGAAGTTTCTCACCGAAGAAATTCTCGTGGAGCACATAGTAATTTTAGTGAATTTATACGATTATTAAAAATGCGAGGATACATATGGCTTCGTCGTCGTTAGGAAGCTCTTCAAAAGAATATAATTTATGGAAAGCATATCCCGATTGTTTATGAAAAAATCAAAAATATTCGGAGATGCTATTCTACACTCTATAACATTTTACTTACTTACTTCCCAAGCAGACGACCCATAAAGGATCCGAGCCTGAGCAATTGCTGCCTTCCATCAGTGACGGTCCTGGGCACACTGCTTCCAGTCATCAAGGCCAAGCTGTGTTACAACCGCGATGACTTGGTCTCTGTACCAGAGGTTCGGCCTTCCTCTCCTTCTCGAACCAGGAGGCTCGGATTGGAAGACCCTCTTTGCTATAGCGTTGTTGTTTATTCGCTCGAAGTGGCGGAGATAGTGTAGTCAACGGATATTTGCTTTTCGGACTACATCCACATCCTGGTACAGCTCGTAAAGTTCGCGGTTGCGTCTTCTCCTCCATTCGCCTTCCTCATGGGACCATATATCCGACGTAGAATTTTTCTTTCGAAAGCACCAAGAATAAGCTCTGCAGTTTTACTTAGTGTACAGCTTTCGGCTCCATAAAGCAGGACTGGCAGAATAAGAGTTATGTAGAGCATTACTTTGGTCCTTCGAGTCAGTCAGTTTCGAGCTCAGTTGTTTTGACAAACCGAAGTAGCATCGGTTGCCAAGGCGATTCATTCATAGAGTTTACGTTTGCCCCGAGGTAGACAAACTTCTTTACTACCTCCAAATTGTAGCGCGTTTGGACAGCGCTTCTCCTTGCCGAAACGTTCAGAGATTTTTAAACCAAACTGTACGGTGCATCGCGCATGTGTTAGCATGGTGCGACACAACCGGATCAATTTTCCCGGGATCCCGAATTCAACCATCGGCTTTAAAACCGATGAAAATACCGAAATCGGTGAGTATCGATTTGAAACTCGCTGGTCCTCTCAAGGATCTGTCTTAGTCTCAATATTTGATTGCCGGGACGGAAGCCGCACTGTTACGTGGCGCACTGTACGTGCGGTGCAAAACGGCTTTAGACGTTCACACAGTACTCTGAATAGGATCTTGTAGGCAAAGTTAAGTAGGTATATACCCCTGTAGTTTTTGCAAGATGTAGGATCGCCTTTTTTGTGTATGGGGCTTATGGAGCTGATATTCCAGTCTTCGAGCATGCTTTCATCTTCCAAAATTCGGCAAATGATCTGGTGCATGCTCCCTACCATTACATTGCCCCCAGCTTTGAAAAGCTCCCATGGCAAGCCATATGCCACCTGCGGCTTTGTTGCTCTTCAGCCTTTTAATGGCTGTACCGACTTCTTCAAAGCTAGGTGGGAGGACTACTTCGTCGACTGGAGTTGGGATTTCCTTGTTCCCTATCACTCTCTCCTGTTCAGGGCCGCTAAGCAGCTGTTGGAAGTGTTGCTTAAACACATCCACTATTCCCCGTTGGTTCGTAACTAAATTACCCTCGCAGTTTCGAAGAGCCTGGGTGCCTATCCTGGAGCCTATGGCCAGGCATTTGGCTTTTTCGTAAAAGGTCCGTATTTTTTGTTTGTCCATAGACTCTTCTATGTCCTTGAGCTGGGAAGTTGCGAGAGACCCTTTCTTCAGGCGTAGAAGCTTTTTTTCCTCCGTCTTCTAGCCCGGTACTCCTCTTGCGCTGCTCTGGTTTTCCCTTGCAGCACTTTTTGGTGTGCCTCGTCGGTTTGCACGTTTATTCTGCTCACACTCGCCATCATACCACGGGTTTCTTGTCGGAGTGGTCGGTAGCCTAATGTAGTTTCCGCTTCCTCTTTGATGACCGAGCGGCAATGCAACCACATCTCGTTGGCACTTGACGCAGGCATACTGGAGAGTCTCTCGGTTAGTTGCTCTTCTTAGTCTCTGCCTATCTCCGGTGTGCTTAGGCTCCCAATGACGCAAGTTCTCTTTGGTGGCGGCAGGTGCAGCTTTCTGACTTTGGACAGTTGAGCTCTGAATCTTGCTGCCACGAGAAAATTGTCAGAGTCGACGTTTGCCCCAATGAATGTTCGCACATACAGGATATTTGATGCGTGGCTTCCGTCATTAGGCACATGTCGATTTGGTTGGCGGTTCGACCATCTGGGGATCGCCAGGTGGCTGTGTTGATTTTTTTCGATGTAACTTTATATAATAATAATATAATAATATGGGTGGCGCTACAGCCCGTAGCGGGCCAGGGCCCAGCTTTTCAGCAACCACTCGTGTTGTGCGTGCTATTGTTCTCTCACGAGTGGAAGGGACCTACAGTTTTAATGCCGAATCCGAACGGCTTTGTTTGAGAAGCTATTCCTAGACAGGAAATACTCTTTGTGCATTGTAAGTGACTCGAAAAAGGTGGGGTCGTGAAAATTATTTTTGTCGCTCAGAGCAGGCAAAAGATGTTTTCCTTACCGATTTTAGAATTGAAGTCTCCGAGTACGATATTCACATCGTATTGCGGACAGTCTCCTTAGGAACAGTTGACAGAGTCTTCAGCTTCGTCGGTAGGGGCGTGTGCACATATGAGACTGATGTTGTTTAATCTGCCTTGGATGCGGATCACAGCCAGACGATCGTTTATCGGTTTAAAGTCGATGACTTACGAACTTAGCCGTTTTACCACGACGATGGGTATAGCATATCCGATTGAAACTCAATGCAGTCGGACAAGCACAATCTGCAGTCCTCCGCGAATGTTATAATTTCGCAGTAATTGAATATTTCATGAACATAGTTTATATACAAAAAAAATCAGTAAGCAGCCTAAGTGACTACCTTGCGGTCATGTCGTTAGCAATAGGGGGCAGTGTAGCATAGGACAAATTTAATAGTCGTTGGCCATATTGGGCAATTGGATCAAAGGTATTTGTATGGTATATGAATTAAAAGCCCAATAATTGCTTGAAGCAGTTACAAAAGTCAATTTGAAATAGGACACCCATTTTCGAATTATTGTGCAGTTAATACTTATCTTAGTAGACATTATATCGGATTGTTCATAAACTACTGTGTCAGGTACTGTCAAATTGACGTCTGTAATGTGTATTAGTTGCAACGAAATAGAAGAAGAAAGTATATTTAAAATTAAGAAAAGAAAACAGTATTTTTAGTATCATTTGTGTCGTTGCCAGCACATGTAGTTGCACATCCATTTTCGATCTTGCAGTAAAATGTATATATACATGTAGTTCTATAACAAACAAAGATTATATTATACAAAGTAAGACCTATCTGCATATTTTTACACAGATATATGTAATATCATTGATTACCAATCCCGTGGCAAATTATCGTAGAACTTCCGTCGCAACTGAGTGTGAATGTATAAAAGCCAGTTTCAATAAATTGCAATTGACTTGAGTGAGAATAATTAATGAACACGTGCAGACTAAAGTTTGTATACGATTGAGAAAAGTAACACCAATAAATTGTTAATACTGACAAGTTACAAACGATTGATCCTCTAATCGTATGAATTTGAAATGATTTGTGAGGGAAATAAAATATCTTGAAGCGAAAAGAAAATACTCATACAGTGGTGCAATCTACGTTTAGCTTTCAGGCATCAGTATATGTCTTGCTGTAGATCTGTGGATCCGCAGTAGTTCCGGAAAGAGAACTGAACTAAGTAGTACACTGTTCAGCAAGTTCGCCTGCATGAATGTCACAGTCGCCCAGTAGCCACAGTTGGATGCTGAAATGCTCGTCCTTCTCGTTAAGATATAAACGACGGTTCAGGGAAAATTATGAGTTAAGTCGTTTTATATGTTTGTGTTCATAATCGTCATGGCAGTGAAAAGAATTGTTTTCAGATTTCTTGTAAAGGGAATATTGAGAACAGAAGAAAAACGTTTAATAATTGATGGTAAACAAAAACAAAAAGTAAACGAATTTACCTTCAAATACTCACATTTTACAGCAAATCAAGTGTGTCTCAACTAACACAAATCTTCGTTAGTCAGACATTTGCAAAAACGCCGCTTATTCCCATCTGGCTGTCAGAATAGATGACAGTGCGATAGTTTTTGCCGGAAGGACGCTACAAAAACTAGGTAATTGAAAGAGAAGACATCAGCCTTCCTGCCGCTGCCAACTATTGATCTATCCGATGACCAGACATGCAGCATAATCTGGTAATGATGCGGTTTGAGTAGTTCTTATCCAAGAGGATCTATTCAACACAGATTTCACATTTGCATCATTTTCAATCAATTACTCGTCACTACCTGTCTATCGATAAAGTGTATTCTAGACTCCTCACAGTCAGTTGAGTGATAATTGGGTCAAGGCAAATGCCACGCCAATCTCTGTTACCTACATGCCTAAATTAACCATTCGAATATCGTCAATATTTTATACTTTGACGGGTGATCTTCTATAGTATTTACATTGATAGCATTCCGCAGCAGCAATATTCTGCTGGCGTGAACATAACCACTGAGACACGGACTTACCACAAATCAAAAACCCAACACTAAAAGTTATTTAGAAGTCAACATGTAATTCTCGGGGCCAATTTAAATCCGATTAACGCGCAACACGACCTTTGACAAAGCCATTTGCAACCGTCTTATTACTTTCTCACTTTCATTCAAGTGTATTAAGTAATCCATTCCATACATCAATGAACATATACTGTAAGTGTGAATGTACACCCAAACGACAACAAACAGGTATTTCTGGTTGACACAACTTTGCTGTCAGTTTGAATTTTGTCATTCACCGCAAGCCGCAGCCAAGTGGCTTTACTTTGACATTGTTTGCTTTGTTCTATCAATGAACTACCACATACCACTTTACTATGTTCAGATTTTTCTCTTCAAGTGTCCATTCGTTTTCGATTAAGGTCATGCCCTCCTCTGCCGTAGGGCAGATTTCTTGAGTTTTTGCACTGCCATCTTAGCAATGCTACGGACTGAAGTCGTGGAGTATTGAAATCATATTGTTACTGACCTGACATTGATTTTCCGGCTGGTTTGTAATTTACTTACAGGACAGCACTTTACACTTCTGTTGGATTTAATCACACCACATCATTTTATGCTAATTTGGTTTTCATTGACGGTCTGTGGATGTCATCTTGGTTAATGCTATGCATAGTCGGACGTGCATGCACCAATAATGCGATTCGATTTTCTTAGATTATGGCATGTATTATTGGTGTGAATTAGTTCCAATGACTTTCAACGACACACAATAGTGCATTGTTCGAAATGTTTTATTAAACTTATGAAAACGTTAGGAAAGCGAAGGTTGAGGGTCGATAAGTTGCTCCAATTAGTCTACTTGTGAGCATTGAAGTAAAGAAAAGGCTGAACTATCATTGTGCATTGAAACGCGATCTAATTGTAATATTTTGTGCAGACGAATTATTGACTGTTTGTACCATTGGTGCCAAAGAGTTCGTGTCATTCAGCTTTTTTTTATAATGTTCTCAAGACTATGTTGTACAGAGAAAATCACTTATTTAATATCATATAAATTGTTAGGTTATGTCAAAAGAACATATCTTTAGATTAAGTTGAGCTTATAGGGACCTCCGATGGCCAGTATGTTAAAAGTAGAAGCATTCTTGTCTAGTAAGTACGTTTATCGACATTCTGGCCGTGAGACTTCCAAGGACAACCGACAACGAACAATTACTCACCTCAGTTGGCATCGATCCAGATGGGACAGTGCTAGATAATGACTTCTTCCTGATTGAGAATCCCCAAAAGAAGTTGAAATCAATTGGTGGTGTATTTCAGCGCGTGTATACGGTTAACGAGGTTCGTAGGCCGAATCACGAACTGGAGAACGAAGCCATGCTGAACAACAATAATCTTCGTAATGAGATAAGTCAATGGCGATCTGAAAATCAAGGTTTCACCAGATTCAGTGACGTTAATATGGCAAATAATGCTATCAACAACGATGTCCATCACATATTGATTTCTTAAGAAGATCTGCAGGGTATCCTTAACTTCCTGAAGAAAATAAAGTCAGTCCTCAGATTATTGTACTAAGCCATCTTCCCATCGAAGCCGTAAAAATGCACATTACCCTTCGCAGTGGAAAACAGCTGTAGTGCAGCTTGTTTTGGTTTTTGAAAACATAGTCATTCGAGGTCTGTGGTAGTGGGTTGAGGAAAATAACATCATACCAGAAAACCAGTTCGGAGTCAGAGCTAGGCATGATACCAATTAAACTATTTAAAGTTTTACATTTATAAAAAAAATCTTTATTACTCGGGCAGCGATTCTGCCTTCTCAAAAATTACTGAACATCGATATAACTTACAGCTACCTTAAATATAAAATTATTGCTGCGACTGCAATTCCGCTTCTGCACCTTGCTTGATCCGATTACCTGTTGTCGTGGGAAAGCTGGTCGGTCGTTGATCGCGGAAAAGCTGCTGACGTGTCGAATTGACGGCGGCGCGTGTAAGTATCGTCTGCGCGTGTTTCCTGTCCGGTGCAATATTGTTGTGAGTTAACTTACCATGCACGCCGAGTCAAAGGAACAAAACACAGTGCACTGGTGCCTGTCTGATTGATTTGGAGAAGGTGTTCGACACCGTTTGGTTGGAAGGCCTCTTCCTCAAACTAGTCAGACGTGGCTTAGGTAAATCATTGCTGTACATGATGAATGACATCATAACGGGTAGTAAGTTCATTGTAAAAAGTGGCGACGTAACTTCTAACTCGGTTGGCTTGCAACAGGGAGATGTTGGTTAGCCAATCTTGTATTCCATACTCACTGGGGATCTTTTAGTTTCCATGCCGCAATTAATTGTGTACGCCGAAGATCTAGTAGCATACATAACTGGTCCTAAGGTCGAGGTAATAAATATCTTGTTGTAACCTGACGTATAAGGTTCAGCTATTTTGCGACGTCTGGAAGAGTGTCAATTTCCAGAAGTGTGAAACTATCCTTTTCAAGACCCCGTTGTACATAGCAAAGCGGGATCCGCGCAAAAACTGGCTTAATTTGGGCATTGTTGATCCATAGGGACATTCTTTAGACACCCACTCTGAACAGGATAGATAATCTTATTATTAAGCTGACCAGAAGGCATACTGCACGAGCTACGTCTTCTTCCAACAGTCTGATCTTTGGGGCTTACTACAACAATGCTATGTATTATGAGAGAGAGCGCTTTAATGGCTTTATTCTTCCCGAGGCGTTCCTCTATCCCGACACAATTGTTTTTCAATGTTTTCTGGGTAGTTAAAAAATCAAAATCAAATGTCTATCAAGACTATAGAAAAAACGAGATGTAAGCCAAGAGGCAAAAACACACATTATTAAATTAGCTTAGTGTACCCGATGGGGTCAGTAGGTTAGAATTAATTTCGATAAGCTAGTTTTAAGTATTTTTGTCTAGCAAGTGAGTATATATCATTTTAATAAAAACAAAATTACATAAGAAAAAAAAAACGTTTATCATGAATTTAAAAGAAAACGTTGCGATTATTTTGAATCAGATATTTTGAAAGTTGCTGAGAGCGTCAGTGCTTTTTCTATATTCTTTATTAAAATTCAAGCTGTCAGACAGTTCTTTGTGTGACGCCACAGTTACAATTGCACATGAACCTCATCTGACAAAGCTCTCCAGCTGGCATAATGCTTCCAGCTCACATTGGTTGATGTCCTTCTCCGAATATAAACGCGGATGCTCTTTATTGCGTTGTTCGAAAGGCTCTTATCTGAGTGAGCCAATAAGGCACTTGATCCATAGACGTCTGGTTAGATTTTTGTTGTTTTATAGCACTTACATTCTTGCATGAATTCATTGTGCAGTCGCATATTTCGCACATTTTACACATTTTTATCTTTTGCAATTGTCCACACAGACTGGGTTGAACATCATAGTCTTGCATGAAGTCAGCTTAACCTTACGAGTGCGGTGCTATTCCTCAATTGACACATGACAAAAATTGACACATCGTCTGATAAAAATTATTCTGCGTTGTTTTAGGCCGACGCGGAGGTACAGGAGTAAACGAAGTCTTTAAATAGCTGCCCATTGTAACGCTTTGACGTTGATGTTGTGTGTCTATTCGAGTTGTCTTCACATTGCCAGATACATTTTAACCGGTTTGGTTTCAATGCCAATAAAATCACCATTGACGGTTTTCTGTGTTCTGCCAATTACGCTTTTGACATTTAAGGTCACGGTGAATTCGTTATCGACCTTGGTGGAGTAGTGAGAATTCACAACGCAATGGTGATGTGTCGTTTTGTTTGTAAGATCTGGCATAATTATGAGGTCTTTGAATGTTAATCACTGACTTCAATGATTCACAGAAAACGCGGTGAAGTCTAAGATTTCGCAAATGTGTTGAAATATAGAACATGTCTATGTTTGAGCAGTTCAAATACATGCAGAAAGGTCGCCATTTATCGCGGTTGTACCTTGTCTTCTCGCGTCTCATTTCACTTACATTCTCCTCCAAAACATACATAAATCAAATCTGCGATAATATCCCATCAACCTCGTTCATTAGGCCGACGTTAATTAGATGAACGGCAGGATTAGATTGAAAGTGATGACAATTGGCATACCAAATGCACTGCAGAACTAACTGATAATTGATTGGAGATAAACGTTGGTGTACGATTTCATTCCATTTGAAA
This sequence comes from Eristalis arbustorum, assembly GCA_916610145.1. Lineage (NCBI taxonomy): Eukaryota > Metazoa > Arthropoda > Insecta > Diptera > Syrphidae > Eristalis > Eristalis arbustorum. Next base: position 58,920,592 of record OU744317.1, on the reverse strand, counting down.
CGAATCATTCAATCAGTGCGGATTTCGAGGGGGAACAATGGGACAAATAATACCCTCACAGCATTGATGACTAAATTCATAGATGTACATAGGCCTGAGCAATGAGTTAACCAGACATGCTTCTGCATTTGCTTGGCTATCTACTCGAATTGCAGTTGTGTTTAAATATAACAGGCAATAACAAGGTGTAAATATTATTTTACAGCATTTTATACTCTCGTTGGGGAAATAAGAGCTTTCAGAGCTTAATTTCCGGATAAAGCACCCGCTCAATAACGTGGCCAACGAATTTTTCTCTTAAATATGCATATCTCTTCCCTCTGGCTCTCTTTCCCTTCCTTTCATGCTCTTTTTGTGAAACTCTTTACCATACGGTAACTTATTTATTTTATAAAATGTTATTATTTTGTTGCTTTTATTAGAGGTATCTTTTGACGTGCTCTTTGCACATCTGTTGATATGCATGTATTTAATGTAGCAATGACTGAGAGGACTTCGTCCCTTTGGTTGAATAACCAAACAACGTGATAATGTGAGATTCAAGGCTGCCTATCAACCACCTCGAATTTATATGCGCCCTGTGATACCTTATCATCCATCGGGTGATGTCATCTTAATTACATTAGCTGCGTAAATTTTCAATGCGATAAATACCTCGATAATTTCAGCCCTCAGAAGCGCCAATGTGTCCTTAGCCTGATGCTTTTCTTCAATTTTTTCTAATGAAACACTCAAATGGAATCCTTTGGTAGTCTCTCTTCTAACCGATTTGTGGAATCAGTTTGATTAATTAAATTTTCCATTCGTCAACCGTTCCAAGCGTTCAGTCCATCGATACTGTCCTCATTTTCTCGGCAAACACTCTGCTATAAAGCGAACAGCCGTCATTAAACTGAAGAGTCGTTACTGTTAATTACCACACAAATGACACAGACACTAAGGCAAGGTAAAGAGGGCCCATTTCCTTGGTTTTCCGATTGCGCATAATAAACCAACAAAGCACAGACAATTAATCAACTTTAAATGAATACAATCTAAAAATGAAATTATTCATCATTGTAGGGACTTACGAGCCACCCACACGTGCCCAACTGATATCCAAAAGGGCAGAAGGATAAAAAACTTGTTCCAATTCAAGAAAATTAGATTGTCTTCTATTGGAATATGCTACTGCTATCAATTTGAAGAGGAAACTAATCCCTCATTAACGTCCTCACACATCAAACCATGTACGAATGAATGCTTACTGATTGATTACCATGAAGTAGATGCATAGATGTGTATACCCCGTCCTATAGTGTATACCATCAAGTTCATTCTAGGTCTATCACAGATAACCTAATAAAAATTGTACCCATAAAATTCTGTCCGAATATTCAGTTTTTATGACACAAGAGCTATTATATCCCAGTCCCCCGATTGTTAGCTATCGCATTTCTCCTTGAGAGGCTATGTTCTCGGTGTTAATAATAAATCATAATAATGTGCAAATATTCACATAGCTATAGTACAATAACAACAACAAAGCACAAAAACAAAAACAAAAACAAAAACCAACGAACAAATAACAGCAAATCCCTAAGAAGAATGAAAGTAAAGCGACTTAGATGCTCCTCTGTGCGGCATAACGATGCTTCTGTTTATGCGTGTATTTAAATATTTTGATATGAGCATAATAATAAAAACGACGCCGTTTGGTGCTATCTTATCCTGTGAATATACTGGGAATTGAATCCTCAAATTTGTTCAACTCAATATAAAGGGAGCACAAGGAATTTAAGCATTTTGAATGGATTAAAATGTCTCAGCGTGCGTGTTATGGCCTTATGGGTCATATGAATATATTACATCTTATTGAGTTTCCAGTGTAAGCGGTATTGTACATAAATGCGAATTTCTGTGCTTTTTCAATAAAATACTGGACTTTTTATTTACAAAAAGTGGTTAAAAGCAACTCCACTGTTGCAGGTGCGACTCAAAAAAACGCGCATATTGGTGTTTTGAATTTACTTAACGAATGCACTTTCAAATCATTTGTCTGTCCACATTCGACCCGACCACAAAGTTACGCATTTGGTGGTAGACACTTTGAAATTTTGCACAGGTAACAAATCGTCAGCCTCCATTTGAAAGCCCGTAAATTTTTGTGATGAGTTTATTGACAAACAAGCATTAGCACTGTCACGGGAATTCAATCACTTGTACAGCAGGAAATTATTAAATGGTACAAACATGATATCCTGCTAATAATTGTTGGCAAATCCTATTTAGCGATGAATCTCATTTTTCCGCAGGTTATCAAATAAACGTATTTCTCCAAACGTTGTTGTTCAACAAACTATAATGTTATCCGGCTTATGTTTGCAAGAGTAAGCTTAAGATAATATCTGTATTAATTAGATGTCGATAAGATTTGTATTTCTTTACATATATTTTTCGCATGAGGCCATGTTTCATAGAGTTTTATAGAAACTTGAGAATAATCTCTGTAACAACTAGCCGTAGGGCACTTCTTCTTCTCCTTGCGGCGCGACAGCCCGGGGTGAACATGGGCTTGGGCCAAAAATCCTCTCCAGCTGTCACGATCCTTTGCCAGCTGCCTTAAATTTCGCACGCCAAGTTGGTTAAGGTCCTTCTCCACTTGAGTGCGCCTCTATTGCGTTCGGAGTCGGAGATTATTCGGGCTGAAGCTGTGCGCTCAGCTTGGCCTAGCCACTTAACAGTTAAATCCGTAGACGCCTGACTAGACTCATGTCGCTCTACAGCCCGTCCAATTCGTGTTTGAATCCTTCTCTCCAGGAACCTTCAACCCAAACAGGACCAAATATTGAATGCAGAAGTTTCCTTTTGAAGAGACCAATCGCGTCTTCATCCACTCTTGAGATAGTCCAAGCTTCCGCGCCATACAATACGACAAGGATGATCAAGGTCTTAAATATTGTGAGCTTGGTCTTTCGAGAGAGGGCTCTACTACTCAATTGCCCATTGAGCCCAAAGAAACAGCCGTTGGCAAGAGTTATTCTGCGTTTAATCTCGGTACTGATGTTGTTCGTACTATTAACTTGGGAGCCAAGGTAGATGAAGTCCTTTACCACCTCGAAGTTGTAGCTGCCTATGGTGACGTTCTGACCGAGTCGTCGATGTTGTGCGTCCTTTCTTGAAGAAAGCATATACTTTGATTTGCCTTCATTCACCGCTAGGCCCATTTTTGCCGCCTCGGTTTCAATACAAGCCAATCACGTCAATGTCGTCCGCAAATGCAAGCAATTGCACGGATTTTTGGAATATCGTGCCTCTAGTATTGGCGTGTCAGTTTTGCACGACCTTCTCAAATACAATGTTGAAAAAATTCACATGACAGCGCGTCGCCTTCCCTAAAACCCTTTTTTTGATATTGAAGGTCTCGGTGAGTTCGTTACCGACCTTCATGGAGCAGCGAGAGTTTTCCATCCTCATCCTGCACAACCTGACGAGTTTGACAGGAATGTCAAAACAAGTCAGGGCGTTGTATAGCTCGTCACTATGCACACTGTCATATGCGGCCTTAATGTCGACAAATAGGTGGTGGGTGTCGCTCTTTATCTCTTGGATTTTTTGAGGATCTGCCGTAATGTGAAGATTTGATCGATAGTGGCATTCTCAGGCCGGAAATCGCATGTTATTGACGAATGGTTTCAGGCGCAGAGCGGCATAGAAGATCTTGTATGCGATGTTAAAGAGACTTATCTCCCGATAGTTGGCGCAGTCAAAGGGGTCTCCTTTCTTGTGAATCGGGCAAACGATACTACGATTCCTCTCGTCGGGCATGGTTTCCTCCGACCATATCCTACAAATGAGCTGGTGCATGCGCCCAATCAGATCATCTCCAGCTGCTATAAAGAGTTCCGTTCGACTTAAGTGCGTGTGTATGTGCTCGACTTAAGTCTCGATATGGCTACCTTGACTTCGTCTAGATCGGGGGGTCGGAATTCTCTTCTATCGTCGTCCGTTGCGTGGAGTGGAACATTCTGCCTGACAGCGGTATTGATTTCCTCTTCGCCGTTAAACAGTCTGCAGAAGTTATCCTTCCCGATTCTCAGTATCGACTGCTACTCTACTACTCTTCGTTCCGACAAGCTTCTGTCCGATATTTGTACCCTTTGGATAGTTGTTTCACCCGCTGGTAAAACTTTCGGACATTATTTCTGTTTTTCTTTTCATGCTCCTTCTTTTTCGTCTTCAGAAGCCGTTGCTCTTCCCTGCTTTTAAGTTCCGTAAGGCACTTAGGTATGCTAAAAACTATTTTTTTAAAAGTTCTGCTTGGGATTTTCTCCCTTTCATTCTTCAATCGTTTCCAAATAGGAGGTATGCTGTGACGCTCTTCCTATGGGATTTTGCAATACACGACTATCCAGACTTTGGTGGTCGCTCGAAGGCTTTAGTTCCCTACTTTCGTGCTTTGGGTCGTTTCTGAAATGTAAAGTTTTTTCTTCTGATGTTCTCATTTTTGGATTCAATTTTGACAAGATTAGAAGGAGAGAAACATCCCCAGACAACAACTCTTTGTGCCTTCCTTGCTCTACCGATTTTTGTTACTGGTTCTTGCTGCCACTGGTCTGCATGAGACTAGCTTCCTGTATTTGTTGTGTTTTTTAATTCGAATTTGTATCCATCGGACCAAACATTCTGTAAGCCGCTTTCTCGGAGACTTCTTTGCTCTGTCCTTGAATTAATGCTGAGTAAGACTCGACTGCGAACAGACAATGTACCCTTATAATTCAGTGCATATATGTATATCGAGGAATTCTTGGTGGCAGAGGGTCAAAGAAACAGGAGCAAAAGGGGCGTTAAAGCCAGCAAAGAAGAAAACACAAACAAAACGTGTCTAGAAATAAAACCAAAAATCATGGTGTATTGTGTGTGCTGTGAAACCAACAACGAATAAAATGTCTGCACTGCAGTTCATTGATACGGGAAACTATACCATAAACACAACAAATTGTTGATCTATTCACCTGATCAGATACGAAAATTAAAAGACATTTCTTTATATACATGTGCAAATGCAATGAATAAATTCAATAATTGAAGTACTGTGCAGAGTCTGAGGCAGTACTGAGGCAAACCACTAATCAAGTCCATTTTTATTCTTCTGTGTTCTCTGTTCCGTGGGGGTGAACTTTCCAATAAATATTTGCAAATATTTTTGTTTCAACTTGATTTCCAATGCTCGAGCATTGTCATGATGGGAAATAACTGATGCGCATTTATTTGGCCATCACTTTTCGTGCTCATTCCACCAAACACAAAGCATAACACTTTTCCCGTGTATATTGCGAACTGCTGCCCGTGAAGTTTGCTTTGATGGATGTGGATTGTCGGAATAATTCCTTCTCTTTTTGAGGTAACATTTCGGCAATCAAACCAATCGCGCTTCATTGTCGTCAACACAACCCCGTTATACAGGGCTTCGCGGGACACATTCCTCAATTGGCCTAAATTCGGCATAGTGGACCAACAGGGACGATTGCTTATTGTGAAGAATGTAGTTAGATATCTCGGCATATGGTTGGACCAATACCTGTCACCTGCGTATAGAATACTGTTCTGTGATTACTCTCTACCATTCCCTTGACTTCGATACACCCTTCCGCTGTTATCTCCCCACATGAGAGGAGCGGAATACAGAAGAACCCATCCAAAAATCAATCTCCATCTTTGTCTACACAGATGGGTTGAAGATGGATAAACAGGTGCGGGCATCTTCTCCGAATTGTTAAACATGCATTGCCTGATTAAGATAGTGTTCTTCAATCGGAGGCCCCAGCAGTCAAAGCAGCGACCAAATTTATGTCATTTCTAGAAATACCACTGGCTGATATTACTATTCTAATTGACAGTCAGGCGGCTTATAAAGCAATTTGTCCAAGCTACAGCTAAGAGCTCAATGTTTTTGGGTCGCAGCATTAAACTTCTGGAGAAGAGGATTCGACCACGAACTGTATAGCCTGTATAAGCGATATAAAACCAACCAAGGGCTTATTAACTCAAAGTAAAATATGGTCAGGCAATATAGACCGCATTGGCAAGACTACTCCAATCCGAACAGTTTTCGACTCCGTACAAATGAGACAACGTAGTAGAGGATACCTACGAAACCACAAGCAAGTGGCCTGCCAACTTACCGTGGGAAATTGTATATAGTTAAAGTAAGGTCATGCAAGCCTCAAAGTCTTGTTGACTTAGGGCAGGACAATCCAGATTGTGTCACCCGCTGGTTATTTAATTTATTTTTTATTAAATGTTTTTACTTTAATTCAATTTAAGATTTTTTTGCTATTCATTAATTACAACCAAATACGAATTAAGTTCCCCGGTAAATCGTTTGCATTACCCAATCACTGCAATTACTTAAATCAATTAAGATACAGGACGAATTATTGGAACTCTGATTTTCGAAATTCGATTTCAAATAAATTGTCCGGTGTTTTTGTTCACTTAAATGATTGACTAATTAAAAGGAAATACATCAGGATAATTGAAATGCTTTAATTTAAATTTAAAATCGGTTTAAATAACCGAGGTTTTTATTACTAACAAAATTGATACCCAAATACGAGTTAACCAGATCAAACCAACTAAACATGGTCGGGTGCGACTTTATACATTCCAAAATGTTTCAGGCTATTCCTTAATTCGATAAGGAATGAAAATATTACTTTGCAAATCACGGCACTCAACGCTATAGTAGCTCATTGTTCAGAGACAACCTGCGAGCTATATGCAAAGTTCTTTGAGTCGGTATATGTTGATCATACGAATATTAATACACATACTAGTATTATATCATTATACCTTTACATATACAGATGACATCTTGCAAGATTTTAGATCCTTAAGCTCTTTTTTGAGTCCTGGTTCTGACAATGTGCTCTCTGTCGTTCTTAAACATTGTAACGCATGCCTGTCTGTGCCTTTGAAATTGATGTTTAGTTTATCATTATTCTCTGGAACATTTTTATAGGAATGGAAAAGTTAATTTTTAACCCCTATATACAAAGCGGGATCTCGCCAAGAAGCAGAGAACTCTAGGGGTATATCAAAATTATCAGCGATACCAGAACTATTTGAATTAATTGTGACTAAAAAATTTCATATTTAAAGAGCAAATATCCGTACAACAGCATGGATTTATATCAGGTAGATCCACATTAACTAATTCCACTCTATTTACTAAGTATCTGTTCGACTCATAAGAGTCAGGATATCAAGTCGATGTGATATTCTCCATTTGGAATTCACGCCATGCTTCTGAACTAGATTTCGAATTACCTCTCAAATAGAGTTCAATGTGTTAAAATTGGCAGTTGTCAGACGAGAAAGATTAAGGTTTTATCCGCTGCTCCCCAAGGTAGTCATTTGGGACCACTACTCTTCATTATGTTTGTCAATGATATTATTTCAATGTTTATGTTAATTGTACGCTGTACGCTGGTTACGAACGCACAAGGCTGTTTATACATTCAAAACGATTTAAACAAGTTGGTAAACTGGTGTGAGTTCAATCAGATAACTTTCTGTTTACCATGTTTTGTCGCCTATTGTTTTTGAATATTCTGTATGTGGGACAAGTCTCTGTAGAGAAATTAGTGTTATTTTTGATTCAAAATTTTCCTTTCACATAGATTACGTACTTACCAAAGCCAACTCAATGCTTGGATTTTTTAAACGCACATGTGTCAAATTTTCGAATCCATTTGCACTGAAGTCTGACTACAAGTCTCCTGTTCCTCCGTACCTAGAATACTGCTCTATTTTATATGATCCTGTCTACTTAAAACATGTTTTACGTTTAGAGAACCATGCCAATATTGTCACAAAGGATTGATAATAATTTCCTAAATGATTTGTGCTTTACTCAAAATCAACATCGGCCCTTAAAATTTAACCAGCCTTTATAATGTCCTGATATTATTCAAGATGTTAGATTCTATGCAACGGAAAGAAATCTTCGATCAAGAAACCTGTTACTGCTACCAAGTCATGTTTGAAATTATGGTCTTAACGAACCGCTTACTGAATGTATTCGTAATTTCAATTCTGTTTTCCAGTAGTAGAACTTCGTGATGAAAGATCGACATTTAAAAAAATAAATACCTGAAATCTAACAAATTTTATGTACTAATTACTTATTACCTTTTGTTATTTATTTATTACTTATTCATTATTTAATTATTGTTAGTTATTATTTACTAGCTTAAGGTGGCGCTACAGTCCTGGGTGAATCTGGGCCTCAACCAACCAGCTCGATCTTTAGCTACCTGTCTCCAGTTTCGCACGCATGGTTGGTTGAGGTCCGTTTCCACTTGCGTGCGCCACCTGAGTCGCGGTGTTCCTCTACTGCGCCGTCCCTCGGGGTGGATTCGAAGACTTTTCGGGCCGGAGCATTGGATTCCATCCCCTCTTCATGACCTAGCCATCTCAACCGTTAGATCTTCATTCTTCTGGCTAAGTCGGTGTGGCTGAACAGCCCGTATAGTTCGTCGTTAAATCTCCTCCTCCACTCACCATCTATGCAGACGGGACCGAAAATTATACGAAGAATTTTCCCCTCGAAGCAATCAAGAGCAGCTTTTGACAAAGTCAATGCCTCCCCGCCATATAGCAGGACTGGGACGATTAAGGTCTTGTGAAGCGTTACCTTCGTTGTTCGAGAGAGGGCTTTGTTAACCAATTGCTTCCTTAGCCCGAAGAAGATTGGCAGGAGTTATTCTTCGTTTTTTTTTTTCAGCGCTGGTGTCATTATCTGAACTGAAAGCGGTTTCTAGGTAGACAACGTTTTTGACCACCTCAAAGTTATATCTGTCTGCTGTGACGTTCTGGCCGAGACGTCGGTGTTGGGTGTCCTTTCTCGTTGACAGCTCGTTTACCGCTAAACCCATCTTCGCGGCCGGCCTCCGTTGCAATACCCACAAAAGCGCCATTGACATCACTCTGCGTTTTTCCGATAATGTCAATGTCGTCGGCATATGCGAGTAGTTGGACGGACTTCTGAAAGATTGAGGAACAACAATTGGTGTTGGCGTTCGTATTTTGAACAATTCATTCAAGAGCGATATAGAAAAAGCATGACAGCGCGTCGCCTTGTCTAAATCCTTTTTGACATCAAAGGGCTCGGTTAGGTCTTTACCGACCATGATGGAGCGGCGTGCATTCTCCATCGTCACCTTTCACAGACGGACGAGTTTGGTAGGGATGCCAAAACTAGACATTGCTCTGTATAGCTCGTCTCTATAAATGCTATCATACGCGGCCTTAAAATCGATGAACACGTGGTGGGTATCGATTTGTTGCTTCTGCGTTTTCTCCAAAATCTAACGTAGTGCGAATATTTGGTCAACGGTGGATTTTTCTGGCCTAAAGCCACACTGGTATGGACCGACCAGGTTGTTGATGAATGGCTTTAGGCGTTCACACAGTACGGCAGATAAGATTTTGTATGAGACTAATGCCTCTGTAGTTGGCGCAGTTCAAAGGGTCTCCTTTTTTATGGACAATGCTGAGGTTCCATTCATCGGGCATGTTTTCATCCGACCATGTTTCACAGATGAGTTGGTGCATGCTCCTTACCAAATCATCGCCTGCGGCTTTAAAAAGCTAGGCGGGTAGGCTGTCAGCCTTGTTGAATCTATGACTTCATCCGGGTCGGGTGAACGGAATTGTTGATCTTCATCGTTCCTTTCATTGGGTTTGAATGGTTCGATATGCGAGATTTGGTTCTTCGTCGCCATTATACAGTCTGCATGCAAATGGTTTCTCCATATCCTCAGCATCGACTGTGACTCTCTACGATGTTGCCTTGATCATGTCTACAGGCTTCGGTTCGGACTTTATAACCTTGACTGGTTGGCTTTACCCTTTGGTAAAACTTCCTTACCACATGCCCGCAGTAGTATTCCTCTATTATTTATTTATTATCTTTAAAATTTGTTTATACTTATTACTCACATACCTCTCATTTTCGATTTATTACTTGTTCAATATCATTCAACACATATCTTGTCAACTTGTACAAAATCAATAATTGTGAATGTACTATATGTGCTTAGGAAGACATTATATCCCATTTATACTATAAAAAAACGTTCAGCAATCTGAATAAAGTTCGGTGGATGAAATAGAGAACCATTATTATTATTATTATTGTTTTAGTTTTAACACGTGCATATCATATAGAGCTGTCTGTTATATCGTATCGTAACCTTTTATATGTAGCACATGTCATGACCTATTCAACGGACTCCCCAAAAATATCTCAAAAATATTCTGCTTAAAATACATTCATCTTTCTCCGTCTATTTTCAGAATTCAACGTCCATTAGTTGCGGGACATTAACTCACAAATTGGTTTCACCTCATACGAAATAACACAGGACCGGGTGATTTGAAAATTTTAAACCAACTTCAATTCAGCGGTCATCCATTTGACGGTCACGCAGCCGTTATTAACGCTTCAAACAGCAACTTTTACGAGACCACCCACAGTTATGGCGTTTGAAAGGGAATCCGCAACAACAATTCAACCATCTAATGGTGTGAATGCTCCGTGCAGCCGAACGACTGCCGAAAAATACAGAAGGAGTGAGAATATACGCATCACCAGAAATGTTGTCATTATTGGCTTAGCATTTATGATACACTTCACTGCCTTCCTGGGCACCGCAAACCTACAGAGTTCAGTGAATTCAGATGCCGCCCTGGGTACCACGACCTTAGCGGTCATCTATGGAGCGCTTATATTGTCGAATATATTTCTGCCCGTAACAATAATAAGGTAAATATTGAGGGTGTGAGTTCTATTTTTTGTTATTATCATCATCATCATCGTCCGTGGGTCGATATTTTCAAATTATGTGTGATAATTTGAAGCAATATGCAGCACGTAGGGTTTACGACCCCACCGCATGACATGATTATTTTGAGATACTTAACAGAGCTTCTTGTCCAATGGCAATGGGGTGCTGGAATACATTACGAGGTCAGATGTCAAAAATGATGACAGATAATTGGATCAACTTGTTCATAGGGAAGGAAATTTTTCATGAAAATAATCTGTCATTCAGGGAATATTTACGATCAAAAATATGAATGCTTGCCTGGGAGGTGTTTGAGTGTTAAATTGATGGGTTGTCAAGTTTTTGTTTCGATTCAATTCTGATTCTAATGATGCGACATCCACAGTATCTCTTCACTCAGAAATTAATCCAATTTGCTATTTATTTTTTACTCCAGCACGATTAATCATCAATGAGAATTGAAGAGGTTGAGTCATTCGGATTCCAACTGACGCCGTACAGTTTCCGATTACAAATTTATGTACGTGGGCTTGTGGATTCCATCCATCACTAAGCGTGCATACACATTTTCGTCGTGAACGTTGCGGTGTCGGCGCTTTTAATGCTGACATTTTCACAGGATGAAGTTGACACGAGAACGGAGCTGGCAAATGTGTACGCAATGCAAAGTACATTTAGTCATGAAATAAGGATTAGAAGGTGTGCTCCCTACGTACGTTGGAGTTGCACATTACCCTATTTGTGCAGTCACATCACAGTGGGTGAGGTGCTCTGTGTGCTACATTATAACTCTCATTTCATTGTACCTCCAGTTCTGATTAGCATTTGAATTCTTATGTGAATGGGACTCTTGTGGGGGTGAAACTAATTTTCGTGTAGAACATGAATTGCTCCAATTTATTAGCTTATGATTGCAATTCCGTAGCTCATAGAAGCTGGTTAAGTCTGTTCTTGAATATTGTGCGATTTTATGCAAATCTCTGCCCTGACGGTCTGTACATCTTGCTAACCTTGTCGTTAAGGCATTTTTGATTTTCAATTGAAATTATGTACTTTCTGATTGTTAAAATTACCTCCTGCCATTAAGCCAAGTTAGCATTTTATATACATAATGATACCAGAGTTCATACGAAAGTTTAAGAAAATTAAGGAAACATGATAATCTCGCTCGGGACAGATGATGATTACGGTCAACTAATTTGAGTTTTATGCATGGTGACGGCAAGATGCATTATCATGGCAGAAGACCACTTCGTATTCTACAGACCGTCATTCCTTCCGTGGTCAAATTTCATCGCAATTTTTATAAAAAAAAAAACGACTCGCAAATAAACTGTGACAGAATTAAACATAATAAAAAGGATGGGCAGCGGCGCTATAGTAAGAGGTGTAGCAACCACTTAATCCATGCAGAATATGCTTTTCTCACGAATGAAGGTGATATTCTATAAATTAATACCGACTCCGAGGGGTGAAATTGGAGAAGGATGATTTCAGACAAGCACACTCTCGCACAATGCTTGGAGAGTACATAGCACTGTCTAAGTGCTTGCTTTCTTGAATTTTGTGAGTCAGGAAATGAACAAGCTATTCACTACTGACTACAGCACATCGGAAAACAAAGCATTGATTATTCGAAATTCGAATTGTGAAAAAAGTAAGGTTAAATATGTCAAAAGTGCCCTCTTTTAGTTTTTGTTTGTGTTTTATGTTATTTCGACGTCATTGGAGGTCCGCTTTTGACAATGGAAGTACCTGTTTCAAGGCTTTTGTCGCCATTGGTGATAACAATGCTCATATTGGCTTGGGAGTCAAGTGCAGCAAGGCTATCATCTTGGGCAAGTTGTCGGTTGCTCCAGTTCGCCGTGGTTACTGGCATAACAAGATCGGTAAACCACATACCGTGCCATGCAAGGTTACTGACAAGTGCGGTTCCGTTTCGGTGCGTCTGATCCCAGCTCCCCGTGGTACCGGTATCGATTCGGCTCCAGTCCCCAAGAAGCTGTTGACCATGGCTGGTATTGAGGATTGTTACACATCGGCTCGTGGCTCCACCGGTACCAAGGCAACCTATGCTGCTATTACAACCTACCTACGCTTATCTGACACCAGATTTGTGGAAGAAAATGCCACTTGGTATGACCCCATACGAAGCGTTTGCCGACTTCTTGGCTGACAAATCAGGTGTGCGCCATGTTGAGGCCTAAATACAGCGGAACTTCATCCACTCTATGTCCTGCTGACGGGAGGAGACTCCCCGACAGTGGAACATAAATTTAACACATTTAATTTATGTTTATGACGAGACAGCTTTATCTTACATCACAATTCAATTTTGTTTATCATTTCAATTTCATTTTCATTTAAAGGCTTTTTATTGATACAATAGTAGCTTACAATAGTTTGTCTGCAAAGCTATATGGTTAGCTGCAGGTTGTTGTAAATTGATCGTTATTAATTTTGAAGTGGCTTAAAAGTAAATTTTTTTTTTTGTTTTTAAACATTACTCCAGTTGTTAATTTAAATGAGAAGATTTTTTCATTATGATTAATATTTATGGACTACACAATTTATGATATGGAATGAGTTTCTTTTTTTGAATTTCAGAATTACTTTAAGACACTTTGTCAGCGCTTTTGTAAATTTGGGGACGTATTTCTCGGTCTACATATAAGTTGTATGCTCTCGGAATGCAAGCATCCCTTGGGCACGTCTTCTTGTGATAGGCGTATAACTTAATGGTTGCTGGAACCGTGGCTCTCTCATGCTCTATAGCAGTGTTCTCATGTGGAAAATATATTTGACATCTTACTTACTTATCAGGCAGACGAACCATGAAGGGTCTGAGCCTGAGCAAATGTTGCCTTCCATCGGTGACGGTCCTGAGCACGCTGCTTCCCGTCATCAAGGTCAAGCTGTTTTACATCCACGATGACTTTGTCTTTGTACTGGAGGTTCAGTCTTCCTCTTCTTTTCGAACCAGGAGGCTCGGATTCGAAGACCCTCTTTGCTGGAGCGTTGTTGTCCATTCGCCCGATGTGACCGAGCCATTGTAGTCGACGGATTTTCGCTTTTTACAGCTCGTAGTGTTTGCGGTTGTGTCTTCTTCTCCAATCGCCTTCCTAGCAGACGGGACCATATATCCGAGTCAGAATTTTTTTTCGAAGGCACCAAAAATCGTAGGTCTTAAGCGCGATGATAGTTTGGAAATAACTAAAATAGTTAGGGAGCAGGGGTTAAGGTGGCCACCAAAAAAAGAAACACTGGCTGGCACCTGTCCGTCCGATGTTAAAGAAGTCACATGACAGCGTGTCGCCTTGCCTCGCAACTTTTTTGACATTGAAGGTCTCGGTGAGTTCATTTCCAGCATTAATGGAGCGGTGAGAGTTCTCCATCGTCATCCTGCACAACCTGTCGAATTTGGCAGGAATGTCAAAACTAGACATGGCGCTGTATATCTCGTCTCTATGCACGCTGTCATATGCGGCCATAAGATCGACAAGTAGGTGGTGGATGACGATCTGGTCGATGGTGGACTTCTCAGGCCTGTAACCGCACTGAAAAGGACCTATCAGGCTGTTGACAAATGGTTTTAAGCGTGAGTATCTTGTACTCGATGTTGAGGAGGGTGATCCGTCGATACTTGGTTAAGTTAAAGGTTACAGCTAAAGGCGTCAGCTTTCTTGTGGATCTGGCAAACGATACTGCGATTTCACTCGTCGCGCATGCTTTCCTTCGACCAGATCATCTCCAGCTGCTTTGAACAGATCCGCGGACAGTCCGCCGCTCCAGCAGCTTTTGTTCGACTTCAGTCTAGATATCGCTTTCACAACGTTTAAGGCAGACTCGGTCGGCAAAGTTCCAAGCGGTCGATTGCAACTGTATCTTTCCGACGTTAAACAGTGGTGTTCTCCGTACTTCTCTCGATATCCTCATTCTTACCTTGGTTACAACAAGGAAATGGTCCGTCCCGTATCCAAAAAATAAAAATTCAAATCGTGATTCGGAACTACGTTCAGTCTTTTGTCCCGTTGGCGTTGATGTTTACTGGAGAAGAAGATTCAACCACGAACTGTACGGGCTGTACAGCGACATGAGTCTAGCCAGGCGTTTACGAATTCAATGACTAAAATGGCCAGGCCATGCTCCATCCAGAAGAGTCTTCGCCTCCGAATCAGTTGGACAACGCAATTGAGGACGATCATGATGGCGCACTCAAGTTGAGAAGGACCTAAACCAACTTGGCGTGCAAAATTGGAGCCAGCTGGCTAAGGATCGTGCGAGCTGGAGAGGCTTGTTGGCTGAGGCCCAGGTCCACCCCGGACTGTAGCGCCATAAGAAGAAGAGGAGGCCAAGCGTCTCCTTATATGTAACATATATCTTTAGAATTGCGTCAGCGAATGGACCGCATTGTGTTTTATAAAAATCTCTGAAAAAACGGAACAGAACACACATCGATTTCCCAGTAATCCTCTTCACATCTTTCACTACACAAACTATATTCGCCTCATATTATCGTGTGCATGAGAAACAATGTAAAAGTCTTATAAGCTGAAAAGGATTTATTTAATCCTTTAACGAGCTCACATGAATTATGTGTGTGTCTATGAAGTGGAACACTTTGCTGTAAAAGTTTCAAATTTATCTGCCGGAGAGCATATTAGTACTACTGCCTCTTAAAATTGAAGCAATAACTAGTTGTCATTGGAACTGAGATATTTGACATAGGAAATGCTATCGATATAAATTAGTGCACCCTTTATTGATTGATGGTACCGTCACATTTGTCATTACCACTTGTCAATTACATAATGAGTTAGCCGCACTTTGACACATTGGCACATAATTTATGGCTTCAATTAGTGACACCTTTTGCATGCGCTTAAAATATTCCCTTGGATAAACAGTGGAGATTATTTCAGTTTGTGTGGCGATGACGGAAAAGAATTCCGCCCTCCTGACCTGAGTGAAGTGACGGCAGCAATCGCAAATCTGAAGTCCAATAAAGCTGCTGGTGCCGATGTACTGCATGCCGAGCTCTTCAAAGCAGCTGGTGATGATTTGGTAAGGTGCATACACCAACTCATCTGTAAAATCTGGTCGGATGAAAGTATGCCCGACGGATGGAATCTCAGCATCGTTTGCTAGATCCTAAGGAAAGGAGACATTCTAAACATCCTATATGATCTTTTCTGCCGTTCTGTGTAAACATGAACGTACGTTGACAGCCTGTCAATATCAATGCGGGTTCAGGCCAGCGGAATCCCCTATTGACCAAATATTCACATTACGGCAAATCTTGGAAAAGACCCAGGAGCTTCAAGGTGACAAAAGGACGACATATTCATCGACTTTAAAGCCTCGTATGACAGTATTTATAGAGACGAGTTATACAGCGCCTTGTCTAGTTTTGGCATGCCTGCAAAGCTTCCGGCTTTGCAGAATGACGATGGAGAATGCCCGAGGATCCATCAAGGTCGGTAAAGATTGTACCGAGACCTTTGATGTCAGAAAAGGCTTTAGACAACGTGACGCACTGTAATGCGACTTTTTTAACATCATTCTCGAGAATATCGTGCGGAACTTAAATGTCTACACCAGAGGCACGATCTTCCACAAATCTGTGCAACTGCTCGCATATGCCGATGACATTGACATCATCGGAGGAACACAGCGGATCGGCAGTGGGGCGTTTGTGAGCATCGAGAAGGAAGCGACCAAGATGGGGCTTGCGCTTATTGAGGGTAACACGAAGTATATGCTGTCTTCAAAAAAGGTCCACCAACACCGAAGTCTTGGACACAACGTCACTATAGACTGCTATAACTTCGGAGTAGTGACAGACTTTGTCTACTCAGGCTCCGAAGCTAGTACGAACAATGACACCACCGCGGCGATAAAACGGACGATCACGCAGCCCAATCGCTGCATTTTCGCACTCGGTAAGCCACTGAGGAATAAAACCATCTCCCGAAGAACCAAGATATCTCTATATAAGACTCTGATAGTCTCAATCCTGCTGTATGGCGCAGAAGCATGGATACTAACTAAAGCGGACGAGAATATTCTTGGACGCTTCGAGAGAAAAGTCCTTGGAATTATCGAGGAGGCAACTAAACGACGAGCTTTACGGGCTGTACCGCGACATCGACCTGGTCAAACGAGTTCGAATCTCTCGTTTCAGATGGGTAGGTCACGTCGAGCGAATGGACACCAATGCTACGGCTCGGAATGTCTTCGACTCCAACACTGAGGGCCAACGCGGTAAAGGAAGCACACGCCTATGGTGGCGCACGCAGCTAGGGGTCCTTAATAAGTTAAACGTGCGTGGCTGGAAGCAACTAGCACAAAACCGAGCTAGATGGAGAGGCATGTTGGCTGAGGCCCAGGTCCACCACGGACTGTAGCGCCAGCCAAAGAAGAAAGAAGATTTCAGTTTAAGTGCTTCCGCTGCTGAAAAGCAGACTCGGAAATAATATGGCTTTTTGAGACCGATTGACTTTAGGATTATTGATGTAGTTTAACCTAGATACGTGGAATCGGCCACAACTTCACCACTACCAAACACCATAACCGCCACATACAGAACTCAAAGTTTGCATTTTCAAAAACTATTTTTAATTTAATGTTCTACAGAAATATGTATCATTAGTTTTTGTTTTTTGTTTTTTGTTTTTTGCCATTTTGCTGGAATGGTTTACTTTTACTTGCATATGGAAGTTCATGTTATACTTGTTACACTCAATTCTGTATAGAATTGTCATCCCTTTATTTTAAGCGGATAGCTGAGATTCTTCCTGAAACAACTCAACTAGAGTTTTCACATTGATTGCACCGCGTGTTTCCCAGCATGACACGCACAGTTGTGTCAGATATCTCTGGATCCAGAATTCGGACATTGTCTTTTAGAGCTCAAGAAGACGAATGCTGTCGTATGCACCTTAATTAGGTTAGAGTGTCGACTTGAAACCCGTTGGTCTTCTCCAGGATTTGCCTCAGTGCGAACATCTCGTCGAGTATCGATATGCCGTGCCACACTGGCATGTGCAGAAAGGTCTCAGATGTTCGCACAGTACGTTGAAAACAATCTTGTTTGCCACACTGAGCTAAGTTATTGCTCGGTAGTTCTTGTGAGCCACAGAATCCAACATTCGTCAATGGAGCTTGACTGACTTTCAATTGTCCTTATATGTGTGATATGTGTCTGCGTATGTGAAGTAGCGGTTCTGTGAGGATCCAATTAGCACTAAGTACCATTTTGGTACCACAGCTACATTCGTTTATTGTTACGTCATTAAGTTATCTGGGCGGTCTAACAGCGATCGTATTGCATTTAGAAAGTTAATTAGTTTATTTATGGTTTTGTTGGATATTTCATGGATGGGTTCGAATTAGGGGTTGCCTAATGTTTGCAGTCGCATTCTAGCCACCGCTCAGCAGCTGAACATGAAATGAGAAAATGTTTTCCTTTTCTGAGGTGTCGTTACTGATGCGTTACTGAAAGTTTGGGTTGTGTGGAAATGGCTCCTGTACGACTTAAGAGTACCTCTACTTCTTTGTATGGCGCTACAGTCCGGGGTGGTCCTTGGCCTCAACCAACAAGCCTCTCCAAATAGCAAGATCACAACCTAGCTGCTTTCAGTTTAGCATACCAAACTGGTTGAGGTCCTTATCGACCTGGGTGAGCCACCTTAAACGGGAGCGTCCTCGGTTGCGATGCCCCACACGTTCGGATTTGAAGATTCTTCGTGCCGGAGCTGAGTTGTCCACACGCTCTACATGGCACAGCCACCATCGCCTGAATCCGTAGACGCCTGGCTAGGATGCAAGGCGAAGAGGGAAGGGAAGAGCAATAGAAACCGACAATAATGATGTAAAATTAACCCTCTTCAGCTTTGTTGAATCTATAAGTTTGAACCATAATTAAATAATTTATACATAATGTTAGAGACATTGTTGTTATTTTCCCTTTTCACCTGGCAAGATTTACTGAATGAAATTGCATATGTAGTACTAAATTTACGATGTTACTTATATATCCACCTCACCGACTACTACTTATTTGTGCTACGTTTCTATCACGAGCAGAGGGAGACATCCAAAACAGAATTGCTCACTGAAAGCTGGTCGTGACTTATGAAAGCCGCCGCGCCTAGTCGTCGCGTCTGGAATTTGACCTATGTAGACAACAGGCGTAGGAGTCAAAGCATGTAAATACATATATACTCACCACACATTGATGGGGCCTATTCAATTAGCTTGTACAATATTGTATGTAGGTACGGAGATCAATAATCTATAAATCCAAATCAAATCGACGACGCCTGACACATCTCAAATCAATTCACCACCCATGACGTACGTGGCAACATGCTCAACTGGTTTGCATCTCACGAGAAAGCACCATTGTCACTCACCATATTGTATGTGTGTACATATCACAACGAAGTACCGGTACACATCCATCGGATTCCATTAAATCTAACTCTATTCTTATGCATTTTCATATCCACGCACATATGTGTACACAGATATAATCACTCCGTTGTCATATGGTTATTTATTTATATTTTTTTTTTTCGATCCGAATCTTCCAGATGGTTTGGTTGTAAATGGACAATAGCGATATCTTTCGTCGCCTACATGCCGTACATTGCCGCCCAGTTTTACCCGCGCTTCTACACATTTATCCCTGCAGCCGTGCTGGTTGGTCTGGGTGGCGGACCATTGTGGTGTGCCAAATGTACATATCTCTCCATTGTCGCCGAGGCAATGACACGCGTTATTGGCAATGATAGCAAACAAGATGTGAACGTTGTACGGTTCTTCGGATTGTTCTTTGTCTTCTACCAGATGGCCCAGGTTTGGGGTAACCTCATTTCATCATCGGGTAAGCGGTTCAATTTTCTTCGTAAATCCATAAAATATCTGTCTGTAAGCTAAATGTTTTGATTTAAAATGAATTTACTTTATCTTTCTTTGAATTTCAGTGTTATCTTTTGCGACAGCAGGAGCCTCAGACGATATACAGAATGTTTTTTTGTCAAATGTTAGCTCGGAGTCGGCTGTCAAAGTAGCCGCCTTGTGTGGTGCGAAATTTTGCCCCGGCATTGATGCGAATATCAACCCGAATTTGGTGCCGCCGGAACCAGCTAAAATACAAATGCTTTCGGGAATATTTTTGTGTTGTATGGTTATTGCATGTTTGATGGTTGTGCTGGGAGTTGATTCTCCAAAAAGGTAAGGCTTAAGTTTTACTACATCAATTTATTGAACAGAGTAACGATGGATAGAACGCAACACACCAACTGATAAGTCTAGCAACCGTAAACTCGTTAAAAATAACTGAAATGTTTTTTGGGTAGATTCAAACAATTAATTGTATAATATGCATACATCCCTTTTCCCCTTTTCACATTGAACAGCTTCCAGTTGAATTGTGATGATTGCCATAAGGCCAGCCACCTTGGGAACAATGAACTCCATTGCATCAATTGGGAAATGACATATTTTGAAGAGGTCCAATACACACACATGCTTGGGGTACCGATGCTCACTTATACGTACGTTTTGTGTTCATGCGTGTTGGTATGCTTTAATGTGTCAGTACATTCATTCGTCTGTTTTTTGAGTAATATTTTCCATAGCTTCTACATTCAATGAGTCATCTGTATGAAATTTAGGATTCGGTGACTTTGGGCAAACATATAAGCTTGCCTACATTCAAATTGAGCACCTTTATGGATTCGTTCATCTGAGTACCTGTATCTTTAGTATCGTTACCAGTTACTTATTCCCTCCAGATCGGACTGGATGACTGACATGCAAACACTGAAAGATCCTCTGCGCATCTTCACAGATGGATCAAAGACAAAAGAAGGGTGGGTGCGGTGTCTATTCACAAGACCTCAACATTGCTATCTCCGTGAAGCTCCCTGATCACTGTAGCGTTTTTCAGGCAGAAACCATAGCGAGTAAAGAGTCGCTGTCTTGGCTTCAAAACAATGTGATATCAAAAAGGGATATCACCATCTGTTCCGATAGTCAGGCCGCCATAAAATCCCTAGACAATGTCATGTTCTACTCTAAAACATCCCTTAATTGCAGGCTGTCTCTTAACAAGATGGCCGAGCATTTTAACATTCACCTCATGTGGGTGCCGGGACACTGTGACATAACAGGTAACTGCAAAGCCGACGAACTCGCTAGGTGTGGTACAACCTCATCCCTATCGATAGAAGGGGTACCACCTTCCATGCCGATCGCTACAGCCTATTATCTTTTAAAGATTCATACAATTAAAACCACCAATGACAAATGGCTAGAAGGCACCACCTGCCTTAAACAAAAGAAATCTGGCCATCACTCAATCTAAAACGGTCACTCAGTCAACTTGGGCTCAGCAAGCCCTCATTAATGACCCTCATAGGAGTCATAACCGCGCACTGTGTAATTGGCACTCATGCTCGCAGGATGGGTGCTCCATATAATGATTTTTGCAGAAGCTGCATGGATAAAGAGGAGGAAGAGAACACTCATCACCTTCTCTGCTCCTGCAGTGCTCTTGCCAGTCGTAGGTTCCTGGATCTAGGAGCCTACTACTTCAGCAGCCGTAACGAGCTAAAAAGTGCCAGCATTAGCCAACTAAATCGGTTCATTAGCAGCACCAACTGGATCCAGCGTTAGGAGAAGTTAATCCGCTTGGTATCACAATGGGCCTGCTCTGGCCTAAGTGTGACTGCTCTGCAGCAGTCAGCCAGTACAACCTAACCTAACCTAACCTACCAGTTACTTTCGTTACATCTATCTGAATGAATACATTTATGTTAAAATTGCCTCATCTGATTTCACGTACAAATGAAACATATCTGCTATCTTCTTTTGTTCTTGTGGCGCTACAGTGCGGGGTGAACCTAGGCCTTAGTCAACAATCCCCTCCAGCTGACACAATCCTTAGCCAGCAGCCTCCAATTTCGCACTCCAAGTTGGTTGAGGTCTTTTTTCCACTTGAGTGCGTCATCGGGTTCGTGGTCGTCCTCTATTGCGTTGTCCCACTGGTTCGGAGTTTAAGACTCTTCAGGCTGAAGTAGTGTTGTTCATGCGCTACATAGCCTAGCCATGTTAGGCGTTGAATTCGTAGACGCCTGACTAGGCTCATGTCGCTGTACATACAACCTCTACAGGTCGTGGTTGAATCTTCTTCCCCAGAAACCTTCAACGCAAACAGGACCAAAGATTGAACGCAGAACTTTTCTTTCGAAAAGACCAAGTACCATACAGTACGACAGGGATGACCAAGGTCTTATATAATGTGAGCTTGGTCTTTCGAGTGAGGGCTCTACTACTCAATTGCCCCCTTGAACCCAAAGAAACAGCGGTTGGCAAGAGTTATTCTGCGTTTAATCTCGGAACTGATGTTGTTCGTACTATTAACTTTGGAGCCAAGGTAGATGACGTCTTTTACTACCTCGAAGTTATAGCTGCTTATGGTGACGTTCTGACCGAGTCCTCGATGTTGTGCGTCCTTTCTTAAAGACAGCTTATACCTTGTTTTGTCCTCATTTACCGCCAGACCCATTTTTGCTGCCTCCGTTTCAATACAAGCAAACGTTTCATTGACGGCTCGCAGAGTTCGGTCAATCACGCCAATGTCTTTCGCGTTTGCTAGCAATTGCACGGATTTTTGGAATATCGTGCCTCTAGTATTGGCGTGTGAGTTTTGCACGACCTTCTCAAATACAATGTTAGAAAAATCACATGACAGCGCGCCGCCTTGTCTAAAACATTTTTGATATGGAAGGTCTCGGTGAGTTCGTTACCGACCTTGATGGTGCAGCTACAGTTCTACATCGCCAACCTGCACAGCGTCACAAGTTTGGCAGGAATGTCAAGACTAGATATGGCGTTGTACAGCTCGTCACTATGCACGCTGTCATATGCGGCCTTAATGTCGACAAATAGGTGGTGGGTGTCGATCTGCATCTCTTGGCTTTTTTTCGAGGATTTGCCGTAATTTGAAAATTTGATCGATAGTGGACCTCCCAGGCCTGAAACCGCATGTTGTTGACGAATGGCACATGCATTGACTTACTTACTTACTTACCAGGCAGACGACCCATGAAGGGTCCGAGCCTGAGCAATTGCTGCCTTCCATCGGTGACGGTCCTGGGCACGCTGCTTCCAGTCATCAAGGCCAAGCTGTCTTACATCCGCAATGACTTGGCCTCTGTACCGAAGATTCGGTCTTCCCCTCGAACCAGGAGGCTCGGATTCGAAGACTCTCTTTGCTAGAGCGCTGTTGTCCATTCGGTCGATGTGTAGTGTAGTCGACAGATTTTTGCCTTCCAGACTACACATACGTACAGCTGGTAGAGTTCGCGGTTGTGTCTTCTCCTTCATTCGCATTCCTCGCAGACGGGACCATATATCCGACGTAGAATTTTTCGAAGTCACCAAGTATCAGCTGTGCAGCTTTGCTGTCCACCTTTCGGCTCCATAAAGCAGGACTGTCAGAATAAGAGTTTTGTAGAGCATGACTTCGGTCCTACGATTCAGGAGTTTCGAGCCCAGTTGTTTTGACAAACCGAAGTACCATCGGTTGCCAAGGGCGATTGTACGTCGGATCTCCACTACTATTTCATTCGTGGCGTTTACGTTTGCCTCGAGGTAGACAAACTCCTTTACTACCTCGAAATTTTAGCTGTCCATTGTAACGCTTTGGCCTAGGTGGTGTGCGGCGGATCGTTTTTTGCTCTACAGCATATATTTGGTTTTCTTCTCGTTGACCTTTATACATTGACTAGCTTGTTTTCTATCTTATCCGTATCTACAAATATATCCGACCCTGCAGGCATTCCCTCTTTCGGTCTAAGTGAGGTTCTTACTGATTCCTTGCGAGTTACAGGACCATCCAAGATTTGCATTCTTTCCCCCGAATTCCGATTTTAAAGTGGCTTCCTCCTAATTCGTCTGCACAAATTTCTGATTAGACTTACGGTACGATCGTCTCAGCACTCAACAATGGAAGTATTGGTCCGACTGCCTGAATATTAAATTAATTTATTATAAATTATTATTTTACCTTTTTAAAATGTTTCACTAAAACAATTATATCCACATTACGCCTTAAATTTTCTCTCACAGGTACGGAACTGATCATAAGGAATCCAATGAATTGTCTGGATTTAAACTGTTGGCAAGTACAATTAAGTTACTCTCAGAACGATATCAGTTGCTGCTGTTGCCAATTACCATGTTCATTGGCTTGGAAGAAGCATTTGTGGCTGTTGACTTCACAGCGGTGAGTATACCACATTAGCCGAAGTAAATACAGGTTTAATTTTCAATCATATACTGATTGGCTCCTCATCTCATTGCAGTCATTTGTGGCTTGCGGTTGGGGTATCTCCAGAATTGGTTTTGCAATGATATGCTTCGGCGTTGCAAATGCAATAGCTGCTGGCGTTGCTGGAGCACTGGCCAAATTGGTGGGACGCTTCGCAATTATGATCACAGTTTTCCTCATGCATGGCGGTCTGTTGATTTGGATGCATGAATGGGAGGCAAAGGAAGGAGATTATATGTCGTATTGCTCAATGGCTGCTATTTGGGGTGCCTGTGATGGCATTTGGTTGGTCAATGTTAATGGTGAGTAGTAACTCTGTTAAAATATCCCACGAGAGTGAGACTGTTATAATTTAGTCAAGATACCAACCGTAGTCCAACCATTATTGATTGTCAGAACCACCTGAAGTCACCAATAACTTTATTTTCAGCTTTTAGCGGTATTCTGTTCCCTGGCAAAGAAATAGCCGCGTACAGTAATTTCCGATTATGGGAATCCACTGGTTCGATTATTGGGTACATCATGAGCCCTCTACTCTGTACACACACCAAGTTGAGAATTGTGTTCGCCTTGATGGTGATTGGTCTCACAGGGTGAGTGCACATATTTTTGTTGTAGAGTAAGTGGTGATGTGTTGTTTGCTTCCTCTTTGCAGATACGGTGTGATTGAATCGATCGAGAGTAAAGAAAAGGGCAAGGTTGACAGAGGAAACCTAGAACTTGTGCAAGAAAAGGATAATAACCATGAAACTAGTTATATGTAATGCAGTTTAAGTGTTGTCAGTTTTTTTTTTTTGTTTTTCATAAGATTGAGTGATTGTATATAAATGAAGTGGAATGTACACAACTTTGTTTTATTTTCAAAAGACATGTTCGCAGAGGTTAAAAAATATTGTTTGCTGTGACTCCAAAATCCTTGCCTTTGTCGTGCAGACCTAGACCCAGATTACACTGCTCTTTTCAGAGAATGTAATTACTAAGAATAAGCTCCACATAACAAAAGTAACAAAAGTGGTTCTTGTAGAAGCCATACCCAGGTTCACCACGGACAGGACTGCCAGCCAAGATAGTAACAGTAGTCCTAATTCCATTGCGTCACGTGTATTTATCACAATGTAACTATATAGCCATTGAAATAGAGTAGGATTTGAGTTACGTCAACCGTTTTGCTAGAGGCTTCCTTAATGTGTTTGTTAAAATAGAAAACATTTTCTTTTCTGTAAGGCTCAGTGATATACAACTCCCAACACAAGCAATATCAGTAGGTTCCCATACATGTGAACAAACTACATACAATTGTTCATGTGAGAAACAATAACTTCCCAAATTCGAGGAGACATACGTGGACACAAGTCAATGTGGACTACACCCAGTTATTGGTGTTTTTGTGAGGAGTCGCTTACCATGGAACCATCAAGTCTCATATCTACGAAAAAATGATTGTAGAGTGGCCATATCGGATTTATTCTTGAAAACATTTGCCAATACCTTATAATTATACGTAACTTAACATTTTGGTCAAAGCCCCAGCCCATGTTGTTCGTATTTCTAATGCCCGATTTCACAGTGCAAAGTTATCACAAAACAAACTAACACAACAACAAACGAATGGTCAGGCAAGTGAGGATGAATGTTTTAAAAATTTGCGTGCTCACTGCTCTATCAGGCGCACAGCTAGACAAAATATTTTATTTTGTGTGTGAAATTTCTTCAAATATTTTGGGTTTGAAATAATTTTAATACACTAAAAGCAATTATGTACTCTAAGGATTGTCGTGGTCAGTGGTGGCTTAAGTTACACCACTATTTATGTGGAATCTATTACTTAAAAACTGTGAAAACGAAATTTCGATTAATTCTAAGTCCAGCATCGGTTACTGTGAAATAAATAAAAATCCTCATTCAACATTTTTGTCTGGGGTCCCCTTTGAATGTAGTTTTTGTCAGATGGGTTATTGTGCTCACTTATATCATCCCCTCTTATAGAGGAATGCCGGGCAGAGCATCATTAGAAGGTCAACTCAATATATCCCTTATCTGGTTATCTGATCACAGTGACATCTCAGGAAATGATAAGTTAAATGAACTGGTAAGGTTCTTCCCTTCAAGATCTCGCTTACAGAGGCAGTATGTGTCCCTCTACAAGCAGTGAAGCAAATATCATTAAATACCCTTCAGATTGCTGACCACAGTTGGGCGAGACTTACGAACTGTGCTACATAAAGTAAAATCAGGCGCGAGTATAATCGGCTCAGAACAAACGATCTCCTACAGCGAAACCGACATAATATACGTGATATTCGAAATTGTTGGCAGTCTGTATACGATACTGGCCGAAAGGAACTTATGCTGAAGAACTAGGTATTAAACATAACTCACACTGTCGCCGCTGCAAAAACTCTAATGAGAAGGAGGCCTTATCATATTTCCTTCGTAAATACCTGACACTCACTAGAGCCAGGCAGCGCTCGTTGGTAGACCCTTCGTTAACACACTCGATGAGATTGAGTGTGATCTGATATTCTTTATAAAATCCTCAAGGTGGTTCTAGGAAGATCACAATATTACCCCTCAACTATACAAAACGGTGGTATTAAAACTGCACACAGTGCTTATTAGGTTTTCATGTGAATCACCACTTCTACTCTTGTGTGTAAACGTTGCTTTAGTCCCATTTTTATTTCGAGCTACTTCATATAAAAAATACAAGGAGAGGCGCTCTGCAGCCTTAGTTCTGGAAAGCCTAAAAGGCATTCTCCCGGAAGAGCTAAATGACAATAACAAACGGTCTTTAGCTTGGGTAACAAAAGCTGTGGAAAGCCATTGACATGTGTGGGTACTACTAAAGGCTCTTCGTCCAAATGCGCCAGGTCACTGGAAGCGTCACCATCGGAGCCCAAAAGACAAAACCAAGTGTTGAAATGTCTAATATTGCCAGTAGGCTCAACAGGCTG
Source organism: Eristalis arbustorum (assembly GCA_916610145.1). Lineage (NCBI taxonomy): Eukaryota > Metazoa > Arthropoda > Insecta > Diptera > Syrphidae > Eristalis > Eristalis arbustorum. The sequence goes on along the minus strand of OU744317.1, from coordinate 58,893,458 downwards.
AATAGTGAAATGCTGAAAGGCGACGTCACTTACGCCGTATTAGAGAGAGCGCTATCACTTCATTGAATTGGTTAGTTAGTTTGTAGCGCCACGCCGGCGCTACAGTGCATTTATACATAATCAACCTCTAATGTAAATACAAGTTAAGCCACAAAATATTTTCTCCCTCAAAACTTGTTCCACGTCGTCATCACACCCTCGACATCGTTTCCCACAATTGCAAAAAGCTGACTTGACGTCTGGGGAATCGGAGACACCAAGATCGCTGCATTCCATCACGTACGGCGACGGCAATCCGAGTACACCCGTGAGTGCGAAACTGTTGCAGAATATTTAAGGTAGCGCTAAGTTAGTCTTAAGGGCCATTTTGATTCTAAGCTTTGTACGGGAAACCTCTGCCCGACAGAGGAAGTAATAAAAAATATTTTTTTTAATTAAAAGTAAAGTAATTCTTTAATTTACATGAGTGCCCCACAGCCAGATAGCGACTGAATTTTCTAGACAGAATGCTGGCTGATATAAATATCGGAGAACAGATCGGCGTTACAGAAGCAGTTACAGTTAAGTTTTGGATTTGGTATAAAAGTGATCAAAGTGTGAGCCTGAAAGGCAATAAAGAAAAGTGAAAGATTCTAATTGTGGTGATAAAAGCGTGGTAAAGGTCAAGTCGTGATTGTGCAGTAGAAGTACATAAATCAGTGAATAGAATTAGTGAAATGAACTTGTGAGCTTCATTTTGTCATAATCCAGTGATCGAACCTTTTTTATTGGACAGATTAATTGTGCATACGTAGACACAGTTTTGTGTAAGACGTAACAATACATTTATATTTCGGGTGTCTGGAGGCATGTTGTTTTACAAAATTCGAATCAATGCAAACTGAATATTTGTATAGTAAGGAGCGATAAAAAAGAAACACATATTTATATTACAATAATGTTCTTTATTATATTTTTTTTTATTGGCCTTGCATTTATTTTTACGTTTCATTTTGTATTTATTTTTTTTATAATTATTCATTTGCATACTTACAAATACCTACATTTCACACTACATACGCTTATTGTTATGTTATGTGTTACTTCATTGTGTTCATTTATTTATACTTATTCCATAAATTACTTTACTTTACATACTCATAGCTATTTTTTTTTTACATAAATATTGTGTTATATCCTATAATAATGTTACACGAATCCTTAAAATACACTTAAATACATAAAATCTCGGCATTCACGCTAATGTTTTCCGTTAGAAAACATCTAGTTTCCGTTTGCCTATGCAGAGAATACTCACACACAAACTATGTTATGACATCCCAAAGGGAGGGGGAGTCCGGTTCCAGGATGTTCTAGTATATCGTTTTATATTATTTTGTTTTGTTTTGTTTTGTTTCAATTTTTTCTTTTAAATTCACAATTGCATTGCTTGATTTGTTTTAAAAGTATTTACACACATTTACATATGCTTTTAGTTCTTAATCGATTTTATACATTTGTCAATGTTGGGTTAGAATGGCACGGGTTGTCTTCCTGTTATTTCTTTTCGTAACACAATTTTTTAAAGTGGCTACTATACTATTAACTTGTAAACAAATAAAAATTACATTTTGTTTTACGTGTGGCAAGAAGTTTTACTTCGTTTCATGCTTACATACATATGTACATGCGTTATTTTTTAAATATATCTTCTTTTTAATTTAGCATTTAAATAAATTAAGCAAAAAAACACATTTTCCATCTTTTGTGAGCTGATATAAAATAAAAGAGTTTTTTTTTTCTTCTGAACTTGATCGTATACATTATTTACTTCATTTAGTTATCACAATCAATACACAAAATTATTAAAAAAAAAGAAGTGACTACTCGCTATTAAATTGAATACATTACATACAGTAAGTTTGTAGATTAATTTAGTTTATAATTGCATCAACAAAATGTTGAGAGGATTTGTAATATCTACAAGGGTCTCCTTATATCTTTGATGATGATAATTCCACTGATGTCGTTTGGCACGGAATTCATACCATTCCCTTGGACATCATTCGAACGGTGTTCTTTAGTGCTTGACGTTTGTTACAAAACCAAATTCGTATAACTTCACGTTCGTATCCTAGTTGATGAGCGAGACCAGTGATTTCCGTCCCTAAAAGAAGTAAATAGAATATTTGTAAAATAGAAAAACAAGAATTATATTATAATCTCGCAACGTCCAATATACACGCGAACTATCAAAATCTATAAGTAATTTTAAGTAAACGATCGAATCATGACAAAGCTCAAAGAGATTTCCTGTCTAGAAAAAGCTTATCAAACTTGGCCGTTCGGAGTTGGCATAAAACTGTAGGTCCCTTCCACTGGCGAGAGAACAGACGCGCACCAGACGAGTCGTTACTGAGAAGCAAGGCTCTGGCCCTCTACGGGTTGTAGCGGCACCCATATATAAATTGACAAATTTTGAAAATGAGTGCCCGATCCAAAAAGTGGCGGTCTGAGCTGAACTGTCAACCAAATATAATTGAGGTAACCAACTTCTGGCTGCCTTATCCCTTAAACAGTTTGACAGTGTTTTTTGTAGATCATCTGGGAGGTCAGAAAATAAACTGCTTTTTGAATAACCATAAAAAAAAACATGGAAGAAAACCGAAATCTATAGAAATCTTATTAGAGGGCGGAAGGCATCACATTGGGCACATTCTCATGAAGTTTACCTAGACCTATATTTTTCATACTTTGATAGTTCTTTCGCACATGAGTACATCTACTGTGAAGTCGGTCATCGCTACAGTTGGTACCTGATTTTTGCTACGAACTTCGCAAAAAGTAATGATCCAAAAAATAAGACTGAATACAAGCTCCGAGCTTGGATTTCTTCGTGCTGTTATAGAAGCTACTCGCCGGGAGACGATGAGAATCACTGCAATACGCGAGAAACTCAATAACGACCACCTACTTCCTTGGACGGAAAAAGATTTTACGATGTGCCCATGTGGCACGAATGGTCCCATCATCACTTCTTGCAAGGCTTGTTTTAAATGCTCCTCCATAAGGAAGACGACATCTTGGCCGATCCAGAACGAGATGGTTGGAGCAAATATGTATAAAAACTCGCATTTAGCGGATGCCTCAGGGTCGAGTGGCCTGTACTTTTCAAGTACGTGTTTTATCTCCGCGACTTTTTAATGGATTATGCGGGTTTGAAAATGAAATCTAATTCTGTCTAATTATAGGCAAACGTAATAATTCACGAACAAGAAATTAGCAATGATGTGTCATATATGAGATCTTTCATTGGAGTCTCAGCCTACGGAAGTACACCGCATACCAAATCCTGACAGTATGGTGCATAGACCCTCGGTGATTGAGCTACACCGTCTAGTGTAGTTCAGTTTCGACATTGCTCCTCGCTAAGTTGTGGAGGATGACGAACAAACTGTGACCTTCAAAGACCAACAAAGATTATGGAGTGTGTGCTGTCTTCAAGGCAAGCCATACAATGTCGGAAGATATAATTTGGAGCTAGGCAAAGACTTTGTGTACTTCGCAATTTACTTCCAAGTAAACAGAACGAAAACCCTATACACTCATTGTTTCTTGGACCGAATAGGCAAATGGTTAGTAAAGCACTCTGTCGATGAACTAATTGAATGATCATCCTTGTCGTGGTCATGACACAGAAGCATAGTTAATCTCAAGAGCAGATGAAGAAGCTCTTATGATTGTTCAGCCAGAGAAAAGTTCTGCACTCAATATTTGATTCTGTTTGCGTTGGTGGAACTTGGATAAAATTCTTCCTTCCAGTCCGTCTCCTCGCGCAATTGAGGCCCCTTAAAAGCTCAGGCGCACATATGAGCAGACCAACTTCAATTTGGCGTGCGTAATTTTAGACGAAAGGGTCAAATTTTTGCCAGCTGGAGAGGTTTGTTGGCGGAGGCCTTGATCCATCATCGGCTGTATCGCTAACAGAAGAAGACGAATCACTGTCCAGGGTGAGCCTCGGCCTCAGCCAACAATTCTCTTCAGCTGGGACGATCTTTAGCTAATTTCGCACGCCAAGTTGGTTGAGGTCTTTCTCCACCTTAATGCATCACCGGCTTCGTGGTCGTTCTCTATTGCGTTGTTTCACTGGTTTGGAGCCGAATACTCCTAGAGCTGCGGCAGTGTGGTACTTGGGTTACATTTATGAAGCGATTTGTAAATATCAATGTTCGACCAAATGTACATGTAGAGAAAAAATAGAACCCCAGGTGGAAGTATATGTATAAGTATGTTATTGGTCTTACAATCTGCCGAATAATAATTGCACCACCTCTACACCTGCATAATGAATTGCACAAAATACTCATCCCATCTTCTTACCCGATGGATGTGTGTTCCTCTCAAAATGTGCATTGAGTAACTCTAAAGCCTGTGGCGTAAACGACGTTCTTCGCTTCCTCTTTTTAGACGGTTCCACGCCAATATAATCTGTCAAATGATTTTGGCCAGTTTTGTACCGATTCCAATGACTGAAAGTAAATAGAACAGCACGCTGTTGCATTTCATATAATCCCACAGTATGAAAAATAAAATAATACCTCTCTTCAGCTTCCTTCATCCAACGTTCAAGGACGGGCTTTATCTTTTGGGCACTCTTTGGAGTTATATCCAACTTTTCAAATCTATAAAAATGAAACGGGCACATTATAGAATATACGATGAGAGAGTTACTTATCGAAATAAAAAGAGACAACATGTTAATAAAACAAACTCAAACATTGTATGCGCATTATCAGTGCCAGGACATTGTCGTTTAACTAAAAGCGAATATTTTTTTCGTTTTAATTTTGAACAGCAAACAATAAAATATAAAAATGAAATTAAACCATTTTTTTCTTTCGGAAGAATTTGTACAATTTTGTAATAAACTTTTTGGCAATGCCCTGGCCAGTGATTTGTCTTTTTTTTCATAAATTAGCAGCACATACACATACATTTTTAAATTCATTAAAATCTAAATTAGTACAAAAAGAAACAAAAGAATTGATTTTAATTATTGCATTAAAACCCAATTAAGTCGGCCCAGTTCGTTTCTTTCTCGAAAATCTCCTCGTCTGATGTTGAAAAACAAACAAGAATGACTCCCAATCAATCCACTTAGTATTGCTTGCGAGTGTTAATTTTTTTTTGGTTCGGTTCTTCACACTGTCGTATGCCAGTGGTGCTGTTTCTTAAGAAGCAGACCACCAGCAAGATAACTACCTTCAGGTGGTGTTAATTATGTGCAACAAATGTGGATATATTTTTTCTCCTTTAGGTGCACATCCACGTATCCCTGAGCAGAGATTTACAAAAATACCTAATTTGCATGCATCTAAGAAATTGGATAACGAGGAGAAGGACGGATTTCTGAGACGGTAGACACGTCCCAAACTGGTTTACACTTAATTAGGCGCTTAATACAAACTCCTTCCCTTTTCTGACCTGCTTGTCGAATCATTATTATCAATCATTCTGTGTTTAGTTCAAGCAAGCAAACAAAATAAAATGCAAAAATTTATAGCTAAAAAATAAATAGTTTTGTTCATGAAAAAAAAGGGGTAAACTCTTAATTTGTTTTGAATTAATTGGAACGTACATATTTTGTTGTTGCGATGATAGCTGGGCGGCATACATCTGTGCAGCAAGAGCACTGTTGATAGTCCATTGTCGTCCACGATTGGAATGTTTTTTGAAATGGATTTTTGTTACATTTTAGATTCATTTCGTTTTGGTTTGTTTTTTTAAATGTTTGTTAAGCATATTTTTTTTCAAAATTCCGAAAAAGAAATAAAAAACAAAGGAAAAAATATAAGTATATAGCTTCTTTTGTAAATGTCCTGGCACTTAAAATGTAGGAAACATTAATATTCAAGGAGTGTGATACAAAATAATGTGCTGCTTAGCTTTAACTTAAAATAAATATTTTAAATCGGAAAAAATGCTGCTGTAGACTGTATCTAAAAGAAGTTCCTTAAATGCGGAGACACTAAGACTGTTCTGTATATGTTTGTTCTTGATAAATTGTATAAGCTAATATCCGGAATATTCATGTCTCTTAACAAATGTACTAAATCTTATGCTGTAGGCGATTATAGTTCTACCAGAAATTACTTACTCTGCCAAAGGTATTTAATAGAAAATATTCACGTATTTATTTGGATGCATATCTGATATCGAAAAGAAATTGGAGAGCTTAATTCTAGTCACTGAATGCATAGCACATTTTAGTTATGTTATAAAATATAGCACTATGTTCGATTTCCTATACGGAAGTTAACAAATGTTGTATTACTAGATGTCAGTCATAGGGTATGCTTGATAATTTATATACTTTTTTTCTTTGGTATATACTTTTACACATATTTCTTGTCAGTTTTTAACGCACTCTCAATTTTTGCATTTTCTGGGTTCTTTTGCAAGAGTGTCTGGGCACTGCATTTCAGTTCAACTGATTGGCACCATAGGTGTCCCAGAGGAACAACTATACCCAACTCGTTTTCGGCTGTTTTCAACTAATAGCTTGAGAATTCAGTTTGTGGAAGCACTCGGGCCAGGATGATATCGCCTGGCCGGAAAGATTTTTACATTTCAACGCGATCCATTTCAGTTGCACGATCTTCTACTTTGCGAAGGAGTCTTCTTGCATGTTCTTTCCAAAATGTGTTCTCCTATGCATATGATTGAACATTTTGCAAACTTTTGATTCACTCTGGCCGTAACGATATCTCCAGTGTTAGGAAGGAGGGCTCACTGTCGTATTAAAAGTATTCTTCTACAAGAACATAATTCAGTCATTCTAAGATGTGAACACGTCTCTGTTTTATTTCGCGTCTGTATCCTCGGTTATTCCTACAAATACTTAGAAAACTTATGTACACTAATTCATGCTCTAGCCTAGGTATTACAAAAACAAGTTAGTAAGAGAGATGGACGTAAGTGTAGTCCATAAAGACCCACAGAAGAAACTTGGTATTAATACACCTATCGTGGTAAAAGCCGAGGGGAACGTTTTACTAAAATGCACAACTTTGGATCGTTGAATACGTTCGAAGTGATCTGTTCACTTGTCGGTCGCGTGAACGCGTTTTGAGGCCATACAAACTTGTACATTTCACAAACGCAACAAATTCATTGCGTATTTGGGTGTTTGTTGTGAAAAAGTGGGTGAAAATGACTTCGACCTCGGATTTATCTTCGTTTTGAAAACATCCACACGACAAGAAAATGCTGCCGTGGGTTTTATCAAATATGAGAAATTAAGTAACACTTAATAAAGCGGATACAATTTTGAGTTTAAAAAAAAACTTCACCAAATCTTGCAGTTCGCCTATTTCTGTAAGAAGCTAATTCGTCCTCATTACAACTATAAACCCATTCTATCTCATTTGGGTTGCTCAATTCAAATTTGAGATATTTTCCAGCATTAATTGCTGTCACTTGTCACAACACACCTGTTTTTCGAATTCGAAATAGCCATCGGTATGGTAGTTTACCAGCCATTTGTACGTGAACATGAATCGAGTGATTGAAGGGAATCTCAGATACGCTGTGTCTTTCCTCTGAATAGAATCAATTTTAAATACAAAATAACCAGGAAATAGGTGACATCAGTAAACATCAGTATAAGTTTTCATTCAGGGGGATAACTTAAAATCAGAAAAAACACATAATGGAGCTCTATACTCTATTGAACTTTGTTCCTTGGATTGTTGGAGAGCAGTTTTTTGTCCATATTTATTTCTGCAAGAGTCTGCAATCACACGTGGACTTTTACGTACGTCAGCTAGGATGTTCAAGAAGAAGAGATTGTGAATATCAGATTACGAACCAAATTAATTTTTGTGACCATATAGAATGGGGTGTGGTGGCCCTCGACGGCCTAGGTTCGATTCCTGCTCAGAGCGACAAAAAAAATATAAAATTCGCTGTTTTCTTATCTCACTAGGCTAGTTTCGTGTGGTTATTTTCAAAATTAAAGCTAATAAACCTTTTTTCCGAAATTTTACAGGATATCAGTTGAATATCGAGCATTTCACAACATTTAATGATGCCATTGAAATACTCGACAGAAAATAATTTGTATGTATCATTAATTAAAATGTTTGCTGAAAATATAATTGTTGTGCCTTATGAACATAAAACAAGCGCTTGATTGAGATTGGTCAACGCATTCCTTAACGCGAAGCTATCGCACTGGCGTGCTGTGTTCTACAGAACTTTTAAGTACTTAGTTTCAATGATATATCAATCGCGATTGAATCTGAATTGAATAACAAGTGAAATGTTGTCCTAAACCTTGTTCGTATTTATTTTGAATGATTTGAACTGGCTTATGTTTTTACCATATTTTTTACATAACCTCCGTTTCAAATTGAAATGCTTTACCTAACAATACATGTGTCGTTTCATTTTTCCAATTTACATTATCATATCTCAACGCAATAGTACTTCTGGGGTAACATTTATACGTCACAACGGGATAGCCCATATCCTAAACATTAACCCAACGACGCGGAGACGCGTATTTTATATCTTCAGCTAAATTAATCAAAATAAATATAAATCTAAAATACTTAAATACTTAATAAAAGTGTATAAAAATAGAATAAATGTGTGTATGTTTTTTTTTATGATAAATTGAATAAATTCTCGGTTTATTTACAAAAGAATACTTTAACATAAATGCAACTGAAATGTATGTAAGTAATATTTAATTAAATTTATATTAATTTTGATCACACTCTACCTCACCTGCAAATGGCACTTTGACTATACGCTGGTCCTTCGGTCACCGATAGTGCCTGACCCACCTGTGTCTGCGTCAGTCCCAACGACAACCGTCTTAATTTAAATGCTTTGGCAAATTCTTTAATCTCATCCAAATCAATGCCATCAACAACATTGCTAGTGGCTTGATTGATGGTTTGTTCGTCTGAAAGGCATAGAAACGAAGGAGACCAGTGATTAAGCTTTCCTACTGCAACGGCGAAATATCTAATTTGCAAGGTGTACAACACCCACGTCAAAAGCACCACTAATTACAACTAATTACAAGTCGACCATTATCTTCATCACGGTGCGCACTGCAAGTAGCTGTAGTTGTACGTTTAATGGATAAAAAATTAGTTTATCCTGCAGACTTGATGCGGATATATGTATGTATAAGTTAAGGTAGGGTATTTACGGTAGAGGCGGTTAAGAAACGTCAGGAACACCACAAATAATTAGCTTAGTGCAACGTAATTGATGGCATAATGCATATTTAATTGCATAATCGAATATCGGTTGTTACTTGCTGTGTTCCCGTAATTAGTGCATATCCATATGTCAAACTTGGCAGAGGCAAACTTCGCAGACTTTTATTCTTGTACCAAAAGATTTGCCCTGAATCCCCGCCAAACTAGAATCACTGCATCGACGTGACAAAACGACGCATCCTCACCGGGGGCACACGGGGAAGGAAATGAACACTAAACACCTATCGGGGGATAATGCATTCTCTGCTGTGTATCCTGAATTATTAACTGACGTTACGATGACATGTCGGAGTTTTCTTTAAGGACGCACACATGCATCTATCCCCCTGCCTGTCCTTTTGCATTTCTACGAAAGATATCGGGTGGTTAATTTGCTCTTGCGATAGATGCAGTTTACCATCATTCAGAGTCGGATTTCATTAGAGCTGTAGAGATACAAGCATAGTGCCACTTCTGAAAGCCTATCAGTATGTATTAATTTGCCGAGGTGTCAGATTAGGCATTGTGCAGTGCAGAGTTAACTTTCGCTGTAGGTGTACTATGAAATTGTGTAACGATTCCAGGAAGGATTGGTTTGATATCCTTCCAAGTGAATTTGCAAATAAGCAAGTCAATTATTAAGTTTTCCTCTTAAGTCGTTAAATTAACCAAGCACATGCAAGCTGATGGAAAAACTTTACTCCATCCAATATTTTCGGTACCAACAAGTTGGAAAGCATGACAAAATTGAGAATGAGAGTGCACGAGAAAAGTTAGACGGCTTGGAAATGTGTCTCTCGATGGGTAGCGTGAAGTTTCACACGTTGATGGGCTGTCGTTGTTCCGATATTTCTGTTTGACAAGGTAATGTTCTTTTGGTGGTGTTTCAACTCTGAAGGTGTTTCACAGAGCATACAACAATGTTAATAATAATGGGATTTGTCACACAAATTCTGACTAGGGTTCCAGATGCCATAAGGGTGATCGTTAAATTAAGTTCAGTAAATTCGGCACCGATAATTTCAGTTTGGCATCACCGAAGAGTAAATCCAACATACACTGGAATTTGATTTGGAATAAGAGGATATCTCCGAACAAATTTCGGCAGGCAGACATGTGCCAACATCAGGCTCGAGTTCTTTACGACCCTGAATCGAAAAATGACACTGAAAGGTGTAGGACTGAGCTAGGTAGATTTAAGTTGTAATAGGCTACTGCTAGGCGTAGCTGTAAGGTTAGATTTAATTTATGACCATTAGCTTAGCTCTAGGAGCCCTCTCCCGGTTTCTTCGAATGGTATGACATAGGCTTTGAAGACGTTTCCTCCTCATCCTTCCTGTCTCTTATTCTCTTCTTAACTAGTTGCAGTCACGACACGCAAATAACAATTTGACTATTTTTTTTCACTAAACGTAGGTAGCTTCAATGGGTTGACTGGCTTCAATTCTTGAGGCAGTTACAGGATCCTTACGCAAAATATGCGAGCGATGACCAACTCCTGAGAGCACCGTTGTATTGATGATTTGCATCGTTTGCTTTGGATGCCTGAACTTATGCGATATTTTCGACACTTCCACAAACACGTTGTCCAACTAACACGGCTACACTACACGACGAATGTGTAGCCTCAAACTTTTGCACTTCTTATTGCCTGTCTAATAAGACGAGAATAACAACAGAAAATTGGAGTTAACGGTCTTGAAGCTGCGGTCACCGACTCCGAGTTTGGGTAGAAAATTTGCTAACTAGTGTTCTTGGTGCACCATGATTAAAATGGTGAGTTTAGTGAATAAATTGACAGTGACAGTTTGACGACTAATGACAGAGAGCGTTCACAAATGAAAATTTCAAGTCCCTATTCGAAAACCCTATAGATGGTGTACAAGGGAAAAAACCACCCGTCCAAATAATAAAGCTGTACCTACCCACCGCTTTGCGTGCTGCTACAAAAAGGCGCAATGATTAACGCGGACTACTATAATCAATGCCGTTGCATGAAATCAGAATTTGTCCAAATAATCTGTTTTTCAGACTAGTACTATTTTTGACTCAATGGCTAAGCATCCATGTAATAAAAAAAAGTGCCGAAAACCGAATCTTAATGACAGTCACAGTACAAACTTGAGATAAGCGACACGATTGAAGACATCCGAATCCCAAACCGACTACTTGAAGTCCTAAGAGCAAAGCACAGACTGATTTATAATCATTTCTCATCCTATCAAGAATTCCATAGTAATCGAAAATGGTGAAGGTTTGCATCGCTGAGTACGAATGAGGTGGAAATTTGTTTGTTTTTCCACGACAAACTATTTGCGAGTACGTAGAAGTTCGTACGTCTGTTCGGATTTTTGATAAAAATTGTGGACAATATTTACTCAAGTTTGACTTTATGGTAAGCGTACCGTCAGAAAATTCGGCTTCAACATGAGGCATGTGGATTGGCCTGTACGGGGGATAACATTCCTGGGTCGTAGAATTTAAGTAAAAGCACCATTTTCTATCTCTTACGAATAATTAAACAAATTTAAATAAAACAGATTCTTCTGTGATTCATTTAGACCGGTTTTGTCATGGATCACACTTAACTTACCTTACGGTGTATTTAATGCTTTTCGTATTTCTAATCCAACTTCAACTAATTTTTTTATATTTATAATCAACTTTATTGAACCAAATATGTAATGTTTTGGTTGATCACCTTTTGCCAATTTTTCGCTAAAGACATAATGCCATCACGGTAAAACTTTTGTGGTTTCTCGGCGAAAAACTGCGACAAGCACTTTTCATAGGCTTCTATTAAAGCCAACTTTTACCATTAAGGAAGTTCTGCCTTGACCGAAATAAATGGCAGCCCGATGGTGCAAGGACAAGGCTATATGGTAGATGCATCAAAACTACCCAGGCAAGCTCTTCCAGTTTTTGCCGAGTCATCAAAGATGTGTATGGTCTAGCGTTGCCCTGATGGAAGACGAAGCCCTTTGTGCTTATCAGTTCTGGCCGTTTTTTCGATTGCTTGCTTCAATTTCGTCAGTTGTTGACAGTAAAGTGAAGAATCAATCGTTCGACCATCCCAACAAACACTCAGCATATCCTGGCTTCGCGACCATTTGTTGAGCTTCACCACGCTTGCACCACTATGGTCGTATTTGATCCACTTTTCGTCTCCTGTTATCATTCGCTTCGGAAATGGTTCGATTTCATTTCGTTTCAGCAAGTAATCGCGGATGTTAATTGGGTTCATTAAATTCATCACAGACAATTCACGTGGTACCCAAACATCGAACTTCTTTTTGGAGCCAGCATTTTTTTAATTGTTCAAAACCGTTTGATAATGAATGTTTAGTTCCTTGGCAATGTCATGGCTGCTTATGTGACGGTCCTGGTCAATCTTTTCCATAATTTTATCGACCAGAGCGAGGTGCATTTTCACATCGAAATGTCCAGAACGGGAGCGAGCCAACCAATGTTGTGCTACAAGAACTGATACAGCATCGTCTGCGTAAACTTCACAAATTTCATTGGTGGCTTGCGTGGCATTCTTCCCTTTTTTATACAAACATTTCAAAATATAGCGAATTTCTTCATTATTTTCACTCAAAAATAATGAATTTGTGCAGTCGATAGGTTTTTTTCTAAAGCAATGGTAACGTAAATTTTGTAAAGTTTTTTGGTGTTGTAAAAGACGTAGATGTGGGCCTTTGGTGAAGGACGTAGATGTGGGCAAGATTTGCACCAAACTCCATTCAGAAAGTAAATGTCAGTCTCAATCCGGCTTCAATGAATCACCCTATATAGCCTAGGTCAGATCCACCTCAAGCTATTGGTTTTATTCTAAGAAATATCAGTTCAACTAGCTAGAGGGACACATTCTATTCCTTGCGAAAAAAAATCAAATTATGGGTTGAAGATATAATTTGAAAACGAATCGGACATTAACACAAATACAAATTGCTCTCAAACAAACAAAAAAGATTGAGGAATAAACACAGTTGTGAGGAGGTTACAATCGCAGATTTTTTTGACACCCGCAGAGCCTCGAAGAAAGTGCTGCACAGTTGTTTTTAACATCAGGAACATTCTAAAATTCGCAGGAACCTCTTCAATTAACAAAACTGTATTCGGTGCCTAGTGATATTAGCGAGCAGTAGGTACAAACGAATCAAGTATAAGAAGAAACGATGAAAGACCCGTTCTTTTACCATTTCAACATTAGACCGCAATTTCGTAAGAATGAAATTAGTTGCGTATACATGTTATGAGTTCATAGCATCAATGGGTGTTGCCAGTGCGATTATTAATTCTTTTAATTCGCACAAGTTTTCCGCGCAGATCCTGCAGTGGATTCAGGAGTATACAAAAATTAAGTTCAAACTAGCAAAACTCCGAAAGCGTATCTACGAAAGCGGGACCGCAAAAGATTATTTACCAGCCAGCCAACCGTCTTTCATAGACAGACGGATACTTTAGACACATGGACACATGAAGAGTATCGACGCGAAAGGACCCTGTAACGTTATACATTTTCATAACTTTTTAATGAAAAATATCGCTTTCACTTGGAACAATGACTCACATTCATTGGAATTAATTAAAAGAAAAAGATACAACAGAAATTGACACTGCTCTGGCAAAGGTACATATGTACCTTGAACCCGTAAGTCGTATCGTATTAATCCGCTGCGAGGGAGGGACGAAAAAATCGAAAAAGGAAGAACAAAAAAAGACTTACTTGGCGAATCTACTAGCAAATCACCGCCTGAGCCATCAGTGCCATTCGGTGAGATTTGTTGCTGCTGCTGGTTTTGCTGCATCCCCGACGACGATGATGAAGGACTCATTTTTAACGAATTCCCACTAGAATGCAGATGCTGATGGAGGCCGCCAACATGTAGGGGATGATGGGAGTTCTGCTGGTGGTGCGACGAAGAGGACTGGTGATGAGGCGACGGTGAAGACGATTGGGCTGTACTTGGACCATGGGATTTTGTTATCGTTAGTTCACCATTGGTTGATGTAAGTCTGTTGTCATGGATGCATGAAATTAGAAGGAAAAGAGTGGAAAGTGCCCACACGCACACGCAAACGCAAACGCACATGGACAAGACAAAACAGGGGATAAGTAAGACTAATTCGAAAGATTGACTTTTGGTTTTGTCGAAACAGACGGGCAGCTCACCTATTGATGCTACTAAGTACACTGGATGCGGATGCTTGCTGTTGCTGCTGCTGTTCCCGGGACTGATGCTGCATGCTCGACGGAGATGGGGTTGATATGGATGTTAGATGCTGACTGCTACTTGGCGAATGACTCCTGAACAATTGAGAGCTCAGCGGAGAGGAGGAGTAATGATTGCTCGAGGACGCACAGTGAACGCCGCTAGCACTGCTACTCAATGCCATTAGTGCGGGGGATACGGGTGATTTCTCTGCCTGCTGGTGACTTAGATTAATTCCTGCGGGACATTCACGTTTGGGGCTTTGTTTCATATGATGGGCCATGCTGGCCTGCGGATTTACTGTTGGCGGCTGCGGTGACATTGACGGCGACCTTCGGCACGGAGATGCTGAATTGTAGTGTCGTAGTGGCGGCGATGGCGATTGACATTCCTGCAGTGACTTGATCGAACCCGGTTCCAGCTTTGGCGAAAGGTGATGATTGTCAGTCGATTGGTGGAGGTGCAGATGTGACAGCTGATGACCGGAACGATGTGCAACTGATTGTTGATCCCGCTGCTGTTCCTGTTTCAACTGTTGCATATGAAAAGACTTAGCTGCTGCTGCCGCAGCTGCCGCCGCAGCCGCATGATGGTGGTGATGGTGGTGTTGGACGTCTGCAGCATTTGCCAAGTGGTTTGCAGCAGCCGCTGCGAATAGTTCGGGATGCAGAGCGGCTAATAGTTGCTGAACACCATTTGAGAATAGATTTGGTTTGAGTATGCTCTGTGGAGGAGGTGGCGGGGGCAAAGGTGTCGCGAAGGGTCCACTGCTGAAGTTCTGAGCAAATTGCTCACTCGTGTTGATTTGTTGACTCACAGGGATGGTTAAAATGGTTTGAACTGCAATTCCTGCAAAAAAGAGACACAACCGATTTTATTAATTATGCAACGTTTAGCTATTATCCTGCGTCGCACCTTGTGCCGTTGGTATTAACAATTGTGCCCCTTGGACACCTTGAACTAATTGTCCTGATGCCAAAATTAATTGTGGCATTTGTGCACTAGCGCTTGGCGGGCTACAACCGCCTGCAATTAAATTGCTGGCCACAGGTGAGCCCCCCAATCCAACACCCAGTTCGCCACCATGGGGAGGAGGCGACGCTATCGGTACGGATGTAGATATAGATAATGACGAAATGGGTAACGTGGATGATGACGACGATGTAGATGTTGATCCGACCGGACCATGGGGCTTATTATTATTGATACTGTTAGTCAGGCCAGTTGATGATGATAAACTTGCTGTCGCTGCTGCTGATGTTGTTGAGCCGATGCTCAAATTCAAAGGTGAATTTAAAGCTACTGCAGATGAGATACCGGCTAATCCCTGAAGGCCCGCAAGTGCTGCAGCAACCGGAGGAACGACAACCGTTGAATTCGTTTGCTGGTGGTGATGGTGATGGTGCTGGTGCTGCTGTTGTTGCTGCTGCTGCTGCTGTTGTTGCTGGTGGTGATGATGTTGCAGGGTTGCTAAATTTTGTAACTTTTGCAAATTTATCATGTCTTGCACTGCGCCACATGTGAAAGAAGAACATAGAAAAGTATGAAACATTAGAATAAAAACGACGTTTGTGGTTTCAATTGCAATGCTCCAGCATATGAAATACTTGAGAGAGCAGTCATCGTCGATAAGTCATTTAAAGGCCAATTTGAGCATGAACCTTTTTTAATCGTTTTGCCTCGAAGTGACTGCATCTCTCTCTATGCTGGAGGGGTATTTTTGTTCAAATTCCTTAAAAGATGCGCAAATTGGACATCGATATGTACTCACTAGTTCCGTTTAGATGGACATGTGCGGCGGCGGCAGCTGCTAACGCTGATGTGTCTGTTTGCTCATGCGGTAGCGGCAGACACTCCGGTGTGCTTCCTGAACGGGCATTGTTCACATTGTTCGCCAGGTTCTTGTAGAAATCAATGTCTTTTAACGAATGAGTGGCAGGTGGTGAGTCTTTTTGATTAGTCATTTCCTTATCATACTCCTGAAAGTAATAAGAGAGAAGTGATTGAATTATATGTGACAAACTTTGGACTTTCATACGACGATATTCACGTCGAAAATGACGGACATTTGAAGGGAAATAAAAAATAATAATATAGGTACAGATAGTTCTATTCATCGGCCTAGAATGCGAATTCAAGTGCGTGACAGCGCAAGTTCAAGTTGATCAGTTGGTCGATTTGGTTAACTTAGGACTCGTTTCTACGTACGAGCTTTGGTCCCGTTTGTGTTGACGGGTTCTGCAGGAGAAGATTCAATCACGAAGTGTACGGGCTGTACAGCGACATGAGCCTAGTTAAGCGTCTACGGATCCAACGGTGACTAGGTCATGTAGAGCGTATGGACACCACAGCTCCGGCCCGAAGAATCTTCGAATCCGAACCTGTCGGGCAACGCAACAGAGGACGTCCGCGTTTAAGGTGGCGCACGCAAGTGGAGAAGGACCTCAACCAACTTGGTGTGCGAGACTGGAGACAGCTAGCAAGAGATCGCGCTAGTTGGAGAGGCATGTTGGTTAAGGCCCAGGTCCACCCCAGACTGTAGCGCCACACATAAAAGAAGAAGGACTTAAAGAGATTCGGCTGGCAGTTGTGAGTGAGAGATCTTCACTTTGGCTCCCACGAATTCCATTTCAGTAAATTATTACATTGAGAGTGTCTTGATATAGCCAACGTGATAGCCAACTCTAGCTTTGATATTCCTGACAAATTCGTCTGAAGAGTATAACGACGGAGAAGACTGATTCATCAAGCTCACCGAGTTCTTGTTAGATAGATAGACGAACTATGTCGGCTCGGCGGCAAACAGTGTAACCAACATTAGCAGCTGTTCAAGAGGCAATTCAGTTACTATCTCTATCTTTCTCTCGGTGGAACAAAATTGACTGTATAATCTTGCTCATCCCCGTTTTGTTCTACGGCGCAGTGACATGGAATGTAGCCAAATCCAGAGTCATGTGCTTATCCAGAGTATAATTCTGGACGCGATTGATGGTCCTGTTCGCGTTGATGGCACAAGAAGCAACATGTACAAATTGTATGAGCCTTACAGTGAGCTAAGGCGGCTTTGTGTGTGAAATTGAAAACAGCTGGTGGTGGCAGGAGAGGCATGTTGCTTGAAGCCCAAGTAACAACAACAGCCAAAGTAAGACGAACAGAGATATGTCTGTGTGTTCATACGCACAAACTCTAATTACAAAATCGAGTAAAAGCCCATCAATATTTGACTTAGGGGGACTTATGGTAAGGCCAGATTCTCATATTCATGCCGACATAGGCCAGATTGATTAGACTGGAGACTCGCTTTAGGCTGACTGGTTAGATTCAAGGGGACAGTCATTTAGGAAATGTGTTCAACTTCCATGCGCTCCTGACTGAAGACTATTTTAATAAACTGCGCTTGGAACCCACTGTGAGTAAGTCAAGACAATGTCTAGCAAATAGTTACGCACATTTAATTTTTTGTAGACTGCAACCGGACAGTTTATTTGAATGTCTAAGAAAAGTCGAGTCGATTTTATTAGAAACCCAATGATACTTCTAATGTTCATATTGGTTGCACACTGCATACTGCACACTGATACCACGAGACCCACCTCTGGTAGTCAAATAATTAAATGATTCTCAACGTAATGCATTTCGCCTTTGAATTCAACAAAAGGTTAATTAAGGCTTCAAACATTTACCCCTGACTTATTCACTCATGAGGTCGTGCCTGCCATAAGCAGTGAGTAAAAATAACATTCACCTTCTCACGTATGCAAATATGATACATTCATACAGTCACTGGGATATGTGTACATGTAGCAACACCGATGACATTCTTCCACCCTTTACATGACGCCCCCACCAAGCACAGTGCCAGGAAAACAAACCAACAACAGCATCACATTGCGAATTCTTAATCGAACTCAACATTCAACACCACCGTCCATCTGTTAACAATAGAACTCATTTGGAAACTTCATTATGTCAACGATGTAAATCGATGAATGCATATGTTATGGCACATTTTTTTCCACCGTACTCGTTGCCACCGTTACCGCTACCACTGCCACCGTCACCGCCACCGCCAATTCCACAACCGCTTCTGCTTGTATAAAACCTTCATCCATCCGGTACGCGCTGCTTGTGGCTAGGACACTATGTGGTGTATCAGGACATGTAGACGCCAAATTGAATGATCATCGTTTAAGTTGTGTCCTTGGTTACTACATGCTATAGTGAAATGCAATAAGCCAGACAGGAGAACGAGACGGCGGCAGCAATGTGTGGATAAATTAACAAGGGCTGCTTCGAATGCTGCAGAAAAATAGCATATTTATGTGTATTAACTGATTAAGAAAAATTATGTGACTGGGCTTCTCTTATTTATGTGTGAATGAATTTAAATCTGTTAATGTCAATGGCATTCAATAGGTGCGGTTTCAATGGACTGAAAATTAACGAAGAAGGCAGAGTTCATATGGGGCTATTTATATTACAGAACACAGGGAGCCGGACTTGAGTCCTATCCTACAAGGCCAAGCTTTCTTGGTTCCGCGATGTGTTAATCTTAACCCTAGAGTTTCAGCCTCTCTATACTTCTTGAACAACAAAATTTGGATTAGAAGAACCTTTTTATAGAGCATGCTTCTGGCCACAATGTCAACATCAACAAAGTAAAGTAAGAACGGTTTCCTAGTGCGATTTTCCATCGGGCCCTCCACTCAGATATTCTCATTTGTCGAGTTTACAAGTTGAGTGAGTAAGTGATGCAAAATTTGCTACCAATTTCTAAATTTGCCTTTGTCATACGGAGGATTGCACAATGATAGCACAATCTAAGACCCGAAGAATCCTTATACCAAAAGCAAAAAGCTAGCACACCCCTTCGACACAAATAAGGGATATTTATTCTAATCTACGTGCTATAAAATATGTGATTGTACTAGGTCTCAACCAACAACCCCAATTACCAGGGTAGCTGCCTCCAATTTTACGCCCTCTTCGTGCATCTGGCTCGGTGTCAAGGACTCTTTAGGTCGCAGTAAGGCAGCTGGGAGTGAATAAGCGCCTTACGTAAATGTATCGTTAGTTTTTAACTCTGCAGAAGGACATCTGCATCTACAAGAAGAGCAATATCGATTATCGCACGAAAAAGGTAGAACATCATCCTAGAAATTACCAAGGATGCCCTCATATAGCTTGTTCTTACATTCTTTCCATTTAAAAATATAACTTGATGTACTGGTGTCGCAAATTACACTAATGACAAGTTTCCTAAAGAAGGTTTAACCTTAGGATCAGCTGAACCTTAATCCGATTCCATATCTTTTTCCAAATTCAAGACAAGCAAGCACTGTACATTATGTATGTTGATTGGATACAATGTATTAGAGCTTCTGATGTATTTTCTATGCTTCTTAGTCTTAAAACGCTTTTGGTGCATTTGTAGCGCGTCCTTGCTGTATACATTGCAAATAATTTGAGTACCATTAAAAAACACAAAATTTCGGAGAGATTAAAATTCGAGAGAGCAAACAATTTGTCTGCGGTGCACAACTACGGCTTAAACCGCAGTATGTACTCTCACTCTTCTTTGTATGGTGTAACGGTCCGGGGTGAACCTTGGTCTCAACCAACATTCAAAGGTTCTTCGGGCCGAAGCTGAGTGGTTCATACGCTCTACATGGCCCAGCCACCGTAGTCGTTGGATTCGTAGACACCTAACTGGGTTTATGTCCCTGAACAGCCCGTACAGTTCGAGGTTGAATCTTCTCCTTCAGGGGGCATGCAGAACTTTTCTCTCAAAGACGCCAATGACTTCTGCAACCGCTTTCGAGATTATCCATGCCTCCGCGACTTATAGCAGGACTGGGATTATCGGTGTCTTATATAGAGTCAACGTGGACCTTCGAGAGAGTCTTCTATTACTCAATTGCCTCTGGTGCCCAAAGAAACGGCGGTTGGCAATAGTTATCCTACGCTTGATCTCGGTACTGATGTTATTAGGTATGTAGTGTTATTCCGGTGCCGCGGTAAGTGAACTACCGCGAAGTTGTAGCTGCCCATTGTGACGCTATGTCCAAGACGTCGATGTTGGACAGCATATACTTTGTTTTGCTCTGATTCACCGCCAGACTCATTTTAGCCGCTCGAATGTTAGCAAATGCCTCATTGACGGCTCGCCGAGTACTGCCAATCGCGTGTGCTAACGGACTTCTCGAAGATCGTATCTCCAGTGTTGGCGTTTGAGTTTTGAACAATCGTCTGTAGGACGATGTAGGATTTCCTCATGTCGCTTACGACAATTTGATGTCTCGGTTCAATGCAATCCTCGATTGGAGTTTGGAGTAAGCATTTCAATCGTGCACTCTATGGCGGTTGACTGAGCTCTCATGTACTCTTAGCCAATTTGAACCTTTCGGCTTTTTCATTGATACATAATAAGACATTTGAAATTTTATAATTGACAACATTGTAAACCTTGAAAGCATTGTACATCCGTTGGCGCCTATTGTTGAGCCAACCGCTATTTCGCTAGCTTAAGCTTTTAGGATATAAGACCAATTGTATAATTTTTGTTCAAGTAAATTGAATTGAACTGAATTGGTTCGGGTAGCCAATGGAGACCGAGATCCGTTCCGATGCAACCCCTAGTAAAAGTACCGTTCTTTAGCACACTCTGTCCTATCTCGAGCAGAGACCGTTCTACTGAACAGGAGGAGATCCCCGTGACTGCGAGCCACTAACTGTTCAAGTGTATAGTATGTACATTCATAAAAGTTCAGACTGTTGCCACTATGAACCTGAAAATGATCGATATCCTTGCTACATAGTTGGCAGAGGTAATCATTTCTTTTTTGTCGAATTTGAAGCAATTATTGAAAAAGAACAATTTGATAACTTCCGTATTGGTGACGGCTTTGGCTAATCAAATTTAATTATCTACCGTGTAGAAATGTGTAACAGAACAAACACAGTTTCAGAATGACCCAAGACATTGAAATGTCGAGTTTGCAATAGAGTCATGTGTCTAATGTTCAAAATTTCAATCATTTTAATCTAACTGGGACTATGAGGACTATGAGGACTACCAACGACTTGCGCACACCTTTTTGCATGTTCGGTTGTGTGCATTAACCTGATCCTGAGAGTTGTGAGAGTGCACCCGGCAACACTGACATTTTGACCGAAAAATCTTTGCAGTGGTTAGCAAGTTTCTGGTGGATTTTATGGCTTATCTTCCCATTTTCACAGCGGCCATATTGGGCCTACAAACGACTGCGACTGCATGTTCTGGTGTTAATACTAACCGATCCTGAGAGTATGGATTGCATCCGGCAACATTGAGTTTTTGTCTGAAAAGTATTAGCAGTGGTTAGTAGGGCTTTTCTGATGGACAATGAAGATAGCCATGAATTATCTTTCAATTGCCGCAGCGGCTATATTAGCCCTACCAACGACTTGCGAGCATCTGTTTCCATGTTTTCTTAAGTATATTTATCGATTCTGAGGCGTTGGAAAGCATTTCACTACATCAAACATATCAATCAAAATTACAAGGGCCTCATAAAATTTTATCACCACGAGTTAATCTTCCAAGTTGCCACTGCTAGATCAGGCTATCCTCGTCCCCAACAACTGAACAACAAAAAATAATACAATTTGTAGAAATTGAAGAAATCGTGTGCTTTACAAGACACTAGTACTACGACCATACAGACAAATTGCAACCATTTCAATGCTCGGATATTGGACTCTAGATGGGATTCCTTGAAAGTCTTTCCTTTTACAGATGTCCTGTTTATTATCTTGAATCCTTCTCGGGCAAGATTTGGCCTGTCGATTGGTACGCGTTCCATACTTCCTTTCACCTGGCACCATTTTCCGCAGATGCCTTCACAAAGCATAGATCAAAAATGCCATCCATCTCTAATACTCCACCTAATCGTGGTAGCCTCGTCTGACTTCAACAGCACAATCACAACTAATTAGATTATTTTAATTAAGCGCTTCATAATGAAAGTAGTATATGCAATTACAACCGAGGATAGTGGCGTTATTATCATTATACGACGGTTTCACTTTCCTTCTCGTCGAACCGCCCAAGTACAATGTATCTCATCTGTAGCCTCCTGTTGCGTGTGTTATTGTACGAGTATCTCTGCCGCATTTAAACTCATTATGATAAGCACTGTGGTAGAACGATTCCACCTCCTGCTACTCCCCCTCATCGTCACACTCTCAAGTGAAATTCTATATGAAAGTTGGTGGTAGTACACATATATATGCAGACAATCATGTTTGCATGAGTACTGGCCCGCTTCCGGCTATCGTTTGCGTTTACCGTGTACCATGCTCTAACAATACAATATTCCGTTGGCGTATTATAACGTCAGCGTTGTATTTATCTTGTCACCATGTTGATAACATGTGAACGAGATGACTATTTACAGTCATTTCAGAACACATGTAACACATAATGAATTACGGAGATAATTTAATGAAAATCCGTTTTAATTCATTGTGTGACGTTGGAAATGTACCATCAGTCGTACAGACAGTCGAGGTCCTCCTTACTGAATGCGAGTGTGTGCCCGAGTATATGATTCGTTTATTATTAATTGGATGTGTTATTGATGATGGCGAGTTTGTTAATTAGGCAACCAATTTAAATAATTGAAAGTGGTCATTTAAAAAATAAAATCATTCTTCGTTTATGATAAAAAAATAATACAATAACTGAAATGTGATTTTCGTTTTTCGACTTTTGTATCGTACATTTAATGCTGACAAGACAAATTACGTTATAATGACGACATTCATGCGTACGGACTGGTTTCAATGGACGTGGGTTCATCGAAGAATCGTAATGTCATGAGTGAATATAATGAAGAAATTCGCTATATTTTGAAATTTGAAGAATGCCACGCAAGCCACAAATGAAATTTTTGAATTTTACGGAGACGATGCTGTATCAGTTCAGATAGCACGACAATAGTGCGCTCGCTTCCGTTGTGGAAATTTCGATGTGAAAATGCACCTCGCTCTGGTCGATGCGATTATGGAAAAGATTGACCAGGACCGTCACATAAGCAGTCATGACATCACCAAGGAACTAAATATTCCTCATCAAACGGGTTTGGATTTTTTGTCCAATGAAAAAAACTGAGTTGGAGTTTGATTAGAAATACGAAAAGACACTTTTCGACTACCTATTATAATAAAAAAATAACAATACGAGCTACAGCCCGTGTATGTTCAGACCTAGCTTCTCAGCAACCATTCGTGTTGCATTTTGTATTTTTTGGTATCAAAATAAAAATGTATTTATATTTTTCATGCCTGAAACTTCACATCCTTCGCATTGTTAGTTTGTGAAACTGAACACAGCCCCCTTTGTAATAATGAATAGATATTCATTCATATTAATGTTCATTACTCTTCCAAAGTATTGGTAACAAATAAAAAAAAGGCAAATTATTGTAAATGCAAATTGCAAGGCACCCCACAGTCTGGGGTTGAAGTTCTCTTTGTTAATGACTAGACAAAGAGACTGTTGTACAACGGCCAACTAGACCTAATGCGTCCTATGCTCACTTTTAGCTGTCCAGTGTGGTTCAACGTGATTTTAGAGTGCTTGCCTTAAGATAGCGTTTCCAGAGAATCTCTCTTAAAGAGGACATGTCCTCTTCTTTGGCGTTGATCTTATATGTACTCACTTTTTTCATCTGTATCATTTTTGTTCTCTTTATTTTTCTGCGTTTACTTTTGTCCTCTTTTTTCATAATTTATTACTAAATTACAAAACGACTATGTACTTTTTATAATTACCTAAGTATTTATTACATGATAAATGTACAGCGTTTTCAGCCGACAATTGTAACACGAACTTCGGAGGTGTGAATAGGACAGGGCTTAATAAGGTTTCCAAAGACTCAAATCCAATATCGGTAGAGAACTGTTAGGAATTGGTTGTCGAGTTCATATAATTTCAAATGCAGCCAATTTTGGTTTTGATTCTTTACCAATAGGTATCGAAATCATTATTATAAAAATATACAACTATTTTTCTATATATACTGAGAGAACTGAGAAGTTGAACGATTTTTGCATAACAATGGATTTGGAGTTTAAGGATTTGCTTCGGCATTGCTCGTTGGTTTTCGTTATACCCTGGTATTAACAGAGTGTTGCAAGTATTTCCGGCACTAAAAGTTTTATTTTGTCCAACGAAAACTGTCCAGTTCTTTTGAGAACTCTTTTGATTCAAAATTATCAGAAGATTTCTTGTTTCTTACTCATTTTTTAACATTTGTATTTTTTTAAAACGAAAGGAATGAAAAAAGAGAAAAACTCACTTCTGGAAATATCGGCTACATTGCAATCCATTAAGACTTTAATTAAAAGTAGATTGGACCAGCAAGGGGTAAACCTTACCAAAAAATCCATTCTGTCGGATGCACGTCGGCGTGGCTTTCAATGCGAAGTGAAGTCTTTTCGACATGCCTGTTTCAAATGTTATAGTAAGGGCTATACATTTTTAGATAAATGGACAGTCTAATTTGAAGAGTTGAATGCATTTCATTGGATGAGTTAAAGCGATGTTCCAATTTGGTCCGATGTTGAAAAAACGATCAACTACCACACTACCTAACATATTTTTAGCAGATTTGTAATTTGCAAATAAATTTCTGCCTCGCAATATGGACATTCTACCTAAAGACTTTCGCCTGTACAGAGGGGCAGAGTCCCATTACAGAAAATTCTACAGCAATGGTGTTCTATACAAGAGCGCGAAACTGATACGAGGGAACAACTTCCTGTTGAATTTGATTTGTGGTCATACTTCAAGAGCGATGATCACGAGCGATAACTTGATCACTGAAGACAGGCATTATATTTTTTTTCCAATTTGGCGATTATAGAGTCAAAGATTTAAAAATTTGGCCATTTGCACTTTTGATTTGTTTATTTCTCTATTTGAAACCTGATAACCCTGTCTATACGTTTTGTGGACCTACAATTTTATGCCGAAATACGGCCAAGTTAAAGAACCATTTTCTAGACAGAAGTACTCCTTGAGCATTGTCAGTGACTCGAAAGAGTTGGGGTCCTGAGAATAATTTTTGTCGCATTGACCAGGGATCGAACCTAAAAGTCGAGGTTTAAGTGGGTATGGATCGACGGACATACCCACAAGGCCACAGGGCACCACATAACAAAGAAACCTCTTATCTAATCAAATATTATAACATACAAATAATAGGATACAGATTGTCTATGAACATGGCACAATTGAATTAAGATAGTATTAGCTTAGAGTACCCGTATGGGGTCAATAGGTTTACGATTTAGCATTTGTGTCAAGCATCTAGGTAAATGAGTTAAATAATAAAACAAAAATCAAGTCTTCGATACTACCTTGCACGAGGTGGCGCACACAAGTGGAGAAGGACCTCAACCAGCTTGGTGTACGCAGCTGGCGAAAGATCGCGCTGGCTGGAAAGGCACGGTGGTTAAGGCCCAGGTTCAGCCCGGACTGTAGCGCCATTCAAACGAGAATAAAAAAAATTATTAGATATAGAGTTATTCATAGAACTCCATACACGTACTAGTACTGTTTCCAAGCCCAATCGAAGAAGTTCCATGACTAAAATCCCTGCACGAGCGTAGGCCAGGCCAGGCTACTCTCTGAAATTCGACGACTTGTCAGATTTTTGAATACACATACATTTCCACCGTTGTTTCTTTTGTTACAACAATCATGGCAGGTTTTACAGCACACGAATTTGAAATAAATTTTCTAGGCAACGGCAACAAACTTTACAGCGATATGGACACCGAGTTGAGAGGTCATAGCTGACGAATGAGACCAAACACTAAAATAATAATGATATGGAACTCAAATTAGAGGATTATTTGCAGCTAAATACCTTCCAGATATCAACTTGATCAAACTTTGGGATTTGCTAAAACATTCGCAAAAGCAATTTTGGAGCTCAGTGGCTGTACTACTTCTGCGGTTGTTTGCTGCGCAGCCTGTTTGGACACCGAAACTCTTTCCCAAATGTGGCGCATTAAATTGAGTAATTTTTAGCCGAAAGCAAGTATGGATAATCTGACTTTTTTAAAAACTGTACTTTGCCGCTTTTTATTTCCTTCCCAATCAATCAAACTATCAATTTATTGAATTCCCCTCATGTATTGCAGTTTTTGTATGAAAAGTTTTTGGCGCAGTCTTGGATTTTCTCCGTTCTTCTCATAACTCTCATGCACTCTTATTTTCTCACATTTCCACAGCCGTTCTTATAGAACCAAAGTTAAGCAATTGTGCGTTACGAGGGTGGTTCATCTAAATTTGCATTCTAATTGTCGCAGTATGTGCTTATGTGTATGAATATGCTCACATGTAAGCTACAAAATAACCAAAAACATTAGTGTTTTATAACTTTATACAGAAAAAAAAACACTGGGTACCTAAAAGTAAATCATTTATCGTTGATTAATGCCCAGTTCCACCGCGGACTGTAGCGAGAAACAAAGAAGAAGAAGATACACAAATTATTTATTATCTACTTTAGATGATCCAACTCACATTGCCTACACAATTCTATGCATTTAAATCATTCTCTCTAATTGTGTCTTCAAGCAAAACCAACGAAACCAACCCTTATCCCACATACTTCGTCAATATGTACATACTTAGCAAACACACAAAAAACTCATATCCACCCTCGATTCGAAAATGCAGAAATTAAAAATAATCAACAACAAAACGACAATGTACAATCTATACTCCTTTTCATGATTCATCGACCATCGTTAAATCGACAATTCCTACTCATTATGCACACCATCACCTTTGTGCGTACGCCAAGTGAAGGTCCCTTTTGCGTGTTCACCCTCTATGCCCGTTGTGGAGCACTGTCAGAAGCCGTTTCTGCTGCTTTCCATCGTAATAATTATTAACGCGACCTCGAAACAAAATGAAGCAAAAAAAAGAAAAACAACCAATCTCCATCCCACATCAGCATTCCACTGAACGAAGTGAGCATTTTGTACCACCCCTTCGGTAGATTGAACCGCACCAGAAAAAAAAGGGATAAGATTGGAAGAAAAACAAAAATGTTTCCGCAAAACCCTCTTACCAGCAAAGCACTGCTACAACCACGTTTATATTTATTTTCATATTAGTGTGCGTTTTTTTTTTGTTTATACTCGATTCTAGTTAACAATTCTCAATCACATTTAATTGCTCATTTTTAAATTTGAGTCTTTTTTTTGTGTGTGGGTGTGGTTTTCTCCGCCACAACCCTCGCAACCAACGCAACCAACAGAACAGCATCTGCGGGATGCGCACATGCACCGAAATGCATGTGGATGCTAGCCGAAAGGAAAAAAATAACACAATTCCCCCTGAAATAATTTTAGAGTTTTTTAGTAGTTGTTTACGTACATATGTACGTGTTTTCGCGCGAAATTTATTACAGCACATATTCCCAAGGACGCACACGAACGTGGCCCTGTCCCACCTTCAAGTCCCTATCGTGCAAATGCGATATAAAAACGAAAATGGAAGGCAAATAAAGCATCCAAAAGCAACCGAAAGAGCACCCAATCGCCTTTCATCTGGTACCATGGGTCCTAAAAAACAATCCGAATAAAAATTCGTAACTGCAAGGAGGAAGCAAGGAATCGTCATGCCCGAGCAGCAGTCCGCAAAAAGAAAACAAAACGCTTTTGCGAAAACAAAACAACAAAACAAAATACAAAAAAAATTCCCGAAATCAACTTCGTTTACACCCCTTTTTCGATGAAATGCATCGATGTACAACTCCACACCGGAAGTTTACGTACACCTCTTCTACGGAAGAGATCGAAAAAGCCACCCCTCTTTTGGAAAAATGACAAAAAAATTCTGTTTTTAGTGAGAGCTGGGGTAAAGTGAGATGGGAGATATATGAATCGACGGGATTCAAAAAAGGGAAAGTAAACTTTTGACAGGAAAAAAAATTCACTTCGTAGTATTTTTTTCGCTGCAAACTTGTTGTTTTCATTTTTTCCATAGGGTGGATGCGCGGTGCTAAATATAATGGGGGTATGTGCAAGTGGTGGTCCACTCTTGGGATTTTGCAAGCTGAGGCTTAAGTGGATTATGATCTGAGGCTGAACGGGTGCAGAAAGCTCAACTGAATACTATGTTATGTTGTTGGTGTTATCAACTTAATTTGTATCTAGAACCAGCATACTTGTCTATGCAAGTGTTCGTTAAAACCACTTGTTGGTGCAGTTTCTACAACAATGTTCAAATCAAGTGAAAAATTGGCTGGACACGTTTTTGATAAGTGATTGTTCTGAATCACTTCTGTAGACTTCTTGAGACTGAAAGTATATTTGCAGATGATTTTGCCGTTTGTGTACAATTTTACAGATTACACGCCCATGTGTCAGCAGATTAACCTTAAAATCCAACAGCAGTTCCGTGGCTGGTATCTCCCATAGTCAACATCTTGTTGATTCATTTCGCTTTTATTTGCTTTATGTTAGGGCATATAACATTAGGTTTATGCAATTAACAAATAATAAAATGTTCAGATACCAGCCACACCAGTTTGTTGTCAACACTCGCCGTTGAAAGTCAATAGTGAAGAAAGAACGCATATGCTCGGGGTAAGTGAACAGTCGAATAGCATTTATGCATGTGGTGCTATATATACATACATTTTCAATCGTCGACTTTCAGCGAATGGCGAGCCTAGTTTCTTTAATTTGTATTACTCGAAGATAGTTTGGTGGCTATAAAAACAGACGGCATTGTCACTTATAAATCATTCTATTGGAGGGTGGCGCAGTTAACGTAGACATGACCTGATATTCTAATTGCGCCATTGTGAAAGCTTTACCGGCGCCTTATGAATATGGGAAACGAGGTGATATTAAGGCAAATGAGGATAAAACCTATTTAAAACTATCGAAAAGGAGTAAATCCAGTGATGATCGACAGCTAACATTTTTGAGGTTGTGAAGTTATTGCGATTTTATACCGCACGGTCCCAACGTGCGGAAGTGGAAGCTTTCTAAAGATCTAAATGTCAACGAAGACAAAACAATATACATGCTATCGAGCAAAACACGATCCGCCACACACCTAGGCCAAAACGTTAGAATCGACAGCTACAATTCGAGGTAGCAAAAAGGAAAGTATAAAAAAGGGAGTATAAAGGAATTTGACTACCTCTGGGGCAAATGCAAACTCCACGAATGGCATCTTAGTTGAGATCCGACGTAGAATCGTCTTCGGCAACCGATGCTACTTCGGTTTGTCAAAACAACTGGACTCGAAACTCCAGACTCGAAGGATCAAAATCTAGCTCTACGAAAGACTTATTCTCCCTGTCCTGCTTTATGGAGCCGAAAGATGGACACTAAGCAAGACTTCAGAGCTCATTCTTGCTGCCTTAGAAAGAAAAATTCTGCGTCGGATATATGGTCCAGTCTGCGAGGAAGGCAAATGTAGAAGAAGACACAGCCGCGAAATCTACAAGCTGTACAACGATGTGGATGTAGTCCGAAGCTCAAAAAGCCATCGACTAGACTGGCTCGGCCACATCGAGCGAATGGACAACAGCGCTCTAGCAGTGAGAGTCTTTGAATCCGATGTAAGACAGCTTGGCCTTGATGACTGGATGCAGCGCGCCCAGACCGTCACCAATGGAAGCCAGCCATTGCTCAGGCTTGGACCCTGCATGCGTCGTCATCCCGATATGAAGAAGAAGAAAGTCACAGGGCTACTTGGAGTTGAAACATAAACAGCACAAGTAGAAATCACATACAAAATTACGATGCAAAGTTGAACTCCATAAATAAAAAAATTTAAATTGAGGAATGGAAATACATTTCTTGTTTTAATTGAATTTACTGAATTTCTTAATTTTTTGAAGAAACTTATTTTTTTTAAATATTTTTTTTAATTCGGGTTCGCTATTGACACTTTTAGACTTAAGAAGTTATAACTTCCAATCCGTAGTGAAAAGTTTTATAAGATTTATAAAATAATATGGGTGTTGTCCAGCCCGTAGAGGGCCAGAGCCTAGCTTCTCAGCAACCACTAGTGGTGTGCGCGCTTTTATTCTCTTACGAGTGGAAGGGTCGTACAGTTTTGTGAATGCTGTGAACTGCCGAGCTTGAGAAGCTTTTTGTAGACAGAAAATACTTTTTGAGCATTGTCAGTGACTCGAAATAGGTGGGGCTGTAAAAATTATCTCTTGCGCACAGACCAGGGCCATCGAGGTTGGGGTCAACGCACATAAATAACGTCACAAGCTACCAGAGAGGGTAACCGTTGCTAATTCAGCTCTTATATCTTTTGTATAAAGTTTTGCCAAGAAGTACGCAACTATACCGACTCGTTCAAAATTATCGAATGCAAAGATCATACGCCATTGTTCGACAAACCTTCTTCAAAGACAAAGTGATCACGGCCGCAAGACGATCCAAGCGCCGTCAGGTTGGAAGGCAGTTTCGGATTAAGCTAAGACCCTTCATGACACGGCGTTGTTATGGCTCAAAAACAACGTGACATCCAAAATTTCCTATTGTCAGGCAGCTATAAAATCCCTGGACATCATCCTAATTGTAGGCTGCCTCTTAACAAAATAGCTGAGCATTTTAACATTCACCTCATGTGGCTGCCGGGACACTGTGACATAACAGCAAACTGCAAAGCCGATGAACTCGTCAGGTGTGGTACAACCCCATCCCTATCAACAGCAGTAGCTACAGCCTACCATCTTTTAAAGATTCACACAATCAAGACCACCACAAAAGGAATCTGACCATCACTTAGCCCAAAACGGTCACTGAGTCTACTTAGACTCAGCAAGCACTCATTAAGGTCATAGAAGTCATAACCGGGCACTCTGCAGTTGGCACTCATGCACGCAGGATTATAATGATTTTTGCAGAAGCTACATAAATGAAGAGGAGGAAGAAAACATTCATCACCTACTCTGCCCCTGTAGTGCTCTATCTAGTCGTAGGTTCCTACACCTAGGGGCCTACTAATTAAATAATCTCAACGAGCTAAAAAGCGCTAGCATAGGCCAGCTTAATCGCTCCACTACAAGCACAAACTGGTTCCGATGTTAGAAGTCAATCCGCGTGGTATCACAATGGGCCTACTCTGGGCTATGTGTGACTGCCCTTAGTAGTCAGCCACTATAACCTGACCCACCCTAAGACTCTTCGTAGATCTCTGGCCTGAGTAGCAAGTAAGTTATGTCAAGTAAGAAACAACGTTATCTTGATAATGAATTGTTAGATTTTATCCAAACTGCCATCCAGAGCAGAGTCAAATTTCATTATACGCAGTTTTTCCAATCAAAACGTTTTGTGTAAATGTTCGGAATCCTGTCTACTCGTGAAAGGGATCCACTTCGACCTGTCATTATTATTGCTCTGCCCATGTTGCAGACTATAATCTTATGGCATATATTATTATTATTATCAATGTACACACTGCATAAATTCATAACTAGAATTTATTATATAAATCCTAATAAATAAATTATAAAATGCCCTTAAGATTCCTTTGCGATGCCATCCCCCAGCAAACACCCACGGTAAAGTGGTAACAATTTTCACAGCATATTGAGGTGGTCCGCCAGCATTCCCTATGCCAGATCATTGGATTTTTTCCCTCCATCTCACCCGCACAATCCCACGAGAGATTGGGCGCAGACTTTGTTCTACTTTATTTTTTGTGGAGATTTTTTTAGCTTCTGTTTTGCGGGATATGTACTCAGAAAAAAAACGTAATGGAAAGAGGAGTAATATTGGTGGAAGGCTATAACACAACATACAAACAGCACCAACTGCAGAGCCAAGCCCAATTGCTTGTGGGGTATAGGTTAAGGGTGCATATCGAAAGAGAAAACGAGATGGAGAGAGAGAGAGGGAGGGTTCGTTTTTTTTGTACCACTGGGCAGTTTTTTCACCCACTCTCGTCTACTCGGTGTGCAGAGTGGCTTGCAGAAAATAAAAAAAGAAAAATGGTTTGAGTATTCGGAAATTGGTGGAGTTTGCTTGAATTATGTTCCATCTTTTGCTCGTCGTTTTGTTATGTCGATTACTTTTTTTTTTAATTTGTGTCCACGTTCGTTAACTCTCTCACTACGTCCTCTTTTTGGTACCTTCTAGGTGAGTGTGTGGCTGTGGGATGAGAGCATTATCATTTCTTTTTTTTTCAAGGCGAACAGAGCACCCGGCAGCAAACTGGTTCGCTCTAGTAGATGATCAATCCGTAGTAGGAGAGCTTAATATATGCACTTCCGTTTGGATTTTTTTTTTTTTGACGCCGATGGTGGGGGTGGGACTTTTTTATTATTCATGCCGCCGTTTTTTTGTATTCACAACCTTGGTAGGCGCATAAATGATTATGTTCGGTCATCAGTCCCTGAGTCTACCAATGGGGGAACATTTCTTACCCTCTTTGGTTTGAGCCATATGTGGTGGTAATTGGAACAGGCGGGTATTCATTTTGAGAAGTCTTTTTGAACTATTTTTTTCGAAATAAAATAAAGAGCAAGTGCTAACGAAGCAGAAGGCAAAAAGAGCGGAAAGACGTTCGTGCAAAACATAAAATGCTGGTAGAAAGATTATTTTGTATCAAAAGAGGTCCATATGCCTATACAATTATCGTGAGCCACGTTAATTGACACAAAATATTTAAATTTTTTGATTCAAAGATTTTTTATTTATTAGGATACTAATATTAATTTACTTAAATCTGGTATTAGTATGTTTGACCTCTAGCCTGGACTAAAAACAATATAATTATTAACCTCTTTTGAGTCACTCCCAGATCACTTCTGTCCAGAAAAAGCTTCTCAAACATGGCCGTTCGGAGCATTCACAAACTGTAGATCGCTTCCACTCGTAAGAGGCACAACACGCGTCGTTGCTGAGAAGCTATTGCCTGGATCTCTACGGACTGTAGCGCCATATTATTATTACATCATTTTAATTTAAAAATAGTTACTTGATTGGTTTGACTTCCTTTTCCCATTCGCACTTGCAAACAATATTTGTCTATTGAACTCGAAGAAAGTGACAGAGACCATTAGCTAATAACGAATTTCGCTCATATATTTCAAACAGTCCACTTGAATTCTGGATGTACATATGCAAAATATCAATAAAAGAGTTCAAAGCATTGTCTGAAAGGTGCACAGACACATAAGCATCAGCAATTGCCAGCTTATAGAATACCAAGAACCTGTCCCGCACTTGAATCGTATTCAGTGCTACCATCGAGGACCGATAATTATTTACCTTCATATTTTGAAGAGAGATTTCGTGAAAAGGCTGTCCATCGATAACAGCAGATCCATATACATACACCGATAGCATGTAAATTAACAGAGTAATTTATCATTACGATTACAGCGTGGTGTGCAACCCCAATGTTCCATCGAAATGACCACTTCTATAATGCATGCGAATAATTCTTTTAATTTATCCATTTGACATGCACCATTCTATGTCCTAATGAGTCTTCTGGCTGATGAAACCCTTTATCATGCAACCTGTCAAAAAATTAACGCAAAAAAAAACGTAAATCTTCCCCCCGTTATAAAACTCATTTACCGAAATTTATTACAACGAAAGCAAGCACATCCTTTTAGACAGATATTCCTATAGGTTATATGCGTATGTACGTATCATTGGTACAAAAAAGAAGAAAGAAACGAAGAGAATAAGCAATAAACGTGCTTCGACGTATTTTTGGTCTGTCAATGCTTTAGTAAGCATTGTGTGACCATTGTTTCCCTTAATTAATGTTTAATCAGTTGGGCTAACGGAAAAAGGGTAAGAGATCCATTTAACCGTCACGAAACTTTTCCAACCGGCAATTTTTTCCTGGACACAACAGAAAAAGAAAGAAATAAAAAAAAATTAAAATCAAAAAAAGTCCAAAACATTTCCTTCTTCTTTTTTTGGTAAATCAAAAGTGTATAGTCTCTGCTGGACAGGCCCGTGTCCATCGCAATGAATAGCCAAAAAAATATATTGCACAACGAACGTTTGCGTACTCCTTCGTGATATTTCTTTTTCGCGGTTCCTCCCAAAAAAATGATAGCTCCGGTCTATGTAACACCATCACCAACCCCCCTGGGGGTGCGATGGAGAACATATGAGGTCTGCTGAATTCGAAGTTCCCGCTTTCACCAAACATACAATGTGTCTCATATAACACGAAAATTCTTCGGCAAAAAATGGGAAAAAAAAAATAAGTCAGAAACAAAAGCTCCCAAAAACAACCTCAAAAATTGCACCCTCAAAAAAATCACAAAACAACATCACTTCAAACGTCATGCAATGCGTCTACATACAAACGTACATAAGTACATCCATGCATACTGTGTAATCATAATATTTCGATGGAGGACAATGGTCAATTGAAGAGTTAATGGCAATCGCGCGTATTTCGGGGTACTCTGCTTGGGGCTGGTGGTGCTTATGGTTGCATGGCGGTGGTGTTGATGTTAACGAAAAGAAAAAGAAACGCGCAGCCAAAATCACTACTCATTCCTCACATGAGAGGGGCCAGTATGCAAAATTTATTGGTAGCTTATTTTATTTTCTTCATTTCGCGAGCGCGACGTGTGCATTGTGTCCGTTACCTCTTTTTTTTTCTCCTGCTTTGTTGTTGGTCTTTTCTTTTTGGCTCTGTTTCGTGTTTTAATTTTGTTAGGGGTTGGTTGTCGGTAGGCTGAATTGGATATTTGATGATGGTCATGATAGAAGTACATACCTTGCACATGTGGATTTTCTTCGTTTTTTTTCGGATACGTAATGAATTTTCCTTTGTAATTTTTTATTTTTTGAAAAAGTCTGCTTGCATACGTAGCATCCATATCCTCATCTTTCGCTCAAGAGTGGGCGACAAAGGGGGAGTGAGAGAAAGATCGTTTGATGCATAACAACAATGCGATTATGGGCATGTTTGACGGAATGGGGGGGGGGCGGTGGGTGTGCTGTAAGCTGACATTTCATGCAAACGCTTCACGTGGCGGCAAGTGTATACTTTTTGCGGCCACTGGATGACTTGTCTAGTCAGTTTTAGGATGAAGGTGGTCAAGTCAATAAAGGAAAGAATAACGTGATTCCATGAATTATATTCGACCGTTGGTTGGTGTCTTTCTTTTTGGTATCTGCATCGGATCAGAGGAGATTTAATTGCTATCGATTTGGTGCTTTGTCATCCGGAGAATTGTGTTCATTATTTATTTAATTCTATTTTTTGCTGTGCAGACGTAGTTAGTATTTATGATTGTATGTACGTAAGTGTTTTGGGGTGTACATTGGAGTTTTTTTCACAAATATTCAGTAAAGCACGG
Organism: Eristalis arbustorum; assembly: GCA_916610145.1. Classification (NCBI taxonomy): domain Eukaryota; kingdom Metazoa; phylum Arthropoda; class Insecta; order Diptera; family Syrphidae; genus Eristalis; species Eristalis arbustorum. The sequence goes on along the minus strand of OU744317.1, from coordinate 58,857,596 downwards.
GAAGTAATGAAAAACTACTGGAAACGTTCGCAAAATAAGACCACTTTCACGTACCTGGCATCACCTCTCTCCAGGCACTGACAATGCAGACGTGAGAGAGAACAGCACACTCGCTGTATAGAAAATAGAAAATTTTTGAGACAATATTTTTGAGCTATATCCGGTGAGCTAAATCCGGCAATTCGTTTTTGGCGACAACTCATCGATAAGTTCTCCCAATAAGCCGACGCTACGACATGTGACATCATAATATTGCCAGAAGGTCAATCAACTTTGTTGTATGCTATCGGAGATAACAGTGGCCGGTGTGTAGAGTAGGATGCCGATTGTCCTTGATGTTTCTATATTTCTTAGTTATTATAATAATATGGGAGGTGCTACAGGCGGTAGGGGGCCGGGGCCTACCTTCCCAGCAACCACTCGTGTTGTGTGTTCTTTCACGAGTGGAAGGGGCATACAGTTTTATGCCGACACCGAACGGACAAGTTTGATTAGACAGAAATGGGGAAGTGAAATTGGCGTCGACGCACATACCCACACGCCACGGGCCACCACTATTTCTTAGATTTCTTAGTTATACTTGAAAGATGACTGAAAGATATTCAAAGCAGCATAGTTCGAATCTACCCTAACTACTGCTTAAAATTCGCTACTATTTCTTTCCACAACGCCCTCCCCCAACGATAGCTGTCAAATATAGCAATCAGTCAATTTGACTTTTAAATTGAAATTCTCGCCGCTTAAAATGACCACCGCTTCTAGCCCTCAAATATACCATACACTGACAATTATAATCACGTGAGCTTCATCGAATCGAATTCCCGGGAGGTGTTTCGATAGTAACCCCAGTTGTGTCCTGGCCACTCACAGCCACACATCCACATTGCCCCCCACATAATCACACAGACAATACGGTAGGTCATACTTCTAACTCCCCCACTTGCACAATGCTGGCGGCACAATTTTCAGTCGTGTGACGACTCCCCTCGTTTTACTTTACCCGTCCTGCTTTTTCATTATTTCTGCCGTTTTTCTTGTTTTTTTTTTGTTGTTGTTTTGCTTTTGCATTCGTCCTGTTTCCTGCATATTTAAACGTCACGTCGGGGTGCGTTTATCATTTCATATTAACTTAGAGCTTGTAATTTTCTATTCTCGGACACAGCGTTGTGTAATGTAAACCCAGCCTACTCCCAGTCTATACCAGCACAACTGAATACATGTGCATATGCTATGGTGATGAAATTTACAGTAATATAATTATTATGCAGTTAGTATGTGCGAGGAAGGAGCCTCCACACCTTGTTATTATGCAGAAAATTAAAATTGTTCGGGCAAATAATTAGTTCCTTACTGGGTCCTGGATAGTGGGTGAAACGTTTGAGAAGCCTTATAACGCTTCAATGTCCTTGTTGGTGCTCGCTGCCCTCTCCCCCGCATATCGTTACTGTCTCTTCTGCTTAGCAATTCAGTAACACACTATAACGTGTGTAACATACACACGTTTTTGCCATGCCTGTGCGACAGAGTGTGGTACGAGACCGCATGCATGCATGCATGACCATGGAGTCACATTTACTTATTTATTCGAAGAAAATTTTGTCTACATACAATCTATTCGTCTTTTTATCTGTGTACTAGTGTGTCGAGGAGAACCGCTCCGTTCAGCATATACACGAAAGCAATGCGCATAAGACGTATTAAAACAGGCAAAACATGGATTAGCATTTCTCATTAATGCAGACTGGAAGCTTAATTGGGGACTCAAAATTTTCCAGAATGTGTCGCCTGTAGTGGCCGCCCCATCAGACCTTCGGCGGGAGCACAACTAACTAACCAGCCAGCCGACCTACCCAACCAAACTACCAGCAACCCGACGACCTACCGAACCCAACCAGCAAACCTACAACTTTTTATATAGCAATCGGGCACGGGCCATGGTAAAAGATTAAGGACGTGCATTGGAGAAAAGAGGGTGTGCAGTTCGGCACCACTGTGTGTGTGTGTTTGTGTGTAGCTACTTGCAAAATCGAAGGGCAGAGGGAGGGATTGAGGACCGATATGTATCTTGGTGTGATTGCAAATTGTGTTTCGGTATGTAGTCCAGCGCTGGACTCCTTCACAATTAGGTTGTTTGCACTTCCTCCTACTTGGCATACGGTCGTTTCTTCGTGTTGAATATCTTTGCAATTTGTATCTGGGAGAAAGTACCTTTTCGAAGGGTTGATAACCCTGCAATGAGATGACACAAACTACACTTGTCCACCCCCAAAGCTATCTTCCATTGGTTTCGGAGTATTTGTTGTGTACGAAAACTTTATTCTTGTGGACTAAGAGGATTTTTCCAAGGCGTTATCATACTAGAACAATGAAGAAGGAAACTAGGTGTTGCCACGTTGAAAATGTTAATTTTATTTGTACAGATGCACATGTAAATAATTACACGTGTTTGCAGGACGCTTGCAGGTGTTGTGCTATTTGGCGGGTGTTGGACATTTCCTTATATTTGGTTTGCACGTTTCTATTGTTTTTTTAAATTCAAATCTATTTTAGGCATTGATTTAAAATAAGTAAGCAGAATGCATAAGTAGAAAGGTGACGGATAAAAATAGTGTGATGTTAGGTTACTCTTGGCGGCATATCGATTTAACTTGTGCATGAAGTTGATGTGAATGCAATGATATCTTATGGATATACCGATACTTGTTTGCAGGGTACGATTGATCCTGCCATTTAAATCACATGTATTACCGTTGAATGTGTCTTTGAATATCTATGGGTACTTGCTCTTGTGTATTTCTGTTTCCTTTCATTCCGATAACCTGTACACCTTGTTATAAATATTCCCAAGAGGTTAAAAAGTATTTATTGCTTTGGCTCACTCTCTCTAGGTCCCAGGTACAGCGTTGTCACTAGATAAGTAACTTCCACATTGAATGGGAAACTATTTCACACTTCTAAGACCGGACGACTGACAGCCTTTTGTTGAAAACGTCCAAATCATGGCATTAGCCAGCAGCGTTATAATACCCCGTGGTGAAGAATAGAACAAGCTAGAAAAACTTGTATCGCCTTCTCCGTGCGTAGTTGTACTTTAAATGAACGAAAAACAGTTTTGTGAAGCACTTGGTCTAAACAGTGTTTTAAATATTATGTTATATGATAAGTTTGTTAATATCTCTAAGCCAGTTAGCTGCGTTAAGGTGACATTGCCATGACTTGACTTATTTTTTTAAGATAAAACGCAAGCCATTTGAGACATTTGAACAACTTTTCTATCGGCTTGAAGTACAATCAAAACATGTATATACGGCCACCGCGGGTACTATTGTAGCGGTCGGTAATTTTTTTTTTTTTCGTTTGGCCTCAACCAACAAGCCTCTCCATCTAGCATGACCTTACGCCAGCTGCCTCCAGCTGCGCACACTAATTTGGTTGAGGCCCTTCCCCACTTTATCGTTCGAGTGCGTTCTCCCTTGCGTTGTTCAAATGGTTCGGTATTGAAGACTCTTCGGGCCGGACCTGTAGTGTCCATCCGCTCTACATGACCTATCCCTCTTAAGCGTTGGATCCGAAGCCGCTAAACTAGGTACATGCCACAGCACAGCCCGTACAGTTGTTGGTTGAACCTTCTCCTGCAGACGCCATCAACGCAAACAGGACCAAAGATCATACGCAGAACTTTTCTCTAAAGCAACCAAGAGCTTCTTCATCCGATTTCAATAGCGTCCTTGTCTCTGCGCCATAGAGCATGACAGGGATGATCAGAGTGTTGTATAAACTCTGGTTGGTGTTTTGAGAGATGGCTTAATTCGGCAAGAGTTATTGTGCTTGATTTTGGTATTAGTGTTGTTTTCTCTGTTTAGTCAAGGTAGACGAAGTCCTTGAATACCTGACTCCCGACTCCTTGACTTTTTGTCCGAAACGTGGATGTTGTGCGTCGTTCCTTCAAAATTTTATACCGCATCCGCAAACGCTTCGTTGACGGCTCCCTGTGCTCGTCCAATCACGTCAATGTCGTGTGCGTAAGCAAGCTGTTGAACGGACTTTGGGGAGATCGTGCCTCTGATGTTGACGTTTGAGTTTTGCATGATCTTCTCAAGTAAAATATATTCGTGTCGCCTTGTCTAAAATCTTTTTTAACACTCAGGTCTCGTTGAGTTCATTACCGACCTTAATAAAGTGGCAAGAGGTCTCTATCGTCATCCTGTACAACCTGACGAGCTTTGGAGGAATGTCAAAACTAGAAATCAGCGGTTGGTTCGTTGGACCCAATTGTCTACGACTCGGCCACACATTTCGTCCGAAACGTTCGCGATCGGTGTCAGCTCTGAGTTCTTCCACCATCGTCGCCTTGTTGGCATAAACCAAAGGATTTAACGTAACCCCGCAGCAACTATTCAAACGGCGTTAAGTCGCACGATCGAGGCGGCCCAAAATTTTTAAATAACACGATCACAATAGTAACGAGTGCTGTGAGGCATAATTTGCAAATAATTAAAATGTGTATCTTACCAAAGTTCTGATTGGATGGCAGCAACAAGATAAGATTCGACGATGAAGTGCTTTTGTGGCTAAGCGTATCGGTGTACCGAGCTGGTGTCAACAGTAGGCCGTTTTTCCATTGAAGATAATGTCCGTAGCCACATGCATCGCAACAAGCAAACGTTGCAAAGTTTTTTCTTTTGTCAATTGCATGTGCTTGGCATTGGGATATGCTAACCAACAGACGTTATTAGAGAAGCTGTCACTGATTCTGGGACTTCAGTGCGAATGTTAAACAATTAATTGAGATTATAATTCACTCTCGGAATATGAATGGCATGTTTGCTACATCAAGACTTTCATAATTTCACTCTGAGTCTTGGGTAAAATCGAAAGCGCATAAGGGATGTACTTATAATTTTTAGAGCATAGTTCGATAGTGACGGCAAGACGGTTCTGTTTAAGCGCACACGAGATCAACACTTATTAGACCTTGATCAGTTACAAAGTGTACGACGAGCCGGATTGATTTTGTTGGTGGGACAACACCGTATGTATATGCCTCAGTCAATTCTGCCTTCAAGACTGCTTGGGATGACAAGAATAAATTGGTTAAGGATTGTAAACGCCCTCGCTCTGGAAATGAGCATTGTAACGCAGACTCTTGGCTCAAGGGCAGTGTGCAATATAGATATAAATAAGCATTTGAATCAAAAACAACAAATAATCACATTTGAATTGAGTAGCTATACTATTTGACTAGAGCCTTGAAGGATGAAGTTTGCAATGCTGTTTGACTTGAATGGCTACAGCAAAGCTTACGACGCACAATATTAAACAAAAAAATCATATATGATCATCAACTAAGGGACACATTTTGTTTGCAAATTGGTTTCGGTTGGTTGGCTCACCGCCTTATAGGCAGACTCTAAAGGCAATGAAATCCGTAATCCCTTCATCATACAAAACCTTTTTTACTATTCATACTTCCTCGCCTCTAGCCCAGGTATATGTGCACATTGAGAATTCTGTAAACTTTGCTACCTTATACATGGCCATTCAATTGAGCATTGTCCCTCTCACACACATTCGAAGGTATTAAAGTCCTGTATTGCAACACTTAGCACCGTTTGTATATTGCAACTGGTAACACCAGTAGATTCATTGTGTATAATATTCAAAAATGCCTCCGGACATTGTTCACTTTCGATCACTGCTAAGCTGATTCTCTTTTCAATGTTTGCATTGTATGCTTGCGTTTCCTCGTGCCTTGCCTACTGTTACCGCAAATCAGTTTTATCAACATCACTGCTCGTACGTCTTTGCCTATCCACGAAATTTCTGGAATGATTCCTATAAGGTGCAATGAAACCTTCGGATAACCTATAAAATGTTCCCAGATCCTGCCGTTCACACCCAAGTCCTCATTCTTTGTACATGCACACAGTCATACGCAGTCTAGCACAACATCCTTCTGAAATGCAACATTAATTTGTCTATACGGTCCAGTGTTGTTATATCCATCTGCCATACTAAGCCTCCACCCCCTAAAAAACGAAACCCATTCTCCTCGGATTGCAGCACCCCTTCGCCCAGTTAGTCTCATTTTGAAAGTTTTAAGGCGGTTAGTTGATGCTACGAACTGAATGAGATTTTCGGAATGAAGCCTGGACGTAAGAGTAGTCGTAGCCGTAGTTGTAGTCGAAGGTCCGAGATGTAGGAAATTATCTGAGTGGTGGGATGATGCTAAGAGTACACAGACCAGCAGTACCAGACACTGTGTAAAACTCTCCAAAAAGCGTCCCTGTGTACGACATTTTCATTTTACTCAGGTGGTGGTGGTGGCGGTGTTGGTGGTGGTGATAGTGCTGCTGGTAAAACAAATGGTGATGGTGGTCTAATGTGGCATGCGAGGGTGGTGGGACAGAAGAGGTTGGTTACAGTAAGTTACCACCGAAAATTGCATCAAGCATTCACTTTTGTGCAAGAACGGATCTGTGCCAATATCTCCTTTGGATATTTTGTGGGTGGCTATGTAGGTACTGGGCGATGGGTGCCATGGGTAACGGGTGGATGTTGGATGTCGGAGAAATTATATCGAAAGGAAGGGGATGCAAGGATGAGAGCATCCAGTTCTATGTCGTCCAACGTTTGAGTGTTGTTATGCATAAATTAGAATTAATGCAGACGTCCGAATCGCAAATTCAAGTAAATTAAATTGCATATTATGTCTGTTCCATTGTGTGGACTCTTAAGGATACGAAAACGTCCCTGTCCTCGTCCTACTCCATCTACCGTTGAGCCGCCAAGGCCCGCCGGGGGAAAATCCTCTCCGACATTTGCAGTCTCTTCCTCTGTAATATAAGTGCATTGGAGATTAAGAGCGTTCTTCCTCCTCACTGAAAAGGGTACAGTTAGGGGGATGTATCAAGCTCCTGAGGATGTGTGTGCCTGGAGTGCGTGTTATTATGCGTGAGGGTCCAACATGTATACATACAAATATAGAGACTAGAGATATGATGGCTTGCAGAATAAATGTTCATTATTCCGTATGTGTGTGCTGCCTATGTATAGGACAACTTATAATAAATGAGATGCAGCTTACGTACGGACACTGCCGGGCGAGGGACATTTAATTTTACTAATCACTAAAATTAAATTCGAAATTATAACTCTATGTACTTGGTGTGTGCCTTTGCATTTTGAAATAAGGGATGATATATAATAAGAGCTGTTACATGCTACTGGTCTGGAGGATGGTGTGCTGTGGACGGATGAAAATTATAATTTCACCAGCAACTGTCACTGTAATTAGATGCAGTAACAGCTAAGACTGTAGCAATGTTAACACGTTTTCGACCCACACAGTCTAGGGCTGATATGCGTATAGGAACGAACTATACTATATGTTGGTGTGTATAATTTTGCTTCTGAGTCAGAAGGGATCTTCGGACATGGTGTATGTTTGTGTCGATTAAACAGGAAACTGGAGGAATCACGATGATTTTCAATGTTGTATGGAAATTTGTTTTAACTAAAGAACTGGGGTGGGTGCCCACTGGTTTTACGTTTGAAGACAAAAATATGCACAAAAACTGAGAATTCGGCTGACAGCATAGTACCGGTGTAAAGAAATAAAATAAGCGCAAATCATTTTATGGGATGAACTTACGAGTTTCAAGGTTATAACGGAAAAAGGCACTTCCAACAGATTTTTCGATACGTACTCAGCTATGTTATGAGGTCTATTTCAATTTCTAAAGAAATTTATTTTATTTATTTGTGAATCTGAGCTAATTATTGAACTGTATTTTCAATATAATTTATTATATAAAATAGGGGTGGTTAGATTGTACGTCTTTTAGAATGTCCGAATGAATGAATCAACATCTTCAGTCTTATTTGTGTTTTGCTACACAATTTCTGAGCCAAGGCGGGGACTTATTTTTGAAATATTTTTTATTCTCGTTACTTTCCTTGCGGAACTGAAGTGGGTTGCTTAGAACTTAATGAGCTATCCATTACGTTGTGTTGATCATATCATTTTCGATTATATACCGAACGCTCTCTAGACTCCATCTGTAATCAATTCAAAGTTCAAACTGCTATGATGTATTTGATTTTATAAACTACAAGAGAGTTACCATCTCCGTTCAACTGCTAACTTATGTTGATTACATTGACGTGATCAGACGATCGTCGATGAGACCTTTGCTGTCATTGAGCCGGAAGACGCTAAAGTGGGTCTAGTGGTAAATAAGGATGATGGACATTGAATTACCTTCATGTACATTGTGTCGTCACGGAATGATGCACAACATCGACGTTTCAAACATAAAGTCACAATGGACAGCAGAAATCGTGCGTCATTCAAAGATTTCGTCTACCTCGCCTCTGCAGTAAGCATTGACAATGACACCAATACGCCGCTCAAGCGCGAAACTACCCTTGCCTACCGCTGTTTCTATAGGCCTAAGAGCTTCTTGACTATCAGAGCCATTTATCGAAAAACCAAACTGACTTTATATAACACTCTGATGATCCATGTCCTCTATGACGCAGGGATATGGACGCTAACGAAAACGTATCAAGAAGCTGTTAGTTATTTTGAGAGAAAAGTTGTGCGTGCCATCTTTGGTCCTGTTTGCTTTGATGGCATCTGTATAATAATATGGTCACGGCCTATTGCCACTACTCGTATTGAGGTACAATTGTTTCTTCCTCTTCTTCGTTTCTGCTGGGAGGCCTAAGTTCAAAGCATGTATTCCAATGGCATAATGCCCGTTTAAGACGTCGACAATGGTTCTAAGGTTGTGTGTAATCAGGCTTTGTGAGCGTGTTGGATCAATGTAAGGCCCTATCTGATTTTTAATGATGATGCTAATGAAACGTGTACTTTGAATTATTATTCGTACATCATTTTGTTTATTTAATAAACTATGGCTTCTCTTCAGTGTCGTATAAATGTTTCTAAAGCAAGGATCTACAGTTTTTTGTACAAACGCTGAATGGCGAAGTAAAAAGTTTTTTCAAGACCAGTACACATTGAGGAGTCGAAAGAGCTGGAGCCGTGATTTATGAGAACTATATTTAAGGGATTGAACGTAGAACACTGAGGAGAATTCAGCGCACATCAACACTGCGTACGCGTTAGTGTGTACCTGACATAATCATCCAATACAAATTTCACTGATCAATCAATTCAATAAATTTGCGGAATGTCGCACAAAATGAGTATAGTTCTGGGTCAATCGCGTGGAAACGTTGCAGTCAGCACGAACGGTAAGGCTGATGGACAACATTTTATCGAAATGCGACGCCCTTTCATCCAAACGGAGGTTCGAAGTTGTACTTTATTGAAGTTTCACACTCATTACCCACTTGTATTTTTCAATTCTCTCTTCTTTATATGCAAAATTGGATTTTGACGAAAGCTTGAAAGTCGCATTTGTCCAGTGTCAAATAGGAACCCTAAATGAGGCGTCGTAATAAAAAAGTTCTTTTTTCGACAAGCTGTAGAATACGTGTTGTTTTTGGCATAAAATATCCTCCGCTTCCTAATGCCCGCATAGATCCAAATGAAATGTTAGGAGAATTGTTATTTGTAACGACCAATAGAGTTCTTGTCTTCACTGGTGCGTTACTCGTAAGTGAGTTTGACATGAAAATTAGTCAAATATATTCATTAAGTCGCTCTTGCGTTAGGATTGTTTAGGAGTATGTACAAGTCGAAGTGCTCTTGACATTCTTTCGTTTTTAAATTTAGTTGCTAAATGTGGCAATTTACAAATATGCACGACATGCAGTTCGAGTAGAAGCCTTTATGACCATTCATTGACCATACATGCGTGAATACACAAGCATACAGTGGCGAAAAGATAAATTAGGAGGCTAATTTAGAACAAGGCCCGTGATGTCTTACGTATGTGCGTCAACCCCAACCTTGCTCTGTGCGACAAAAAAAAAATGTTCACGGTCCTACCTCTTTCGAATCACTGACAATACTGACAATGTTGAAAAATACTTCTGTCTAGAAAAACGCTTATCAAACTTAGCCATTCGGAGTCGGCATAAAGTTGTAGGAGTAGTGTAGTGTGAGAGAACAATAGCACGCAGAGTGGCAGAGAAGGTAGGCCCTGATTATCTACGGGCTGTAGCTCCAACCGTATTATATTATTTCAATTTAGAACAATAAAAATGTATTAAATAAGTACATTTATAAAATAAGAATATGAGTTAAATGATTCCATAAGTACTTATCTGTTTTCATTGCAATTAAACTTAATATTACATTTTATTTCTGTTATTCGACTTAACACTTACAGGGGAAAAAATTAATAAAATAACTAAGGAAAAAGAGTGTCGAAAGTGGCTGGAAATACAAATAAAAAAATTAGATATAAATAATTGCCTTGTGATATTGTATGTTATGCACCGTGAATATTATTTAATATTTCGTAGGATAACTACAATTTGATAAGACTGCCTTCACTCCGTGATGTATACTGCCAACCAATTTCTGGCTGCAACCTTACAGCATGGTGTGCTAGGGAACTAATCGCGTAATGCGATAATCGTCTCTAACTAGTGTTCCGACGATAGTTAAGCTTCATCTAAGCATGAAAAAACGTTGACGTCTGAAAGATATCGTTTTGTTTCTCGCCATCTGACAACTGTTATTAGCTATCGTCTCGACGACTGATTTTCGACGATATATACTTCAGTATCGTTTCAGTATTGAATGAGATGTATTCATATTTTGTTCTGCTCTCATATTTTGTGATGATTTTGGGGTGATAGGATGCATTGTCATTAGTTTTTGTCGCAAATTTAACTGAGAATGTGCATGAGCGGTATGAGACCCCAGATGTCATTTTTACATTTGAGATATAGTTCCCCGAGTTCCCAAACCGTGTACTAAATAAACGATTGACGAGACGATAGTATCGGTTTTACATGCGGCATAACATCGACGATAAAGAGAATTGAATGGATAATAGTCGTGGCGATAGATATGTCCCCAGGCTTCTTGTATTGTTTGTGTCCAATTTAGTTTATTTTTTGTTTAAATTTTTACACATTTTTCTCTGAAGACATCATTCTACACATTCCCAATTGGCTTGAGGTTCAGACTTAGACACTGAGGCGAATTGATTGCAAAACATTCGTATGTTGTTCCATTCTACCAAATATCATCATAACAGCCCAAATATCATGCCAAAAATGGGAATGATATTTCATACACAATGATTAGCTGTTTTTAAATGTACATAAGATTGATGTCGTAACTTATGGGGCGATGAACATATACTTTTCTATTTAAGAGTCTATTAAACTTTGATGCATAGCTCCAAGGGACATTTTTGAGCATGTAAGAGTGCTGTAATAACATATGTATATACAAAATTATAATGATACCTAATATTTTGTAATTTTAAGTTAAAGTTCATATATTTGCTTATCTATTTGTTATTTATTTATTTTCTCCTCTCTGAATTGTCTGTGATAGTTGTTAAACTTTTGAAATCAAGTTGTTCAATCTGGTCAATCTGTTCGATAAGAAGGTTTTTAGTGGTTTTATTCTTCCGATTACATATGTGATATGTTATTTAAGAACTTTTATAAATATTTTAGTAGGAGGGTAATAACACCGAAGCTCTGTAAATAAGTAATGTAATGTACAACCATTGTAAAACTGCTGCTACAATGAACAAGTTAAACCTCTGTGAGTGACGTGCCATACTTTTCATAATTCTACTGACGTTTTAGAGCACCAAGCTGCTTTTATTGATATTTTCGAAATTCGTGTTATATTCCTATTTGTAATTATTACACCTAAAAAGCACACACCTGGACGTCATTAAAAACTTGAGAGCAAACATTTGAAAAATTCCGACGAAACACGAGTTTTTTTTCGTTTTTGTGGTGTCTGTCAAGCTACCGCGTCTATCGTAGAAGGTTAAGGGTGCTATTTATCCCTACGCCACTGTGGCTGAGCATGTGTGTCCACTTTATGACACATTTCACTGCTTCGGGGAGAATTTTTTAACAAAACTATTCATTTTTTCTGAAATTATGGATGAAACTTCTAAACGGATTAGTTGATTTTGATCAAATTCTGGATATAATCACACACATGATGTGTCACAACATACGTAGTGTAGTTTTTTTCGGTTCATGAAGTTTGGCTTCGTTTCGCACAACAAAATCCCGCAGTTAGTTGGGATTTCCAAGAATTTTTTATTAATCCGTATCCAGTCCAAATTATCTCTTCTAAAAAAAACGTATATACTTTCCGTTTTGCTGCTGCACACACTGATAATTCAATTTTATCATGGAAACAGGCAAAAAATTGTACAATGAGTAGAAATTTAGTAAAAGTATCGGTTAAAGAAACAAACCCGGGCAAGGCTATATACAATATACATAACTATAGTCCAAACAATTCAGTCAAACGATTGTTCTCATAGATACGTGAGTAGATGCCAACTAAATCGTGATATGTGTATCACAATGGTCTAAGTGGGATTACAATTTGAAGACTATGTGTATGTTTTAGTTTAACTTAGAGTTAGGCAGACGTTCAGTAAATTACAAATAAATACATTGGTGCTATTAGATCCATAAATTTACTGGGAAATGATTTTAAAATTAAATGAAATGCTGGTTCTTTGATTAGATTGCTACTTGAAACAACTTGCAATGTTACCTATTCTAATTAAAACCGAAGCCAGAGACTTCTGCCTCTAATTGATTCCTCACTTATTCTTCACGATGACCCGAAACCACCCAGTGAGGTAAGAAAAAACAATTGATTTGCATTTGCAAAAGAATCGAATTACAAAGAATTATCAGTCCAGTCGTCCAAACGGTGACTCTTGTCCTTCAGTCACTCTGTTTCAGTGCAAAACGCTGTGCGACTTTTTATTTGTCTTACTTTGACCCTCGTTGCATTCTTAATGAATTTCTTACTAAACGCAGATAAATGTAATTATGCGCATTTAGTTGGAAAAAAGAAAGGATTCGCTGTCTGTGTGCCTGCTGCCGGATTAAAAGGTGGAGCACACATTTCGATAAAAAAGAAAGTCCCTATATTTATGCATCTAGATACTACAGGTGCTTACAACTACAATATAATCCCGCCTTTGCGGATCCACAAGCAACGAATTAATAACGCGAAATGCATCCACCAACCACAAATCGATTGGTTCTCTTTTCTTACTCGTTTGGTCGACAGGCAAACGAAGCAAAAATATACCAAAATCGGGATGTGGCCATGGTCACATCAGCGAATAAACAAAAGTTTTTTCAGTTATCAAATGAAATAAAAGTAAATACGAGTGCACACCAGTCGTGGACCCAACGCGCAGGGGGCGGCGGGGTGCGACAAAAAGGAAAAGAGTTCTGTGCACATTTACATTTTATGCAAAATATCTTTCAGCTTGTTTGGCGAATTATCATGATCCCAATTACTGGGAATACATCCCCACCGCATGTTTGACCTCAGCTCACTCGGAATTCTGTTGAGATATTAATTCTTGGGTCGGCCCCAGTTTGCTGGAATGAGGCTGCGGGTGTTGGTGATAATTCGGATTCCTCATAAGAAAGGGATAGTGTTCAAGTTAAATGCTCCTATCTATGTATTGTACATGAATACGAGGATTCAGTGCAGTACCATATGTGCGGACAGAATGAGATGCATCATCTAGTGCTGTGAAGAAAAATCACAATTTAAACTTTGCTGACCATATAAAAATCGATGTAATGCAGCTTTCGGATACATATAAGTTAGGGGCTTAAAACATTTGTTATAGTGGTTGACTACAGAAAGCAGGAACACTTTCAATAGTTTAATGAAGCACATCAAAATTGCGTTTCCAAAAATTGCGTTCACATTGTATTACGCGGTTGACAGTCTTCATTTATAACATAGTTCGTTGGCATGAATGTCGAAGTGCAGGTTTATAGTCATGTCCTAAATAAATAAACTATGGAGAAAGCATGTCATTTTCATTTATCCACGTTGATCTTCGCTCGATGAAGTCAAAATTTGTACTGCAGTCGTACCACTATTGTACGACCGTGCCACGTATGGATCATTCAGACTTTTACGACCTAGTACAAATTGATCTATCCGAATCAGTAGGTCAACTGGGTTAAACTAATATAGGTACATCCCGTACAGAACCATGGCCAATTACTTCTATCTAGAAAATGCTTCTCAAACTTAGCTGTTTGTAGTCGGCTGCACTGTAGGTCCCTTCGACTCTTGAGAGAACAATAGCATGCACAAAACGAGTGGTTGCTGAGAAGCCAGGCCCTGGTCCTCTACGGACTTTAATGCCTATTATACTATCGGCAGAACTCGCCTACCAATCGAGCAGAGAAAATGGCAGGTCACTGCCCAGTAAGTCATGCTCATTGACTAGTCCTGGTTCCCACTGATAGATGCTTAAATGAAGGTTCTTCTTGGTAACCGTCCGGCCTTAACCGAAACTTGAGGTCAAATTCCATATAAGCTGTTCCTTAGTCAATCACCTAGCAAAGGCTACAGTGGTCTACTACTATGTTTACTTTGTCTATTGGAAGCCCTCTATACCAATAGGTCTATACGAAGCTCAGGTGCCATCTCTCTAACCTAACATTCATATGTCGAAGTGGTGCACTAAAAGTTAGAAATAATGTTTCTGTACGCCTCACAGTTGACTTTTGACTCATATGAACTAAAAATGTCACATTAAGCTCATTAAACTGGAACTTTTCTGAATGCAATGGGGTTTGGCAAATAGCTTTCTTTTCGCCTTGAATCAGCTTTTTCAGAATAAATTTGAACTACGTTACAAACGTTGCTCCGTAAATTTATTCATGTTGAATAAAAAAGAACAAAGTACCCTCAATGACAACCCAGACATGTCAAATCAATTGTCACAAAAATGTTCTCTGTCTTGGCTTTCTTCCAGAGACAGCCCGCTAGCACTTGAACAAATTTGTGATCATCCGTCACATTCGTCGATGGGGCAATCAGCTATATCCCCGGTACTCTAATTTCTTTCACCTGATTTCTAAATCTAACACAATCAACATTGGGCGCTCCAAAAATATGCCTTCTCAATAGCACTCGATGTCCTTCTAATTGGTAGGATATAATACATACATGCATTATTTCAGGAAGGAGTTCTTGCAAAATACCAACACACATTCCCATTCACGTCAAAATGGTCTTAAGGCGTTGAACCTCTCAAAATTCTCACAGTTCTTCGGTTCTGGCCACAAGCACACGATTAAATTCAAACTAAGCGGATTGTGACTGGAAGAAGCTAATGTCATCTGCGAATTTTCCTCGCTTTTTCTTCTTCTTCTGTTCCACTTAAACCAAATGAAATTGTCCGGTTCTCTTAGCAGACATTTAGTATTATTTAAGCATCCCCAACTCACCCACTTGCATCAAAACAAAGTACCCATCGTCATCGCACATACTTCCAATGCAAGAACCTCTTGTTTAATCACCAGAAATTAATGTAAAAGGTGACATAGTCTAGCACACTGGCACCCATGACTTGTGATAAATCAGGATAAGTTGAAGCAATTAAAGAATATTGATGCCGTTTCCCTTCTGACCAGACGACTTCAGAGGGAACATCAACGAAACCTGAAAATTGGCTTTAATCCAGTTCCTAAGATTGCAGTGCTTACCAGCATCGCATTTTTCTTGTGGCCCGCGCCATTCTGTGTAGGAGACCCATTACCGCTTCGATTCACTTAATTCTCCTTCATGCACTCCTTCCTCTTTTGGAAATAATTTCATATTAAAATTCGTTTTTTACCTCTATCCTCTATTGGGCTAATTTATCTCATAGCACAAGCCATCGGGTTCGGACGATGTGGAGAAGTAAATTGCAATACTCTCCTCATTCCCGAAGATACATAGTTCATTTGTAACCATGAATTATGCCTAGTTCCCTCGTAGTCACGAGATACACGTAAGATTTTGACGCTGGAACTAAATACTTAACACTTTGGCCACGGCCTCACACAATTAAGTGGCGACAACATATGAGGATCGTCTCACTTACTAGCATTACGAGCACCAGCACCAGCACCTTGGTCCCGGTAACCGAATGCAATTGAAAATACTCTCGAATACATTCGCGTCCATATCCATTCACTCGAACCGAGAAGAATATCATTTTAGTTTATCTTGTGTGTGCCCGCACTGTGGTGAGCGCTGGTAATCTTTATGGTCTCCTCCTTCGTGAATATTGTCCTGCCCCGAGGCTTTCTCGAATCTCTAGAGTTGATATCCCCTTATCCTCGCTGCTCCCGCTTGAAATCTTATTAAATTTACATATTAATCAAAGGATTTTAATTACCCTCTGGTATATAGACACATGTATTCGTGTATATAGGTTGCTACTTTGGCATTATAATCAGGGTAACTTGTCTGTTTGCTCTGTACCTCGGCTAGTAAATTGAGATTCGATAGACGGTACCAGCATTTATCTGGTAGCGGGACTCAGTGCTTGTGAGTTCTTCTTCGAAAATTCTTCATCGGACTGGCGAACGGACAGACGACGCGACGCACGGTGGGCGTTCGGGGAAGAGGATGAGATGTGCTAAGAGTGGCGAACGCGAACGGTGATACGGATGTGATTTAAATGAGTTCGCTGTATCGCTACAGGGTGTTTCAGTTCGTTGCGCTGGTGTTGGAGACTTGTTGTTGTTACAGTGATGCATATGGTATGGTTGCGGGATAATATACATAAATGACAGCTAATTGCATAGCTTTATGGCTGACATGGAGCATAGCCCTGATTACTGATTTACACTTAAAACTGACTCTTGATCAGAGGGGGACGAGAACGGAAATCTAGTTAGGTTTTGGGGGGCCAAGGGATTTAGCACGTATGTGTGTGTTGTTGCTGCGGGTAACAAGTCTGCCTGCTTTTGAGTTTTACATTTCTTGAATTCAGTTGTATTCATTGAAACAGCGACGAACGAAACATGAAGATTTATTATTTAAGTTTTATAATTCATTTGCTGCCAACAATGCCAATAATAACGCCGATTAAGTTTTAACTGACCTCGGTGAGCGCTAATTAACATCACACTAACATTAAAGCCGTTTGTTCAGTGTGTATCAAACTAAAAACGCTTTACGAACACACCGCGATTGTTGTGGATATTGAAGGTGTAAGAAGGTGAGGATGGATGAACCATCGGTATAAAGACCAAGATATGACGGACAGCTTGGTGTCAGTGGCTGAAAACAGCGTGAGCAGTACCACTCAGTCGTGTAAAACATAAACCAACTATTAAACGAAGTGAAAGAATTATTTGGTATGGTCATGCGCTCTCTTGATCTTTGGAACTACTTGAGAGTTGAGAAGATCGTGCAATACTCACTGGTCATGCGAGATCGTGAACATTTTTTAAAGATCTGTGAATGGTGGCGGTAGGGACTTGAGAAAGCTCTTAGCTACGTACTACGTCGCAGCAGCCACTCTGTAAGCAGTCCCGTAAAATATATCATAAGGATAACACTGCAACACTGCTAACGCGTCTTAAACTAACAAGCAGTCGAATTTTCAACGGAAAGAAATCTCCGATACATGTAAAATCGTTATGTCATTATTTCGTCTGGTACATGCTAATAAATAAATTATTTATTAATTTTTATCAGTAGCACTAAGTTTACAAAATTTCACTTTGTTTGCACAGATTGTACAGAGATACGATATTTATTATATCTTTCAACTGGAAAATGTTAAAAATTGTATTAAAGGGTGATTTTTTAGCTATTATCTTTTTGGCAACACTGGTTTAAACAGCTGACTCACGTTTCGTGTTTTGGTTCACTGTCAAACATCTTCATGGTGTCAATTTAACCATGAATCGTCTAACAAACGAACAACGCTTGCAAATTATTAAATTTGATTGTCAAATGCGTGCTCTGTTAGAAAGTTCATCACGATCTTCTTCCATTTAATGATCAGCTCATTTTTGACTCAATGGGTACGTAAATAAGCAGAATTGTCGAAATTGGAGTGAATACAGCCAGAAGCATTGCAAGAGCTACCAATGTATACAGAAAAAGTCACAGTTTTGTGCGGTTTATGGGCTGGTGGCATCATTGGACCGTACTTCTCCAAAGATGATGCGAATCGTAACATAACTGTGAATGGTGAGCGCTACCCTGAGATGATATCCAACTTTTTTTTGCCCAAAATGCAAGAGCTTGACTTGCATGACATGTGGTTTCAACAAGACGGTGCCACATGCAACACAGCACGTGCAACAATGGACTTATTGAGAGGCGAATGCGGTGAAGATTTCGTTTCAGGTTCGGAACCGGTCAATTGGCCGCCTAGATCGTGATATTTAACGCCTTTAGACAATTTTTTGTGTTAAAGCTCATGTCTATACAGACAAGCCCGCTTCAATTGACGCATTGGAAAACAACATTGAAGCATATATTCGTGAGATACCGGCCGAAATTTTGGAAAGAGTATGCCAAAATTTGACTAAGCGGATGGACCATTTGAGGCACTGTCAAGGTCAACATTTGCATGAAATAATCTTCAAACATTAAATTATATGGACCGTACTATCGATTCAAATAAAGGTTTCATGCATTTTTCTGAATTTGTGTGTTAATGTGCTTGACATACGCTGCCGTTCCAATACTACGTCCGAAGGGCATTGTCGCAAATTTTGAAACGAATATGAAAAGTTGAAGGTGCTGCAATCAGCGAAGGAGTGGATTGGATTAGAAGTAGTGGACATGAGATTATTTAAAAAAATGAGAAAGAGTGTCGGAGGTTAAACAGATTTTTTTTAGATATCGGTAAAGCTTAAATTTCATCCGAAACAGAAATAAGAAGTGGATTTCAAAATTTAAAAAAAAAATTATATAACAAATTTTTAGAATATAGTTAATTACTTAATTTAGCATCAGATGACACAATGTCTGTTGTGTCACAACCAAATCCGTCTGCATGTATGTACTTAAGGGGTTATCTGGTGGCATTGGTAACATGAGCGCTTTTTGATTAAATGTATCAAACTGTTTTCCGCGTATTCTCTTAAACTAGAGATCAGATCATCCGACGTAATTAGC
Organism: Eristalis arbustorum; assembly: GCA_916610145.1. Classification (NCBI taxonomy): domain Eukaryota; kingdom Metazoa; phylum Arthropoda; class Insecta; order Diptera; family Syrphidae; genus Eristalis; species Eristalis arbustorum. Next base: position 58,838,497 of record OU744317.1, on the reverse strand, counting down.
AGCATATTCAACAAATTACGATTCATGTCACAACGTGACACCAAACTCCATCTAATCAAAATGGTTACTGTTACTATACGCATTTTTTGTTGATATTCTAAATACATTTTCTTCATAGTAAAAATCCAAACAAAATAGATAGTTTCATCAGTCCAACAACAAATATATCAATCTTCAAGAATAATTAGACTACTCCATCTGCACCAATAAGGAGACAACAGATAAGGACACGCAATTGAAACTAAAACATGTGTAAAAACTACCTCCCTTCATTGCATAACCTTGAAAATGTTTTTTCTCAAGACAACAGAGCTTATAGCATTGTTAACAACTTACAATCAATATCGTCTAGAATCACGACATTTAATCTATTGACTTTTGTCCATCTGGTATGTACTAGGCAAGACCTGTGTCAGTTGAAACAGTGAAATAACATATTTTAAGGCTAATGCCGCCGCAAGCAAGATGCAGTCTGGGAGAGTATTTGATTCATAAAAAATGTAACAAGGAGTAAAGGTACCTACTTCTGTTGTGGAAGTACAACAGACATTACTTCAGCATTCATCTGAATGTTTATAATACGGTGCCAAGAATGTACATACACAGTTTAAGTTTTTTATGCACTACGTACACTTAATTATGTAGTGCATGCCCTTACAGTCGTCTTTGGCTGGCGCTACAGTCCGGGGTGGGCTTCAGTCAACATACCTCTCCGTCTATCCCGGTCTTGTGCTAGTTGCTTCCAACCACGCACGTACAACTTTTGAAGTCCCCTTCTAGCTGCGGGCGCCACCGGAAGATTAGTCTTCCTTTACCGCGTTGTCCCTCGGGGTTGAAGTCGAATACTTTCCGGGTGGGATCATTGGTGTACATTCGCTCTAAGCGACCTAGCTATCTGAGACGAGAGATACGAAGAAAGAAGATAAAAAAACGACCATGAATATCCTCGTTCGCTATAATGAGTGAACATGAAAACAGCATGACTGGGACTATTAAGGTCTTATATATGATGACCGCGTTTTTCGAGAGAGCGCCTTATTCCTCCGTGGCCTTCCAAGAGTAAGAAGCCCAAAAATACAGTGAGTGGCCAGCGTAATCCTCCGCTTTATCTTCGCAGTGTTGTCATTGCGTGTGTTAACTTCGTGGCCTAGGTAGACAAAGTCTTTCAGTACTTCGAACGTATAGCTGATTATCGTGATGTTTTGTCCAGACGTCGGTGTTGGTGGACATTTTTCGTAGACAGCACATACTTCGTCTTACCCCCATTGACCGCAAGCCCAATCTTGGCTGCTTCCTTCCCGATGCTCGCACACGCCCGGTTAACAGCCCGTTGTGTTATTCCGATGATGTCAATGTCATCGGCATATTCGAGCAGTTTTATGGATTTGTATTAGATCGAGCCTCTGGTGGTGACATACAAAACAACATACAATTCTTGGTGACAAAAGCTTCCAACTATCACCTATGGTCATAATGACCGAAAGAAACTAATCGCGAACAGATCCAGCACGAGGTAGCTCAAGAAATCACTTCGTTGATCGCTGATGACTTGGAGTCGATGCCGGCGGATCGAGTGGGCTGGAGATCTCTACTACTTGCCTTATACCGGCGACCAATTTAGTCGATCACGCGGGTCTGAAAACGCTGTTGATGATGGTAATAAAGGAAAGTTATTTTATAAAGCATATCAAAGAGCTCTGTAAACTAATGAAAATACAGCAACAGTGTGACCCACGATTTCTTCGCGTACACTCTCCATTACACCCGTCTTCGTAGAATTTTCATGTTGCACCCATAAGTATCAGCGCTTAAAAATTGAATCATAACTACAATGCGTATGAAGTCGGTGCCCATCTAACTGACAACAACAGCGGCACGTCGCACTGAGTCGTTGACATTGTGCACGATTAACTCCTAATGGATTACGTCTCTAGTGGTAACTTTCAAAATTGATTTAATTCCTGTTCCAGAACAATGCTCACGTGTAAATATCATAATTCGATGACGAGTTGACAACAAATACAAACAATTTATTCGCAAGGTACTTTGGTATACCGTACCACAGATGATACTTGTTCCACAAAGCAATTTATTAACCATATAATTCTCAGAGGAAATCGCATCCATGTATGCGCACGTAAGTACCCACAAGTATCTTGTACGAATAAGAAGTGTTTTGTTGAGAACGCAAACGAATTGGATTCAAAATGCAAATTTTTCTGCATTCACAACGAATCACAGTCGTCTCCATAAATAATGCGACATCATTATCTTAAGACCAACTTCTTTCGTATTTTCATTCTGTTGTTGTTGGTTATTCGCTTATCCGCATTCATCGTTTGTTGCTTTATCGTGTAGAGTGATTTAGATCACAAATCGTTATCGTCCACGATGCAGATACCTTCCATCCATCCATCCATCTGTTCGCTGATATATGCATATCATCTATTCATGTTCGATGCGTGCGTGTGAGTGGGGCTTTGCATTGATTAATAATCAGTTCGAATACACGTACACGCGAAGGAGGTTTCATTTCATGATTTCATAACATCAAGCGAAATCCAGATCAGTCAACACACACACAGCAATGCGGGTTCCGGCTCTGCATAACCCCTTGTATCTGATCACCACTCCAAGGAGGACATACATTGTTTTAATGAACATACCCTAGTGTGGAAACCCTTTTCGTTTTGCATCCCCGATTACTTCTACATCTGCACATGCACTACTTCGATCCATTAAACGAATAATAAATCTAATGAAAGTCGCGGAGTCATATGGATGAGCTCTTAGTACGTCAGACGGGGCCTCCAATGCGGGATAATCCTCGTAAGAGAATATCATTAGCATATATGTTTACGTTAATTCGTGGGCATTGGTTTCTTATTGGGTTGAATAGATGAACGCGCTCGGGAGGCTCCTTTTTGACGGATCCCGTGGTCGTAAGTAATTTTGTATTCAAAATTTTCGAATTGACAACCATGACGACGACGACAACGACGACGACAGGCATCATTTGACGTTGTGCCATCGCCTTTCTGAACATTGAATCAACCTTATCATCATCATTCATCCATCCGCCATTGGTTATCTCCATTGTGTCGGCTGGCAACGGTCGCACAGGAAAGGATATCTGCCAGGCTGGTGGTGCGCGAGGGAGGCGACTGAAGTATAGAATGCAGATACATGTTGCATATATTAAATTAATTTAAGAATCTGAAAACCACATTGGTTATGTAAATAAGAGGCAAATGTGAGAAGCGAATGATTACCGGTGAACGATTTTATTCATCTGAGGCATGATGAAAGCCTGATGCTGGTAGCTGCTGGAACGGCCGTGATGTGACGTAGGGGGAAAGTAAGTGCGGAATTCGTCTCTAATTGAAGATTCAATTAGACGTGATTCGAGTGATGGGCTTTTACTATTTTTGACGTATGGAAGCTAAGTGACTTTATTACTTGGACATGTAGTTGAGTTCAATTAATAAATGAGGATATTCCAAATTATTCCTACAAATTTGAACTGTACTGTAGGATGATTAAAGCGAACACATCAGCAAGTATTTAGCGGTCAATCGGCGACATATTTGGCAATCGAACCATGTGATCAATAAGAATAAGCCTTTAGAGATTTCGAACATCGGGTAAATGGCCGTAAAGGCTTGCCTAGCAAGGATCTACATCCTGTTTCGTACAGGTGTTGCTCAATTTCATTAGTTCACCTTTCAATATCATATTTCCATGCGTTGGTATACAGAGGCTTGTTTACAGAGACCTTTAACTTCAAAAACCACAAAGAAAAAAGCCCAAAGTCCATTAAGTCTCCAGATCTGGATGGCCAATTCTGATTGCAAAATCTCATGTAGCAACTGACTCGATGCCTGGATGCTGCAGTTGGTTGAGTGCCTGCCCTTGGTTTTGTGGGGTCCCCGGTTCGAGTCCCAGTGGAAGTAAGGTTAAAACGCTTTTAACTGGTTAAACTGGTCCAGCCACTTTGTGCCGTTCAGAGTAAATTAACGCCATGTGTGCCAATTAGTCTCCTTCCGAACATCAGCAAGATATTCGAGAAGGTGATAAATAGAGCTCTTTTCAACTGGACAAATCCGGATAACCAATTCGGTTTTAGAGCGGAGCATGACACTATTTATGCCGCGTCGAAACTGGTGTCATATATCGAATGGAACAAGAGCTGATTTGATTGACCTGGAAAAGGCCTTCGTCAACGTATTATTAGAAGGACTTTTCTATAAGTTCAATCAAAATTACTAAACCACTGCTGTACCTACATGGTTACCGGTAGGTGGTTCGTCCTCAAGAATGGCAACGTGACCTCTACAGGAAGTTAAAAATGGTCTAGATCTGGGTGCTGTTAATGCGGCGATCCTGTTCAACATTTTCTTGAGCGACCTAATAAGTCCTCTTCCTCAAACAATTGCATAGGCTGACGACTATGTACAGATCAGGCAAGAAGATCGAGGACATCACTACGCTCGCGTAGGGTGACTTCGACTCATTCATGAGAGATTGCGATGACTGGTAGTTGAATATCAACTTTCATAAGTCGGAAACCATTCTGTTCAGGACGCCGTTGTATAAGGCTTCGGCGGACACGAAAAAGAATTGGCGAAAGTGCCCAATTGTTGGACGGCACGGGCAACCGCTGGCGCAAAAGATTGTTGTCAGATACCTGGGGATCTGGCAAGATCAGTATCTATATCTTAACAAACATGTAGCCCTAGGTCAGGGCCCGAGGCGCTTTCGCCTTTACAAAGAGACTGTTTTACAGCAGCCATCTGCTACATGGCCCTTATGCAGCCAATGCTGACCAATGGCTGTCCTGTGTGGGCCAACGTGAGTGTAAGCTTGATGGAAAAGATTAGGGTGTTTGAGAGAACTTGTCTCAAACCTTGAGAGGGCTTGTCTTCGCCTTTACAGAACACCAGAGTCCCAGTACATACAATTCTCCCCCGATGAGATTTTAAACAACAGTTCGAATATGATACTAGTGAACAATTTCCTGGTGAAGTTGATTCGAGGCCACACTGCGAGAGCGAAGAACTCGGTTAATAATTTGATCTCCGGGGCTTACCCCTATCTACAGTGCCACGAGAGGATACGTCACAGTGGCTTTGTCCCAACAGAAGCATTTATCCTTTTTGATTAGCACGGTCTGGTACAAGAGAAGAATGTTGTACCGATCCTATTTCACATCGCCCGTTTAACTGTGGGTGGGCGACTCAACGACAACCAGCTGAGGAGAGTCTCCTCCGGTTCAGTACAACGGATTCGAGTCGGAATGTACTAGATGTTGCATCGCAACATCGTAAGTTCTGGTACCCTGAAATGATGGTCTAAGTGTGCTGGAAATTCAGCTGGCAGCCCAATTTTCTAATTTAACCTATTTTTGCACATATGTTGGTAACATTCATATTTTATACATTAGGCACTTAAAATTGGGGTCTTATGTCGCGAAAAGAAAGACGCATTTGCCAAGAAGAAGAATGTCCAAAATGGGGCCTGGAGCCCAGATGCAGTTGGACTTTTCGTATCCCTTTCTGACGATTAACGAGCTACCAATATGGAAATGAACTTCATCACTGAAGATGATTTTGTTATATTGTTTTTGTTATTGTGTTGTAGTTCGCATGGTGGTGGCCCGTGACGTTGTGGGTATGTGCGTCGATCTCAACCTCGACGTCGAAGGTTCGATTCCTGCTCTGTGCGACAAAAATAATTTTCACGGCTCCACCTCTTTCAAATCACTGATAATGGTCAAAGAATATTTCTAGTCAAGAGAAAGCTTCTCAATCTTGGCCGTTCGGAGTCGACATTAAACTGTAGTTCCCTTCTATTCGTGAGATCAGAAATAGTGGTTGCTGAGAAGCTAGTCCTCTGGGCATATACGAGCTGTAGCGCCACCCACTTGAACTCTCTTCGCGCCAAATGGTCAATAGTCTTCAGTTTTTGAGCCATTTTCTGATGTGCTATTCCTAACATAACTCAAATCTATATCTATATACTCTATGAATCATTAAAAAAAATAAACCCTTTGCAACATTGCAACTAAAATGAAAATTTTTACTTAAAATCTGTATTTCTTTTCAAAATTACATTTAGCGTGAATTATTAAACGCCCTGATCACCACTCCAACGAAAACATACAACGCCCGAGTCCCAAAATTCCACTTCCGCTGAATTGCACATTTTTTACCATTAGAAGGTCTTTAGGAGCAATGCAGACAATTAATGAGCTCTAGTACATCTCCCTTAATCCCCTTCTGGATCTGTTCTAATAGTAAACAGATTATGATCCTTTCTACATGTTCTTTCTGTGTACATACAGCACGATTGTATTTGCGAGAGCTTAGTCCTTTTCTAGATACTTAGAGCAGACATTTCTGTTACAATTACCTTCACTAATTAAAGTGAAAACGTCTACCTATATATGTGTAGGATCATCAACAACGCCATTCTGTCCTTCCTTTTATGATTAGCTCTTTAGGAAAGGATAACACTTTCATTTTGCCAACAAAGCCCTTACACGCGAATGATACGAGAGTCTTTATTTACATTTTTACACACAAGTATAATCAATTAACTTTAACCTAAACGAAGAGTACGACTAGGCTATTCTGAGGGTAGACTATAATCAATACTGGTGTGTGATTAATTAAATAGAGTTATGGAAGTGACTTTTCTGCTGGCGCATCAGAGTTTAATGATGATGGCGTTGTTAATGCCATCAGTTATGTGTTCCTGGCAATAATTATAATTTTCTGCATTTGCAGTTGGTTGGTTTTACCCTGCAAAGGTACACCCTCAGAGAACCAGGTGTGGTCGTGCTTTGCGTGAGTTCTCTGACTTACGTTTAAGGGCATTAGCAGGAGATGAATACAATTCTGGAACTGTGTTTTGCAAACAATACGAAGGTCCTTAGTGTTAACTGGATTGCATTAATGCCCTCATGAGTTGGACAATCCGTCACTTTCAGTCATGCTTGGAACTTAAGAAGTAATTTTAGCATGGGAAGATATTCTTTAAGATAACATCGTCGTATGAAAACTCTTGATTATGCTAGATTCTTCTGCTGAATATCTGTCAAATTAGCTGGGCCATAATTAATTTTCGCTGAAATCCTCACTGGATTCCGATATTTCGGAGATATAAGAAGAGGATCGAACAACGAGGCTATGGTTAGGCTTCTACTGATCCTGTTGGACGACGCCTACATACATACCTAATACTTGAAGCCATGAGAAAGAAATCTAGAAGAAATCTTTTTTTGCATTGCCAATGGTTGTTTCTTAATGAAATCTTAAGAAAACTGGTGCAGTTCAGTAGTGTAGACGAAATTAAATTAAAATAATATTTATTCTTTTACTCTACTGTTGGTACACATAGGTATCACATTCTTTTGTTGCATATGTTCATGTAAATAACATAATCTACGGATAGCGCTCTCTGATCGGCTGCTTCTACTGATAACACTCCACCAGCAGTTTTTTCCCATAATCTCTAAAAATGTAAGCTATAGCAAATAAAGAGTCGGTCATCGCCTTGTCTTTTATTTTCCACAAACTCCTCTTACAGTACTGGTCTTACTTTCTGGTTTTCCAGGAAACCACTGATCATTTAAATACAGCGCATATCCTTCTTCGCAAGAAACGCAAGATTTGCTAAAAATATAATTGTTGTCTGTAAAAGTATGCGAAAATAGTGTGCATCAATTCCATGAACAACAACTTAAACTATTGCGGAGATCAACCTAGCGAAGTTTGCTTCGGGTCTCGAAACTGAATCACCTAAGAGGCGAAAACTCTGATCATCCCAGTTCTGCTCTATGGCGCAGAGACATGGAGCTATTGAAAGCGGATGAAGACGCTCTTGTTTGGTTTCAGAGAAAAGTTCTGCTGGCGATCTTTGGTCCTGTTTGCGTTGAAGGCATCTGAAGGAGAAGATTCAATCACGAACTGTTCCAGCGGCATGCAACTAGTTAGCGTCTTCGGATCCAACGCTTAAGATGGCAAGGTCGAGTAGAGCGGATGGACACCACAGCTCTGGTTCGAAGAGTCTTCGATACAGAACCATTGGGAGAGCGCAACAGAGGACGTTCTCGCAAGTGATGGCGCACACAAGTGGAAAAGGACTTCAACCAACTTGTTGTGCGAAGCTGGCGAAATATCGTGCTGGCTGGAGAGGCATGTTGGTTGAGACCCAGGTCCACCTCGGACTGTAGCGCCAATCAACAAAATAAGAAGAGGCGAAGGAACACGGAGTACTTATCAGTGCAGCCCGGCCAGTCTTTGTACTGGATTGAGTGCCTTGCAGATGATAGCCTTCTTTAGTGCTGTCCACCAAGCTGAGACGGATGTGTCGGTCTGACAATCGAGACAAGAAACCAGTGAGCGAAGCGCGGTTGTATGCCCCGTTTGTATCCAATGGCTTTTTTGTTGAGTTTCCAGGTTAGCTTGTTCTCAATCGTCAGGCCCAGAAATTTCGCAACGTCATTTAGCTGTAATATAGTGCCACACAGCAGTGGCGAGTCAAACTGAGGGATTTTTCATTTTCTGGTGAAGACTACAATATCCTTTTTTTTGTGGGTTAACGCCGAGTCCGCATGTTAGTGCTCATGCTTCCAGCTTGTCGAAGACATTCTGCATTATGTCTCTTAGAGTAGAGACGAATTTGCCAGATGCAAAAACAGACAAGTGATTTTATTTAATTTTAGGACTTTACTATTTTTAAAAGCCATTCGGTTCAGTTTTGTAGTTAAGAACGATGTCTCGCGATCTAAAAAGAGAAACCCGACATTTCTCTCGCCTAATCAAATTGGAGTTATTATAAATTTGATCCAATAATAGAAGCATAAATCTTCATCCAACAGGCCATGTCTCTAGCTAAATCTGTTACGCTTCTGTATAATATCATTATTCACAAGCAAAAATTGAGAAGCACACAGCTCAGTTTGTTCATTCCTCCACACCGTGCACATCAACATTTTAAATTAAATTCCGTTAAAATTTCAACATCAACCCAAATCAAATGCATTTTAACATTTAGGTTATGTTATTATTCAATTTTAAAAGGAATTGTCAATGAACCGCATTAAGATACATATCGAAGATCGATAAGAGTGATGGTGGACGCGGACAAATATTCCAAGCCATTCGAATACGACGTTTAGTTCACGTAATCAAATTTGAATTAAAATGTATTTCAAAGGCTTAAAGGCATTTCCGTTGACTACATTATTTCAAATAGAACTAAACAAGGCACGTGTTCCACTGCGGTTTGTTCACATGAATAATTTGTACTCGAGAAAGTTTAAAATAATTATTTCGAAATAGACAATCCCCCGACCTGTAGGTATCTGGAATTAAATATTGAGTAAGTTTTGTATGGAAAAAATATTCCCGAAGGCAAGACGTGATTTCATCGTAAAAAGAGGAAATACATACATAAATGGTGATGAATGAGTTAAATGGAATTTCAAGTTAAAATAACATATCTCTGGGCATAAGTTGCGTTCATTCATTATTGAGGTATTTATCATTATTCCTGACAACCTTGCTCTCTTATGATTTCCCTTCATATGCATTTATTTATGAATTCTGGACTCCTGTTGTACCAAGGTGTTCTTGGTTGACTTGGAGAAAGCGTTTAACACCGTTTGGGTGGATAGCCCCTTCCTCAAGCTGGTCAGGCTCGGTATAATTAAACTATTGCTATATATGATTTATGACATCATAACGGGTAGAAAGTTCGTTGCGAAAAGTGGCCACTACAAGGTCTTTGAAATTGAAAATGGCTTACAACAGTGAGCGGTTGGTTCGTCGATCCTGTTTTTAATATTCACTGAAGATCTGATAGGTTCCATGCCGCACTTAATTGCGCACGCCGACGATGTAGTGACATACAGGTCAGGTCCAGGCAAGATGACTTCGAAAAAATTCAGCAATTTGATTTTGCGACGACTGGAAGTTGATGACGTAAGTTTGGCATTGTTGATCCACACGGACACCCTTTATATGCGAAAAGTTTAGTTAGGTACCTTGGCATTTCGTTGGATCAATATATGTATTTTGACTAACATATAGAAATTGCTCTGGCCATAGTTGTATAGTAGAGGCCTTTGCTGTGGCGAGTAGGTTCACATCAGCTTGATACCAGAGTGAAGGTAATCTACTACATGGCCTCATCCGGCCAATTATGACATACGGTTGTCCATTTTGATTCAACGTGAATCCTTCCCAGATGGAAAAGATGAGGTTGTTCGAGAGACATTGTCTTCGGACTTGTCTCCGATTGTATCGTAAACCAAGTCTGAGTACAAGAAGAACTATCTCAACGAGTTCCTGTATAACGAGGCAAACCTGAAGAGGATACACAATTTTATTATTGAGCTGACCAGAAAGCATACTGCACGAGCTATGCCTTCTTCCAACAGTCTGGTCCTTGGGGCTTACTACCCCAATGTTATGTATTATGAGAGAGTGCGCCTTAACGACTCTTATTCCAGCACATCATCGCAGCGCATGTTCTTCTTTCAGTGGTGATGATGTCCTGAATAAGCACACGATTATAAACTCGTGAAAACATTTAATTTTCATTCATCCGCTGACGCTCACTCGTTAAAATCTAAGACGTGAATGAACATTTGTACAGCGGTCGTACCACTAGTGTTCACATTGTACCACCTAAAAAAAGTAGAACTTCCATCGTCGTACAGTACGTTCACATAAACAATGTATAGCACAAATTTGTGTATTCCTATTGCTTTCGTAATATTAATCGAGCATAAACACGGTAATTTCAAGTGCGAAAAGGAGTCGAAGAACATTCAAACAACCCAACGGATCATCACTAACAAGCATTAGTAGAGGCAGCCTTTTTTCGATCACTTGCTTTAGGATATAATAGACAGATGGATTTGAGTTGCGAACTTTCAAATTACACAACGGAACTTAACTCGTCATTTCACATACATTTTTGTTTGGTAGCTTGAACTACGCAATATGCAATAAAAATAGTCTAACTCTCAATTTTCATAAATGTCAATCAATAACGTTCACTAAATCAGTCTTTCCTATACAATTCGACTACACCATTGGTTCGGCTAAACATTCCAAAGCGACTTGCATTAAAGACTTAGAAGTAATTTTGAACTCATCATTTCATCATAGTCACATATAAATTACATATTATCTAAAGCCAACTCATCGATCGATAAATAGGATCGTAAGAAGAAGAAATTAAGTCGACTCAGAGCTTTGAACAGTTGTATATTTCTTGTACGATTTCTGGAACGTTATCCAAAAGGCATTGCCCCACAAACCAGTGTTACACTTCATCCTGACACGACATTTATGTGATTCACGAGACCAACCGCAATGAGTGCACATTTCAATATAGCTATTGGTTGAACTGTATCAGACGTAAAATATAGACATAATAATATTCATGATATGAAATGTTGTTTTGTAGACTAACGTTGATGGCATTCAAGCACTTTTTATATGAACAGATTCTGAGATATCGAAATTTAAAATGTGGGACACTGTGACATATCAGGAAACTGCAAAGCCGATGAAATCAACAGGTGTGCTACAATCTCATCCCTATCAATAGCAGGGGTACCACCTTCCATGCGAATCGCTACAGCCTACCATCTTTTAAAAATTCACAGGATAAAAACCACTAATGACAAATGGCTAGAAGGCACCACCTGCCTTAAAACAAAAGAAATCTGGCCATCACTTAACCTAAATCTGCTAAATCTCAGTCTACTTAGGTTCAGCAAGCACTCATAAAGTACTCTCATATGAGTCATAACCGGGCACTGTGCAATTGGGACTCATGCTAGCAGGATTGGTGCCCCTTATAATGATTGCCGCAGAAGCTGCATGGACGAAGAGGCACACATCACTTACTCTGCTCCTTCTACACCTATGGGCCTAATGCCTCAATATCCTCAATGAGCTAAATAGGGCCACCATAGGCCAGCTAAATTGCTTCACTACAAGCAACAACTAGTTCCGGTGATAGGAGAAGCCAATCCACGTGGTATCACAATGGGCCTACGTTGGGCTAAGTCAACAGTCTGCCACTATTGAGAACCCATTAAATGTGTGCATGGGCTGTACAGCGGCATGCACCTAGTTAATCGTCTTTCGATCCAACGCTTAAGATGGCTAAGTCATGTAGAGCGGATGAACACCACAGCTCCGGCCCGAAGAGTCTTCCATACCGAGCCATTGGGACAGCGCAACAGAGGGGGTCCTCGCACTAGATGGCGCACACAAGTGGAAAAGGACCTCAACCAACTTGGTGTGCGCAAGTGGAGGCAGCTGGCGAAAGATCGTGCTGGCTGGAGAGGCATGTTGGTTGAGGCTCAGGTCCACCCCGGACTGTAGCGTAAATCAAAGAAGAAGAAGAAGAAAATGTGTGTAAGCAATGATTGAATTGATGGAAATGATGTTGCATGTTTTGTGAGCTGTTGGCATGAAAATCAGAATTTGGAATTTGGATTAAATAAATACTATAGGTGGCGCTACAGCACTTAGAGAGCCAGGGCCTACCTTCTTTGCAACCGTTCATGTTGTGCCGGCTATTATTCTCTCACGAGAGGAAGGGACCTTCAGTATTATGCCGAATGCTTAAAGGCCAAGTTTGTCAATGAGTCGAAAGAAAGAAGGAAAGGAAAAACAAGGAAGACAACAGGTATAAACACCGACACCAAGCGTTCACTTTCTTGGGAATAATGCCCTGCATTTAATCCGAACTCTTTTCACGATCTTAGAAACTATTTAAGCTTGTCTTGCAATAAATTAAAAATTAGAAAAACTTTGTTCTTTGCTTCAAGAAACATTGACGGTTTTGCAAAGCTTGCTTACAAAATAATTATGTAAGAACAGTCCTCGTGACCCAAAACGGTATCCATGTTCCACCTTCCTTACTGTGAGTGAACAAGGAAACAAGGGATGCATCATAATGTATTTTCTCCAAATGTTAAACCTGGCTAAAAGACATATTGCAAAGACATGAGGTAGGTCTCTGTACTTCTGTATCACAATGTCGTGCGTCCGACTTTCTCTTACAGAATATGTTTCCAGATAAGACAGATAAACACAAGTCTCGCTATAATTTTCGCCGGTCCAATAAGGTATGTACTAGAAGTTCTTACATATGACAATTTACTAAGAAAAATGTTTTCTTAAGAGCAATTACCGAATTCAACTGCTGAACTACACTCCTATTTTGGATGCATTGTCTTCCCTCACATCTCCCAACCAAACATTCAAACAACACCGTCTTTATACAGAGGACAAACTACTTATCCACATCCTCCAAAAGGCGAAAGAACCCAAAGAGCGATTGAGAATACAATGCGCACCCAAATAACCGCCCATGAACGTGAACATTAACGAAAGTCTAGTGTAAATGCAAAGGATGTTAAGCAAATAATTTTAAAATGTTTTTTTTTTTTTGTTGACCATCCCCGTAATTATTGGCACGTTTTCATTGCTCTAAGTTGTCCTTCCTTCCTCGGTGTTCGGTTATTTCCTGATGAGAAAAAGTGTGGAGGGAAAAATTGGAAAACGAACGAAGGAGGCAAAATAAAGTTTGGGTATCATGACACCTGCAAAGCAGACGCAATTAACCACTTTTTTGTTCGTTTCTCCGTCGATGTTAGCGATCCCTCTCTTTAATTAGTTATTTGCATCTGCATTAAGTGGTTATGGTGTGTTTTAATTCTTTTTTGTTCGTATTACTTAAAGAGCAGAAATATGTGTACTGTAATTAAAGTGTTGATAGGGAAAAATACATTTTGTAAGGGATACACTTGATTAAAGGTTTATTAGTTTTGTTGCTTGGCTGTAATAGATTAATTATTCAACTTAATTTTATTTCTCTTCCTTTTCAAAAGCAATGTTAAGCTGGTGTTATTGTATTGGTGATAAATTCCGACTCGGTGATTTTAGGAGACCAGGAGACCATTTTTTTTGTTGTAATTGGCATCTCTCTAGACAGGGGTCGATGAAGAAATTTGTGTCTGAATTGACAGCACAATACGACGACGGAGTTCCATGAATATTGCTGCCGCCGGAGCGTTCGTCAAAAAAAACCAATCAGTTTCTCAAGATGTATACAATGACCACTAGTGAAATGTCACAGAATGAACTCTTGTACAACGAATTTAACCCATGAACTAAGGCCACTTCGTCAGCACTCCATGCAGCCATGCCCCCAATTGGACTTTAGAAATGTTGAAAGAAGATGGCCAATTTCATCGCAAGATATTATTTCAGTGAGCATAAGACTTTCAGACACATAAAATGGTGTGCTTTTCATGTCGTTACGTTATCACATAATTGTAGATGCAAGTGAGTGTCACGTTAAAATCAATGGACATCACAACAAAGATATGTTGTAACACTCTCCTCGATCAATTGTATTTATAAAGTGCTACTTCAACAATACGTCAGTGGTTCAAGAAATGACTTTTCAAAATACCTCATTCAATTAACGTGGTATTTCAAGAAATTGTCCTGTCCGTGTCGCCCGATCTCGCTTGAATTGAAATAGTGTATACATTTTTCAACTGCTTCAAGTAAACGATATTCCCGTACTTGCGCTGCGCAAAAGAGGATGGGCACGAAATATTTTCTGTTTCGAGAAGTGGCTGATGATGATGATCTTTTCGCTTCAGTTAGTTTGGTTTCCAGGTGCTTATTCATTTTACATTAGGCGTAATCAAGACACAAAGATACTTGTATGCCCTCACATTTCTATAAGCTCACTTCCACTTTTCATTGCGGGAGTATCTAATTAATATCATCATCTTAGACTTTGATAGGTTGACTGTCAGATTTGAAGTCGTGCAGTATTATAAAATAATGTCATCAGCAAACACGAGAACTGGTATTTTGGCTTGATTTATCTCGATTCCACCTCTAACGTGGTCTGTTACATATTTTTATATATACGATGAATAAAAGTGTACTCAACCCGCATCCCTGCCTCCATTGTTGTGCATTTTCCATTCCTCTGATAGATTGCTTCCATTGCAAACACAGGCTGATTTATTTTTGTACAAAGCTCTAAATATTTTAATAACTTTTGTTGAGATTCCGTAACCGTATTGCTTATAAAGAAGGGCTTCACGAGGTATAGAGTCAAAAGCAGCACTAAAGTCGACGAAAGAGGCGGTAGCTTGACCAGAGGCCTGGTGGTCTGGTGCCACGGGAGATCAGGCTGACGCCCGTGAGACCCGCATTGATCGCATCCTGATCGCTTGAGGTTCGTCCCCAAGTTGGAGCGTCTTGGTGGCTGTGGTTTAAAACCCAAAGTCGCGGCTAGAAGTGGAGATATAACTGCATGCCAGAGAGTTAATCTTGTCTATTAAGGCGATGAGCATTTGCGACTCTCTGACGTAAAAGGTATTGATCCAAGTCTATGTGGCGTTGCAGAGAACAACCGGGTGCTACGACATAAGATGGTCCTCGCCACCCTACCAAGGTGGAAAAATAGGTCCATAAGCTTATCACTACATTTGGAACTTGTGGTGCCTACTAAATTTCTTCGTGATATTTACCTAACGGCAGGAGATCACGAAAAACACTTATCTAAATATTTCCGCTATGTTCACAATGTGAAAATATTTGATCTATAGTTAAACAGTTATGCCAGAAACCACCCGGGAATTCGCGCAGGATCTTCTTGTTTTCAACCCACTGAGTTATTCTATTAAATAGGACACCAGCAAACAACTTAGTTGATGTGTATAAAAATGATATGCCACTGTAATTAGCTGGAATTTTAGTAGTCTTCTTTTTTGTCCAATGTGACGCCAATTAGGGACGGGTTAGCACTAAAATATGCGTTAACTGGAAATTCTTATTAATAAAAGTGTTTAAGCTTTACTCACATGTAATAACGAGCGGATAACTTAACCCACCGAATTCGGAGTTGATTGTCAAAATCTAAAGCAAATCAGCTCTAGATAACAAGTCTGTGTGAAAATAATGTATTATGCATGACTTAAGAGCAAATATAAACGTGGGCAGGGGATTGATATTGAGTTCATATATTATTTCTGGTCAGCTGATGGAATATGACAGATGTACTTGAACGTTTAGTAGAATTCTGTGAAAGGTTGCCATGCAGTAAGATAAAGAGAGTGGACAGCATTTAGTAATAATACAAGTTATCAATCGGATAAGTTCACTATCCGTGTGTTAGGTGAGGCGTGGGTTAAAGAGCGGATACTTACTTAAGTCCTTCAACCCCTCGGGTTCTATGGGGCGTCAACCACGCCTGTCCTCCATCTCGTTCGAATTCTGCAACGCGTTTGAGCTCCATTTAACTCATTCCTAAGGATCTCGATTCCTCTTCAACTGTTCTGCGCTATGTTTGTCTAGCGCGTCCCGCTGTTCTGCCTGCCTGCGTACGCGGATTCCACAATGCCACTTTCTCCCTCGTATGGTGATGGTTAGGTTAGGTAGTTAGGTATTTAGGATTAGGTTCCTGGTTGTTCGTTAGAGATACGCTTTGGCCAAAAAATCCTAAGGATGTTTCTTAAACATCTGTTTACGACAGATTGCAGCTTTCGTGTGGTAATGTTGTCCGCTTTCCAGGTACTGCATCCATATAGTAGCACCGACTCATCGTTGGAGGGGAACAGTCGCAGCTTGGTTCTTAAGCTAATGACAGTTTTTCCATTCCGAACGCAGCTTTAGCATTCCTGATTCTGTTGCTCACGTCAGTTCGGTGAAACCGAGATTAACCGAGACCACACTTAATAAATATAGAAAGCTGTTAACTTGCTCGACTTCTCCGGTAATGCTCAGTTGGGCGCGTTGTCAGAATTACTTAGGGCTTTAGTTTTTAAAGTATTTATTTTGAGCAGCACTTTGTTTGCCTCTGCTTCTAGATTATGGGCCATCAAATGAAGATCCATTGTCCAATGCGAAAGGAGACAAACATCGTCAGCGTAGTCAAGGTGTTAAAGGTAAGCTTTCCCAGTCCATCGAATGCCCTCATTTCCTGCTGCACGGAGTACATCGCTGATAGCCACCAGAAACAATAGTGGTGACAGTATGCACCCTTGACGAACTCCACTTTGGACCTCAAATTCCTCTGACAACTAACCATTGTGCAAGACATGACGCCTTCGTATGTAGCCTTCATAATAGTTCTGCGTTTATCCGAAATGCCTCTCCTGCGCAAGGCCGACCAGATAGCATCTTGATTAGCTTGAATCGAAAGCCTTCTTGAAGTCGATGAACAATAGGTGTAGCGGACACCTATACTCAACGCATTGCTCAATAATGATCCGTAAGGTGTTTGTGTGGTCAATGCAGGAGGATCGACATCGAGAGTTGAATCGAAATGCTCTTTGATCCGTTCCAAAACTAATCGAGCGAAGTACTGCTCAAAGAGCGAAAATACCTCTCCTTCTTCGGAAGCTTGATGATCAACCTCCTTTTCCACTCCTCTCGGGAATTTTTCGTTATCCCAAGCTTTGTATATCACCGGATGCAGCAAGTCTGCTGATACATTCGGCGCAGATTGAAATAATTCAGCAGGAATGCCATCAAGCGGATGGCGTTTTTCATTAACACGGCTTTGATGCTTTAAGAGACAATAGCTCCTTTTTCGCGGTCGCTTTCCACTATTTCTTATCAATTGAATTCGTTGCGTAAGACGATGGTTACACCGTTACCATCGCGTACCGAGAAAGCCCTTTGAAAAATCCCCCCACGTAATCCACTTCTAGCCGAGAGTGACTGCACAAAACATAATGCATATCCATTCAAAATTCAGAATCAAAATCTAAGCCGTTTAATATTTAAAGAGGCACTAAAACTACTTTCTGAGGCACTGTTTGAATACATTTTACATGCATAATTGGCAGCATTTGAAGGAGACAGCCTCTTTCAGTTCAATTTCCCTTTATCGAAATCTTTTGTTACTCGTCATATCAATTTCCATAAAATTTCAAAGCCCCACATAACAGGGTAATTGCATTTATTATTGAACTTCTGATCTAAAAGGAATCAACTCCAGCACTGCTCTCACTGCGAAACCTCTTCCACACCCTCATCATGACTTGAATGAAATGCAAACCCAGCACCCAGACTATTATGCACATCCAGCAGTTTGCCACTCGCGACATTATTGAGGCAATTTCTAAACAATATCATTAAGTTAGGCACACATTTACGATGACAAAACTTTTGATAACTCCCTTTTGTGGAGAGCAGGGCCACATTACCCGTGTTCAGTCACATTCACTTGTATTGTTGGGAAAACACTGGCATTGCCTTAAGCACCCCATGAAGTGTAACTTATTCAGCTTGATGGCAGCGAAATGGTGAAATTGTAAGACGACTTGCGGGGGCCTCCTGCTACTCCTAACTATCAAAGCAAATCTTCCTATAAATAAGCTAAATTGATATGTTACTACGTACACATGTGCATTTGCCTAGCGCAGTCAAGTTTTTTCGCCGAATCCACTCAAGCCTCTGCATCCCATAGAGAAGTGAGCCAGGCCTGAGTGCCCTTGAACAAGTAACATTGTTCCGTTTCCTGCACTGAATTTTGGGGTTGGATCCGCCAATGAAGACGGAAAGAGTATGCCACAGTGCCCCTACTTGGCAGAATACGTATGCACAGACATGCCAGCGAAATGATGGGCCCGGCTCTGTGTCGTAAAAAAAGACATCCATCCACACGAACAGCGATACCCTTCCTTCGCCGATAATGTCCTTGTTCAAAAGACGTCGTCGTCGTCGTCGTCGCATCGTTGGGTAACATCAACTGTGACATCGGTTGCTTAGAAACAACAAAATATACGGAAAAAAAATATACGTGAGGAGGGATGTTCCGCAGAGGAGAAGGCAAAGGAGGGATAAATGGATGGATGCATGGTGCCATAATAGTGAACGTCAAAGTTGAGAGTCGAACGGGTAGCTAGGAGTCTGATGGTAGACAACCGACGCTCATGCAAGGGCTTAATTACCCGGTCTATTGATGTTTAGCATAACTTAACCTGCTTTAGTAATTAATTTACTATTGTTCGCTTAAATTAGTCTTCCTCTTCGACATTGTGAAACTAGATTATCGTTTTTGGTATAGTGTTCTGACAGAGGTATCTACATGCACACACAGTAGTTGTGTGCGGCTGTATGATGCATTTGTGTAAGGACGTGTAAAAAGTTCGAATGTTCGATGGTAATTAAATTAAAGTTCATGAGGGAACAGATACATACACACGTACAAACACGGCTACATCTTGTGGAAGGAATAAATTGGAAAGTTTATTCGCGGGTGTACTTTTCACGGCACACTTCATTGGATTTTGCTTTTGCGCTTATTGATGCTTTGATCTATGTACACGTGGGGAGAGTCGAAAACGACTGTTCAATGAACTCTACACGTTAGTGGAGTAGTTGAAACAAACGAATGAGAGGGAAGTAATGCCCTGATCGCCAAGCTGAGTGAAACAGCTTTCTAAGCTGTGCTGTATGCTGGTCTGTAATCACTGATGCCAAGATTGTTGTCAAAACACAAGTGGATCTTATCTCAGTATACAGAATACCATCTCTTCCGAGATGAGTAGGCTTCGTGCTTTTGTGGGAATTATTTCCTGGCGGGAGTAACTCGATGTCGAGACGCAGATCTTTACATCGACTGTTTTGTCACTTGGCACGAATGTTCCCCTTTGCCACGACTTCCGAGATGTGTCTTTAATTTTTTTTCCAGTTAGGCGACCGCTTGGCGACTCTGACTTTTCACGTGCCCAGCCTTGATGTTATTATGACAAACCATCTCCATTAACACCAACGAACACCTCATTAACTATATAGAAAAAATCATCGAACAGAGTGTTGCCGTCATAAAACTGCCGGTCGTCTCTTCTCATAAGAGAACAATGCCATGCTGGCACCGCGTCACGAGCACTATTTACCACTTAAGTTGTCAGTGTGTACCCTGCAGCGAGCGATCTCGATAGCTGGTATAAATTATAAATTATTTGTTGCAGTAATAGGTGATAGTCGTGTTGGCATTTTTTAATTTTTGTCTGTTTCTATGGCTCATGCTAGATAAAATAGCTGGATCGCTATATATTCTGACGCCAATTAACTTGCAATACTTTAATGGAAGAATATTGGAGCATTCTGTCAAACAGATCTCTTGGGCTTTCATAGCATAAGGCGACAGGCGTTTGACAACGTCGTTTCGTGTAACGATACGATATTTTGATCGTCTGAACGACGTCATTTTGGACGGTTCACTAATGCTTCAGTGTAACTCATTTAATTGTCAAAACCGACTATTGAGAGATTGCTATTTTACGATCGGTTCATTTGAAATTTTAATAAAAATCAAAAGCGAAAGGGCCCGCATTACTTTGTGTTGTGGGTTATTAGAAAAATATTCAATGTTTTTAAGTTGAAAACCTTGCGTGTCAATTAATAAATCAATTAATTGTCTGTCACATTTAATGTGTTTAATAGTCATCACACTGTCTATTATTTGAACGATTGACGACATGACGGGATGGGACTCGATTGTGGTGCTAAACGAAGCAAACCACGTCGTTTAATACAACCGATCGTTTGAAAAGTTGAGAACCCTGAAATCATTTGAAATAAAAGGAAACAACATTCATTGTTCAGCAGATAATTGCGACCATGTCTTCAGCCATTCGAAGTGGTATCACATTCAAATATTTGTAAGGACAGAGGGTTACAATATCGTCAAATTAAATTAGAGGATGCTGTTTATAGCTTGTAGAATTAAATTGAGTGTATTCTTAATAATTTTTCCCTAACCATATTTTTGCGTGCTCCTCAGTTTCCCATACAAAAATTTACTCTCTAAGGCGAGCTTCGAAAATGCTGCCAACGAAAATTGCAGCACTATAGACCATATTTGGTTCATCGTGATCGCCCAACTACTGCCACTGAGCGACAACTTCAACTATAGTGCCCTCAATTTCATCTCAACTGCAAATGGTGACTCGACCAGACTTGAAAACGTGTTTTAACATTGCTTTTACTAGGAACCTTGCTCTTACTAGGAGACTTACCGGCAACTCCACTAACCAATGTCAGACAAATAAATAAGCTTCGCCATCCACATCCATTGACTTGCACTAAAGGAGAGACCACTGTACTACATCAGCGATCTTATAGATTTCTCGCCAATATATGCTTTCCTGGAAGAAAGCTCACTCAGTAGCTCTATTTGCCAGATGCTTTACTTAAAGTTTAAGAAAAATACAAAGCAGACATTCAATCTCTACTCACGTGGAACGCACAATAAAAGACTTTCAGTCAAAATGAAGATTTCTTCTGCGCTTCTATACATGTGCATCGACAAAAGAATACCATCAAAACTGTCATCAAACAGCAAAACAACAACACGTTCTGATACATAAAATTGAATCTAAACTGTGAAACTTTTGAATTCCACCACAACTAACCCCATCAACGTCATAACGACCGTCATCATAATGCATCTCCGAATTTTCGCTCAACTCAAAGAAAATCCTCTCTCAACTGACAACGCAACGCACTATTGTACCCACACCCTAGGAGAGCATTCTTGGGATCGCAATGGTAGATGTCACCAAAATCATAAAAGGATAGGTGCAGGACGTGTCCATGCACTGCTTCATTTCCTCATACAAAATACTTATAACAACAATATTGAAATGAGGAGTTAAAGGCTGACGGCTAAAGGATGAGAGCTGTGTCCTCCTACCGAACGGGAGTGCGGAGAAGAATGTACCAAAAAGTTCGAACCAAGAACAGACAACCTACTAATACCTAAAACCCATTCCCAGCCCGATCCGTTTATGCATTTACATATCTATATATCCGAAAGTATGTAGATACGACGATTTATATACATGCACTATGCATGTAAGTGTACATGCCAAAAATCCGATGGTCCTTCATTCCTAATTTAAATGCAAATGAGATTCATTTGACGACAACACCAGAACGCTAACTATCTACCTTGCCTATCCTCCTAAGTTTTCTCTACCTTCTCCTTCCACCTTTCTACCTCATTTAAGTCCAATCTACTATCTCTGTTTAAGGATTGCACTGCACACAAGCCAAGTCCAGACAAGCATACACACTGCCATGCGAAATGCACAAACACTACCTCACTGCTGTTTCGAAATTCGAAAATTCATAGCCTACTTCCATGACTTCTCTGCGTGTCCATCCTGCCTCGAACCTAATACTGCCAGGGGGATATGATTTTACTGTTGGGGCTCTTTAGTTCTAGGAGGCTTTGTAGAAAGTGCAAGAATCTTGCCTGTCTCTCCGACCACCTACGCTGGAACGGTGGGCTGAAAGACTACTCCTCTGTCCAAAAGTCCACCCACTCATTCTGTTTAACATACAAGTTAATTCAGTTTGCAGTTTTGTTTCTAGTAAATGCAGACAACCCTTATATCGAATTGGCTTCCACACCGACAACCCATCGTCCGGGGTGGTGAATTAATTGCAAATCAGAGGGAGTTGAGTTGAGGGCATCCCACACATTGACGTACATATTACTAAGGCAGTGGACTGCCCAGTAGACTATGAAATGTGGTACCGAAACGGCCTTCACCAAAAACTCAAACTACACACTCGGTATTCTCTTCACCCACTGCTCCGTACCGTCATAGGACGACGACTATCTATGCCTGTTAATAATTTCTCCTCACAAAACCCACCCAGGCGCCCATGGTCATACCAGCCAATTGCAGACTTAAGAGAACAATTCAGTTCCACCATCGGCCAGGCGCTATGGAGAAGAAGATAACGTTGGAGAGGTTGCGTTCGTGTCCACCGTTTCCCAGTATCAGTTTTGTTGCAAATAGAAGGAACGATGAAGGATCGAAAAGTGCTCGTCGAGTGGCCGTGGTATGAATTAGAGTCAGTAATTATTCATTAGTACTTTTCACGTAAGTATGACTTGATGGACACGGCAAGTCTTGCCATTGGGGACGAAAGTGAAAGACACCGATGTGAGTGGCTAATGTAGTGTTGGTGCTTAAATTGTTGTGGAGCGATGGAAGTAATTAATCGCAATTAGAATGGAGTTATACAATACTTTTTATGTGCAATATATACATATTCAGTTTTGTTATGTTTGAGCTTCTAAGTCCAGTATTTTAATTTATTTCCCAAGATTTTTTCTCTCAGAATTGCTTGATATGTTGTGCAAGCTGTTTCAAGGTTATTTTCTACTGGCGTTGCACTTTTTGCGTTAAGTGCAAAGGTGCGTTTATTTTTGTGCAAAAAGCGGGTTTACAAACAAGGTATACTTAGTTTATGCTCAGTATTTCGTCGAAAATAACGGTTATGAATCATATAATGCTCTTTTAAGCGATAGAAATGCATCCAAAGGCTTGACCCAGCAAGATTTTTCAAAAAACTGCGAAGTCGATTGGAATTTTTCTGCTGATGAGAACAATGGCAAGTAATAACCAAAATTGCCTGGAACGTTTTATTGAAGATAAAATACAAAGTGTTATTGCTGGAGGTATTGACACTGATTTACATGACATGACTTATTATTTTCGAACAAGTCAAACAATCAATAGAATATTTTACTTGCTTTGAGATATTGCAAAAGACGATGGTTTCGAAGAGAGAAGCAGTTTGTGAACATTCCTTGTCAAGGTATTGTTGAATGCTGTAGCAAACATATGAGAGGGGTTGATCTTGTCGACAAGCTGTTGGAGTTTTACAAAAGCAATCACCGTTCAAAGGTGTGGTATGCGTTATTAATTTTATGTAACTACAATTTTCCACAAATTCGAGGAAATCCGAATATTAATGGCAGTCACTGTATATTCAAAATAGATATGTACAGACTAAGGGAAAAACTAAAATATTGTCAACACTCATTGACTTGGACTATTTTATTATGACACTTGCAGCTTTTCTGACACACGATTGTCGGTGATAGAGTGAATGGTGCAGCTTTTAGCAGTGCACTACGGTGTCCTTGTGTCACATACTCAGAGGAATAGATGGTCCTAAAGAGATAATAACCACCTCCATACTTAAAAACAACATTCCTAGCAATTATGCTGAAATTTCACAAAAGACTAGCAAATATTTAAAGAAAAAGTAAGATTTTCACCATGATCCGCCTATACACCAAAACGACGCGTATGAATGTCATGGTCTACTGATTTTGCTGGCTGCTATCAATAATTTATTTCAAAAACTATGACGTAAGACCATGGATACAATGTACATATTGTTCACTTAAAAAGCAAAAAACCATTTTTTTAATTAAAAATAACTTACCGTTACGTCCTGTAAGAGACAAAAAATGGATTAAAAAATGTTGTAATTAAAAAAAATATATACAAATATAGTAAAAAATATTGCAGCTATTATTGGAGCTTTGTACATATGGTTAAACTCTATGCGAATTTCGAGATGAGGTCGATGGATACATCAAAAAAGAAGGGACGGGGAATATTTAAATGATATGCTATTTTATACACCGGCATTTGTTGCTGTTTTTAAATCTATTTAGGCCATATTTAGGTAAAATTTATTTTCAAGATTGAGCATTTATTTTAAAAACACTTATGTAATTCGAGATTGATATCGGTAACTAACTAACTTCCTCTATTTTAAGGATTACACATCATCACCATCATAATTTTCTGACCCACGTGTAAAAGTTAAAGGGTCACGGGTATAAAGCACGCACATGAAATCTCCAGGGCACTCGATCACCCGCCATCAACTAGATATGTTAGGTGGGTACACCCTGGACTGTAGGGCCAGCCAAAGAAGAAGATGTGGTTAATGGCTCTCTTGAATGTAGCTAGAGACACGAATTCACCGCCCTTTCCATCAATGCTTCAGAATATAATTCGAAGCAATTAGGATCGCTTTGTTTTCTATTAGGAAATCCGCATAAAATGATGCCTTACGAGGTATATAGCCTAATGTCCATGAATGCCTCAGCGCATGACTGAAATCATACGTGAAGCTTCGACAACATTAGTCTCCGGCCCAAGATTTGAAAATTGACGATGATTTTTCCCTTCTTTTCGTTCGCAACTGTATCGCCCACAGAACCGGGGATAAAAAGCTTTCAGGGAACAACCATTAAAACTGAAGAATGAAAATACCTATGCTAATTTCTTTGGAGCACAACGACTGTTCTCTTTGACAAAATACATTTTGACTGAGTTCAGCTTTTTTCCTTACATCAGAGAGGACACACGTTTAGAATTTAGTGTAGAACACATGTAAGGATGCGGTGATAAATCGAATCATAAAAAAAAGACAATAATAGATTTGGCCCAGCCATTGTGGTATTTAGATGCATTCTTAATATTGGGAGCATCCAATCTTCTTTTGGGAGGGCTACAAAATGTAACATCTGACAAGGCGCCATAGCCCCATAAAAAGCGTCCATACTTTCAGAATGCTTACATTTAGTTACGTAGCTTCGCATAATCAAAAATTAACTAAATATCGTTTACACAATGTTAAATCACTCGCCAAGAAGTAATGTTACTTTTCATACACTATGACTATAAGAAGAGTTTGATTTTGACTGAATTTATTCACACCAACCTGTTGTTGAAGTTGAAGTTCGTTAGGCCCAGAAATGAACAGAAAAGTATTAATGATAAGTTTATTTACACAACAGTGTGTTGCACAAAATCTTAGTATTCTGAAATAGACCCACAAGTCAGACCTTGGCAAACATTACAACATGGTAATGTATAGTAACTTCGAAGTGTTTGCTTTAATTTAGTGCTAAAAATATGCCTTTTATTACAGAACAACCTTGACACGCAGCTAAAAAGACTGAACAAAATTCTACAAGCACCTCGTATCCAATGTTGTCACTGCTGGCATCGACATTGAAATGTGTACTGCCTCAACTGATACATTTTCTATTCTACAAGCACCAGTGTTACCACAGGGACTCTATAGAGTCGAAGGGACTAATTTTTATTATCCAGACTCGGGGGCTCATAATTTTTAGATTTGACTCATTTTTTCAGAACAATTTACCTAAACACCTAACGTACTTTTATTTCACATTCCCATTTGCTTTAATATTTCCAGAATGCTTTCATTTAAAATGCCTAAGCACATACTAGCACTGCACACAGAAATGGCTCTGGCCAGACTTCGAGTCAGGAAAGGAATATAGTCGCATCTTCATGGATTGCTCCAAAACCAATAAAGGGTCCGGCGCTGGTGTTTTCGTGGAGGATATTACACATCATGGCAACAACCATATTGTGAAGAGCAGGTGGACGGGTCGACGTATCTGGATCTGTAGTGACAGTCAGGCTCTACTTCAGTCAATGAAGAATGTTGTAACCACTTTCAAGATAGTTCACGAATGCAGATCCTCTCTCAATTTAATTGCCAGTCAGAATTCAATGAAACTCATCTGGGTCCCAGGACACCAATGATTCGCTGGAAATGGGATCGACGATGAACTTGCCAGACAAATAGAGGAAACTTTCTTTTTAGCTTAACCTGCTCCCGAACTGCCTGCGCCTGTGGTTAGGGCTTCCATGGTAGGACCTCTCGAGCACAATCGTAGATGGCATGATTCTCCAATATGTAAATTAGCGTTTGCCCCCAAAAGTCTGTAAGAAATCCGCGTAATGTCTGTGCTTGTTTTAAGCGAAGTTACCATCTGTGACTCCTGTGGAGAGGACGACGAAACGGCAAATCACTTCTTCTGTCACTGTCTCGCCTTAGCTTGGATCGGGTGGCAGATCTTCGGCGCTGATGTGGTGACAGCTGAAGAGCTGATTCTCTTGGCCCTTTATCACATAAGCGTCTGCTGGTCTTTAGAAGAAATTGCAGGTTGCTGCCTGGTAGTACAATGAACCAATTTTGGGTCTGAATGCACCACAAACTACAAAAAAATGTACTAGTTTCTTGTTTCACATAAGGAGTCAACTCAAAAACCTTTGTTGGAATGCATTTATTTTCAAAATTACTCGTTGTTTGAGCTGCTGGAACTCATACATAATTTGACCTGTGGTAACACTGATCAAGCTCTAAGTTGATTTGTCAGGCTTTGTTTCAAGGATATTTGCTGCAGTTGTACAAAATAAACCGATTAGGATTTTTGTATATAGCGATGTTTTTGACATTAATTTATTTTAAAAAGAAAGTTTCATTTTTCACCAAATGCAGTGTGTACTGAAACTATATAGACGTTGTACATTAAAATTCATCAGCACTCTCACAGGCATGGCCCGTTGAATAAATGTTTCTGCTGCACAATTATTACATTTATTTTCCTTGGGTTAGATATTAATTTATCTTTTTTGTTCTATAT
This sequence comes from Eristalis arbustorum, assembly GCA_916610145.1. Taxonomy (NCBI): domain Eukaryota; kingdom Metazoa; phylum Arthropoda; class Insecta; order Diptera; family Syrphidae; genus Eristalis; species Eristalis arbustorum. Next base: position 58,811,131 of record OU744317.1, on the reverse strand, counting down.
CAACTAAACCAGCACATGCTACTGTCGTAGAATATCCTGTTATTAATGATTCTTAATTTGCACACATTGTAGTTGCGCACATAAATATTCATAACTATTCTGCGATTTTAATAAGTTAGTGCAGCTCAATTAACGTGAAGTGGTGTTTACGAACTACAGAAGATTTGTAGTTGGTAGTGTGTTTTGATATTTCTTGACATGATTGCAACTCCTTACCGTATGAGTGATTCATGTTATGTGCAAATTGATCACACTTTTGTTTTGACAGTATATTTAAAAATCTCACTGAATTTACAAATGACGGGGGTAAGTGTGTATTATTACGAGGTTATAATGACGTGAACGATAAGGTATAGCATTTTGCTGTCATTACCATTGATAAATTATTGAAGGCGCGACCATTAAAAAAAAGAGTATGAGTATTCATTTGCCATGTGGTCATTACCAGACTGAGTGGGCTATGTAATACGTGCGCACTGCCCAGTGACCTGGGATATAAACTGTGTCACTTCAATAGAAAACTATTGATCATTTATGGTAGAAATCTCGAATTTCGGGGCAAGACCACCTGTCCTAGTTGTAAGTAAAATCAGTCAAACCGTACCCATTTGCTTAAGAAACCCTTACCGTCTCGTTAAATATTTCATTTGACTTCTCCAAAATCATTCATCCCAGTCCAACCTAATCAGATATGTGACCAACATCATTCACCGTGTCGAATCCCCACGACCAACATCCGTTCATTCAAGTCACTACCCAAGCATCGATCTCGAGCATAAACCGAAAACGACGTCGACTATATAATTAGAAATTATAATGAAGGATACCTTCCGGTAACTTCTTATTAAATATCGCAAAACCACAAGTAACATTTACATCATTCCACCGCCGCCCCTAGCTTCCCTTCACGCCACCCCAAGCAGCCATAACTATACAAAGCACACATATCTATTATCGTATCTAAGGCATTACCACTGGTATACGTTCTATAGTCACAACCGTCTAAGGCTAATTTTCTAAAATATAATTCCAGACTTAGCCAGTCGTAGGACATGCTACACTCGTACACACTGTGATGTGTGTGTGGCTCCTCTGAACTATAACCCCATCGTCTCCAGCCCCAAAGACCATCCACCACTCAATGATATAATTTCCATTTGGTATAGTGAAAGCAATTATATGTATGTATTGTTGGTTGGTGAATTCGTGAACAGTGTTTGTAGTTGGCCATATATCTTATGCATATTCCTACCTTCGTCGCATTTATAATTTATTACAGGAATCTCATTAAAGAAAAGCCACAATTTCAATCAAAACACCCACAACATCCTTCTGAAAAATTCCTCTCACCCGAAACCTTACCCTTTCGCCGTAGTTCGTCGTTCCTTAAGTCCTCATCACATCGTCGTATAATTTAATTCCGAAAGGATATGCCATCACCAACCAACCAACCCATTCTATATCTGACAATTCAAGCCCAATGTTCGTTCGTTCGTCTTCGTTCGTCGTGTATTCGCTTCCAAATACTGCTGTCACTACTGCTGCTTCGGTTATAGCTCCCTGGTTGTGTTATGACTATGCATGTGTGGGTGTTTAGATTTTGTATGAGAGTGTATTGAACATTTTATGTAAATGCTTAGCTACTCTCCGAAAGCATTAATATCCTTTCTATCCAGCCTGCGTTGCTTCTAGTCCAATTCCACTTTCTACTTACATTTCTGCTGACGAACTAGCCCCCATTAATGTGTACTTTCTTGACTGAGCCTGAGACCACCCCCCTTCCAGTCTTCCATCCCCAATGCACACACACACACACACACACGTACGTAAGGGTGTAAAACATAGTTGTGTCCAATGTGCAACTAACCACCACCTAAACACAATATCATCATCATCTACACTCTACATCATAGTTTTCCTCCTCAATAGGATACGAGGCGTTGGGCAGAGAGCGAGTGTGATGTGTTGTTTTGCATGCATTAAAATGCCGGGTTGTCCTGGTGGATAAGACGAAGTCTTCGCTTATGCCCACCCTCCCACAGTTTGTCCTCCTATCTGTCCGCTTACCAATATTAGATGTATTTCCTCTACACACACACGGGCAAAGAGAGTGAGAGCACGGCAATGAGATCTTCAATGAACGAGAGTGAGCGAAACTGTCAGGAGCGGGTTCAACAAAATAAGGATTTGAATTTAACTTTCTTGAAACACTTAACTAAAATTAATTATAAAAGGCGAATAAGGTGTAGAGCCGGATACCTTATTCCTCAAACTCCATCCGCCCTCGCTCCCGCAAATATCCGATGGACTGGCTGGTGTGGGACGACAAGAGGACCACTGGCATACATACATATGCGCCAGTGTGTGCTCTAATTATCCTTATGGTCGTTGATTTTACATTTTATTAGATGTAAAGAAGGACCGATAGTATTAGCATCAGAGACGATGGACAGGCGCCAGACCCAGACCCAGAGCCAGAGCGAGAATCAGAAGAATAAGAAGGAGGTAAAGATAGTGTGTGTACGGATGAATGATGATGTTGTGGACGATGGCTGAGTGGGTGGAGATGTTTGCAAAGTAAAGCAATAAGATTTTGAAAGTCGATCGTTAGACAGTACACGGTGAATACTTTCTGGTCTTTCACGTTTCGAATCAGTCCAGGGAACATGTGGTGATGGTGTCTGTTGAAGATGATGTTGGCGAGTGCCACGTCGATGGGGTGGGGGAGGATTGTGTTTATGGAAATTGGGTAATTTTAATTGAAAATTTGAAGAAAGGTCGATACTTAATGAACTTTTGGGACGAGACAGAGTCACCTTCAGGCGGGCAAGGGATGTGGGCACCCAGAAGTTGTTTGTGTTGGCCGACGAAGAGAACACATCACGATAGATTGACATATCGTAGACGAGCTTAGGACTCTCAATCAGAAGAGGCCTCTTCTAATGCAACTTTTGTTCGTCAGGAAAACTAGCTCATCACGGACACTCGAATGTATCTGTACTTCCATTACCTGATTCGTACTCATATATTTTGTACATAATTTCTCTAGTGGAAGTGTGTAACACGCGTTAAATTTATTTTGATTATAATCTACCGGTATAGGGGGGGAATGCGCACACGTTTAACTACAATGTATGCTGAAGGTATTGAGGGAATGTCGTGTAATTCAAATAATTACAAATTCTGCAACGTTGAGTATTAAACTCACTGAAAGGAGTGAGATACATATTCATGCACTGCAACTCACGATTGCAACAATGTTGCAACTTACCATTATATACCTAATTTATCGTTTAATGAATTATAAATAAACGCATTATCATGAGTACGGAGGTTATTTTGTATGCAATAAGATTCTTTAGGCAATTAAAAGAGAACCCTTTTTACGCTGTACCTTCGACTCGAAAACAACATCTGCTGGTGTGTTGAACAGTGGCTTAGTCCATTGAACAAGTCCCCATTATACACCGCAGTGGTGTTGTTTATAAAATCAAATAATTAAGATTTATCGTCTTATGCAATCTTCTTGGCACTTCGACAATCTTGTTGAATTTTTTTTTTTTAACAGAAAAATCATAAGTGAAGCCGCGTGTGAATAACATTTGACTTATTAAAATGTTTTTCTTGTCGTTTGACTAAGATATTCCACACCGCAAGGCTGTATAAGCAGCATCTTTACGTTTTTATTTCGACCCTAGATAAGGATATTGTGCAAGCTAATTGCAGACTGTCATGAGACTGATTGAAGTCAATGTTGTGAACTAGACCAGAACATATACACATGTAAGTAAGTAAGCTGATAAATTGGTTGAAGTTTAAGATAGAAGCAGTTCCATCCAAATAACTCAATTTGCATTGTATGCGGATGACATTGCCATCAGTCATTTGCCTCTGGTGTTAATTGTTATGGTGTCTGCACTGCCCCGCGAGATCCATTTAATATTTGTTGATGTACACAATCAATCAGGAACGAGGCCACCTTGTAACCAATAGGTGGTAAGTGGTTTGGATGCTTTTTGGCCAAAGTAGGCCCGGTATAGTCCAATGTGGACTTGTTTGTATTGATTCGAAGGGTGTTTCAGAAAAGTCACTTAGGTCGAGGTGAGTGCGGGGCAGCTACAGAAAGGGTGTCATCTTCTTTACATAGGCAGCTATTGATGAAACCATTTAAGGATAGAGTTCCGTAATAATTCCCAACACTGGGTAATTTCGGATCAATTTTAGCAGATAGCATATAGCCCGTGGCGTTGGGGATATGTCGACTCCAACCTCGACGTCGTAGGTTCGATCTCTGGGCTGTGAGAAAAAAATTAATATTCACGGCCAAGTCACTTTTCTAGAAAAAGTTTCTCAAACTTGGCCGTTCGGAGTCGGCATAAACTGTATATCACTCCCAGTCGTGGGAATAAAATAGCACCCACAGCACGAGTGGTTGCTGAGAAGCTAGACCCTGGCGCTCTACGGGCCTATAAAATATTTTATTATTTTTATTAAGCGGATAAGGCTATCCAATCTTTTTAGATCGAAACCAGGACAGATTTGCTTGGTGATTTCGCATGTAAAGCCGGTCTCCCAATTGGCACTGAAAATATTAAGATGGGACTTGAAAGTGGCCAAATGAGTCCTAAACGTCCATCATATGGCTTGAAGACGGAAAAAGGGGCGATAGTATGTACAGTATCGGATAAAATTAACATCCCATAATGAAAATAGTTTCTTATAGTATTTCCCTTGATAGAGACAAGCGACTATAGTGAACTTTTTTCCCTAATTTTTTAAACACTATTGGACAACACACAGAAGCAAACTTAACATAGTTTGATACAAGAAAAAAGTACAAAAATTCATTAAGTATAGAAGGAAGTCATTGAACACATCATGTATCAATGCGAATTATCTTCAATAAAGCTAAGCTAACTTTTATCACAGCCAAGCATTTTTTGGGTACAGACAGAATTAGTTTATCTGTTCCATCGGTAGACACTTCTATCCACGAAACTCGGTATATTCACCTGTCGGCTATCTCAGGCAAGTTCCCTATTTATTTATGGTCTAGAGACTGCGGAGGCCAATCTAGAACCTTCATTTTTTTTGTTACCAAATCAGGTTTCGACCACCTTGTTGGTGTGTCTCGGATCATTGTAATGTTAAAACCTCAAAATTAATGACACCCACTCTTCAGCATAAGATAGCTAAGCCAATTGCAAATGTTTTATGACACTAGCAAATGTTTAAAAATAATATCCATATTAAAAATAAATCTAAAGAGTGCCCCTGTTCCTCAACCAGAGAAGCACCCACAGACGGGGTATATTTGGTTGAAGTACAATATTTGTGATCCACATGCTGTTTTCCGTATTTGGGCGATGCCCTCTTTTATCATATTTGGCTTTATCTGAACAAACAACCGTTTTAGATTAAGCAATTGTCACGTGTTACTGTGCAAGTCTCTTCGAAGAGGTTCTGGAAGTGGAGCAAAAAGAACGCAAAAGTTCTCACCAACAGAAGAAGTCATATTCCAACTGATATGAATAAATAAACCAATAGAGGAAGTAGGCTCATCACTTCAATTTGAAGTGCATCCCCTGAAAAAATTAAGAAGACCGTAGGAAAATACTGCAAAGAAACAAAATTGCTCCAGCCAGATTTGAACCAAGATCTTTCAAAAAGTGTGAGTAGGGCACAAACACATTCTTACAGCAGAACATCTTCGTAAGGATCCTCGGTCGAGACAAGTAATTATAAGCAGAGGCAATAGTGGATACGGTGGTGGACCGTGGCGTTGTGGGTATGTGCGTCGACCTTAACCAACCTTGACGTGGTAGGTTAGATTCCTGCTCAGTGCGAGACAAATAATTTTCACGGTCTCACTTCTTTCGAGTCACTGAAAATGCTTAAAGTGTATGTAGTGTCTAGAAAATGCTTCTGAGACTGTAGATCTTTCCTTCCACTCGTGAGATAACAATAGTAAGCACAACACGAGTGGTTGCTGAGAAGCTAAGCCTTGACTCTCTATGGGCCTCAGCGCCACCCATATTGTTATTGTTATTAATAGTTGATACGGTCTTTAGGAGAGAACTTCGAAACTAATTTACTTATTGGGCACCGATGTACATGCAGTATGGGACAAAACCAAAAGGCCGCCAATAATGAACAAGTGTTTTCAGAGTATTTTCCTTGTACCAAGTAATAGAGACATGTAACGTGATACGGAAATTTGTTCCTCATTTTGTTCCATACCTAGATCTAGAAAAAACACACAAGCAGACATAACGAACAAAAATGTATTAAACGTTCAAAGGATTAAAAAATAAACGCACCAAAACAAAAGCACCCCCTAGGTTTCAATGCAAACGATCTTCAAAAATCTTGAGCAAGGAATGCAGATTAATTACAACTTAGTTGAGAACGCTGTTGGTTTTATCATTGCCATGCATGTTTTTCGCTTTGCAGAGAAGTTTTGTTTTGCTGTCATCAAGAAGGGACACACAACATCGACGACTCGGTCAGAACGTCCCCATAGGAAGATGCAACTTCGAGGTTGTAAATGACTTCGTCTACCTTGGCTCCTACGTTAATAGTACGAACAACATCAGTTCCGAGATTAAACGCAGGATAACTCTTGCCAACCGCTGTTTTTTTGGGCTCAAGAGGCCATTGCGTAGTACAGCTCTCTCTCTCGAAGGACCACGTTATATAAGACCTTGATCATCTCTCTTCTGCTCTATGGCGCAGAAGACTGGACTTTGTCAAGAGCGGATGAAGACACACGTGGTCTGTTCGAGAGAAGAAGTTCTGTGTTCAATCGTTGGTCCTGTTTGCGTTGAAGGTTTCTGGAGAAAAAGATTCAACCCGCTGTACATAAGGGGTGTATGTACAGCGACATGAACTTAGTCAGGCGTCTACGGATTCAACGCCTAAGATGGCAGGGCCATGTTGAGCGCATGGACAACACTGATCCCGCCCGAAGGGTCTTTGACCCCAAACCAGTGGGACATCGCAATAGAGGACGACAACGAAGCCTCTCAGTGGAGATAGACCTCAACCGACGTTCAACTTGGTTTATCCCGAACTGCAGTGAGATAAGAATAGCAATGTTCTTGTCTATATCCTTACGACTCACCATGCACTTTTTACTGTCTTGTATTTCTGATCCAAATTTGTTGTTTCGGCTCCAGTATATTCGCCTGTTCACCATATCCCACAGGTTCTGTGAGAGACTAGATTTTGGAACCTTTACAGGCCGATCTGGAACTTTGATTCGCTTGATATTACACCAGGGATCGACTAAATAGCAATTGTGTTTCGGTTCATTGTCCTGTTGAAACGTCCAATCAACAGAATCTCCTCTTCAGCATAAGAGTAAAACCGATTGTAGTATCCCCACATATTTAAATCGATCCGTAATATCGTTGAATCTAAGAATTGGCGCTATTCCTCAACCAGATAAGCAACAAGGACTAAAACTAAACAGATATAAATATATGAGTTCAAATGTGTTCAAATGTACGTATTTTTAACACACAATTCTGCGTAGTGCTTTTCTCGGGCCATCACATGCAACTCCCTTCGAAATGTTGGCATTTTTTTGCAATAACTAACAAAATGCCAGCGAAGACAAGCGAAACTGCTGGGGTGAAGTTAGCTGCACTATCATCCAAAAGCACATGCCACTGACGTCAATGCCTTAATCAATAAGCACATTATTTTAATTCATGAGATCTAGAACAACGCTAAATGCAAATGCAATTCATTTAACTCGATGGCACACGTATATTCACACAGCAAGTAATTTTCACAGGGAGCGGCATTAATAACTTTCTACTTTGCACTTTCTGACAAAGTGAAACATTAGTTCAGTTCAGTAGTTTCAGGAAAAGATTAATGAAGACCCACTCACGTGCATGTACAGTGACTTCATCAATATCAATTGTACACAAACAGAAAGGGCGATCATTCAAAAATGTCAAAATTGTTCACATGTACATATGCGTCCAATGCACCATTAAAGGTATAAAATTCAGCTGCGAATTTCAATCCGACGAAAATGCAATCACCCCCATTGTGACCGCTGTGATAATTAATTCGTGATCCCTTTATCGCACAGTCTGGGTCGAGTACATGTTTTCATGCTGCACACTTCCACATTCATAACAGACAGTTTAACCACTTATGTCCCGCTCCCCATACTCTTTTTTTTTTTGTTGTACTCCATTCAAGCCGTTCTATGCGTGCATACACAAGCGAATCGGCTTGCTGGCATGTAGACCTTTTTCGCCCTGTACACCAAGATCGTTGCAAGCGTTCAAGACGTCACATGCATCTCATTAATTATTAATTACAAATTATGAACGCCCACGCATGCGACAACGACGGAGCCACAAAGAGTTTCACAACGAGCCAGCATGGAGAAGGCATTACATTCCGCCTGATGAGAGGATTTTAAATTACGACTTAACGAACAAGGAGATCTGAATAAAATTAATATCCGACGATTGGAGGTTTCACTGTGACGTGAAGAGCGTACTGGACGCACGATCTTGTCTCGGAATGGTACACTCGTGAAAGGAAACTTGAAACCTATCCTCCGACCCTAACGCGTGTTCTTGCTTGTTGTTGTCCCAAAGCAAAACTGCAATTTCACTCATCCTAGTGCCCACCACAATCCCCCGGCTCCGTAATGTGTTTAATCAGCCCGTCGATTGTCACGTCATACTAAAGTATGCAGCCGTACGGACGTAGTTGCATTAGGTGCACTATTTGGTTTGTGTTGTTTTTTTTTTGGGGGAGTGGTGGGATTTGATGGCGCATAATTGTACGGCATGAGCGAAAAATAGAATTATAAGGAGACTGTGTGTGTATTGTGCAATTTAGAAGTTGAACAGTGAGAAGAACTACGAGTATCTTGTTCGGTCTGGCTGGAGAACACAATCGCTTTCTTGTTGATATCACCTTATAATTATAACCCAGCTGGCTGAGTATTTATGCGTGGGTTTGTTTGCACAAGCTTTCTTCGTTTGCTTGCTCGTGAATTTATGTACTTCGTTTCAAAATTGAGTGGTATATCAATAAATGTGTCAAAAGAATGCTAAAAAAAATGGGAGAGTAGTCTATTGTATTGTTAGATTTCGAAACAGTACAATTATGTCACGGTTTTTCCAATCCTTTCAACTTGCAAATGTCACAGCTAGGTGGGTTTTATGTCCTCATTAAATGTCGAAACAGAGGACACCGACGAATGGAAGCTTAGAACGCAGGTGGAATTTAGCGTAGAGGGACGAAGGGTCCTCGATGCATTATCGCAATTGAAATTCAATTCAGTGCCATGAATATAGCAGCAGAAAGATCTGTCATTACCAATATGTTGTGTGTTCCAAACTTTTGACTTCCTTTCCTTTCAAGTTCGGTCGTACTTAGTCGTAAGATGTTTGTCTTGCGACGTTTTTCTCCCTTGCTATTATATCGTTTGTACATAAAATCGATCGTCGCTAAATTCACTTTTTGTTCTTCACAAAAGAAGAACTGGATGCCAAAGTAAAAAGGGTGTTTACACTTTAAGGACCGATGTTGAATGTGAACCACACCTACACGTCCAGTTTTTTCTGCATTTCATTTGACATTCCTCAATTTCAGACTAACTCAATTTGAATCAGAGAAAGATACACAATCGAGCAACGCATTAAAGTTATTCAGGCTTATTATGAAAATGCATATCGTGCACTTCGTGATTTTTTGGGTCAATTTAATCGTCCAAATGTGTGTACAATCGGAAAAATCATGCAAAAATTTGGAGAAAACCGGGCCTGTAGGAGATGTGAAAACACCAGTGCATGCTCGTACCGCTCGTACTGCAGAAAATATTGCTGCTGTTCTCGATAGTGGCGGAAGAGCCGTCCACCTCAACTCGTCGTCGTGCCCAATAATTGCACCTCTCACGCTCGTCGTTGATAAACATTATGCATAAAGACTTGCATTTACACGCTTACAAGATGCAATTGACTCAAAAACTAAAGCCTCTTGACCATTTCAAGCATCGTCAATGGTCAGAATGGTTTCAAGAAATGGCAACAGTGAATGATCCATTTTTGAAGAGAATCATCTTCAGTGATGAGGCACATTTTCACCTCAGTGGATTCGTCAGTAAACAGAATTGTCGCATTTGGCCGAATGATAATCCAAGAGTGATTGTCGAAAACCAATGCAACCACAAACGGTGACAGCTTGGTGCGTTTACGGGCTGGCAGCATCATCGGGCCGTATTTTTTCCAAAATGAGGCCGGTCAGGCAGTTACTTTGAATGGTGTTCGCTATCGTGAAATGATAACGAATTTTTTATGGACCGAATTGGAAGATATGAATGTGGACGGTTTCAACAGGACGGTGCCACTTGCCACACAGCTAACCAAACAATGACTCTTTTGCGCGACAAAATCAATGGCCGTGATATCTCACGTGGTGGCGATTTCAATTAGCCGCCAAGATTATGTGATTTCACACCGTTGGATTTTTTGGGGTTATTTGAAAGAAAAGGTGTACGTCGATAAGTTAGCAACAATTCAAGGGCTAGTGGATGAGATAATTCGGCATATTAACGGCATAGAACCTCAGTTATGCTTCAGCGTCATCGAAAATTTTGACCATCCGATGGAGGTGTGCCGCCGAGGTAGCGGCGGCCATTTGGCCGATATTTTGTTCCATACATAATTGAAGCATACCAATATTATTGACAATAATTTTTTGTTTTATTCAAAAGCAACATCGGCCGTTAAAATTGAATCACCCTTTATTTGTGTGATTGACATGTGAATGATAACAGGTATAAGATAGAGTAAGTGTGGCTGCTGTCTTCCCGTGCAGAAGTCAGCAACTTCAACCTTATCTCTTGTGTTTACCTATTACGCTTAAATGTAGGTGGTTGATGTTTGGGAGCTTATCGGTTGATGGGATATTGGTTTGGTTACCAGTGCTTGAAGCGGCCAATGCTTTTATTCTTTCAATTCAATCAGGACACATGCCACACATAACAAATTCAAAAAAACATCCATGCGGATAGAAAGCGTCAAGGAATTTTTTATTCTACTATACGTGTATATAGGGATGTCAATCTTATATTTATGTAACTTCTCTTTAAGTACAACAGTTCCATGAAATTGTCCAACCCATATTAATACAACCGATCAACTATTAACCAAACTCATTAGGGGAACTCTGCAATGAAGTACTCTTAGTTATTCCTGATCTTGAGGATCTTAATGATCCCTGCAAAGTTTTGATAATAAAGAGTGATTTTTAGCTATAATCTTTTTGTCAACACTGGTTTAAACAGCTGACTCACGTTTCGTGTTTTGTTTCAATGTCAAACATTTTCAGTTTGGTCTTTAATTTAACCATGAATCCTCTTACAAACGAACAACGATTGCAAATTATTGAATTGCTTGCTCTGTTAAGAAAGTTCATCGCGCTCTTCTTCCATTTTATGGTCAGTTTAATCGACCCACTGAAGCGGCTATTCTTGCGACTTGGAGTGAATATCAGCCAGAAGCATTTCAAGAGCTACAAATGTATCCAGAAAAAGACACAGTTTGGTGCGGTTTATGGGCTGGTGGCATCATTGGATTGTACTTCTTCAAAGATGAGGCGAATCAAGCGTAACTGTGAATGGTGAGCGCTACAGTGAGATGATATCCAACCTTTTTTCCCAAAATGCAAGAGCTTGACTTGCATGACATGTAGCTTCAACAAGACAGTGCCACATGCCACACAGCACGCGCATCTATGGACTTATTTTCGGTGAACGTTTTATTTCAAGTTCGGGATCGGTCAATTGGCCGCCTAGATCGTGCGACTTAACGCCTTTAGACTATGTATTGTGGGGCTATGCTAAAGCTCATGTCCAGACAAGCCCGCTTCAATTGATGCATTTGAAGACAACATTGAAGCATATATTCGTGAGATACCGGCCGAAATTTTGGAAAGAGTATGCCAAAATTTGACTAAGCGGATGGACCATTTGAGGCACTAAAAAACTTTCCTATAGCCTTTACGAAATCACCCTTTACAGCCTTTGGTGAACCTGGGAGTACAATAGAAATGTTGCAGCTATCCGAATGAATGGCATGGCACATTGTGCCACCTCATCTAGACAATACCTCCCATTCTAATGCCTTAATTTTTCTCGCTGAAAAGTCTTTTGTCTTACTCGATGCAATCGTTCACTGTGCATTCAGAATCGTATTTCATTTTGTAACTCAAGCAACAAGCACCTCCAGCCAGAGCGATAACAGACTATCAAAATACGCACACTGGCTTGGTTTATGTTCTTTCACAGGTGCCCTCTGCTACTTCATTTCAATCCCTAGGAGTCAGCGTTGGAGGTGGATTGTCCAACCAGCTATCGGAATGTTCTATGCAATCAACCGATCAAAAAACATAATAATTAGCAGCATAGCTTTGTTTTTAAACATCTTCGGCTATTAGAGCCAATCTAACTATTCAACTTAATGTAGCATATTAATAGATTTTTTTATTGCGCCATATTGACAAAATGGTAACGATTTAAAAAATTCCCATTCATTTGATTTGAAACCTCCCACCATCGGTTTAACATTTCGCAGATATTTTTAGCGCAAAACACAAAATTTTCTAGTGTTAAGATCAGTGACACCCTGTAAATTATAGGCTATACCGCGAATTCATAACAACGTCAAAAGTGTAATAATAAATTAATTCAAAGCATATTTAATCGCTCCCTCACCTTTCGGACAGTTACTGGCTGCGACTGAGTATGCAATCCCAGTCCACCAGTTGTACGAACATACCATGTATTCATCAAGCATGAACTGAATTTGTAGCAAACCCAGTGTGCGCTAATGACACGTCTGCCATCGAAGGCTTGGACGAGAAGCGTTTATTCTTTTTTTTTTTTGCATTTTAAAACTTTAATTGGGAATTCTATGGAATCTTATACTGTATGGTATATAATAATCATAAGTAGCATAGAAGTACGCCTTGCGATATTGTCGTATGAGTAGTGTAATAAATTGACCAGCGTACGTACGTACATGCACGTTTGCGCGAAGTGAAATGACGGCATGAGAGTAGCGGCGTGGATTCGCGCAAGCATGGAATTGTACGTGCCTGCTCGTACGTTCATTCATTCAATTCGTTTGGAGCCTAACGCACGGTACAAAAAGGCGTGCGAATAATTTTCGTTCATGACAAAGGAAGGTGCGTTTCAATAGAAAGGACACCGAGTAAGGGGAATTATGTAACTTGTGTTCGTTTGATTTTTGTTGTTTCCTTTCGTGGGTGCAGGGGTGCTGAAATTAATTGAACAGTAAATGTATAAAGGACGTTGTTGAGACCTCGTGTATCAGCACGTGTTTTATGTTGACCCTTGAGGTGTCAAGACACAGCACGGGTTGTGAACAGCGGACATTTGTTTTAAATGTTTTTGGTTGTAATAACACGGCAAACGCAACTGAGCAAGGCGCCCCATATCTACCCCATATCTATTCTTATTCGAATACGTCTGGGTTGCTGTTGGCTTTAGCATACTTTGGTAGAAAACCGATACATGTAACGACGTCGCGTCAGAGAGGCCTTTGTTGGGCTGTACCGAATTGATACAATTGTATTTAATGTTTCTGGTTTAAATAATAAGCTGTTATTTTTAAGTTTATTTAATTATCTTTAAAATTTTGATATGTTCTTCCTTTTTTGAAACACGTGTCACAAAAGAAAACTTTATCAAATTTGAAAAATATTTTAGTGGGTTCAAGCTGAGGTGGAAGCAATCAAAACTTCTCTTAAAGGTCAAGCAAGTGGAGGTAGTCTGTACGGCATAAAAACAGCGCGGGCGTCCTCTATTGCGTTGCCCGACAGGTTCGGATTCGAAGACTCTTCGGGCCGGAGCTGTGGTGCCCATCCGCTCTACATGGCCTAGCCATCTTAAGCGTTGGATCCGATGTTGTATGTCATTTTTTAAGGACAGCATATACTTCGTTTCGCCCTCATTCACCGCCAGACCCATTTTAGCCGCTTCCGTCTCAATGTTAGCAAAAGCCTCACTGACGGCTCGCTGAGTTCTGCCAATCACGTCAATGTCATCGGCGTATGCTAACAATTGCACGGACTTCTGGAGATCGTGCCTTTAGTGTTGGCGTGTGAGTTTCGCACGATCTTTTCCAGGACGATGTTAAAGAAATCACATGACAGCGTGTCGCCTTGTCTAAAACCTTTGTTGAATTGAAGGTCTCGGTGAGTTCCTTACCGACCGTGATGGGGCAGAGAGAGTTCTCCATCGTCATCCTGCACAGTCTGACGAGTTTGGCAGGAATGTCAAAACTAGACATGGCTCTGTATAGCTCGGCTCTATGCACGCTGTTATATGCGGCCTTGAAATCGACGAACAGATGGTGAGTGTCGTTTTGCATTTCTTGGGTCTTTTCCAGGATCTGCCGTAGTGTGAAGAATTTGCATTTTGCGCATGGAACCTTAGTGAGTTTCATTAGCTTAGATTAACCCTAATAGCAGAATGCGCAGTTCAGTGGCTTATTTAAAAATCATATTTTTGAGATATTTGTGAACACAATCTGAGGCACTTAGCACGTTGAATGCCACATGAGATATTGTTGCGTTAAAACAGAGTGATCTCAAAGTAGCTTCACACTAATTTGTGTATGCAGCATTGTGTAAGACTCACAATATATATTGGATTTAATAATAATTTAAACTATACAACCAAGAGACTGCTGTGACGGCTGTGAGATCAATGTTTTCACTAAATAGTGGTATGTTATTTAGAATGTCTTTTCCACTCAAAGTTCGAGGTAGGGTTGAGCGTATAAACTCAATATCACGATAGACTACATTCCCGACAACTTCGTCGGTTCTTCCGGTTCTTAAAATCATGTGATACTGGCTCTGTTGGTACGGCTTGCGAAGTTGAGGGCACTGAATTAGGTAGTTAGCAAGCGATTCGGAATCTGAATATGAAATTTTAAAATCGGGTAAGTATTCGTCTGATGTCGTCTACTAGAAAAGCATTCAGCTTCTTCACCCGATATCGATTCTCGGATCATTGCATTCAAGCTTCCTTCTCTTTTTTCGTAAAATATTGATTGCAACAATTCAGCTGCTCTTAGTTCGCAGATTTCTGCCACCGGAAAAATTACATTCCACTTCTTGACACAACAGCGCATACACAAACACAATCGTTTACAGAGAGCACTGCTCCGTTTTCTCCCTTTGCAATTTGCAGTGACACATTAGGTACGTTCACATTATACTAACGGGTAGTACGACATGTTGAACGACCGGGCCAGTTTTTACTAGGTCGCACAAGTATTTATAAACGCTCTGTAAGACGCGCGTAAGGGCGATCGTATGGAAGTTCAACTTTATTCCTCGGTCGTACAACAAGTACTACAATGTGAACACAACGTGTACGACCGCAGTACAAATTTTCATTCACGTTTTAGATGTTAACGTGGGCTTCAGCGGATGTATGGAGATGATATGTTTTGAGTTTTGGGGCATTTTTTTTATTTAGTAAAACATCATAGCTAAAAGAAGAACATGCTGTCCGATGTTGATGCCACGAAACTACTCTCATAAATGCAGTCGCGCAATACAGTGTGGACGCAAACTAGGGAGATGTTGTACTACCCGGTAGTACAATGTGGACTTGGCTAATCGCTCTTTTTGTCATCGGGTTCTAGCTAGTGCCGGGCAGCTACAAATTAAATAGGTTAAGTTTTAACATTTATTGCGAGGACAACGTATGTACATATGTCCTCACAGACTGCTATCAATCTATCGATATCATGACTAGTTCCGCGAAAGAGATCTTTACTTACGGATTGGGTCTATGTTTCTTGATGTTGTACAGCATTCCAGTTAAGCCCATATAAAGTTTCAAGGGAGGGCGTGTTGTGGAATGTGCATTCTCCCCGGCAACACAATAGCACTAACCCCGCCGACTGTTTTATAAATTAAGTCTGAGAACCGTATAGTATATTGAAGCCGCACCAAGACAACATTTGCTGTTCCTTTTATGATTGCGTTTAGAGCCCATAATCCTGGTGTGTAATGTGCACATGATCAACCCCACGAAACGCCCGAAAAACATACTTGAATTACATTTGAAGACACTCAATTTTATTAGCCGCAATATGGTATGCTGCTTCCAGCTCAATATTTCCCATTGACTATAATCCGCAGATATTTAAGACCAAAGTGCACAGGAACCCCCTCTCGCTGTCTCCCTCTATACCTTCGGCACGTTCTGTGTCTTGAACCCGGACAATTAAGGCTATTAATAACCCCTTGAGCACTTGCAAATTATAAACAAAAAAATCCTGTTGTCAAATCACGCGGAAGCGCGACCTTGATCTGGGCAAAACAGTTTGTTCGTGGTCCATTGGTCATGCAATTACTATGTGAACCAATCCGACGATCATCCAAAACATAATCGTGAACATTTCATATTTTGACCACAACAAAATTCACTGAAACACACTGTGTACCTTTCTATATGAGGCAGCATTCTGAGCGTTTGTGCAGATTCTGTGCGTTTGTGCTGTGTTAAAACATACAAATTAGTCTTTTTCATCTTGTTAAGATCGGTGTTCGACATATGCATCTGACATTTTTGTCTTTGCCCAGGAATAAGCGAAGATGTCCAGAGAAATGCTTTACAGATACCGAGTGCGATCTGACAAGTATTTGACGATGTCAGAAGGAAATCATTTACGGAAACCGAGTGCCATCTGGCATGTATTTGGTTGTGAACATTATATCTGTGCGGAATTGAATTTCTAGCTTAATTTAATTATATCTGTATTGACTTTGGATATCTTCTGTTCTACGTATTTTGTACATCTCATAAGAATCGTATCATTCAATTTCAACTGATGTCCCTCCATTCCTGTGAAAACCAAAGCATGTTCAACATATACCCGATGCTGATGGAATTTCCATAATATTCTCCATGACGCAAACTTAAAATTAAACTTACAACCATTTCAACAGAAATCAGAATGTGAAAACGAAAATATTTTTTCCAGTGACAGGGAAATGCCAAGCAAACTTTAATATAAACAGAATTGAAACTGTAACCACTCAGGCGTTTTGTTCGATTTTTTGGAAATTCTGATTTATTTCTACAACCTCGCGAGTTCAAATCCATTGAGTTTTCTTCGAACTTTAACTCTTTGGTCACTTACAAAATGTTGTATATTAATTCACTGTTATATAAAACGCGCTTCAACAAATCCATCCCTTTTTAATTGTGTTTCTGGAATAAGTGAAACGAATTTTTTGGTACATTTTGTGTTTTTTTTTCGGAAAGTTCTTCCATGTAAACCGCTAATACCGAGAGTTCTTCAAGCTATTTTTGGCTTTACAATTATTGTTGTTCATTCACTTTAGACCATATTCTGACCGAATTTAGCCGGAAAAGGGCTTATATTGCAAACAAAAATTAAAGGTAATTTTCAGTATTGATAAGCATTGTTTTTTAATATGTATCCCATAATTGTATAATAAAGGGTGGTCGAAAATGTCTTTTCCTATTTCTAATCAAACTTCAACTAGTTTTTGTTTATATTTATAATGAACTTTATTGAACAAAATATGTTATATTTTGGCCGACCATCTTTTGCCATTTTGCCTCTAGAGACATTACTCCATCAGTGCAAAACGTTTGTGGTTTCTCGGCGAAAAACTGCGGCAAGTAATTTTCACAGGCTTCTCTTAAAATTTGGTGGCGCTACAGGCCATAGAAGGCCAGGGCTTAGAGTCTCAGCAACGACTCGTGTTGTGCGTGCTAATGTTCTCTCACGAGTGGAAGGGACCTGCAGTTTTATACCTACTCCGAACGGCCAAGCTTGAGAAGCTTTTTCTAGACAGGCAACACTCTTTAATCATTGTCAGCGACTCGAACGACGTGGGGCCGTGAAAATTATTTGTGTCGCACAGAGCAGGAATAGAACCTACGACGTTTAGGTTGGGGTCGACGCACATACAAAAAACGCCACGGGCCTCCACTTCTTCTTAAAGCCAACTTTAATGGTAGTCCGATGGTGCAAAGTCACAATTCTATCGTACATGCATCAAAACTTCGCAGCCAAGTTCTCCCAGATTTGGCAGAGTCATTAAAGATGTGTGTCTGGCGTTGTCCTGATAGAAGACGAAGCCCATTCTGGTGATCAGTGCTGGTCATTTTTTTTCGATTGCTTGCTTCAATCTTACAGTTATTGACAGTAAAGTGTAGAATCAACCAGGCTAGAGCTGCTCATAGTGGATGAGTTGATGGTTCTTCAAGATTCCTTTCCAATCCCACCAAACACTCACCAGAACTTTCGAACTTCGAGGACACTGGAGGAGTGGCAGAAGTCGATCGCAATGTTATCAGTCTAGTTGACGGTTGATTGATCAGGGGACTGCCAGGTCCCTTTGTGAATGTTGAGGTGACGGAACCGCGTGCTGGCTGCAGTGAGGTTTCGCCCCGTCACGAAGTCCAACAGCCTGAGTCCATTGTCGGACGTGTTGTTGTGTAGGCTGTGTTTGCCGACGACTCTAGCAAACATTTCTTCCTTGGCCAGATCTTGGTGTCGTAGGGCATTGATCGTATGTTCTTTCTATGAGATCACAGAAGTCGTCCTTGCTATAGTCGTATTTATCCTCCGTTGGGGCGTGGACGCAAAGGCTGATGTTGCCGAATGTGGCCTTGATACGGATAGGTGTGAGGCGTTCGCTTATGTATCTAAATGTTAAGACTTCTTGCCTATGTCTGCTAGCGCTGCCTTCGCTTTTTATAGCAATCGCCGTAATATGTATCGCAGTTTTTCATCCTCTTTTTGCCTGGCCCATTCCATCGCACCTCCTGGATGGCGGTGATGTCAGCCTTATAGGCTTCTAGAGGGCGCCGCGAGGAGGCTGTATGTCAACTTGACCTGTGCATTCACAGGAATCGTTGCTGGTATCCCGCCAAGTTGAGAGCAATCAACAACCCCTGGATGCACAGACCCATGCCCACTCGCAGATGTTTATTCGGTCCATTAAATTTTTCACAGGTAATTCATGTGGTACCCAAACACCGATCTTTTTTTGTAGCCAGCCTTTTTTAAATGGTTCAGAACCGTTTGATTGATCTTGTCCTGGTCAATCTTTTTCATAATATCATCGACTTTTTCAACGATAGACCAGATGGAGGTGCATCTTTCACACCGAAATTTTCAGAACGGAAGCCAGCGAAACATTGTTGTGCTACAAGAACTGATACTGTATCGTCTCCGTAAATTTTCATCGGAAAATTGCACATGTTGGATTGTTGCACGGCAGTCTTTTCTGGGTAGTTTTAGCTTATTCCAGTTTCTCTCATTATCGTTGGCTTTGTATACACATAATAAAATTCAACATTCTCAACTTGATAGCCTCTGTACAGCTCGAGTCATACCATGCGTTTGGCTTGATACCCTTTACTCCTGACTCTATGTGGAATAAAGGATATGACGCCCAGCAAAAGCATGTTTTTGATCACATCAGAAGTCACATCAAGAAAGATGCTGACCAGTTAAATTTCCTAAAAAGGTTGAATTCGCTCCGTACAGCCATGCTCTTCTTTTGGGATTTTATTTGCTAACTGCTTGTGGCGACAACGAGAAAATAGCTGATGCGACACAGTGGCTTGATGATCCTAGAGATGTTACTACGAACGTAACTGGTAAAACCACTAAGCACTAAACTATATCTAGGCAAGTTTAGATCGGTTTGGATAAGTAGCACAAGGTTCCCTCGTAAAAAATTCCACACAGCAGCCTGGCGATCTTCGGATGGTCAACCGCCAATCAAACCGACCACGTGCTTATTGGTGGAAGACACACGACACGCTGTCCTACGACTCCTTCACTCTTCTACAAGTCAGTCCAGTTGTTGGGATACGCTGATGACATCGACATTATCGCGCTGTCCCAACGCGCCGTAGTAGAAGCTGTCACAGCAATTGAGGAACAGGCGAAACGACCTGGTCTAAAGGTCAACGAGGACAAAAGCAAATATATGCTGTTGAGCAAAAAACGATCCGCCGCCGACCACCTAAGCCAAAACGTTCCAATCGACAGCTAAAAGGTTTTGTCTACCTCGGGGGAAACGTAAACTCAGCCCTGCTTTATGAAGCCGAAAGCTGGACATTAAGTAAGACTGCAGAGCTGATTCTGGGTGCCTTCGAAAGAAAAATTCTACGTTGTATGTATGGTCCCGTCTGCGAGGAAGGCGAATGAAGGAGAAGACACAACCGCGAACTCTACGAGCTGTACAAAGATGTGGATGCAGTCCGGAAGGCAAAAATCCGTCGAATACACTGGCTCGGCCACATCGGGCGAATGGACAACAACGCTCCAGCAAATAGTGTCTTCAAATGAGAACCTCTTAAGTCGAGAAGGAGAGGAAAACCGAACGTTCTGTAAGAATCAAAGTCATTGCGGATGTAAGACAGCTTGGCCTTGATGACTGAAAGAAGCTTGTCCAGGACCGTCACCGATGGAAAGCAGCAATTGCTCAGGCTCGGACCCTGCATAGGTCGTCTACCTGATAAGTAAAGTAAGTAGATGGTGTCTTATTGAAACTTGTTTAAAAAGAAAAACAACAAATGAGACGTTATGTGAAGTGTCAAGAAAAAACGACAGAGTGGGGCAAAGCCGGAAGATCGATAAGCTTGCACTGGGAATGGATTGGATTCGTTAGCCTTACCGATTCACTTCAATTATATAAACTGCGGAATTAAAAGATTTGAAAAGCGTAAACTATAAGAGTGGATCCACCACAATTGGGGTGATGTTACCACACTGCTCGCAGGTAATTTCTCCTACTCTCGCATACGTTTCTATGCCACTCTTTTGTTTTTCATCGGTCTGGAAATAAATCGTGGGTGATACTTTACGAATGCGTTGTCGAAAAACCTGTAAAGTCTTAAGCAATCTCCGGTCGTTTACCAACGCCTTGAAATTCGACGCCCATTCTTGCTACTTTTTGTTCGGCTTCCGTAGAAAACCCCACAAGGCGCTTATTTATGCTTTCACTTTCTTTAAATAAATTAATATCGCAACAAATGTCAGCAAAGTATGTACTCAACCTCGCATCTAATTATGATAAGCGCCGATAAAAACCAATGATAAATGTTAAATGGAATCAAGTACCAGTCGTTTATGCAAATTTCTTGTCATGAGCACTGCCGAATGACTTGTCCAACCGCAAAAGTTAAACCGTAGCTTCAAAAATTGCTCTTCAAGAGTCACGCATGAAGAATCAAACCAGCTGGCAACAGTGTTGCCAGTAGCTATACACACAAACATGTGCGTACACACGCGGATGTAGCTGAGATACACAAAAAACAAGAAAAGGCAAAGAACGTTTAGTATCAATAAGTGACTTACCTCAGGTTTTAGATTTATAGGATGATACTGTTGCTGCGACTGAGACTGTTGCTGTTGCTGCTGGTGAGGTGGAGAATGATGGTGGCTGGCGTCTGCCCCGGGCGGCGATGATGACGCTGACGGAAACGGTGATGGTGATTTGTTCACCGTTACCCCACTAACTGATGATATAGCCACAGTGGTCGCTGTTGTAGCTGCCGCTGTTGATGATGAAGATGCCGAAGACGATGACGATGATGAGGACAATGATGACGATGAGGATGACGAAGATAAGCACGATGATGTAGACGATGTGGATGAGGCAGATGACAGATTGGGCACTGGACGTATTGTAGCCGCAATTGAATTCACCGTCGTTGTGGTGGGTGTAAGCTGTGAGGGTGGTGACGATGGGGACGGGGTGGGCAGACGTGAAACTGGAGCGATACCGCCTCCTGAACTAACACCAAGTGGTGTAGGCGTTGTGTCAAATTCACGTTTTATGCCGCCTAACGATGCGGTAATAGTTGCTTCACAAGGTAATACAGTTCCTAGCATAGTTGGCGTATCAGCTTTACTTTGGTGACTATTACTCTCTGTTTCTTCGACACCTTCCGCCATATTAATTTCGCATCCTGATTCGTCTATATGCGGAGAATGAATAAAAATATCATCAAAGATATATCGATTTTGGGTACATTTGTGTTAAATTAGAAACACTTGTTTTTTAACTAATGAAAATTATATATCATTTCAATGAGATAAATAACGATGGAATAACACAAGGAGGTGTTATAGGTCTTCCTTTGCTTGCACATACGAATGAAAAAATCGCAAAATCTATAAGTAGCTATTTGCGAACAAGGCATGTTTTTTTCGAATTATGCGCAATTGCGCCCACGGATTCCCTGTACGAAAAAAAAATATTTTCACGGTGCAACCTCTTTCGATTCACTGGCATTGACCAAAAAGTACATCTGTCTAGGAAAAAACAGGCTTAAGGTCGGTGGTTCCAGAGTTGGCATAAGACTGCACAACACATGCGGTTGGTGTTGCTTAGGAAGCTAGGCCGTGGCCCTCCACTGGCTGAAGACCCATCCATATTATTATAAGTAGCCAGCCTGTTTTCTTATAAATGATGCTCGTATTTTCGGTATGATTCAGGATTTAAAATATAAGCAGAGGGCGCATTTAAAAAAAATATTGAAGAGCTTGAGAATAACCTACCAAGAACATCGTTCATGTGTGACCAATGGACATCATGCAAACTATCGGCGATGTCCCAAGCTCTAAGAAATCCGGAAGTTTTAAGAGGTCAAAGGCAAATGCAAAAGGTAGACACGATGTCAGTACCCCGTGTGCCAACTACCTCAGTTACACCAGTAGTCTCGTATGCCCAAATAGCATCAGGAAGGCAACTTATACAACAGACAGTGCCTAAGGTGGCCCCGGACCCATGGTCAGGCAGCCGGAAGTGAATTTGGATTTGAAGGCGTTTCTGTTCTCCTTAGCTCCAAAAACAGTTGTGCCGAACGCATAATCGGCCTAATTTCTTCTAACTTCTGATCCTTGGGGCTAGTTATCTAATTTTGGTAAAGAGATATCCATGTTTTTCCTATCTAGTCTCTTGATTTCATCAGACAGCGTTTGAGATATTAGCGCCGTGGATGCGGATACGTGTGTGCCCTTGAGAACAGCTGATTCCCTTTCCCAACCGTAGTACTGAAGTGGATCGGAGGTTTTATTTGAAAATTCGCTCGTTAATCGACATTTTTCAAATTTCTTTGTTAAATATTGAACACACAGAGGAGGGGTAAACAAACAAACAAAGATATATTAATTAAGCTCTCGTTTATGGTATAGGAGTTTCTGTCTGCAACTTTAGGTTGATATTAATGAATAAACAGATAAATGTGTATATATAAATGCATTTGCACGAAACTTTTATACAGATATATAATGTATATAATTCTGAAACATTTACATCTTATCTTAACTATACCATATATAAAGCAGAAAGTTTGTGTGTCTGACCGACAAAGGCTCCGAAACTACACGTCGCTGAGCTCTGAAATTTTCAACGAAAATGATTCTAAAATTTAGATACTGAATGTGACAAATTTAAGTCGGTACGATATACGACTCGGAAGTTACAAGCACTTTTTAAACACTTTTTAAAAATTCTCAAAATAAGGCTGGTTGCATCAATCCGGTATGAAACCAT
Source organism: Eristalis arbustorum (assembly GCA_916610145.1). Lineage (NCBI taxonomy): Eukaryota > Metazoa > Arthropoda > Insecta > Diptera > Syrphidae > Eristalis > Eristalis arbustorum. The sequence goes on along the minus strand of OU744317.1, from coordinate 58,787,491 downwards.
TTCAAGTTGCGTAGTCGTGGATATCAACCATCCCCCAGTGTGGTGTAAGTTCCATACATACACACACATTTTTCATATTTTGCTCTGGTGCAGCCATTCATTTATTCTACGCCTCAATCGAACATATACGAACTACTATCGGAGTCACCAAACGAAAAAGAAACAATAAACATTTTCGCACTTTTCTCATTTTGTCATACCCAAACCATCTATGCAGCTACACACAAATCATTCAATTTTGCTGAAATTGTGAATATTGAACTTCTGAATGGATTAGCCAACTTATTCAGAGCTAGACTAATTACATAATGTGTTATAAGATAGGCTAATTTTTTTCATGGTTCATGAAGTTCGATTTTCAAGAACTTTTTTTTTAATACCATCTACGAACCAGCCCAAAGAGTCTGCGACTCCGAACCAGTTAGACAGTGCAAAAGAGGACCACCACGAAGCCGATGGCGGACTCAAGTGGAGAAGGACCTTAACCAACTTGGAGTGCGAAATTGGATGCAGCTTGCTAGAGATCGTGCCAGCGGGAGAGGCTTGTTGGCTGAGGCCCAGGATTACCCTGGCTGTAGCGCCATAAGAAGAACAAACCGAAAGCCACAGGGTCAGAAGGTTATATATAAGAACGCTTGTTAGGTTTGTTACGCTAGTTGTGAACGTTTTTGTCTAGCATGTAAGTAAAAAAATTGAAAGTTACAATAAAAATTATATGTTACAATACTGAATCATATATATATTTTTTTATTTTAACTACAAGTGAGTACAGCACTTAACCAGTAATTTGTTTGGACACCATTGACAGGTAAGTCTCCAAAAAGAGTTCGTGTTAACACCGCAACAATGTCCGTTGAGGTCTAGTCCTTTGAAGTCGGTGCAAGACATTAGTTTCGTCAAGGATGGGATAAACTGCAGAGATTGTATGCTCTTTCAGGCTGCGCTTATGTTGACAAGCGAAGTTCTAAATTTCATCTTCCAAGATCAATGTGAATATTGTCGTTTCTAATGCTTGTGTACAAGCAATTTGTTGTCAATACTTAGCTTGGAATCTTTACTAATAAGCCAGTTCTGCACGTTATACACAACGTGCTCCTTCCACTTGTGTATATGGTCAAGAGTCATCCCGAGGTATTACGCTTCATTATCGAAAGGTTTTTGGACACGGATAAGGAAGACCGGCAAATTATCAACGTGCATATAAGTAAGCTGATATGGACGGATTTGCCTTCGTCAGGAACAATTCGCCAGGAGTTCATCCATTCGTGTATCTGATCTAGTGAGCGTTGTAATTTTTAAGTAGATTCTTTTAACGTTTTCCCTGTTACAAGAATGGCATTGTCGTCAGCAAATGTGCCTAAGACAGTGTGTTCTTCTTGTGGTAAATCACTCGTATACAGCAGGCATAGCAGGGGCCAGGAACAATGTCTTGCGGTACACCAGCATTTATGTTTTTAAAGGCAGAGTATTCATTTCCATGTTTACTCGGAAGATTCGATCAGAGAGATAGTTCGCTAGAATACTATAAAACTTCCCGGGTAGGGATCGGTTAAGTTGATATTTCAGGCCTTCGTGCCAAACTTTCTCAAAAGCTTGCGGAACATCAATAAATGCGGCTGGAAAAACTAACCGTGAAAACAAGAACATCGTTCATTTGAAATGTTTTCAAAACAAAACACACATAACCAAATGATATAACGTGTCTAGACACTTCTGGGGTTGTAAGTGAACACGGTGTAAAAACATACACTTAAACTTCATAGTACTAGGAACCATCAAAACGGCATGTTGGAATGTAAAACAAAAAAGTTATCTTCGGATGATTAAATTGTAAGCATCAGTGCCACGGAAAGAGCTCATAAGCGCTAAAGTGTTTCCGATTTTTGCCGAAAGTAATTTTGTGCGCAGTCCCTTTTCCTTTATTAGCAGCAATTTTTTATGTATGTCCACATGATCGTCTGTCGCGTTGTTGGCACATCTTCAACTTCATCATAATTAACCTGTTCAACAACACCCAATCAGCCTTCTTAAACCATGTCGAGGTGCTGGCATACGTATTAGAATTTCAAGCGATTTCCGCTTCAGCTTTTGCGACGCCATCATGAACACAATATCCAATGGCCAATTACTTCTAGTGCATTTTTAGCAATCAATTAAACTGGATTTTCCTATTTATTTATGGATGCACGTACACGCAATCTATAACCAAGCAATTTCTCCATAATATTACGAATAAATAAATCTTATTAATTAGCTCATCACACGTACATAATTGCGGTATAAGGCATCTCCATGGAAAAATTAAAATGCACCTCAATACTGGTTTGCAACTTTGTTTCTAGTTACACTCCGACTGCAACAACGTTGTTATAGCAAGCATATCGGGCATCGAGTTATTTGTGCAGTCACTTGTACAGTCTGTCACATCTACATACGCAGGAGCTATGCACAATTTCTAAATTTGTGTTCCCAATATCTCTGCATACTGATTACAGTATGTTATAGTCATCCTTAAGCGCTGTTAGACGAAACGAGTTACAGAATGGGTAGAGATCATCGGTCTTGAGTTTTATTGAAAACTTGACTTATAATTACTTTCACTGTTTAGCCTATCAAACCTGTGATTCAGATGTGTACAAATATGACTTGATTAGACGAGCAACTTTCTTTCGGCGTTTCTCCCTTCCTTCCCAAACCGACAAGGTCGCCTGTGATAAGCACATACACATATCACATTCACGTGTCCTTGAGATCGAGTCATTTTCGAACAATCATTTGACCGACTGTACAAAATGAAAAAAAGCCAATTGCAAATGTCATAAGACCAGGGGAAAAGTGCAAAGAAAGGAGGCGGAAATTAATTAGCTATTTATTATGCTAATTTCAGCGTAATGCGATTTAATCAATAATTAAGCTGAGGGAAATTATAATGACTTGGGTTCCGAGGGACTTGAGTGCTTGGTGGCTTCTACACCACCCGACCGGTTAGACGGTCTCACGGGGTTATTTTTAAAACACATTCTTTGTGATACAATGTAACGCTTTGCTGTTTGCTGTCTAGCATTATTAATTATGACGATCATTTGATAAACAAATTAGACTTAATATACAATACTGAGAAATAATTTATTTCGACTTCTAGGCTTTCCGCTTGACATCTTATTAATACATACTTTTTGTGCGGCAGTCACACCTGATGGAAGAATCTTGTGTTGAATTGCGATCGATCCGGTCTGGGACACCATATACGATTTCCTGTTTCCAGTGCAGCGATGGACGTTCGATGAGGTAAGCATCAGCGAGAGTTTGCCTGTTGTTTAACTGCTTTTTGGAACATTCTATATGACCTACATCATAGGTCGTAGATAAAAATGCACTTTCACGTTTGCGCGATTCGCGGATAGGGCATGTCCCTTAATTTCACTAAATCAACATGAAGAAGATTTTTTTCTGAGAGTAGCTTTTCTCATAATGCAGACTTGTTGGAAAGTTTGTGAATACCCTTATAATGAATTTGCAGAATTCGAGCAAAAAGAAACAGATGAGGAGCCGAAACTGGATATATATTATTGATGGTACTTTTCTAATGGCTTGCATTCCTTCCTGGCCTTCCTGCTCAAGGCCAATCCGGTTTGCCTGACGTTGGTCTCAAGATTAGTGGGAGCAGTTCTGCACACTTAACAAATAGAAGACTCCTCAGGCACTCGAAGGCCTTCGCCATATTTTAAAAGCCGAAATTATAATTATCTTACTTACTTATCAGGCCGACCCATGAAGGGTCCGAACGTCAGCAACTCCTGTATCCCATCGATGACGGTCCTGGGCACACTGCTCAGGACCGTTGTCAAGACCAAGCTGTCTTGCATCAGCGATGACGGGCTTGGTCTTCCTTTCTTTCTCGAACTAGGAAGCTTGGTTTCGAAGACCCTCTTAATTGCAACGCTGGTGTCCATGCGCTCGATGTGGCCGAGCCAGTATAGTCGAAGGATTTTTGTCTCAATAATTTGCTCCATTGAGAATTCTTGTTATCACCACAGCTAAGCGCGGGTTGCATTCAACTAGCTAGGTCAAGAGGTTTAGTTCTTTGAAGACGGCCAAAAGCGTTACATTCGTCGGAAATTCGAAGGAAAGCAGAGATTATGTGCTCTTCCAGACGACGCTTATGCTTACGAGCAAAATTCGTAATTTTATCTAGAACTGATGGAATTCCAAATTCTCTGTGGATGTCGCTGTTTCGTATATACCAGGGTGCGTTGACGATGGCCCTTAGCACTTTAATTTTAAATGTTTGTGGTATGTTTGTACTACTTTCTTTTGTACAGCCCCATATTTGTATACCATACGTCCAGACGGATTTTAGCACTTGCTTGTTTATAAGCAATCTGTTGTCAATACTTAGCTTGAAATATTTTCCAATAATCCAGTACATGTCTTTGTACTTGAATTGGAGCTCTTCACGTTTCTTTTTGACATGCACCTTCCATTTAAGCTTTACATCGAGAGTCAGCCGATGTATTTGAACACTATTTATAAAAACGGGCAAGTTTTTTACGTTCTTATACGTACAACTCGTTAAGCCCAATTCGCTGAGTGTTAGTTCATTCGTGTATTTAGTCTAGAGCACATTGTAATTTTCTGGCTGATTCTTCGATCACTTTAGCAGTTACTAATACGGCGGTGCGTCAGCAAATGTGCCTAGCAAGGTGCCTACGCCCTGCAGAATATCGCTGCTATGAAGTAAGTAAAGGAACGGACCAAGAACACCTCCTTGTGGTACTCCAGCTTGTAAAGGCTTAAATAGGGATCATGTTTCACACGAAAGATTCTGTCAGTTAGATAAATAGAATTCGATAAAGTTGTGTAAATGATTTTCGAGACTCGCGTGTTTCAAGCTTTCGTGCAAAACCTTGTCAAGGGCTTTCGAAACATCGAGAAATACAGCTGAGCAGACTTGCTTTAGTGGTGGCCCGTGGCGTTGTGGGTATGTGCGTCGACCCCAACCTCGATATCGTAGGTTCGATTTCTGCTCTGTGCGACTAAAACAATTTTCACGGCCCCATCCTTTTGAGTCACTGACACTGCTCAGAGTTTTTCCTGTCTGGAAAGACCTTCTCGAAACTTGGCCGTTCGGAGTCGGCATAAAACTGTAGGTCTCTCCCACTCGTGAGAGAACAGTAGAACGCGCAACACGAGTGGTTGGTGAGAAGTTAGGCCCTGGCCCTTTACGGGCTGTAGCGCCACTCATATTATTATTATTATTAGACTTGCTTTTGTTCAAACGATTTTTCTATAACATCAGTTATTCGATGTACTTGGTCAATAGTTTAATGATTACTTCTAAAATCGAAGTGGTGATTTGGAATAAGTCATCTTTCTCCCACAACCGGGCTTAAACGTCTAAGTAATATTCGTTCGAACACTTTAGACATTATCGGAAGCAGTAAAATTGGTCTAAAAGACTTTTTGTCTGTTGGGGGTTTGCCCGGTTCGGCACCGGTTTTGTCCCGATGCAGACAAACGCCTTTACTACCTTAAGAATAATTTTTTTAATTTTTTAAATTTTGTCTTGTCGTTATTGCCTTTAAGACCAGCTTATGTGATTTGCAGAAGATACATAATTTGAGTAAAACTCTGACCATTTCTGTCCGGCTCTATGGCGCAGAGACATGGACGCTATTTAAAGCGGATGAAGAAGCTCTTGGTTGTTTTGAGAGAAAAGTTCTGCGTGCGATCTTTGGTCCTGTTTGTGTTAATGGCGTCTAGAGGAGAATATTCAAGCACGAACTGTACGGGCAGTCATTTGTCATTGGGACAGAGTACAGGCGCACACAAGTGGAACAGAATCTCAAGCAACTAGGTGTGCACAACTGGAGGCAGGTGGCGAGAGATCGTGCTGGCTGGAGAGGCATGTTGGTTGAGGCCCACGTCCACCCCGGACTGTAGCGCCAATCAAAAAATAAGAAGATAATTTGAGTTCTAATCTTCAACACTTTCAAAAACGCAAACTAAAATCAGTGTGACTTAAATGTAATGTTTTGCATGAAAGAATAAGCTTAAAACACTGCCAAATGTTGAAGTGTCTCCTTCGTCATCAAGCACTAGTGCATAATAAAAGGGGATACATACTTTTTTTAGTCGCACAAGATGATGTTCTTCTCTAGATGGTATCAACTGAGTACTAATCATTGACTCCACACTGAATATTTTTTACCGTCCCATAAACTCATCACAAACATTTGTGTCCCTCTTTTTCAAATACGTACTTCATGTAAGGGCAAATGAGACTGGAGTCTATTTTTAATTCAACTCAACTCATTTTAGACCTCGTCTAAACAAAACTAATTGCAAAGCACATACATACACACACATATCCATCCATATGCATACAATCGCAATAATCTACGACAATAAAATTCTAATTAGACCCCACACTTACTAGCTGTGGGTTTCGTTTGGTTATTCCATTTTCAACCCTTAAGCCACACTCACATACAAGAAACTATTCACATCACTTCCACACCACTCAACGGTAATTTCGTTAATTATCGTTTACTGCACACAGAAATAAATAAAAAATAACCCCTTACCGAAGGCAAGAAACAGGAAAGAACCCACACCAAGGAAACCCAATCGAACAGGGACAGCAGCAACGCAACGCAACGAATTGCATTCCACCGGCTAACACCACACCATCTCATAGTAGTCATCGTCATCGTCCCGAAGGGATTTCATAGGCGCTTCCTGATATCCTTACTTCGGCTTCGGCACACACAGCGACGGGGGGTGAATGTCTATCGATTGGTTCTTCAACAGGGTATGGTCATCACCATCATCATTATCGTCGTCCTCATCAAAATCGCCATGACCGTCGTAGGCCCGGTCATAGTCTTCGTCGACTTCGTAGTTTGTGTCGTATGAGTCGTTATAGTCCTTCTTGCAGCCGAACATTGTACACATGCTCGGGGATGTGTTTGCAGATCCATACCTCGCACACAATCGCAAGCATACTCAGGCACAAATACCCGTAAAATTCTTTTCTATGTTTGCGTATACGACTGAGTGCAATTGACCATCCGCCAGGATATTAGGCTGCCTCAAATCCCGCCCCACAGCTCCGCATCAGGACGTGTGGGTGCATGTTTGCGTACAGTGTGCGCTCCCCCCTTCGCAAATGTGAGAGCCAGAAGGCCCATAATTAATTTCACTTATTGCATGCGATAGCATATATGTATACCCCCTAAGCATTCATTCATTTGCCCCTTAAACAGCCCGGCATAACACAAACAACATTCGAAAAGGACCCATCCGCCATCCGCCACCCGCTCACTCCCAAGAGCGAAACACTAATGGAGTTTGAAGAAAATTGAGAGAACGTCTGATGTGTCCATGTTCGTGAAAAGTACAAACTGTGCGGATATTTGAACGGTCCGGCAAATGATGAGTGAAATTTATCAATTTTGCCACAAGGAAACGGCTGTGGGGTGAGGTTGTGTGCATAAATTTAGCACATCTGACCATACCAGCAAAGTAGATTTCTTCAACATCAAAAAGTAAGCTTGAAATTGTTTGCAAACGTATTACAAAGGTTCATGCGCACAGACTGGCACGGCTTATGATTGAAGACCAAACGAAGATTCCCAATATTTAACAAGTATATTATGTTTTGATGCTAGGAGCAAGGAGGAGGAGAGGACATTGCTTTTCTAGAACTACTCGTGTCACGTGTGCAATTACTCCTTCAAGAGCGGAAGTTTTATGCCGACTCTGAACGGTCAAGTTTGAGAATCTTTTTCTAGAGAGGAATGCGCAAAGGAGCATTGTCTGTGGCTACAAGGAGCTGGGATCCTAAACATTTTTTTGTAATGAAATACAGCCCGATAACCCCACGATCGCCAAAGCCAACGAGGTTAACCAATGATAAAATATATCAGAAACACAATCCAAATGACAGACAAAATGGTGGATGGTTTCCCTGGTTGAAACTACAAAAATAAGGACCTATCAGTTTATTAGCGAATAATTTCAAGGGATCAAGGGGTGTAACACTATTCAAATAAAAATAGTACTGTTCGGATTTTAAAAATACCATGGCTTGTAGTAGCCACATAATGAGGACATGAGGACAGTATTCAACCATTAACCTTAAGGGACGGCTAAGCAGTTCGGACATTGCCAGAACATACGAGGAGCAAATAATTAAACAACTACCACCAACGATATGTTGTTGTATTGCCGCTCGGCCATTAAGGAGCTAACGTCGACTACCTTGGGCTGACTATTACCCCGCCAAGAAACCCGTGGTATGATGGTGAGTGTGAGCAGAAATAAACACAGCAACGAAAAACAAGAGCAGCTTAAGAAGAGTACCGAGCTAGAGGACGGGAGGTGAAATGCTTCTACTCTTGAAAAACAGCTCTCTCACAACCGAAGAGTCTACGGGACAAACAAAAATAAGAACCAAAGGCTTGACCTCACACATTCTCGATTTGCAAATGTGGAATGTAATATAGTTACAGACTCGGAGGGAATAGTGGATGTGCTTAAGTAGCACTTCCAACAGCAGCTTGGCGGGTCTGACCAGTAGAGAGTGATGGGGAACCAGGAAATCCCAACTCTGCTGCCTTAAAAAGGCGCAGGCTCAGGTGGCTTAAAATCATACTTCTTTAAATCTGGTGGCAACGGTTGCTAGGAATTATACACCAGATCATTTGGTGAATTTAGGAAGACGAAAGCATGACCGACGGGAATAACAACACCATATTTCCCATACACAAAAAAAGCGATCCTATCTCCTGCAACAACTAAAGAGGTATATCCCTGCTCAACGTCGCCTACAATAACCTATCCAGCGCACTGTGTGAACATCTGAAGTAGCGTACCAGTGCGGCAACGGCAAATCAACTATAGACCAAATAATCACACTAAGGCAGATCCTGGAGTAAGCCAGCGAGCGACCAAATCGATACTCACCACCTTTTCATCGACTTTTAAGCCGCATATGACATAATTCGTCGCAAGAAGCTATTCGAAACAATGACCGAAATCGGGATTCCGCGAAAATTGATCCAGTTGTGTCGCACCGCGCGGTGCACCATGCCCTTCGATTCAAAAACTTCTAAGCCGTTCGAAATCTGCACTGGATTTCGGCGGGCGCCTGTAAGCACAGAAGGCACTATCTTCTACAAGTCAGTCTTGATGGTAGAATACCCAGATGACATTGACCTCGCCGTGCGTCCCCAATTTGGCGAATGGGAAGTATTTATCGAGCTGGTCTGGACGAAACACGTTCCGTCCCACACCACCTGAAAATATATCTCAATGGGCCGCTTTGATCATGAGGTAGTAAAGGCGTTTTATTATCTCGGGGCCAATGTTATATCCACAAATTACATCTTAGTGAAGATCCGACTTGGAACCATCCTTGGCAACCAATGTTACTTCGGTTTGTCGACCCAACTGTTGTCAAAACTTCTGACTCGACGGACCTACATCTTGTTTTACAAGACATTTATTTTGCCAGTCCTGCTCTAAGGAGGTGAAAGATGGACGATAAGTAAAACCGCAGAGCTGATTCTTGACGCCCTTGAAAGAAAAAATCCTGCTTTCGATGATGGTCCGGCTTGTGAAGAAGACTGGAGGAAAAGATACAACCGCGAACTAACCAGGAGGTGGATGTAGTCCGGGAGACAAAAATCAGTCGACTACACTGGCTCGACCACATCGAGCGAGGGACACTAGCTTCCTACCTCGAGAAGGAGAACCGATCTGAAGACAGAAGGAATGGTAAAGGATTCTGATATAACAGCAACAAATGTCCTTGAACTCAGCCATAAGACCTTGTCGCCAAATTGTGTGGCTCTTCAGTTTAATATTGGTAAATTCGTTCGAATGGTCTTCCAGTTGTTGACATGTTCATTGACTTCTACGTGCTACTCGTACATGCTACATTCGACTCCTGGTGATGTTTCACTTCCCAGCTGTTCCGAGTTACTGCCAATGCTCAACAAATAATATCTCTTCTCAAACTTCGTCATTCCGAGTTGATGTATGGTAAATCTTTAGGTGGCTTCCGCTCGTAAGAGAACAAAAATCTGTTCTAAGAAGCGTTCTTTCTTTGAATTCTTTGAATTTTTGTTTTAGGTCTGGCCCTTTGTTGCATTTATGTTATTCCACGATCTGGAACTTCCGTGTACAGAGAGTTCGTAAAATCACGACTTAAGACAGTGACATGAAGACTTTGTGAATACATATTGAGGACAAACGTGTGGAAACAGTCTTGGAATGCCTTTCAAACGGTACCATAAATGTCGAGATTTATCGGAGGAAGTGCGCCAAAAAGTTGATTTCCAAATCATATAATTATATTTCAATGTTCTTACTTCCTTTATGATTGAATAAAACACATAAACACTGTATGACAATTGTTAGCTATAGTTTTAAGGTTTTTAGTAGCTCTTTTTATATTCCAATAATGTATGCGATGTTTCCGCCACGTTGGTAGTCAGAAGAGAGGGTCCGCCAAACAAGACTTGGGAACAACAAGCCATACGCCGATGTTTACCACACGCATCACAAACTAACTGAGCAGCCTCTGGTCAAAGTCTACAGCGTCGCTTTGGGCCGATCACGTAATCACTCCCTCAGTGTGGCGGCCACGACAAACGGTCCATGAACGATTTGAACAGCGTCACTTGGAGTGGCCATTCGATCTTAGCACTGCGTGGTTGCTAGGTCAAATAGCCTCTACAACGACTGGTCCGTCGTTTCTTCTTAACAGAAAATGGTACGAGAGATGGTGTTTGGAATTTCTGCTTTAGTCACCACAAGGTGGCCTTTTGTTTGAACATGGTTATGTGTGGTGAGCAACATGGCTCTGTGGACCTTAATGGAGGGTTAGCATTCTTATATAATGGTATACAAACCTATCCCATAATTTTAGTACATCACTCTAGTTTAGAGACACAATGGTGGGTGACAGTAACAGAAATGTGCACAGTTTGCTGACTTAAATGCTCCGGAGTTTGACAAGATTTGTAAAAGTCAAGAGTTTCATCAACTATTTACTTCTTCTATTGGGTGGAGCATGTGATTAATATACAACATGACGAAAAGATCCTTTCAACTTCGAGATGATTTTTTTAAGTAATTCTAAAATTGACCATCCTGGGATATAATTTTATGTTGAAACTTATCACATTCGTATATACTTCGTTTACATTATCTCCATAAGTATTCATTTAATTCCATCAGTAAGCGAGCGTGTCGTGCATGCTATTGTTCCCGCACGAACGGAGACGCCTGCAGTTTCATACCAACAACGTACCTACGAATGGCTTTCCAAAGACTGTTATCTTGAGTTAATAGTCTTTTGCCGGAGATGTTATTCCATTTGTTTCCTTGTTACTGATTAATATGCGAACGCTTATCACTACACGACGGTACAAGTGAATATCTGCTGCAAGTTGAATAAACATTTAACAATTAACTAAAACGTTGATTGATCTAGCGAATTGAGGTCTTGGTCTTCGACTAAAATTAAACTGACTTGATTTAATTCGAGATTACTTGTTAATTAATTTAATAATTCAAGCGTAGATAGAAAACAAACGAAACAAAATCCATAGCATTTTTCTCGCTATAGGTACGTACATTTCAATCGTTACAGATTTCCATAAGGCGTAGTGCGGCTCTTGTAATTCATACGCATCTGGTGCCTCTTAGTGATATAATGAGGTGCAATCTTACTGACCAGATACTTGATTTGTATCAATGTGCACTCACACACATGGACGCCAGCATATCCATCTACTGCAACGACAATTCGTATAATTTTCGAGTGCGGACTAGTCATGCAACAAAGCGCTCCTGCCCGCGCTCCTTGCTCGCTAGTTCATCAACAAAACAGATTGGATCACCGTGAGTTAATTCAAATCACACCAAGAGAGCACTACAGTGCAGTGTAAAATAATTGGGGTCTTATGAATAAATCTCATTTGTGCCGATTTTTTTTTCGTTTTTGTTTTCATTTTTCTGTTCAACTCGTAGATACTTAACGATGTATAAGCAACGGCAGTTAAGAGGTTAGTTTTTCCTTTGCATGTGCAATAAATAATGCGAGGGTATTATGCCTCTAAAACAAAATTGATTATTAAATAACGAGTTTCGTGCATAGGCAGTGCAATAGTACACTCTCGCAGATGGCTTTTTTTTTGTTTTCGGAATGATTATCCGCATGCTGACGAATGGGTTTGCGGAAATGGTTCGTCAAAAGTTAAACCAAATCCCTGCAAGTGATAACATTTTATTTTCAATTAAGTATACATTTTACATACACATGTGTATGCGTGTGTGTGGCATCTGATGGATTGGTAGAGTGCTGGTCGGTTGGTAGTCAACAGAAAACACCTCCGGCGATGTGCCACCATAACATGAGTCATTATTGCCCCGAGTGCGCAATCGACTGGCTCCTCGTGTAAACCAGATTTTCAAATTAATGAAACTCCTTCACCTTCTACCTATGGAGCCGAGGGAAACAGGCTTATTATTATTTTGCACTTTTTTCTTTCCTTTCTTATTGAAGATAATTTGTTCCACAAACGTTGAGCGCACAACTGCACAGCTGAAATCCGGTGCTGTTAACCGCCATTTAAGGAATGTGGTACACAGTGTTAAATTAGCCTTTTTTTGTCTTGAAGAAATTTGCTGCTAATAGACTTATTAAGTCGGTGAGCAATCATGCACAGAGAGGGGACCGACATTGGGACTACTTAGAATTTATTGCAAAATTGCGCTCCCATGAAAGCTGTTTTAATAAAAGTTTATACTTATTTGAGATTTGTTTTTCTCAGTTGAATGATTAATTATCGAATATACTCGTAATCGCACAGTGTATATATGCGCCGTTACGAAATGACTAACCACAGATTTATTAATCTTCGCGTGTACATACATATTCGACACATTAATTAACGACTATCACGGTGGAGTAAGAGACGATCAAATATGCCTTTTTTCTAGATGTTACACTCAGATGTTGTTACAAACTTAAATTAAATGTGAATAAGCCTCCATGGCTTTCTTCTGAAATTATTTCAGTTCGGACGAGAGAAATGGAAGAAACAAGCGCTTCTTTTCTCGGTCCTTGACCGAACCTGTGGAAGGTAGGTGATGCCAGAGATGGACAGCGTGAATGAAGACGTTCCTGCGTGACATTAAACAAGTATGAATGGAGGGCATCGGGATGTACAGAAAGAAAGTAAGTCTTTTCAAAGAGATAATTTGGCTGAATAATTATAAAGAGGAATATGAACGATCTGGACGATGATGAACACGAATTCCGTCCCCCCGACTTAGACGAAGTCAAGATAGCGATATCTAGGCTGAAGTCGAACAAAGCTGCTGGAGCAGACGGATTGTCCGCAGAACTGTTTAAAGCAGCTGGATATGACCTGGTAGCTCGCCAGCTCCTATGCAAGATATGGTCGGAAGAAAGCATGTCCGATGAGTGGAATCTCAACGTCGTTTGTCCGGTTCACAAAAGAAGAGAGACCCCTTCGACTGCGTCAACTATCGGTCTTTACCGGTGCAGTTTCAGGACTGGGAAGTCCACTATTGATTAAATATTCACACTTCGATCCTGGAAAAGGCTCAAGAGATGCAGATCGACACCTACCACCTATTTGTCCATTTCGAGACCGCATATGACAGCGTGCATAGTTTTGACATTCCTGCCAAACTCGTCAGGTTGTGCAGGATGACGATGGAGAACTTTCGCTGCTTCATCAAGGTCGGTAACGAACTCACCGAGACCTTCAATGTCAAAAAATGTTTCAGGCAAGGCGACACGCTGTCATGTGACTTCTTTAACATCATACTTGAGAAGATCGTGCGAAACTCAAACGTAAACACCCGAGGCACGATCTTCCAAAAGTCCGTTCAAATGCTTGCTTACGCGGACGACATAGACGTGATTCGACGAACACAGCGAACCGTCAATGAGGCGTTTGCTGGCATTGAATTGGACGCGGCTAAAATGGGTCTAGCGGTAAACCAGGGCAAAACAAAGTACATGCTGTCATCACGGAAGGACGCACAAAATCGACGTCTCGGACAGAGCGTCATATTGGGCAGCAAAAACTTTGAGGTAGTCAAGGACTTTGTCTGCCTAGACTCGGGAGTAAATAGGGACAACAACACCAGTACCGAGATCAAGCGCAGAATTACTCTCTCCAATCGCTGCTTCTTTGGGCTCAAGAGGCAATTGAGTAACAGAGCCATCCCTCGAAACACCAAGTTGACCTTGTATAAAACCCTGATCATCCCAGGCCTGCTCTATGGCGCAGAGACGATCTTTGGCCCTGTTTGCGTTGATGGCGTCTGGAGGAGAAGATTCAACCACGAACTGTACGGGCTGTACAGCGGCATGCACCTAGCTAAGCGTCTTCAGATCCAACGCTTAAGGTTGCTAGGTCATGTAGAGCGGATGGACACCACTGCTGCGGCCCGAAGAGTCTTCGACAGCGAGCCATTGGGGCAGCGCAACAGAAGACGTACTCACACTATATGGCGCACACAAGTGGAAAACGACCTCAAACAACTTGCTGTGGGCCGCTGGAGGCAGCTGGCCAAAGATCATGCTGGCTGCAGAGGCACGTTGGCTGACGCCCAGGTCCACCTCGGACTGTAGGGGCAATCAAAGAAGAAGAAGAAGAAAAATATGAACGATCTGTAGCCTAATAATGCTTCTAATTCACGTCCTGGGAGAATACGCCGGTGTTCCGAGACATGTTCATACCTGCGTAGGTTAAGAACATCACCTTTTAGTGGCATGGATTGCTCTTGTCAACTTTTGGGAAGAAGAGTAATCACAGTCAGCGATTCGGATCCATTTGTCAATATTGGCACTATGAGTGCTCTGGTGAGTTTGAGTTTCACATTGAGGGGGAGAATATATTTGCTGATGTCTATATGTTGGAAACTAAGTTATCGTGGTCAGTCCATGTCAAGTCACTATTGACACTAGTGCTTCGAATTATTGCTTTTTTCTTCTTGTAGTTAGAATATATGCCAAGGAAAAACTAAAATTGTAAAGAGGGTAATGTGGTCTTGTATACCAACCTGTATCAATAATAGCCTTTATTTAATAACGCTTCGGATCTGATCCACGTCACGTCAGTATTATGTTTATACATGGACATTGAGGAAAATGTTGAAATGCAACCGCTTGGAGCGTACTGTATGTCACTCAACAACACAGGAGTGGTTTCGACTCAAACGATAATAGGGTATAAGAGGGACTAATAAGAACAAACAAGAGGCTTAACCCTATCGAGATAATTTCCCCGAAAACCAGTCGATAGCCGTAGACATACTTTCGCTCAGGAGATCTAATTTCCTTTCTCATTTTGTTCATTTATGTTAGGCGCCACTTACCAGTCGTTACGAATTTGTAAATATTTGAGTTGTAAATTTAATCTGTTTGAAATTAAACACAACACAAGCTAACATCTTTTCAAAGTTTTCCTCAATCATTGCCTTGGTATAAGATACAAGAAAGATACAAATGCAACACTTCATTGTACACACAAGTACCGATCTGTGTTTTATTCTGTGCAATAATCACGTATAACCAAAGACCATGCAATTCATCATACCAAACCTTACATTGTATGCTCTGTGCTCTGTGCAATCTGTGGGATAAGATTACGGGCTTCAAGAAAGCCTTGCCGCCATATATCCCCATAATGATGACAGACAGGCAATTAAACGTACATAAGGCCATATGCATGATATCCTTGCTCCGCTTTAACTGTGAATAGCTGCTATGATACTCTGTAAATGCCATTAAATCATTTCACTTCTGTATGTGATTAGTTACACCATTGAAAGCCGTTTACCTGGCCAGCACTGTTCGCTTACGAATATCAGATAAAATTTCACCAGCATTTATAATTAAATGTAAAAACAAAAAAAAAAAATATTATAATACATTCAGCCATCGTTTAATTATCTAAACGGCCACAGACATAACCGGTCACACAGAGCTATTACCCGACAGGCCTACATGCCCGCACAGTATTTAATGATAAACGTCAGTGAACTCTACTCAGGTGTTGCATTCGATCCTCACGTAAACTTATTTGCAATCAACATCAAATCCGTGTACTTTCTCTTGTGGCACCAGTTACCAGCTGCAATTAGGTTATTATTTTTAGTAATCACTGGGTTCTTCTACAACTGAATTCTGCCACAAAACTCTGCCACCGATACATGGGACCGTGTAAGCGAACATATTTTTATCCTTGCTGATTTGTTACGTACCTATCGACAAAGTCTCAATCATTGATATCTACGAAACAAAACGAACAAAAATTATGCTTCCATCGATGTATAAAACGACTAGCTTTGTAAAGTGTGTGTCTGTGACTGTGATTGTGCATTTAATCCGGCACGGACAAGACGTTACTGTGTGCATGCAGTTCACACTGGCACTCACGTACATGCTGTGCCAGTCTATTATTATTAATAATGCAATTAGATACAACGCTATAAATGAATTAAGGTTTTTTGCCGCCGCCGGCAAGCCTACATGCACCATGGCAAGCCAGCGCAGTGTTGTGATACGAATATTATGAAGGGATATTAGATGGATACCTATTAAATCCGATTTATCTGCCGTAGACCTATGGCAGTGTCTGTGATTGTACACACAAATGTGTAGATTGGGTTTCACATATTATGGACTTATTCTTCTTCGCCATGGCATGGCCTCCCCATGAAATGAATACAATTATCCATGTACATAAACAGAATGCAGAAACTATCTAATTAGTTATCAATCATGTGACATTCACATCACTTAACATCAATAAATATATACGTCAATCTCTTCCAAGTGTATCTGCAAGTCTGAAACTCAACCAAACTCATTGACTCCTGAGGTCAAATATCTGCCTCATTGAATGCATTTTTCAGCAGAGTATGCCAACGGTGGGAAGGGGAACTCACAACAAATCAAATTCATTCATCTCGCCCCGCATCTCTCCCAAAAAAACAACACATATCAAGAATTTGTTGCTTGATTCAACAAAAAGGTCTGCAATAAACGAACGACACATAAAGAGAATGATGAATAGGATTGAACGTAAGATCGGATCGTTCCCTTATTAAGTGGAAAAGGGAGCAATGGAAGGGAGGGCCCGATCTTAATTATTAATAATCAAAAATCAGGGCTAAATTAATACGAGTTGACATGCGACGATGTGGTGGAAATCTTTTGGATAATTTTGTTTAGATGCGTAATCAATTGATGGGGAAGGGAGGCGCAGCGGCCAATGTCAGTTTATTCAATTGTGTGCGTAAGGCTATTGCGCACAACGCCACTTGGCGATACCGCGCTTAATGACGCAATAATATGTGCGCTCGTTGACCAAATTCTTGATTGTCGCCTGCGTGTACCCTCACATTAGAATCGAGTCGGACTCGATGAAGAATGAATATAAACGTCGATACATACACGCGCTTAAAGTGAACGTAATGAGGTTTCAAAGGAATTGAAGCCCATTAAATGTGAGGCAATCATAAATATTAATTAAGACAATCGGCCGTTGATTTGCTTTGAGCGGAGCTCAGTAATATGTATGTGTGTGCTGGCGATTGAGACCAGTTCTGCTGGCATATGGCGAATTGGAAATTAATTCTGAGAGGTGTTATACAGAGAGTTTTGAGAACAAAATTAGTGTGGAGATTATAAATAAATAGCCACTTGGGTACATACGGCCACTGCATTTTAGGCAGCAATCAAATTTGAGATCGCTGTTTCTCTCTCATTATACGCTTGATTTGTGCCACAGACGTCTGTGCTATGATCAACATTTGATCCTTGCTCACTTAATCTATATTGAGTACACATCCATTACAGACAATAAGTATAAGAGGACTTTGATGTACAAACTTAAACCTGTTTTACCGGATTATTAGGAATTTCATCTACCTTGTGGAAATTGGGTCAAGAATGTATGCGTACCTGGGAGCTGTAGAATGCTAAAAGAATAATTTTTCTGTTTTTAATTATTTAATTTGCCGCGTTCGATCACCAAATAGTCCGACGTCGGACAAATTAATTGTAATTAATCAATGATTTTTATGGAAACTTACGGAGAGGTAGCCACAAATTAGGAACACAACGAGAAGTCAGGTTATGCACCTCCGTTGAATCGGGTGTATCAGAGCAAGAGCGTATGATATCGCTTTAGTTCAAAGAGGATGGGTCGAAATGTATATTAAGAAGTGAACTGTCACGACGTGTCGGTTTCATTTAGTGCGTATTTTCTTCCTCCAGCTGACGGCCGTTGGAACACATGCGGCAACTCCGCGGCATCGGAGGTAAAAGAAGGTATCATATTGACAAATTAAATGGAATTTTGATATTTATTCCACAATGGAATTCCCACCGATCTGAATCTGGATCTTCCAAATAAGTCGATTGCATTCATTATTCGTGGATGGACACGAGTCTCACGCAAATGTTCCGTTCCCAGTATTTCCGCAGCATAAACTTATGATCACGTTCAAATGTTGAGAGAATTTTCTGCTCTAAGTTGGCAGTATTTTACGTCAGGTAACACCAGGACTGAAAACAGCTGATCAACATTAGCTTAAAGACAAAAGTCATTTGGAATTAGTGGATGCCAGAGGGATGTGGAGAATCTTAAGAGAATAAGATGACATTTCGGTGCTTCACACAAATACTTAACACGCAGTCGTCCGCATAAATGCAGGCGTAATGAAGACGGTGGTGGCCCGTGGCGTTGTGGGTATATGCGTCGACCCCAACCTCGACGTCGTAAGTTCGATTCCTGCTCTGTGCGACGAAAACAATTTTTCACGACCCCACCTCTTTCGAGTTACTAACAATGCGTAAAGAATTTGTTTCTGTCTAGAGAAAGCTTCTTAAACAAAGCCGTCCGGATTCGGCATAAAACTGTAGGTTTCTTCCACTCGTGAGGGAACAATAGCACGCGCACAACACGAGTGGTTGATGAGAAGCTAGGCCTGGCCTCCTACGAGCTGTAGCGCCACCCATATTATATATTATAAAATGGAGACGGATCCAAACTAGCATTGCCCACCACATGCCACATTTAAAATGCCAAAAAGTAGGTCTGGCCAGACGCTGTCAGTGTTTATATTTGTATTGCTTTTGTGTAAACAATTAATTAAAGAATCTGAGTGAATTAGAAAAGAAAAGTTTTTCTAAAACAACTCTAGAGTAACAATAGGCGATTATGAATGAATTTAAACATCCAACAAATTGACAATTGTTAAAAATTGAATTCGATAGTGGATTTATTCGGTCTCATCAGAAAACAATCGAATAATAATCGATCGAATCGAATCGACAATTTATTCTAAGTACCCACTACAACCAAGAGAATGCTGGATACAAATATCGCATTGTAGAAACATACATATGTATTCCTCGATTTATTTATATGTTGGCGTCAGCGTAAAAAATCAGCGTAAGGCTGTTGCTCCAATAAGTAACTATACCTACCAAAATAAGAACATTGAGAATGGAAATACAGCAAACATCTGTTATTGGAACATCTTTAATCGAATTATTCGATTGTTTTTATTCGCAATTGCCCATCGCTACTCTAGAGTCGATCGAATGTGTGTAGTAAGATCTACTTATTGACCGAAAGGTTAAGTAAAACTGCGCCATTTTAACTGTAGGCATTCATTTTATTCCACTGACAAATTTTATATCCATTTTCTACAATTTTTGTTTGTTCTGTTAAGTATGTTCATTGCGGATTGGTATAGGTTTCTCAGGTGACGGCGAAATTTATCATCATCAGATTATATATTGTCCGGCATCGTTTTTATTTCCTTTATCGCTATTGATACGTGGACCAAAAGCTTCTTCCGCCTAACTTGGATCAGTTGCTGAGCAAGGTGGGCATTACCAGCAGCTGCCATCTGACCACCATAGGAAGGTAACTCAATGTTCGGACTAATTCGGACTTCTAATTTTTAAACACGTATAAGATTTATGAAATATTTGACAAGTATGATCACCATTCCGACAAAACTCACTCGATTGTCGTCATTTGGTGAAGGTGACGCAAAACGAGTCAATCAATTTAGTTCTTGAATTACTCCTTTACTTTTTACAAAAAAAAATATTTGGTGTGATGGAAATCTTTATTTGGATTCTTCCAAAAGATCTAGCTAGCATGTGGCTGCTGCCAGTGTTGCTTTTGTACGATTGTACCTTTCGCACTTTTCGTACGATTTTCCGTGATAACTGTTGGCATCCCTGTCAAATATTCTTTCTAAGGGCTTATTAGTATAAACCCGCGACTTTAAGTAGCTCCAAAGAAAGAAGTTTGACATGACAAAGTCGGGTGATCTTGCTGATGAAACGCAACCAGCGCACAATATTCTTTCTGGGTCGTTCGTGTAAAAATGAAAACATCTTCCGATAGAATGATTATTTTGCGCCTTTGTAGACGTTTTCATGACCGTGTAACTTAAAAATGAAGGGCCTAGAAGAGATGACGTATCGTGTTCTGCACAGTTCAGGGCTATACAGTATATATTTTAGGATTTTATGTGCAGCAAGCCTTTGTTCTTATTGCTCAAATGCTATTATACCATAATATAGACTGTATCGTGTGTGGCGTTGTGGGTATGTGCGTCAACCCCAGCCTCTACGTCGTAGGTTCGATCCCTGGTCTTGGCGAATTATTCTTACGGCCCCACCTCTTTCGAGTCACTGACAGAGCATTTCTGTCTAAAGAAAGGTATAGATAACCATTGAAGGTTATAAAGACCGAAACGAAGAGCCGGTGAGGATGATCAAGGAACATCGTAGTAGAATCGCAGTCGATACTGGAGATATGGAGGAACTATTTCTGCAGACTGTATAACGGCGACGAAGAACCAAATCCCGCTGTCAGACAGATTAAACCATTCAACCCGAATGAAAGGGAAGATCAACGATAAGGTCCTCCCGACCCGGCTGAAAGATTGCAGAGATTTTCAAAGCCGCAGGAGATGGTTTAGTAAAAAACATTCACCATGAGAGGACAATAGCACGCACAACACTAGTGGTAGCTAAGAAGCTAGGCACTGGTCATCTATATGATTATACTGCATTGTTTAAAAATAGTTTCCGGTCTTGAAAACATGTGTGATCTGGGTTATATATAATAAAATTCAAATATAAATATTTACAGGCAGTACTCAGTGAACACTCTTGTCAAACGCAGGAAGATGTTGCATAAAAAAACAGACATACATATTCGATGCCGACAGCTTCATTAATTGGTTCCCAAACATATTCTACCAATCTTCTCGCTTCTCGACAACTTTTTCATTGTCATTGTAAATATTTGTCCATAATGTGTCCAATGCATCATAACAGAACATCGAACACTAAATGAAAATGTTACAACATCACCGTTCCATCAAACACGATAAGTTAATATGAGCAGCTTTACCATCATAAGCCTCATTTGCACTAAGCGGCTACTTAAACCGTATTCCCATAGCTTCTCGCACACAGCTTCCAACTCCTGCTATTCACACTTCAAATGTTTACCATCAGTCAACTCGAAGGCAAAAAAAAACTCCCCATCCCCATTCTGATCCCCTCCTAATCCTCTTTTCTTAAAATAAACAAACCTGTGGAGCGGTCGGATATGGATACAGCAGTTATCCACGAGTGAATAAAGATGTTTTCCTTTTCACATTTTTTTTTCATATTTTAAAACATTTAGTATTTTAAGCGTTATTCATACAAGAGTACCCTTGGGAGAGTGCTTGCTCGCTGGCGGTTGATAGACTGATGGATAGTGCTGATGATGACTGTCACGTTTTAACCCACCACTCCCACTCCACTCGCAGAATGCTGGCAAAAAGGGATTCCCGACTATCTCTCCGCATGCCAGATACGTACTAAATGAACAAAAAACTTAGTGTTTCGCACACTAATCGCACTGGGATACAGTGGCACCACGACTGGGGAGCAACTAGAGAGGCCATGGCATGAGCCACGACCGGAGGGACAGGGGAACAGAGAGTGAATGTTATGCCGGCACGCTTATATCTTAAAGTTGGTTTGAGTGGCTCTCTTTTTCAATCATTTTCCCAGCCAACAGGTTGTTGCTGGCGTTAGGGTAGGTGATGATGATGGTGGCAGTGGTGGTTGCCCTTTTTTGCCTGGTGATGCCTCGTAGGATAATGTTGGGTATCTGAAATTGTTGATCCTTTTCGGTTTAAAGTGTGGAAAGAAACAGGATAAAAATACACCCTCATCATTTTTTTTTTGTTTTTGCACAAGAGCCCGGCTGCCTTTTGTCAGAGAACGACAAGGTGTTTGGGTATGGTGTTGCTTTTGACTTAATCTACGTTAATTTTGAATTGCTTTTGGCACTTTTTTTGTACGCTTTATCCTATTTTCTTTTCAGCGGTGAGCACTTTTCGTTGCAACGTAGACCTAAGGACGTATTCTACCGCATCTGTTTGTTTATTGTGCACCCTCGTGTTTAACTTTTCATTTCATTGTAATAGCTGAAAGTAGGGAACTTATTTAAATGCTCCCATTGAGGCAGAAGAGCACAAAATTCCTGTGGCAGTACACTCCATTCATATGTACCCCGGACAGGTTTTCGGTCTGTTTAAGGATACTTCGTAGACTTATTTTCTTTCAGTTGTTTGCCATACTTGACTGCCGTCTGTGCTGTATGTGGGGGAAGTTGATTTGTTCTTTCGACGTTTCTTTTGATTTTGTTTTATTTCACTTCCACCCGGCTATGTTGAACGGCGGCGGCGGCTTCTGACTGTAATGCCACTCAATAGCGAAGTAACTATGGAGCCAGTTCGGTTTGGTAACACGACGCTGGGGACTCTTTTGTTAGGGAATTCGGTGTGAGAGACTTTCACTGCTTCTAGTGGTGTTTAAGGGTTGATTTAGTCTTTTATTTTCATTTCACACGCAATTTCACACCCGAACTTGTAAAGTTTTAAGAGAAAGTTTTCGCTGCCGTGTATGAGGAGTTTTATTTTATGCTAGCGGAGTTCATTCAATGCAAGGGTTGGCCGGATTTTATTGCTTTTTACTTTTGAAGGTGTAAGTTATTTTTTGCTGATGATCTATGAGTCGCCAATAATACCGCTTATCTGTTAATGGATAGCCCAGTGTGCAAAGCGATACATCTTTTTAATGCCACATTGAATTCGAATAGCTCTAATGAGTGCACATGAAAATGGCAGAAGCTTTATAAGAATTATTTAAAGTGCCCATACTTATGGTACTGAGTACACACACCACATTATGTTGGACAGATCACCGAAACGGGAAACAAATGGCAGAAAAAATAATTCTTGCACCACAGTCAGAATTTATCGTATCTTTCGGGGTTTGGAATTCCTTAACACTTTCAGTAACGGCAGCCATATTTTGTACAGATCATAAACATATTTGTGAAATATAGACCATAATTTTGAATGGATTTTTACAATTTGTGTGTAGAACCAAGTAGAAAACATCAGGTCTTACGACGGAAGTATCATGAAGCAAGGCCCAATTAGTTCTATGTCCAAAGGAATACAATTTCTGACCATATATGACAATATAGACAAGGCTATTGACAGCCACTATTGACAGAGCATGTATCAAATCTAAGTGCACGTATGAAATCAGGATCACGAAAACTAGTGCACTATATAAAAGAAGATGATTTAAGTGCAGCCATTAAAGGGGTATAATAGGCGTGTTTTTTGACTACTCAGTGCTCAGCTCAGCTAGATTTCACACGGGAAGCAACAACAACACATCTCACTGAATTAGAACTCAGTAGTAAAATTTCACTGTCAGCACTGACAAGGATGCGTTGAAACATCGGAGTTATAGATGGCGCCAGAGAAAACTATTTGTTTGCTAAAACTTGGTATCTGGTATATTATTTGTCACATTTAAGTGTTTTTTTTTATTTACTTGTTGATGTTACTTGTACAAATATATAACATATCAAATCATCCATATTATTTTTATATAACACATTTTCGTTGCTTTTGAGAATTAAATTTCACTTATTTTTTTACTTTTGATACGACATATAATGCAATGGATGTAAGCACACGTACCAACTTTCGGAAGAAAAATTTAGCTCAGCGAAAAAGCGTTTTATTGAAAATCATTACTAAGCTAAGCACTGGCCAGTCAAAAAAACAAGTCTAATATCGTTCCGTTTCAAGCTGGATGGTGCAGTTGGTTGAGTGCCTGCCCTAAGTTATAGGGGCCCCGGCTTCGAATACCACTGAAAGCAAGTGTTAATATGATTTCATCTGGTTTTCAAATCTGGCCCAGTCACCATCTGCCGTTGGGATCAAATTAACTGCACTGGGTATCAAAATGGTCTAAAAATGGTCTAAGTGTGCTGACAATATTTGCTGAGCCCAATAACCTAACTTAACGTCTTAAGCTAGGTTAATGTAGCCGGATGAGGTAGTCTACCACCTCTTTAAACTGTCGTTGGAAAATGCAATCCGAGATCTTGATATGATAATAATAAGAAAGAAAATCGCAGCCAAAATTGGAGTTTGCAACAAAGCCTCCAGATGGAGGAGGCGGCATAAAAACCTGAGTCTGGCTATAAATGAAAAAAAAAAACCTGGTGGCTTCGTCTGCAAGAAACGTCGGTAGGTCAACAACAACAGTCATGGGAAAGGAGCAAATTTGATTTAGTGTAATCCTTTAACCACCTTGCGTCAGTAGTTGCTGCCGACAATAACATCGAAGAAGGAATACCCCGGCGGCTGCAGAGCCTTTCATAGTCTTGCGAGGCTAATTAAATCCAGAAACCCCACCATGAATTTAAACTACCGCTGTGCTAGAGCTAGTCTTGCCAAAACTTACTCTGACCCTTCATGTGTTTACGAAAAGTATTCTTGTGGAGAGCAATTTGTCCCCTTTTGTAGGGGAATATGATTTTTATGAAATCTACCGGTAAGTACATATAACGACAAAAATTATGCAAGCACGCTTGCACTTGAAGGATAGCGTGGAACTGGAAAACTGGATGGCGTCGGCCCGCAATCGGCGTAGGTGGAAGAACTTGCTGCAAGAGGCCTGACCTCGATTGTCGTGTCGATGATGATGATGGAAAAAACAGTGATTAGTACTTGCACGGATTCCTCTTCTAACGGCGCCACAGTCCGGGGCCTAAGTCAACAAGGCTCTCCAGCTGACACGATCCTTCCTTAGCCAGCTGCCCCCAATTTTGCACGCCAACTCGGTTGAGGTCCTTCTCCACTTGTGTGCGCCATCATCATTCCTGATCATTCTCTTTTGCGTTGTTCAACTGGTCGTAATCAAAGACTCTTCGGACTTCTGGTTCAAGTGCAACGTATGCAAAGCCTAATTTTCTTCTTTAAATTAAAATATAACACACACGAAATTGAAATCCATTAAGTGCAAATTATCAGAGAAAGGTTTTTGTGACATCAGTGTTGGAATATGTTTTCGGATATGTGATTGCTGCAGCTGGAGTGTAAGTACATATAAGTGCTCTTTACAGTATATCAGGATGCATCGCAGCAACACCACGTCAAAGTTTGGCTTCCAAGTCCAAGTGCTGCCAAACCAGCAACAATCTCCTTTGCTTACAACGTTTTGACGGCATATGAACCAATAGCTCCTGCCTGCGCGTATTAAGCAACAAGAGCTTTTGCGAAGTGAATGGTGGCTTTCATTTGAGTTTCTCGAACAATTTAAAGAATTTGTATACCTTGCGCCAGCGTGAGTCTTTTCATGATAAATTTCAAACCCAAACTGCATACAAAACAACCGATAGCTCTCTAATCCGCTGTCTATACTTTTCGTCAATTGAAGACTCCCCGCCACCTTACGCATGCTACAAGCATTCAAATAATATTTTTGATGTATTTTGCATCATGCAACTTTGAATTGATTTCTATTTGATTTAAGATTATTCATAATATGATAATAGGAAAAATTGTTTGGATTTGAAGAATTTGCTATTCCTAATTACGCTTCATTCTATACAAAATCTTAATTTCTTACCAACCATAGCATAAAATGTCTGATTTACACCAGCAAATATTTCTTCCTAAACAGCTCGGATTCACAGTTTGATGCTGAAATATTCTTGTGAATGATTCGCAGTGAGAACACAGGGGTGGCTGGGATAAATTTCAAGGACACACTGTTCAGTGAGCTAAATGGAGTACACATACTCCTGAGTAAAAACCAACTGTTGTTGGTATTTGTTCCGCTTGGTGGAATACAAAGAAAAATGAAAGGTACCAGCGAGGTTCTCCAAGGACTTAGCAGGGGTTAATAAAGATCAAACAGTGGAGTGTTGAGGAAAAATATATGTATGCAACATACTTTACGACTCTATAAGCGGTCGGATTTTGTAAAGAGCAATTAAGTTATCCTCTGCGTTTGGTTCCATGGGTTCGGGTTTGTGTGTTCAAATACAATGCATTCATAATGTGTGCAGATAGTCTTTGGTAAGTGGTCTGCTAGGATAGAATTAAATGGCATACAGTCTCATTATTAGCGTAGATAAAGTGTTATTTTCGAGTGCTGTTATTATTTTTCAGTTCAGGTTCAGGTATTTATGAAAGCCAGAGCAACAATCGTGGCGAAATACTGGCCGTCGGGAAATCGCACTAGAAGTGGAAAATGCTGTATCAATTAGTTGAAAAAATCGTAGAAATTAATCATGGTCTTGTCGCAAATCATTTCCTTAATGAAGGTTTCAAAAGTAATTGTTTTATTTGAATAAATACGCAAATACCTGTGCGGTATGTAAATGAGATTAGGTAAGTGGGTAGACATGCATTTGTCTGCATCATGCGTTTTGTCGTTTAATATTAAGTGCTGTTCAGAAGGCTTTACTTCAAAATACCTAGAGTGTGGAGCAAATATTGAATTTCAGTTTTTTTCGGTAAGGTTGTCTACATTAGATACGTAGGTCCTTGTTAGTCGAGTTTCTTACTCAATTTGATCAACATTTCGACCTTCGATGGTGGCGCTACAACCGTAGAGGGCCAGGGCCTAGCTTCTCAGCAACCACTCGTGTTGTGCGTGCTATTGTCCTCTCACGAGTGGAACGGACCTATAGCTTAATGCCGAATCCGTTGTTTGAAAAGCTTTTTCTATACAGGAAATACTCTTTGAGTATTGTCAGTGACTCGAAAGAGGTGGGGTCATGAAAATTGTTTCGTCGCAAAGAGCAGGCATTGAACCTACCCACAACGCCACGGGCCACCACATTTAGGTGAAAGAATTAAAGTTTTTGTTTATTATTTTATTTAAAACAAACAGATAAAGGGTAAAGGGTAAAGATAACTGTTGCCAGATTGCCAGTTGCCAAAAGACCTATGTCTCAACCAGATTTAGACAGGGCCACTATGTGATTTTTTTGCGACTAAGATGAATTAAATACTGAAACTGGCGATGTTTGTCCACTAGCATCTTAGGCAGAAAGTCTAGATATTGCTTTGCAGAGATTTGAAAAACAAGACGGATCGGATAGCACATATCTAGTGTGTAAGTGATTTGGTGGCAATAATAAAGATGCGATTCATTACGTCAGAAAGCAATAAGAAAACATTCCCAATGAAGATGTAATTGCAGTGTGTTTGATGTTTTTATGCAATTTATGCCTATGATTTGGAATACTGTCTGACTGACAGACGCCGCGACGCCAATGTATACAAAGCCCATTACAAACCAAAAATGTAAGAAAATTAAAAAAAAATTGTATGGATTTGAAATTCATTAAACGGATTTCTGATTGCACGGAATAATCCTGGTTTTAATTGGTTTTGAATGAACCCTGATTGTCAACAATTCACTGGAACATTCAGACTAAAAAAACTGGTCCATTGTACTACCTGGCAGAAACCTACGTTTGGTGGAACTTCTAATACATCAGCTACTACGATGAGACTACATCATCACCTCTCACCTCTTCAACAGGGACGGAGGAAGTCGACTGCAGTGTCGTTCTTCTCCGTCCTAGCCACTCTTAGCCGATGCACACTGCCGATTAAAGAACATTTGCATGCATTAACTATCCCAGTAGAGAAAACACAAACACTTCGCCTTTCCACCTATTCTGCATTTTTGTTTGTTTAAATAAGTTTAGTCAAATAAGTTGAATATATTTAATTAATGTAAGATATATCGACATAAATCAGCAGATTCAAATCCACTCGTAATATAACAGCAGCATAAATAAAATTATTGGGTGCTGTGGAAGCACGGTCTCGGACTGTTGTGCAAAAATGTATCGAAATTGGTTCAGATGATACAGATTGATATGCCATTGTCACAGCTTAAAGTGTGTTATTCTGTTATATTTAAAAACTAGGCAGACGAACTGTTCCTAAAATATTGTACAAAATTCAAATTTAACTGTGATAAATGCGTTTTATTTGGTGGTGGCCCGTGGCGTTGTGGCTTTGTGCGTCATGCCCAACCTCAACATCGTAGGTTCGATTCCTGCTCTGTGCTACAAAAATATTGTTCACGGCCCAACCTCTCAAGGAGTATTTCCTGCCTAGAGAAAGCTTCTCAAACTTGGCCGTTCGGAGTCGGCGTAAAACTGTACTGAGAAGGCCCACTGCTGAGAGGCTAGCCCTGGCCCTGTCCTGGCTGTAGAGCCGCCCATATTATTGTATTATTATTATAAATTTGATTCATTTGAAATACAATCTTCTCATCAATTTCGTTAATCTTGAATAAAATATGCATTTTTTACAAAAAATGCATATAAATTGGAAATGCTGAAATCTATACTTACCATTTATTAATTGCTACAGCTACATAGCTACTACAATTTATATATGTTCTTACATTCAAAAACCAAGACGGTGTTAATTCAGCTTCACATCTCCTTATTGTTTTCTTAATTGCGTTACAGAGAAAAAAAAGCAACCCGATAAATTAATAGTTTCTAATATTTTAATATTTATTATCATTCATAAAAATCTATAGAGAAAGCGAAATCTTTCTAGTAATTCATTTTGTAAGCTAAACAATCATTAATCAGAACCGATTACGCATTGAACACCTCGTTGATCTTGTCGTCGATATATTTTGCTCGTTTTTTGCACGCTTATAACAACTGACTGTGAAAAAGTGTCAGAAAAAACTACCAACTGCACTTATTGGCTTTGACGACAACCTTTATGACAATTTTATTGTTTTTAAATTAATTTCAAACGAAATGTCAAATTTATGTAACATTCTCAAAAATTTGTGAAAATGTACTGTTGGAGAAAAAATGATTCTGGCATCTTTAAAAATACGCCAAGATTAACATGGCATCTTTAAAAATACGCCAAGATTAACAATTATGTGTTATTTTGAATACTACTTAAATAAAATATGAAAAGGAATGTCAATAAATGAAGTCCAGTATTTGAAAAAAAAAACAAAGTAAATTTATCTACACACAATGTTGCTCAGGTCCAATGCTCCACAGCGTGACACAGCACAAGCATAAACGTCTTTCAATTAACATTAATATATTTTTTTTCTTCATTTTAATGTGTTCGATTCATTAGTTTCGTTAAACGATTCGCTTTCTCGAAAATTATTTGCACTACGACATGAATTCATGCGGCAAAGATTCCTGATTAGTACGTCATACACCGCCTTATATGTGCATGCACACATCCATGTTTGAGTACGTAGTTGAGCGTATGGGATGTGTGGCAAGAAACAAGTTGCCATTTGATAATTTCTTCAATTAATGTGATCACACTTCATGCCAAACCTTAATTGCTAATTAAACATTAATTTCTTTATATTCGGAATTAACGGAAAGACATACTCTGTCTTATTTGTAGGGGAGCTGCTGGTTGTTTCTCTATAATTTACTATTTATCATGAAGAACCAAGAATGAACTGATCTCACATAATTATATGAAACGGAAGGCAATTGGAATTCCAGAAAATTTAACCCATTGAAACTGGCGATGGATGAAGCATTTATTTGAATGCACGCTCTTTTGGACAGAACACGAAATGATTTTCTACGGTGGCGGATAGTTGATAATTCACTGGCAGCGTTGTATAGATATTTTGAAAGACAGATGAGCAGTTGCAAGTTCAGCTTCGATCATAGAAACGGGTTTGAGAAACTAATTGGGCAACAGGTTCAATTAGTTCAATAAATTTGTTTGATCTGTGCTTAAAGGAAAGGACAGACATTATTTGTGCCAACGAAGAGCATGCAGAAGAATAGAATCCCCACTCACTTACTTCCTCAACAGTCATCCGCATCAAACAGTTGTTTATTCAAAATCCTATATAATTATACATGTAACGTTGAATGAATTAACAGACTTCCAATGTTTTGAGACTCTACTCGGATGAATGGATTCATGTCAGCACAAAATGTGCTAATTATAGTTGTGCCACCATTGATTATGCAACAATTAGTGATCATGGTTTCTAGGTCTTAAGGCACAACACGGATTTATTTGTGTTATTTGTAGCTAAACTTAAATTGTTCAAGTAAAATTCCAAAAAATACCAAGAATTCCAAATCATTCATGGTAAGAAAAAAAGCTGGGAAATGTGACTAAAATTTTGTTATAGTAGTAACCACACCTTATTTTATAGACAGTCCATATCGACCTTCAAAATAAACACGGCAAAAACTAAAGCCCTTAGTATTTCTGACAACCGCGCCCAAGTGAACATTGCCGGATAGGAAGTTGAGAAAGTTAACAGCTTTCTATATTTAGATATTAAGTGTGGTCTCGGCTGATCGCGGTGGTACCGAATTGGACGTGAGCAACAGAATCAGAGAGGCTAAAGCTGCGTTCGGAATGCTATCCACGATCTGGAAAAGCAATGTCATCAGCTTAAGAACCAAGCTGCAACTGTTCCGCTCCAACGTAGAATCGGTGCTGCTACATGGATGCAGCACTTGGAAAGTGGACACCATTACTAGTTAAGTTAAGTAACTATATCGACCTTCTGTACTGACCCATACCAATCTTTTGAGACAACGCGAAGAAGACTTGGTGTAATGGATAGGCTTTTCGATTAATTATCAAGTTCAGCTGAGTTCGTACTGCCACCTAAGATCAATATGATGCGAATGTCGATCAAATTAAAAACCAACCACCAGCCTTACAACAAATGACATCCTGTGCATCCTGTGCAAATATATTGCATTGAGGTTTATATAACGAGTATTATAATAATGTCAGAAACTAAATTGAAAATAACAAAAAGTACATAATGCGTGACATAATGCCGTGTGCTCCTATGCCACTCTGGGTGTCTAGGTTCAATTTCCGAAGAGATAATCAGAGAGTTAATAGCTGCCCTTAACATAAAGAGTTTTCCTAAATTTATACAAAATATAATTTGCATAGAAAATACTGATAATTCTCATAATTTTTTTCTAGAATTCGAAAGTTTAAGACAGGACTTTACTGGCGAGTACGAACTTTCTTATGAAATTTTCATTCGCATATATGTTCACACCTCCGAGTTTTTTCTTCAATGAGTTGGCGATCGAGGGCTTGTTTAGACCTTCGAATTCAAAACTCTTGGTAAATATGAAGTTTCAAATCCTTCGTGAGAATTTACTGTTAAGAAAATCTCAAATGTTGGACTATAGAAAAACCTACTTCGATGTTTTCTGTTGAACGAATTGTGAAAGGACAGACAGTGTGTTTAAGATCACAGTCTTCATGAAGTGTTCAATAATTCTCTTAACAGTTGATGATTTTAAATCAGTACGACAGTCAGTCTTGTACGCAAAATGCAGACTGTCGTTAACGAGACCTTAATATTTTTAAAATATTGCAAACAAAGAAAATTAGTTGTACATTCGCATAGCGCACCATTTTTACTAATCGCGAAACGTCAGCTGTAGCGTTGTTATATTTTTCTTTTTCATCGCTCTATGTAAATACTATTAAACACGGAAAATTAACATTTTTAATGATTTTTAATTTTTATTCGTTGTTTCTTTTTTTCAAAATTTGAACGTTTATTTAAGGAAAACATGCACACTAGTATTATTCAAAGTATTTACAAGTTGCGCCATCTCTTAGGAAACCGCACGAATTAAGTTGTAGACCTAATAATCTTACTATTAGAACATTTAAGAGCCTATCTACCATAATTCAAACATTGCGTTGCATATTCGTGGTGTTAAGAAAATAATTTGTGCTGGACACTTCTACCGAGCACGTCATCTCTGAAGTTTTTAATAGACAAAGTAAATACTTCCATTTACATCAATTTGCAATTCATTTGGTGGTTTACATTCATCACATTTTTGTTGATATACATACGAAATCGAATTGTGATGAATGATTTAATGAAACATCTGCCCAATGACTGTGACAAAACAAAATGGCTATTTTGATAATCAGTCCAACACATTATTTTCCTTACACAATGTATATTCAACATTTTTTCAAGTTCTTTATAGAGACAACCTTTGGAATAAATTGATAGCAATATCAACGCCTTAGCTAAAACAGTGTACACTGGTCATAATTGCTAGAAAATACTGATTTCTTCCAGACAAAGTGAATAGTGTTCAATTCGCCGAATAAGATACATATTTACAGAATTTAATAAAACATTCTTTGTTTGATTTGTATCGTTTGGCTTAGTGCTAGCTTATATTGTTCATCCTTTCGTTTTCTTTATTTGCTAAGGTTGCTAAATTTAAGCAGTACTACTCTGCGTATGGTTGCAAGCATGGTTAAATGGTTATAAACTAAATAACAACAATGCATTCTGCATTTGTAACTCATGTCAAATAGCCAAAATAAGTAGCATAAGTGGTTTCAAATGGTTAAATTTATTGCGATCGCTATTTTTTCAAACCAATCAACATCCCGCAGCAAAGGAAAAGATCGATCTTAAGACATTGTAATTCCGTCCAAATATATATATATTCCATTTTATTAAGCACCAGAAACTTGGAATAACAATGTCATTCTGTATGCACTACTCAACCAGGATGAAATGAGATTTCTGGAAATGCTGTTAAAAAAATGTTTGATTATCAGTGAAAATCTTCGCTGGACAAGCCGACACTCTTTAGAACCTCCTTTATTACTTATTTTCAAGTTTCCTCAACTAAATAATTCATGGTATCTTATTAATACCAAATTACAGACTACCTAAACCGAGCCCCTATCATTAAGTCCGAAAAGAATTTGACATATGGTAAAACATTACCATTTATTTTTCGCAATGCTGTCGAAGATCTTTTGCGTTCTCCTCTCTCTCAGCTGGTGTTCAAGTACAAGGCACGCACGTAAGAGCGATTGCCTTAAGCTAAAAACCGAATGTAATTGGGTTAGTTGCAATTTAATTAATAGCCTTACAGATAAGTAATAAACTCTTACGAGGCAGCCAAATAAGCGTAGGAAATTAAGTTTTGTTCGTGATCGTCATTATAAAGTTACTGATGCAGTTGCGTATGAGTGTTATTAGCCGCATTAAGTGTAGTTTTTAAAAGCCGAACGGGATTCTATTTAATGTATTCATCTGGCTAAATGAATGATATTTGACTGCGAATGAAATTCCACTAATATCGGTGATCCACGTAGTGGACTCTAGACAAACAAACTGCCTTTCAAATTGTTTCGCGTATTCAATGTTCCAACTTGAGTGAGTCAGTTAATGTTTTGATGGTCTTATTTACCATAGAAATAATAATAGGTATTTATGCTGGGAAGGAAATAAGTCACATTTGTGCACAGAGGATTGGACAGACCTTCCCTTTGCCACGCAGTGTCTTGTAAATGAGGATCACTATTGGAGTATTTTTTTATGTGGTATCTGTAGATCTTTAATTTTTTGTTTAAGGCAAGCTTGTGACATTCGCAAAATAATATACATGGCATGTTTTTGATTGGTCTGTTGGGTTTCATAAAATAATACGAAAAGCTGCAAAAATGTTAAGGAAACGAGAGGTAGAGGTCGGCTATTTTACGTTTTTAGATGAACATTTGAATATATTAGAGCAGTAATCCATGACAGCATATAAGCCTCCAAAAAATTCAACTTTTCCTAATATATTGTGCAAATCTCAAATAATCTCATCCAAATTAATTACATATGTATATAGATTATTGTCTACGTAACGTCGAATAAACTATCGTATTTTAATTGAAATGTTACTGCATATTCTAAGTATGTTCACATATCGTTGCTATTATCTTATTCCTCTTGCAATGGTTATCCTACAGATAAACAATAACGAGCTGCTTTTTTTGGGTCGAAAACAGTCTCAGAATGGAAGAAAATATCAGCAAATTGACCGGTAGCCCATGTATTTGCGAATATTAAAAACCAAAATCTAAAAAGCGTCGTACGTCGTTCACACCGTCACACCACACCTCACCTGTACCAAGCTGTAAAGTGGAATGACTTGAAAATATTAGAAATGTTAAATTTCATTTTGTAAATAACTCGTCCTTACTTGAAAGAAAAATGTTCTTTAGTGAACATTCCTTCGTATTTCATTTCAGGGTCAGGTACAGATCAGGATCATTCATACCGTCGGTAATAAACGTTGCTCTCAAATAAGATGCAGAGACAGGAATTATATACTAAGACCAGGATATTGGTTTATTAGCGAGAACTCGGTGACAGCAATTTGGATTAGAGCTGCTTATTAGTACTCGTGCTGAAGCATAAAAAAGGACAGACTTGTGTAGAGCGGCAAGGGCGCCATAGCATCGATGGTTATCCTACAGATAATGTAATATTTGTGATGTTGAAATTTAATGTTTTTTATCCATCCACAATTTCAGTAATAAAATTGCTCAATCATACTTGTATCTTTCGTAGTGTCTAGATTTTTTGTTGGTTTTTAATTTTTTTGTAAGCGAGACACAAAAATTGATCAACTGAGAATTATGTATTTGATTGAAGTGTGGGACGTTTTTTTTTATTTAAACTCTGCTGTGTGTAGATATTTCAAGGAAATGGGAACAGTATATGGTATGTTTTGCATTTCTGTAGAGATGATATTGCTATTGCTGTCGAGCAGTTCACTAAAGGCATGCGACGATCTTGGTTGTAAATAATGAAAATGTTATAAGCAAGAAAATTTCAGTATGTGTCAATTTGACATATAGCTGTAGATAGTAAAATAAATTAGGATTCAAGAAGAAATTCTGCAGCGTTGAATTCATGTTTTACAAGACTTATAACTTCTGACTAAGACTATCGGCAGAATATTAAAGAATTCACTAGCGGAAAACTAATTGTTAAATTTGCATTAGTGAACACCTAGTTACTTTAATCCAAGAAGTAATTGGAGACAAAATTCCACCAGTTTTGAAAGTATAGCGAGCTTCAAGTTCTTTGACTTGAGGACGTCGTAGGAATTTTTTTACATTCCGATTTTTTACGGTCATATTTTGTTCTCTAATTTATTGTGACGATCATTATAAGATGCATTCAGAATGTGGAGATATTGATGGGAATGAATTGCTGAATACCTTTCTAGTCTAAGGAGTAAATTAGTTCCTCGTTTGGTTTTCCCGTATGTCAACAATGCTGTGCACCAAAAACACATTCCACTTGCTCTTGTTCCATATAAAAGTATTGTTTCTCTGGAGAATCATTTAACTGGATCATGTCCTGGCAAGAAACAGGATTGA
The DNA here is from genome assembly GCA_916610145.1 of Eristalis arbustorum. Classification (NCBI taxonomy): domain Eukaryota; kingdom Metazoa; phylum Arthropoda; class Insecta; order Diptera; family Syrphidae; genus Eristalis; species Eristalis arbustorum. The sequence continues at coordinate 58,751,779 of OU744317.1, read as the reverse complement.
AACTTTCACAGTTGACGCACAAGAGTAACTATGAGTTATGACCCCATGCCGAATTGATTATTTCCATAGCTTCAGCATCATTTTCATTCAGATTAAAAGCAAACCACATTGGGACTCTTAGGTATTGGTTGGAAACACGCATTTGTTAGCCAAAGTGGTGCTCTGAATTACTTACTTAAAATACATACATAATTGTTCCGAGTATACATAAACGATCGGTCAATTGAGGTTATTTTCTAGGCAGCCAACTTTAGTGATAACATTCACCGTGTATCTGGTGTTGCGTATGTAGATCCTTAAATTCTTATTTTTAGTATAATATTTTTTCTTTAAATTGTTACCGCTGCGTAAATGATGTTTCGCAAATTTTGGCGGTTTGAGCAATGGTACCAAGTAGCAGCTATTTTTGGCAGGTGGTAGCTAAGCCGCGAGGAGATTTGAATGCTCGAATTAGAATGAAGCTTGAGGCATTTTCGAAATGACTCCAAGCCGTTGGTTATGTTGAAAATTGTTTCGCTTTATGGACAAAAACTAAGAAATAATTGCCGCACGTTTTGTAAGACAGTGCATCAATAATAATAGCATTCGAAAGTCCTACTGAGGAAATTTTCGAATTGCACATTCAGTAGATTAACCAACCACTGGACTTAATAGATTTATGTTTGGGTAGATTTCTCCTGGCTTAAACTTAGAGATTAGGCGAACAAAATACCACCCGCTTTATGGGTAGATCAGTTTTCAGGAGATTAACGCTGAGATGACTACCTTTGCTTTGCTGAAACTTTACCACATCATTCTGAAACTTTTTTGAAACACTCTCGGAATTGTCTGCTTCATTTTAGATTGTTTTGCGTTCAACAGTAAGTGACTAGTGGACTACTTTTGGCCATGAATTAATGGGCAGCTAGTCGTTTTGAAAGAAGGAATAAATAATTTTTTAATGATTTATCACAAATGACTTCATCATTGTCTCCACAACAAAGGCAAGGATGAATACGCTTAATTGTTTTACAGATCAATGGACATATTGGCTTCGTATCACTTCTAAGACAAGTATTATATTTATTCAACAGTTAAAAGCTTATATTCATGTTTTTTTTTTCAATTGACACCAAATTATAATTTCATTTAAAAAATATGACATTGCAGGTTAAGGAATGTAAATCTTTTCCAACATGGCGTCGATACCTCACCATAACCGCTAAATTTGACTTTAGACGAAATTGAAGTTTAGATTTTATTCTTTCAAATTCAGCGGCCTCAAATCGTTTATAACATTTTTTCAACTTTTTATCTTGTCATGTGGCCACAGTTTAAAAAAACACTTATAACAACTTTAGTCACTTTTTAATTATAAACTGATTTGAAAAATAAGTAAATCCGACTTTAGCGGGGTTTCCTTGTGACCACAGAATGGCACCTAAGATGCATATGCAAGACTTACCTCTTCTAAGCGCAATCGATTCCTACAATTTTGTTTTCTAAGTCAACATTTGTTTCTAGTAAGAACTACATACAAGTTTGATCGAGGTACACACAGAATCGACAAATATATAAAACGAGCCATGGATGGTACTCTCATCAGAGCACTGTCAGATTTCTTTGAAACAGAATTGATGTCTAATAGAAGGAAACAACAAACAAGCTTTTGATCGTTTTCGATAATTCATGACATGGACATTCGTTGTTGCACTTACAGAGCTTAGGTAGCCGATGGGCTTTGTTTCACTTGGACCAACTTGTTGGGTTCAAATTGCAATAAAGACTGTCTACAAGTAGGTAATGTTAAAACATTTCCCATTTTATAGTGATATTGTAATATTTGAAAAGCTCTCGCCAGAAGTTACTACTGAAACGACAGTCATCAACCTAAAGATATACTTTTGGAACACATGTTTAAAGACAAGTTAGCCCTCTGAAATGGTATTTACACAAGTGTCAGCTATCAACTGACTATAGGGTTTACATTATATCTCGCCTGAGAACTGCTGCCTGACATGAATCAATTTTCCTTTTATTTCTCTTCTCAAACGCCAGCGACCAACAAAACTACTTTTTTCAATTCTGTACTTAGACTCATAATTATTATTGCTGGACCCAAACTTTTAGCGAAGGCTGTACTTATACATCATGTACTATACACCGTCAATTCATAATGCACAACGTGCAAGCAGTGAATCAAACAACAAACCTAGGCGATAAGTACTTTGCATGAAAGGCTACGACTACATTGTTGTTATGCAATTCCTCGATCGTAATTATTAACTGACAACAAACTAACAAGACCTTACGAATTGATGGATAAGTTTTAGCGCGGGTATTGGACGATATATCTTGTACTGCACTGTTTCTCCTCTATCCAAGGAATATGTCATTCTCAACTGATTGTTGTCAAGATCACTGCCTTTGATAACCGTTTGAATAAAACATTTTCAAAAACACATTTTATAGAAAACATAGCAAAACAACTTTAACAATTACCATATATTATGCAATTTCACTTGTACTTGAACTTTTATATATCTTCGCAAATTTGTTTAATTCTTGCAATTAAATTCTTTTATTTTTTCTTTTGTATTTGTATTGTAATATTATTATTCAAATTTAGCACATTGTCGGTTGAGGACAAGCTCTATTATTTATATTCACCCGAGTGTCACTTTGTTAATAAGTAATTTCCGTTAATGTAAATTAATTTGAAATTAACTACTCAAATATGAGAGGCATTTTAAGCATAGGCTATAATTATTTATTATACACGATATAATCAAACCGCAATTAGACGACGAAAAACCGACACCCCATCCGTTCTTTATGGCGAAGCCTCGTAAACTGACTGCCGGATGATATTCAAACGAACGTTAGACCCCACAGAAATAATAACAACTCTCTATGTGTATGCGACGCAGAAAGTGGTTCGGTCGTCGTCGCACGCTCGTTGTTTCGGTCGTTCGGCCGACTTGGCTAGTGCTTGTGAGTTGTGCATCAGCATAAGGCAAAGGCGCATACAATGTTACTCGAAGAATCCAACAACCAGACCAGACCAATTTGCGAAGAGAAACACTGTGTAGTGTAGGCTTGTGTATTCACATTGCACACCACATGACACATCCATCCCCTTGAGGGAGTGGGTTACGTCCTATACAGGTTCGCTGGCTGGCAAGAGGAGAGCAAAACAAAAAAAAAATATATGAAAAGGGTTCTACTATGAAGCACAAGCATGTGCTAAGGTTTTTGATATTGTTTTGCACCCCCACACACAGAGCCAGAGGTTTCGAAGAGAAATGCAATTTTGAGAGAAATTACGTTGCGTACTCTCCACATGGTGGCAACTGGCAGCGGCTGTTTTTTATGCTTTGCCCTGGTTGTGTTTGGTACGAAACGGGTTTTATATTGGGGTGGGTTAGGTTTTTGTACTCTCTTTGCTGTACCGGCTTTTCAGTTTTCAATCAATGGTATATAACACTCTTTCTCTCTCTTACTCTTCAGAAGAGTACACTGCATTCAATTGAGGACAAACATTAAGCTTAAGGCTGTGCTGTCAGTGTCATTTGACCAAATGAAAAAAGAACACCTCCAACCGGCTCATTTTGTACATAAGACGGAAGTGAAGAGAATTCGGCTAGGACGGCGTGCATTTGTGTTGTTCTTCTAGTTAGAACGGTACGCATGGACATGTGTAACTCTCTTCACAAGCATTCTCATCGTTTCGGGCAGCTCTCTTAAATGTAATTTATTTAAACGTTGTTTTATGATTTTTTAACTATTCCACTAAAATCGTATGCCTGGACATAAAAAGTGCAATGTCTCAATATGAATTCAGTAAAACGTTGTCGTAATACATGCCATCGCGGTGTTATAATAAATTGATTTTATTATACGTAGATTAAATCAAATCATTATTATTAGGTTTTCAAAAACGTCTATACGTAATACGGTTGGATAAAATATATAACTTTGTTTTTAAAAATTTTGTATTAAGCTTCGACTTAACGTAAAGTGGTGAACTTCATGAATTCTGATTGCTTGACACATACTTCATCCCAGAATGCGTACAAGTCTGTGATTGCTCCCATCGTTCGCAAACTTAGGTAAGTATGTCAGAAGAAAATAAATCAGGCACCATTTTCCGAAGTTAGACAGTCTGTAAGTCGTCCTTATGAGATAAATATTTTAGTATTAGGGTAGTTGGATCGAAAAATTGCACGTAATCATCAGCTTCGTCACTACAAATTTCATTAAAAAGCTCTTCTTCATCCATTTCTCCAAAGCAGTTGAGAACAGCAAGCAGTCTTCACCGTTATTGACTTGCTCATTGTTTTCGATTGCATTGACATTAGCTTGCTCGTCACTTTTAAAAATTCCTGCTTTTCTAAAACAATTTTATTTATATTGTTTGACGAGTCACTAGACACCATGGCCTGTTTACCACAAACAAGGCTTTCGAAATAGAAAAATTGCTTCAAGGTAGTCCACGTTACAAACACCTCTTGGGATATCGACTTGGGATAAGTTTGGTAGCTGTGTGAATTAGCTCAGTTAAAGATATAAAAAGAATTATCTGAATCTAAATGAATCTTCTTTACAGACATTCATTTGTACTTGAAATTTTAAACATTTTGCCTCGAATGCACTTTATTGGATCGGTGTTTTTCTGAATAGCGTGTTCTTTGTATGAAATTAATTTATCACGTAGTCTTATTTGAAAATGCTTCGTATTATCAAATTCTTTTATTGTGAGCACTGCTTTGTTACATCCGTCATTTGCTGTAGATGTTGTCAACTTGACGCTTTATCTCAAAAAGGATTGCACGCATTTGAAACAGCTGCCCTTAAGGTCCAGTAAAGCTGATGTCCAGTAACGAATCATCAGCTGAATTCTATTGATATCTCATAATAAAATATTGAATGAACAACTATACTACCTATATAGTGAATGGTGTTTAACTTAAGGAAAAGCGGCAGTCATCATAAGATGAATACAGAGGTGCTGAGGAGTAAGTTCGAATGCGCAAACATTACGACTCTAATGATTGCTGCTAAACACGTATCAGAAACTAGAAAACTAACAAAGGCTACCAGAGACCTGCGCACACCTGTTTGCATGTCCTGGTGTGTGTATTAACAGATCCTGAGAGTTTGTAGGGCATCCGGCAACATTCAGTTTTTGACCACAAAATCCAAGCAGTGGTTAGCAAGGCATTTCTGATGGATTTTCACAGCGGCCCTATTATTGCTACCAGTGACCTGCGCACACCTGTTTGCATATCCTGGTGTGTGTATTGTAATGTATGTAAGATTGTCTTTTCCTTTTTATCAATGCTGCAAGTGTCCGAATGCTACGACCACAATCAGCCCCATATTGTAGAACGGAACTCCTCTTAGAAGACAACGATATGCGATAGGGAGTCAAAAATTTGGGCAAAAAACACCTTCTAACCGAAGCTTTTCTTAAAAACACTTAGTGCTCAAATTCCACAATCTTCTGATGAATTTTCGTTTTCGTTTCGGTTTGTTTCAAAATGAATAGTCAAGGGTAAACAACAATGCAGAATCAATCCATTTTGAGAAGTAACATTGGAGGCTGCATTGGGACAGTAACAGGAGATGCTTCTGGTCCCTCGTATGGATTAGGATATTTGAGTCTTGGGACTTAGCTGCGTTTAAGTGAGAAGCCCCAGAAGTACGAGAAAAGAGAATATTTAAAACCAATCAAATTTACGAACAACTTTAAAATTCCAAAATTTTAAATTTCGAACATATTAAGACGTAGCGAATATTTAACTATACTTAAACAGCCGCATTAAACACGTGTACGAAATTTGTTTGTTTGAAGCCTGGGGAGATGGCTTAGCAAGAACGGCACCAAATCATCTCTTAAATATGGTCTGAGAAAAGCACTACCAATCAATAGAATCTCAGCATTGTTTGCTGATCCACAAGAAAGGAGAAACACTAAACTGCGATAGATTCAGAAGCATCCTAGATCCATCCATCCAGTGTCCACCTAGATCCAATATTCGCCACGAAAGTGAGAGCCCCTGGCGTTGTGGATATGTACGTCGACTCCAACCTCGATGTCGTAAGTTCGATTCCTGCTCTCTGTGACAGAAATAATTTTCACGGCCCCACCTCTTTCGAGTCACTGTAAATGCTCAACGAATATTTAATACCAAGAAAAAGCTTCTCAAACTTGGCTGTTCGGAGTCGGCATAAAACCGTAGGCCCCTTCCGCTCGTGAAGGAGCATTATCACGCACAACACGAGTAGTTGCTGAGAAGCTAGGCCCTGGTCCTCTATGTGCTATAGCGCCACCCATATTATATTATTATTATAGATTTTGGAGAAAACCCAGATGGAGCAAAACGATACCTGCCACCGATTTTACGTCTAGTGTGCCTATTAGGTATAGCTACCGACGGAAAGCTTTATCGGAAAAAACACAGCGTGATGACAATGCCACCATTGTGAGTATTGCGTCAGGTGGTGCACGATACGACAAATTGACCACAACCAACTATGCTTGCGGTACTGCAGCCAGCTAGCTAAAGATCGAACTGGTTGAAGATGAATGTTGGTTAAGGCCCAGATGCCTCCGAAGTTAACCAAATCTATAAAAAATAACGAAAAAACACAATGCACTTTGAGAACATTTTACAAAACGTTTTTGTTATGTACATATATAGCATAGAACTTTTGGCCTTTCTACTCCGATCGGCCAAGTTTGAGAATTTTTTTCAGACAGAGGTACTCTTTGACTCGAAAGAGGTTTGTTTTTTTTGGACCAGGGGTCGAACCGACGACCCACAAGCTTAATTGAATTAAGATCAAAGCAGATACCCACAACATAAATTAACTGTTTGAAATCACAACAGAGTACATTTTTTTACAGAAATAATCACCTGACTACCATTCGAAGCATTATTGCTCCTGGAGAATCAAATTATTAAATAAAGTTGCATGGCATCATTCCAGTCTGAAGTAGTTGAAAGGATACTCAAGTTGCTCAACCGTTGAATGTCACATACAAACCAACAAGCCTTTCTTCCTGGGTGATCTGCCGAGCAACATCGATACAAAATGCTAAGAAATACGTAGACTTATTAAAGGCACTTAAATGACAAAACATACATATGTGCGTGTCTAGGTTCATGCAAGGCTTCTTGCAATTATTTACAAGCACGTCCTCCTTGTCCCCTTGGACGTACAAGGTTTGAGATTCACTCCTTTCAAAATTGTGAGTTGTGAAAGTTTCAACTCAAATAACTTAAACACAATATTTTACAAGAATGTAATATTTTGCCCTCATTCGATCGAACTCACTAATTTAGGTCCGTCTTGTCAGTCTTTGGAAGGAAACTTTTGATGGTTATATTCGGAAAAATGTTTTCAACTTTGAAAGTTATTCTATGCATCCTCTTTCATCCGTATCGTTACCATCGAACCGATATGCGATGGACAACTGAATGAATGGACACATACACTTTGGTTTTGTAGAGAAACCAAAACATTTTCCTCCTTGAGGAGAAGATGAACCAAACTTTTACTGAACTTAATTAGTGTTCAATCAACAACAAGTATCCCATCACCATGGTTATGAGAGTGAAAGATGATGATAAGGTTGAGGGTTGGTATTGGCATTGTGGTCCTGCCCGAGAAATGCACGTATGTCCATGTTCGTTCATATAGATTTATGTGTTTTTAGATATCCTGAGTGGTTGTTTTAGAGTTCCTTAAGAAAATTGTTTCTTTAAATTTCGATCAAATGTTTTTACAAAATTTTAATGCATTTTCAGGGAAATCTGAAAATATGTACTTCACCAAACTTCGAGTACAGCAGGCGGAAGGAGAATGTGTATGTATACCTGGAAGTTGCCTTTGACGACAGGTAAGTAGGTAGGAGGTCCAAGTGGCTTACCCCTAGGTCGAATGTGTTCGTTGCGAATATAGTTCCGCTTTGACTTGGAACCACTTGATTCTATGGAGGAATCTCCAAACGCAATTGTCCATGTCACAGCCATCAGAAGAGAGAAGGTATCACATACACTTTCTTGCTGGTATGGAGTTAGAAGCTCAGCAACCGACAAAAGTTATGAGATTAGGTCTGCTTTGTCGCAGATCGATAGTGCACCATAATTGTTTGGTAGCGATTATGTCAATGGATAAAGGGTGGTTGATTTAGCATAAGGTGGAGGTGAGGTTATATGTCGTTAATGTGCCGAATTAGCTCATCCTTTAGCTCATGAATTGCTGCTGGCTTATCGACGTAAACCTTTTCTTTCAAATAACCCCAAAGATCGGTGTCAAACAGTGTTACTGTTAGTGGGACTATATAGAGTCAAACGGACTCATATTTTTTAGCCTGACTCAGGGACTCATAATTTTTTGGTTTGACTAATTTTTTAGAAACATCTAACGCAATTTTATTTCACATTTCCATTTTTATAAATTTGCACATCCTAGCACTGCCCCCACGAATGGCTCTGGCCAAACTTCGAGCTAGGAAAGGAATGTAGTCGTATCTTCATAGATGGCTCCAAGGCCTATGAAAACTCTGCTGCTCTCTTGTAAGGCGACAACAGTAGACTGTATACCTAAGCATCCGTTTTCTAAGCGGATACCTATGCGGAACAAACCATATTTGAAAAACAGGTGGAAGGGTGATGGTTGGACCTCTCGAAACAACTATCGTAGACGGCATGACTCTTCAGGATGTGGATAGACCAAGCATTTCCTAACAATTCCGCAGCATTCTTGTTGTCTATACCTTTGCTTAACACTTAAATCTGCTGGGTTATGATGCCCTCTGCGATGCTCGAGGAGACGACAGCTAAATGGCATAGGACATCCTCTGTCACTGTCCCGTCTTTGATTGGATCAGGTGGCAGGTCTTCGGCACTAATGCGGTTAGAGTGGAATCTGTAGGCCCTTCAGCATAGATGCACCTGTTGATCTTCCGAAGGAATTGTAGGTTGCCAGCTGGTAGTGCAATGGACCAGTCTTGAGTGTGAGTGCTCCAGTGTGGTATCAAAACCTCAAAAAAACAATATACTGGTTTCTTTTGTGTTTCTTAGTTCTCACATAAGGAGGCATTGTTTTTTTCAAAGGCCTTTGTTTGCACTCATATATTTTCAATATTACTCGTTTTTTAAGCTCCTGGGACTCATAAATAATTTAACCTGTGGTAATACTGGTGTCAAATTACATGATCTTGGCGGCCGCCATTTGACATCGCCACCACGTGAGATAACACGGCCATTGAATTTGTCGCGCAAAAGAGCCATTGTTTCGTAAGCTGTGTGCCAAGTGACACCGTCCTATTGAGACCACATATCGTCCCCATTCATGTCTTCCAATTCGGTCTATAAAAAGTTCGATATCATTTCACGATATTCACAGTAACTGTCTGGTCGGCCTCATTTTGGGAAAAATACGGCCCGATGATGCCGCCAGCCTATAAACGGCAACAAACAGTCTTTGTAGATGCATTGGTTTTTCGACAATCACTCTTGGATGATCATTCGCCCAAATGCGGCAATTCTGCTTGTTGACGAATCCACTGAGGCGAAAATCTTCCTCATCTTCTTCTTCTTCTTGTGGCGCTACAGTCCGGGGTGAACCTGGGCCTCGGTCAACAATCCTCTCCAGCTGGCACGTTCTTTAGCCAGCTGCCTCCAATTTCGCACTCCAAGTTGGTTGAGGTCTTTTTCCACTTGAGTGCGCCATCGGGTTCGTGGTCGTCCTCTATTGCGTTGTCCCACTGGCTTAGAGTCGAAGACTCTTCGGGCTGGAGCAGTGTTGTCCATGCGCTCTACATGGCCTAGCCATCTTAGGCGTTGAATCCGTAGACGCCTGACTAGACTCATGTCGCTGTACAGCCCGTACAGTTCGTGGTTGAATCTCCTTCTCCAAGAACCTTCAACGCAAACAGGACCGAAGATTGAACGCAGAACTTTTCTCTCGAAGAGACCAAGTGCGTCTTCATCCGCTCTTGAGATAGTCCAAGCTTCCGCGCCATACAGCAGGACAGGGATGATCAAGGTCTTATATAAGGTGAGCTTGGTCTTTCGAGAGAGGGCTCGACTACTCAAATGCCTCTTGAGCCCAAAGAAACAGCGGTTGGCAAGAGTTATTCTGCGTTTAATCTCAGTACTGATGTTGTTCGCACTATTTACTTGGGAGCCGAGGTAGACGAAGTCCTTCACTACCTCGAAGTTGTAGCTGCCTATGGTGACGTTCTGACCGAGTCGTCGATGTTGTGTGTCCTTTCTTGATGACAGCATATACTTTGTTTTGCCCTCATTCACCGCTAAACCCATTTTTGCCGCCTCCGTCTCAATACAAGCAAACGCATCATTCACGGCTCGCTGAGTTCGGCCAATCACGTCAATATCGTCCGCGTATGCTAGCAGTTGAACGGACTTCTGGAAGATCGTGCCTCTAGTGTTGGCGTGTGAGTTTCGCACGATCTTCTCCAACACGATGTTGAAGAAGTCACATGACAGCGCGTCGCCTTGTCTAAAACCTTTTTTGACATTGAAGGTCTCGGTGAGTTCGTTACCAACCTTGATGGAGCAGCGAGAGTTCTCCATCGTCATCCTGCACAATCTGACGAGTTTGGCAGGGATGTCAAAACTAGACATGGCGTTGTATAGCTCGTCTCTATGCACACTGTCATATGCGGCCTTAAAGTCGACAAATAGGTGGTGGGTGTCGATCTGCATCTCTTGGGTTTTTTCGAGGATCTGCCGTAATGTGAAAATTTGATCGATAGTGGACTTCCCAGGCCTGAAACCGCACTGATAAGGACCTATCAGGTTGTTGACGAATGGTTTCAGGCGCTCACACAGAACGGCAGAGAAGATTTTGTATGCGATGTTAAGGAGACTTATCCTCCGATAGTTGGCGCAGTCAAAGGGGTCTCCTTTCTTGTGGATCGGGCAAACGATACTAAGATTCCACTCGTCGGGCATGCTTTCCTCCGACCATATCCTACAGACGAGCTGGTGCATGCGCCCAACCAGATCATCTCCAGCTGCCTTAAACAGTTCCGCGGACAATCCATCCGCTCCAGCAGCTTTGTTCGACTTCAGTCTCGATATCGCTATCTTGACTTCGTCTAGATCGGGGGGACGGAATTCTCTTCTGTCGTCGTCCATTGCGTGGAGTGGAAACATTCTGCCTGACAGCGGTATTGGTGTCCTCTTCGCCGTTTAACAGTCTGCAGAAGTGATCCTTCCAGATTCTCAGTATCGACTGCGACTCTACTACGAGTTGTCCCTCTTCGTTCCGACAGGCTTCTGTCCGATGTTTGTACCCTTTGGATAGTTGTTTCACCCGCTGGTAAAACTTTCGGACATTATTTCCGCCGTACCACCTCTCCATTTCCTCGATCGCGCGCTTCTCATGCTCCTTCTTTTTCTTTTTGAGAAGCCGGTGCTCTTCCCTTCTTTTGAGTTCGTAGAGCTCACGAACCGCTCTCGTCCTTCTATCCAGCGTCGCCTTATATGCTGCTAGCTTCTCTGAATGCAACTCATTGTGAAATCATGGGTTTTTTCTAGGTGGCATTTTAAAACCCAACACATCAGAGGCAGCTTCTCTAATGGCGTTTTGACAACGGTTCCACTGTTCGTCGATTGTTTCGCCTGGCAGGGTTGGACTCTCTGAGAGCTTCAGGGAGACTCGATCGGAGAAGTTCCCAGCGGTCGATTGCGATTGTAGCTTTCCAACGTCAAACTGTTTTGGTCTTGCTCTACTCCGTTGTACAATCGATATCCGAGTTCTGACCTTGGCTACAACAAGGTAATGATCCGAGTCGATGTTGGCACCTCGGAACGTTCGGACATCGAGGACACAGGAGGAGTGTCTGACGTCGATCGCAATGTGATCAATCTGGTTGACGGTTGATTGATCAGGGGACCGCCAGGTCCCTTTGTGAATGTTGAGGTGAGGGAAACGCGTGCTGGCTACAGTGAGGTTTCGCCCTGTCACGAAGTCCAACAGCCTGAGTCCATTGTCGGACGTGTTGTCGTATGGGCTGTGTTTTCCGACGACTCTAGCAAAGCTTTGCATTAAAATCTCCTAGAACGATCTTGGTGTCGTAGCTGGGGCATTGATCGTATGTTCTTTCTAGGAGATCATAGAAGTCATCCTTGCTATCATCGTCTCTGTCCTCCGTTGGGGCGTGGGCGCAAATTAGGCTGATGTTGCCGAATGTTGCCTTGATGAGGATTGTTGTGAGGCGTTCGCTTATGTATCTAAAGCTTAGGACTTCTTGCCTTAGTCTGCCTCGAACAACAAAACCGCATCCAAACAAGCGCTGCCTTCGCTCTTTGTAGCAATCGCCGTAATATATGTCGCAGTTTTTCATCCTCTTTTTGCCCGGCCCATCCCATCGCACCTCTTGGATGGCGGTGATGTCAGCCTTATAGGCTTCTAGGGCCTCCGCAAGTTCATCGGCTGCACGTGGTCTGTTCAGTGACCTCACATTCCACGTGCAGAACCGAAAATCGTTGTCCTTGTTTCGTTGTCCATGGTCGTCAGCAGTAGGGTCATCCGTATCCGAGGCTTGTTGCCGTCTCTGAACTATTGCGAGTTTTACACGGTGGGGAAGTTAACCCCACGCGAAACCCCCGAACCTGGAGGACCGGGTCCTGGTTTAAACCCCCGGACAAGGGGTCGCTGCATAAATTGGTTCACCTCTAAGCGGCTGCAGTAGAGGTTATCCAGAGGGCGCCGCGGGGAGGCTGTATGTCAACTTGACCTGTGCATTTACAGGGATCGTTGCTGGCATCTCGCCAAGTTGAGAGCAATCAACAACTTTGCCCTGGATGCACAGGCCCATGCCCTCCTCATCACTGAAGATGATTTTCTTCGAAAATTGATCATCCACTCTTGCCATTTCTTGCCACCATTCTGACCATTGACGACGCTTGAAACGGTCAAGAGGCTCTTCAGTCACACTATCGCGAACAGCAGCAATATTTTCTTTAGTACTAGCTGTACGAGCATGCGCTGGTGTTTTCACATCTCCTACAGACCTGGTTTGCTCAAATTTTGGCACGATTTTTCAGATTGTACGCACATTTGTACGATTAAATTGACCGAAAAATCAAGAAGTGCACGATATGCATTGTGATTTGACATGATATCTCGCGGTTTTTTAGATATTTTGTGGCATTTTATCAGTTGATTGCACAGACGATTTAGGTAGGCCTTATGTTGTGGGGCGCGAGACTGCTGCAGCTTCTTGTGTGTTTTGCTAGAATAAGCTCTTTCACTTCTGGGGGCAGATTGGCTTTATTGCACATGACCATATATTTCCTGCGAAGAGTATTTTTCCAAGTGGCTTTTTGGATGTTATAAGTTCTAGTTCTAACTGCATCGAGTTTTCATTGACCGATTCCGGCAAATATTTCCTCCACAGTCATGCCTAAGACATTCGCTATCATTTGTGTTGTCAATTTTTGTTGTTTGTCAATTCCAGGACACCTTACGCAATCGTCCGGTTAATGCAACGTATTTGCCACAAGGTGCTTATCACTTCAGTTGTAATAAAGAAATCTACTAAAATACACACAATCTTGCTGCAACCCTTTCTCCAGGTCATGGTATTTTTGCCTTCACGGCATGTTTTGTACAAAAAAGAAACAAAAACTGTCGCAGCATACATTGTTCATCAGATCCCCGTTCTACTGTTTTACAATTCCGATCTAGCGATAATTAAACGCTCACACGAGCATTATCAGCGAAAGAGGTTTGACCGTGAAAATAATTTTTGTGGCACAGAGTAGGAGTCGAACTTACGACGTCGTTCAGCAAAAACTAATCGCTAAACCACAGTGACCTGTTAAGGATTAAAAAGGCCTTCCTTCATATTTTATGATTTCATCTCGCATAGTTTAAGCTTAAATCAGCACAAGCGGTCTAAATCCAACCCAATATCCTTCAAATACAGTCAATTCTAGTTATTTTTTCTTCAGATTGTTTCAACAGACACTTTCATAAATCTCAAGCTAATTATAGTGAAAACCGGTTGAAGCAGCACTAAGTCGCGCAACAATAAATTATATGTTCCCCGACCGCAGCAGTCTCAATTTGCACGCCAAACCTATACACACCGTCTGCGTCTATCGCGAACATATTCGATTGTCCTGATTTATTGATCTTAATTGCAAAATTACAAATCCCATCCGGATGCCACTATCACTTATCTGCATTACAAAGACACACATCATAAGGAGATACCCGATCCGAGTGTGGTATGCGAGACTGTATGCTTGCCACAAGGAAAAACACTTGATTATAACGAAATTATAATGGACTACCTCATCAAGGTCTTGGGACTTGGTCGTTTCTATTTCATTGGCAGCAGCGGCTCATGAAGTCGAGATTATCTGTCGGTTCTCGGTGCTTCGGGAAAGGAGACCATGGCGTTCACGCCCACATGCAATTATAATGTGGAATTTCATATTTAATTTATTTCCCTTCCCCGAGACCCAGCCGGGGAAATGAGAACATTATTTATATGCATCGGCGAATTAGTGCTTTTAATCGTATTCTTTTGGATTTCTCTTTTATTTTGTTATAGCTACACCAATGGGACGGCAGAATTAACGTCTGTGGATAATTATTTGCAAAGGAGATACACATCGCCGGGAATAATAAATCAATAAAATGATTTATGAATTTAATTGATTATTTTAGAGGAGAGATCTCTCTTCTCTACTGAACGATGAATGCAACCAGATACATAATTACTATTGTACCTCTGTGTGCAGTAGGGGAACCTTGATTGATTGCATGAACAGGATCATCGTGATTATTGTGGAATATGTTAAATTAGTATGTTCATAGTGTAAGCTTGAAATGGCTTAAAAATTATACTTTGGAAAATTCCAAAGTTAGCTGGTGCGTTTCGCACCACTCCCCTAAAATGGGCTTAGCCAGTTTAAGCCTTCTTTCTCCTCTATTGGCCATCCATGTCGAATTTTGGACATTAGGAAAAATATGCCATACTCCTACTTATTTCTAACTAACTTACTTGGCCATGCCATGGATATGACACACAATATGCGTCGTACACTATATTAGAGCCCACAAATCATCGACCGGAGACGATAAGTCTTCTTCCATGCATTAGCAAGGCTTTTGAAAAGATAATCATTCGAGCCCTGAAATTGTGGATTGAGGACAGAAAGATAATTCTGGACAACCACTTTGGATTCCGGGCGGGGCATGATACCATACATGCCGCGTCAAAACTGGTATCCGACATACAATGGAATAAAAATAAGAATCAGTGCACTGGTGCCTGTTTGATAGACATTGAGAAGGCGTTCGATACCTTTGGTTAGAGGGCCTCTTCCTCAAGCTGGTCAGACTGGGCGTAGGCAAATCACTGCTGTATATGATCTATGCCATGTATATGAATCTTGCGGAATGACTTCTTCAACGGTTTTTAACATAAATAATGGTTTTTAACAATGTGCTGTTGGCTCTCCTATCTTATTCGCGATATTCACGGCGGATTCAATAGGCTTAATTGCGTATGCCAATGACCTTGTAGTGTACAGATCAGGACCGAAGGTGGAAGTCATAAACATCTTGTCGCAGCGTGACTTCGACAAAATTCAGCGATTTTGCGACGACTGGAAGCTGCTCACCGACTTCCAGAAGCGCGAAACTATTTTGTTCCGTACCCTTTATACAGGGCTTCGCGGGACACATTCCTAAATTGGTGTAAGTTCGTAGTTAGATATCTCGGCATATGGTTGGACCAATACTTGTATTTTGACAAACATATAGATATTGCTCTGACCAAAGCCAGAAAAGCCTTTGCTGTGGCAAGGAGGTTGCTTCATAGCAACCAACTTGATACCAGGATGAAGGTAATCTGCTACATGGCGCTCATACGGCCTATACTGGGTCATGGTTGTCCCCCGTGGGACTCCAACGAGGTCTTGTATAACGGGGCACGTAAATGGAGTGGAGAGTAGTAATGTGGCACGAGCTATGACTTGTACCAACAGTCTGATCTTCGGGGCTTACCACACCAATGCTATGTATCACGAAAGGGTGCGACGGAATGGCCTCGTCCCACCTGACCATACTTCGATAAAATTGGCCTGAAACAGGATGCGGATGGATGTCCTGTAATCTTCCACGTGGTACGGCGAACAATAGAACGGCGACTCTCATTTGGACCGAACGTCTTTCGGGAACACGAGGAGCTCCTCCGGTTCAGTAGAGCGATCCCCGCTCAAGACAGAGAAGAGTCCGCTAAGGAGCGACGATTCTTTTGGTGGTGGCATAGGGTCAGTAAGTTAGTTATAACTTAAAATGAATTGTTGAAGTTAGAAGCTAGAATTTAGCATTTTGTCTAGGATTAAGCTAGATGAAAATTAAACTAAAAACAATATTAGAGCTCTTGATATCCGGGTACCCGAAACATTTCCCGGGTCGATTCGAAAATGTATCATCTTTCTTGCAAAGAATTGTAATTGCGACTTGTAATGACTTCAGGATTTTGACGAAAGCCTATAGTCCATTCTATTTGGCTTACTTCTAGTTTAAGGGCCACTGCTGAGGGTCTCACATTTCTAAATGTCAAAACGGCAATTATAGCTGTTCGTTTGGTTAACAACCTCTCGCACATTAAATACTTAAGACGAATTCCATCTTGTAGAACAGCTTTGAATCAGATTCAGCTCTTGTAATCCAAGTGATATCTTTTCAAAACGAAGTTTAGATATAACTCAACAGTAAACTGAATAGAACATAGTCATTGATTGAGACAACATGTAGACTCTTAAACATGACTTCGCCTCTGATGGCGTAGCTCTTCGCAGAGGAATGCTGACTAGGGCTCAAGTCCACACCGGCTCACTCAAAGAAGAAGAAGATATTAAAATATAAAGCTGTTAATAATCTTTTAGCATTTTTTCACAACCAGAGCTATAGAAGTAGTCAATTATAGTGTTGTGTTGACTATTGTTATGATGCAAAGAATTCCTATGAATTCTTACATTTTTAAGTACGAGGTGCCATTGGTGCAAAGAGTGAAGTGGAAATCTGTTCATCTGGCAGGTGAATCTCAAGCTACGGAAAAAGTATGGACTACATCCGTTGACAATTTCTCTCTAGACTTGCATCTGTTGTTGTTTTTCCACCTATGAATGGCAAGCAAACCACAAATCTCCCACTCGATAATAACCATCTACCAACTTTACTCAGTAGAGTTGCATATGCAAACCTATTCAACTGACCAACTGAGTGATGGGAAACAAATGTTGATTGATCAGATTCCATGACATAATCAGTGTTTGATGTAGATGGTTGAATATCGATTATCAATTATAAACTACCTCAAACAAACAGATTGAAATGATGGGATGGTGTCTAATATGCGGATCAGATCTGGATAGGGGGCTACTATGAAGCAAAGTAATTACGAAGTAAACTAACTATGCCTACCTAACTAGGCCTACCCGCCGAGCTTTTTAAAGCCGCAGGCGATGATTTGGTAAGGAGCATGCACCAACTCATCTGTAAAATATGGTCGGAGGAAAACATGCCCGATGAATGGAACCTCAGCATTGTTTGCCCGATCCACAAGAAAGGAGACCCCTTTGACTGCGCCAACTATCGGGGGATAAGTCTCCTTAGCATCGCCTATAAGATATTATCTGCCGTACTGTGTGAACGCCTAAAGCCATTCGTCAACAACTTGGTCAGTCCATACCAGTGTGGCTTTAGGCCAGGAAAATCCACCATCGACCAAATATTCACACTCCGGCAGATTTTGGAGAAAACCCAGGAGCAACAAATCGATACCCACCACCTGTTCATCGATTTTAAGGCCGCATATGACAGCATTTATAGAGACGAGCTATACAGAGCAATGTCTAGTTTTGGCATCCCTACCAAACTCGTCCGTTTGTGTAGGATGACGATGGAGAATGCACGCTGCTCCATCAAGGTCGGTAAAGACCTAACCGAGACCTTTGATGTCAAAGAAGGATTCAGACAAGGCGACGCGCTGTCATGCGACTTCTTCAACATCGTTCTTGAGAGAATTGTTCAAAACTCAAACGCCAACACCAGAGGAACAATCTTTCAGAAGTCCGTCCAACTACTCGCATATGCCGACGATATTGACATTATCGGAAGAACGCAGCGTGATGTCAAATGCGCTTTTGTGAGTATTGCAACGGAGGCCGCGAAGATGGGTTTAGCGGTAAACGAGGGCAAGACCAAATATATGCTGTCAACAAGAAAGGACACCCAACACCGACGTCTCGGTCAGAACGTCACGGCAGACAGATATAACTTTGAGGTAGTTAAAAACTTTGTCTACCTAGGAACCGCTATCAACTCAGACAACGACACCAGCGCTGAAATCAAACGAAGAATAACTCTTGCCAATCGGTGCTTCTTTGGGCTAAGAAAGCAATTGGTGAACAAAGCCCTCTCTCGAACAACCAAGGTAACGCTCTACAAGACCTTAATCGTCCCAGTCCTGCTATATGGCGCGGAGGCATGGACTCTGTCAAAAGCGGATGAAGCAGCTCTTGGTTGCTTCGAGAGGAAAATTCTTCGGGTGATTTTCGGTCCCGTCTGCATAGATGGTGAGTGGAGGAGGAGATACAACGACGAGCTATACGGGCTGTTCAGCGACATCGACTTAGCCAGAAGAGTGAAGATCCAACGATTGAGATGGCTAGGTCATGTAGAGCGGATGGAAACCAATGCTCCGGCCCGAAAAGTCTTCGAATCCACCCCCGAGGGACGGCGCAGTAGAGGAAGACCAGGTGGCGCACGCAAGTGGAAAGGGACCTCAACCAACTATGCGTGCGAAACTGGAGACAGCTAGCTAAAGATCGAGCTGGCTGGAGACGCTTGTTGGTTGAGTCCCAGGTCCACCCCGGACTGTAGCGCCACCTTAAGTAAGTAAGTAAAACTAACTATGCCTATGCGGACATTATTGCCATAGAGGCATCTGGCAAATTCGTCTCTACTCTAAGAGGCATAATGCAGAACGCGTTCGACAAGCTGGAAGCATGGAGACAAACATGCGGACCATCACCATCTTCCACCACTGGAAATATTGGGAAAACAAATAGCAACCACAACTGTGGTCCGAACTCAACATCGGCCACTCAACCATTCTCAAGGAATTCAACTTCCTTCCTAGCGACATTGACCGGCTAATACCCCAGGCTATCTTCGAGAAGAATTTCTTGATCGGCATTCCCTCCAGATCGGACTGGATGTTTAATTTGGATGATGCTCTGCGTATTTTCACAGATGGATCGAAGACAAACGTAGTGGAGGGTGCGGTGTCCATTCGAAAGATCTCAATATTCCGAGCTCTTTGAAGCTTCCTGATCACTGTCGTTTTTTTTCGGGCGGAAACCATAGCGATTTAAGAAGTCATGGATCAAAAACAATGTGATTTAAAAAAGGGATACCACCATTTGTTCGGACAGTCATGCCGCTATAAAATCGCTGGACAATGCCATGTTTTACTCAAACACATCCCTTAATTGCAGGCTGCTGAGCATTTTAACATTCACTTCATGTGGGTGCCGGGACAATGTGACATACCAGGAGCCGATGAACTCACCAGGTGTGGTATAACCTCATTCCTATCAATAGCAGGGGTACCACCTTCCATCTTTTAAAAATTCACACAGTTAAAACCACCAATGACAAATGGCTAGAAGGCACCAACTGCTTTAAAACATACCGGGGCTCTGTGCAATTGGCAATCATGCTCGCAGGCTGGATGCCCCATGTAATGATTTCTGCAGAAGTTGCATGGATGAAGAGAAAGAAGAAAACACTCATCACCTACTCTGCTCTTGCAGCGCTCTGGCTAGTCGTGGGTTCCTACATCTAGGGGCCGACTATTTCGATATGATAAGCTAAACAGCGCCAGCATAGGCCAGCTAAATCGCTTCACTAAAAGCACCAACTGGTTCCGATGTTAGGGGAAGTCAATCCGCGTGGTGTCACAATGGGCCTACTCTGGCCTAAATGTGACTGCCCTTAGCAGACAACCACTACAACCTAACCTAACCTAACGACGTATACCTGATGAAGGCACTTAGACGTAAGAAAAATGTATTCGATTTATTAATCGTTTCCAGATCCATTGACTAACAAAAAGTACGGTTCTGTGGCGAATCGATAATAGATGCTGCCCGTCTTTGACAATTGATATCGGCCATATTGTTTTATTCAGCGTGTTTTGTCAAATAACAACGGACGAATATGGCGTTAAACAGTACGAAATCTATCGCTTATCGCGTTTTGCCCTTTTTATGGTCCCCGGTAAAATTATATTAGTTCACATGAGATCCAAGAGCGAACACTGAATACCGAAAAGGTCACTGTTTAGTGGGGATAATGGGTTGTCTACATCTGTGATCCACATTTCTTTTGAGAATGGCGTCAGCTGGGCCATCAGCAGGACGGCGGCAAGTGCCACACAGCCTGCGACACATTGGTGATTATTCAAGAGCACTTCGGGGGCAAGGTCATCTCAGGTGGAGGTGATGTGAACTGGCTATCGAGATTGTGCGATTTGACCTAACATAATCCACATAACCACACTACGCAAGCCCACCCACAGTAGCCGCGGCGGACATTTGACCGATTTTATGTTCCATATGTGATGGCATCGGATAATATTTCACACCCTTTGATTTATTCAAAATCAAAGATTGGAAGCGCTAAATATAATAATATTGGTGGCGCTGCAGCCCGTAAAGGGCCAGAGCCTAGCCTCATCAACCATTCGTGTTGTGCGTGTTATTGTTCTCTCACGAGTGAAGGGACGTACAGTTTCATGCCGACTCCGAATGGCCAAGTTTGAGAAGCTTTTCCTAGACAGGAGATACTTATTGCGCATTGTCAGCGACTCGAAAGCGGTGGGCCGTGAAAATTATTTTTGTCGCACAGAGCAGGGAAACGCATAATACAACACCCATTATTTGGGTCAGAATGGAACCAAAAACCCAGAATTAACAGATATACTTATTTCAGGCGATTTATTTCCATTTCCCTGAGTTCCCTCGTTTAAAACGATCAAATAACAACACAAATAGATATACATTGATGAAAGGTCAATCTCTCTTTCGCAGTACTTACAACAGGCTTAGTTTATATTCCGTGCAAATATGATTAACATTTTTTTTTTTTTCGAATTTCCTGCACTGTCTCCGACACACCTTCTTCAATAGAGTTGAAGTTTCACAAAAAAATTATTTTCCAATCCAGATTAAAAATGGAAGAGTTGTCGCAAATAGATATAGCCAAACACATACAACTTCGCTAACTTGACTGGATAATCTGCTTTTGAAGAGCTTCCATCAATAAATGTTGCCTTTACTTTGATCAAAGCAACATTAGCATCGACCTAACTGCCCGCTTTAATCTCACCCCCTCTCAAATTGAAGCCCCCCATTGTTTTTGCAGCATACCCCCAAAAAGGGAATGAAAATCCCTTAAACTGAACGAAAAAAAAGAAAATCAACAAATTACCAATGAGGGGAATAAAAAGAAGCCACAGAACGAGATGGCCTCCGCCCAAGAGAAAGGGTAGCCGTCAACACCCTTTTAAAAAAGAAAAAAATCTGAAATCGAAATCCTCCTCGTGAATGCCATCGCTGTTGCGCTGTGAAGGTGTCGGAGCCCTGAAACTTGACTTGAAATAATCCATGCGTCATGTCCAACGAAAACAACGAAAGCCAACAACAACAGCAGCCTTCCGGCAGTGCACCTACGCCTTCACATAATGCCAACGGGAGCAGAAAAACCCAAGAAAAGCAGAAAAAATTTCCTCAAAAGTTCTTTTTTCGTAAATGTTTTGTTTTTCGCGTTTTTTTTTTATTTTTGGTTTTTTTAGACTCGTCTACCGGATATACAAAGCCTCAAACCTCGAAAGCTCACAAATAAGTATATACGACAATTCGCGCTACTTCAACCGGGCGTCTGGTCATTTCGTCCTCACGCGTAGGCCTGAGCGCACTCAGCTCGCAGGGGATGGTACGAGTGTGTTCCAATGTAGCGAGAAAAAAACTAAGAAAAAATGTCATCTCTCACCCGTAAGTGAAGTTATGTGAACAGGAGAACGAGCCAACGTGTCCGTGTGTAGGTGCATTTCGAATAAATTGTATTCCCAAACCAGTGACCAGCCGTACAGCGTTCGAATATAAATCCTACTTCTTCCTGGGTCCTCGTTCCCCGCCAGCAACCTGGTGAAATACATTTTTATTCGGGTGGATAACAAAAATGTTTGCTTT
This sequence comes from Eristalis arbustorum, assembly GCA_916610145.1. Lineage (NCBI taxonomy): Eukaryota > Metazoa > Arthropoda > Insecta > Diptera > Syrphidae > Eristalis > Eristalis arbustorum. The sequence goes on along the minus strand of OU744317.1, from coordinate 58,729,469 downwards.
TTTTTCTTTTCTTTATTTTGCCGCAGTCGCGAATTGGTCTTTGTTTTGGGTCGACTGGGACGGTGAGGGTTGAAATGCAGAGACGATGAGGTGGTGCACATGTGACGATTAGGGGAGAGTGTAATTTCGGAATGGGATAACTTTATGAAATCATTTTAATCGGGAAGTCTTTGTTCACTAACAAGCAGGAACAAACAAAAATAGTATTTTTTTTACGCTTATGAGTTTCATGTTGCAATGTTTATTATCTGGCCAATAATTCCCATGCGTTCACGGAAGATGTGAGAGAGCTTGTGCATAAATATCATCGAGCTGTGAACAAATACAGGAGATTGCGCGTACATTATTGGCTCATGACCTCGTTGGCTAGAGTCCACAAATAAATGCAGCTTAAACGATTTTTGCTGCACCCGATTCGCCAAATTTCGATAGAAATGTGCCATGGAATCGCAGTAGTACTTGATGTCGTCTGAACTGGAGTCTCAGAATATGAGCGCACATCTAATGGTAGGTGATCACATGGCAAGTTCTTATGTGCCACATAGCCATACGACCATGTGATCATCATATGCGTCCTAATAAAAGTGAATTTCAGAACGTGATCAATCTGTATTCGTGCGGCGTTATCAGGTTATTTCTGATCTTGCTTTAGAATTCAGAAGTGGCCATATTGATGTTATAAAGTTTTAAAAAAAATGTTAAATAATAATAATGTAACATGGACAGCGCTACAGCCCGTAAAGGACCAGGGCCCAACTTCTCATCACCCAATCGATCCCATCCCCACTCGTGGGAGAATAAAAGCACGCAGTTTTGTGCAGCTCCGGACGGCCAGGTTTGAGAAGCCTTTTTAGACAGAAGTACTCTTTGAGTATTGTCTGTGCATCAAAAAAGGGGCGGGCGTTCTGTCATACAGACCAGGGATCGCACCTAGACGTCAAGAGCATTTTGATCGACGCGACCTACAATGCAACGGGCCACCACAAAGTCTACCCGTGGAATCACCATCAAATCGGTAAGTTTCACTTATGTGATATCGTTCAATGGATTTTTCACCAAAAGTGTTCAGAAGTCGATGTCGTTCAACAAAATTTCAGCCTTGCAACGAACAACGTGATTTATTTATAAGCTACATAGAGACTAAACTAGCAGCTGTTACCCCTACGATTCACATGGGCCGTGATACGTCAGAAATGGTATTCGAAAGGTTTGCGAAAGGGTGATAGAAAACTGTTGGGTCGAAAAAAGGCAATTTGTAATAGAGTCGCAGGCGATAGTGAGAATCTAAAGAAATCACTTATGTAGGCTGTTAAACGGCGATGAGGACCAAAATACCGCTGTCAGGCAGAATATTCCACTCAATCAAAGGCTTGGCATCAGAGCTCTTCAAGCTGGTGGCAATATTAGGGTAGGGAGTGTGCACCAGATCATTTGCCGAATTTGCGAAGATTAAAGCTCGCCCGACGACTGGAATGTCAGCTCCATACGACCCATCCCCAAAAATTGACGATCCCAGCGCCTACGTTGCTTACAAGATCCTATCCAGCCTGATGTGTGAACGTCCAAAGCCGGATTTATTGCATCGCACTGATCTGTACTTACGTAGTGCGGCTTCCGGCCCGGCAAATCGGCCATAGACCAAATCTTCACACTAAGGCAGATCCTGGAGTAGATCAGCGAGTTTCAAATAGATACTCACCATCTTTTCATCGATTTTGAAGTCGCACACGACAGCATTCATCGAAAAGAGCTATTGGAAGCCATGGGCGAACTCGGGATACCGGTAAAATTGATCCGGTTGTGTAGCACCACGCTTATACAAACGCGATGCACCGTTCAGTTCGGTTAAAAATCCTCTGAACCGTTCGAAACCTGCACCGGACTTCAGCATGGTGATGCGCTGTCCTGTGATTTCTTCAATTTGGTAGTGGAGAAGATAGTGCGGCGGGCAAAAGTCAACGCGGAAGGCACTATCTTCTACAAGTCAGTCCAGCTGCTGGGATACGTTGATGACATCGACATCATCCCTCGGAGTTCAGGGGGGAGCAAACTTGGGGCAAACGTAAACTAAACGAATGACATCGTAGTGGAGATCCGACGTGGAATTGCCCTTGGCAAACGCCAACCCTTCTTCGGCTTGTCAAAACAACTGGCTCGAAACTCCTGACCCAAAGGACCAAAGTCATGCTCTTCAAAACCCTTATTCTGCCAGTCCTGCTCTATGGAACCTGGACATTAAATAAGACCGCAGAGCTGATTCGTGGTGCCTTCGAAAGAAAAATTCTACATCGGATATATGGTCCCGTCTGTGAGGAAGGCGAATGGAGGAGAAGACACAACCGCGAACACTACGAGCTGTACAAGGATGTGCATGTAGTCCGGAAGGCAAAAATCCTTTGACTACACTGGCTCGGCACCAACGCTCCAGCTAAGACGGTCTTCGAATCCGAGCCTCCTGGTTGCAGAAGAAGAGGAAGACCGAACATCCGGTATAAAGTTAAGTCATCGCGGTAGGTCTTGATGACTGAAAGCAGCGTGCCCAGGACCGTCAGCGATTACTCAGGCTCTGACCCTTCATGGGCTTCCGGCCTGACAAGTTGGTATAATACTACATACGGAAGATAATCTCTTCCAAGTGGCATTCAACATTTCGCATTCCCACATGGAAAATAACGAATATGACAATTGAAATTGAAGTTCTTTTCGTTTGGACGAAAACTTTGTCGTAGGTAAGCTTGACTCCAATATTTATGAGCAAGGAAGAATAGCTGCAATGTAAGTGCAAATTTACTAGTAGTATTAGCAAACGTCCTTTACACATCCAGTGTTTCGTACAATTTCTAGCATACGACGATGACATTGATGAGGCTGCTATTGAAGGGAATCAAGACTAGGTATTTGCCTTCAAGAGAGTACTTACGCCTTGAATAGACAGCTGTAAATTCGAGGGAGTTAATGACTTCGTCTACATCGACTTCGCATTAGACAGAACCAATACTATCATTACGGAGATCAAACACCGAATGCCATGTTGTCATTCCATAAGGATATAAAGTAACAGAGATTTATCTCTTGAATTTCTATAAAACACTGAACATTTTTGTCGTGCTGTATGGCAGGCACGAGGCGGATAATGAAGTCTTTGGTTTCATCGAAGACAAAGTTCTGCATGTGACTCTTGGTTGGATATCTATGGGATCCAGAGGGAAATGTATAGGCTGTACAGCGCCATGTACCAAGACAGTCGTGGAAGCATATAACGCATAAGGTGGTTGGACAATGTCGAGAGTATGGTCAACTCAGCTCCGGCCCGCAGAGTCTTAGAATCTACATTTTTGCGCTAATGCTACAAACACAGGTTAAGTACGTGGGTCTGACGGCCTGACAACGCCGCACTTAGTTCCTTGATAACCTTCTGTCCTACTCCTTTAACGGTCGTGGAAGCTTCTTCTCCAGCCATCCGGTGCTCTTGAAAAAACCTGCAAATAGAGATTAATGGGGTATCTGCAATGTCTGGGGGGGTTCTGGAAGAAGAAATCTTCCAGTGTCTTCTGTCTCACTACGAAGAGACTGGGGCAATGAAAAAAGTGTCCTCAATCTCTTCATCGTCCCAACAGCCTTTGAATGTGTTGTCAAGGGTAAGTCCCATTTGCTGTTCATGGAATCTCAGACGATAATGGCCAGTTAGCACCCCGACTTCCAATCGCAGCAGCTTTTTGCTTCATTGGAGAAGTATGTCCTTTTTGGCACTACTAAATCTAAGCGATAATGCCCGAGTGATGTCACACGTGGGTAGAGAGTCCCACTTTTCATTTGTTGGGTTCATGATTCGTTTGTCTACCTTACTCTTGACATCTGCAAGGGGTGGATTGAAGCATGGGGTTACTTGGGAGGGGTCGAATTCGGCCCTTGTTGCGAACCAAGAACCTTGAGCTCATCGCAGCTGCTTGCGACTAGCTTGGACTGATTTCTAAAAATCATTTCTAAAATGCAACAGAGGACAAGTCAAAGCACGCGATTAGCGAAGGATCTCAATCAACTTGGTGGGTAAATCTGGAGACTGTTAGTCCTCTAGCTATCGCGCTAGTTGCAGAGGAGAAAAACAATAAAGACCCTTTGGGCTCCGAAATTAAAAATACTTGCGTTTCGGGTGGCGATTCGATTAAAAGTACTTTTATTGTTCCATTGTGATTTTTACATATTGTTTCGATTAAATGAATAAATATTTCGTTAAATAAATAAATATGGCCGCTTAGGCGCACAATTCAAATATTATACGATTTTGTTAGACTTGAATGATTATTACTTGAATGATTAATTCAAATTCTTTCTTCAACATTTGAGATAACACATCACATTGTGTTCCCCAAGAGAAAAGGCAGCAAACAGAGGATTGATGAGACAATTGAGGCACTTGGAACGATTGTAAGCCAAACATTTTAAAGCCTGAAATCGGCTACTTTTGGAATTAAAGTAGACATTTATCTGTCAATTCGATATTTTTGGAGCTGACAGACATACTTCCATCGATTGATTTTCCTTCGTTGCTAGATACAAGTTGAAGGTTTCCTGAGGAATTGCAACAAATGATACTATTGAGATTTAAGACCACCCAAGAACAAAACATCATACCCTTTGATTCATTGCCAGTCAGTACTGTTAGCTAAACGATGGATGGCAAGATGAATCTCATCTACACGACTTTATGAGGCGACAAGTTTAAAAGCATTATTGTGTAGTGCTCCCAAGCACATTGATTTAATAAACATTAGGAGCACAGCCGTAAGCAAAAGAGGGACAAGAAAAGAACCCACCATCAATTCGTTGAATATTTAATCAATTTCCTTTATCTACTGCAGTTTATCAGTGAGTATCCGAATAAGGGCGCACACGCTTCCATAACGTTGAGTGCAGTATAATCCCAAAGACCACCATCAACGTCCCATTGTTTCAACCTAACATATCACCTTGACTAGCATAAATCAGTAAATATACTTACGAGTGCAGAAGAGGCGAGTAAATAAAGGGAAGAATATAATAAAAGAAAAAAAAAATAAAAGCCTACATCAGCAGCAGTACATTTATCTGGTATCTAACAGATGCAGTTCACCGGCTGACTAATTACCGCCTCGCACTTTCCATAAAGCATCAATTGGCACTCAAGTGTGTGCCAAGGTGGTCACCACCTATCTCATCAGCTCCCTACACACCCTCATCACCACTCAGCCGACCGTGCCGGCATCGTACTATCCAAAAACGCGATTGCAGGAAACCTTAGAGTCGAGGTAGAACAAATTGCGTTTACAAGTAGCTAGCCGGAGCTGTGCGCTGGACCATAATGCAAGAGAAGCAACATCAGTAGTCTCCTCTAATCCAGTCGTTCATCAACCTACGGTAGTGGAGTATACGACAACGAAAGATACGAAACGACGAGATGGTGGTAGTTCGTCGGTTATCGGTAAAATTGGACCGGTGCTTCGACGAATACCAACTACAGATACCTACCCACTGGTTCATACACGCTCATCTGTGTACAAAAGTAGTCGTAGGCGAAGTTGTACTCTGTCTGGGGGCAATTAAAATCCATCCAGAGCCCTTCGTCATCGTCTTACGGACGGTAGAGGAAATCTACTGCGCTCCGACTATATTCTATGATTACGACGATGAACTTGAATTATGCATGCACACTGAAATGCACTAATTCACATTTGATGTTCGAGTAAACCGAATGGTCAATGGGGTTATCCTTCCTTCTCCTTGGGAGAATTTCATTTCTTTGTTGTACGAGTGACTATCTAAAGTAACAACACAACGCCATGTGTGAGTTGTACCTCGGTCCTGTTTTGTGCGAATTGTCTTCCTTCTTTTTTTTCCGCATTTTATAATAGTTGGTTATAACGGTGTCGAGAATGTGTGTGGTAACTTCAAGTGCATTTCGTATCCTCACCTGCAATTAATAGTTAATTAGAGTCAGCGTTTGGTGGATTACCTCTGTAAACTGTTTTATATTGCCGGGAGCTTGTTAATTCAGATCTTCCATTTCATGAGATACAACTCATCAGTTATCAAGTGTAATTCTATTTTAATTTCAAACGATGGTATGTAAACTCACTTGAAGTTACTCAGAATATTATGCAGTTGTGATTGAATTCAGCTCACCTATTACCCATGCTTCTTCACTACTCATGGCATCCATAACCAGGGGTGCGGATTAGTAAGGTTATTCCTATTTTAGATTTGAGCCTGTGTGTATGGCCAAAAATCGGACGGATATGAAGTGTATTCTAGATGAAAGTAATTCATTATTCACTACAAGGGACTTACATACACTGGCCCGAAGGCGTACCCCTCTAATGAGTGGGATGCGAGTGGGATGCGAGTGAGTCAATCGGTGCATAGAAAGCAATTGATAAAGGAGCTCCCTCTCTCATACAACCAAAGTAACCGTCTACAAGACTCTAATCGGCCCAGTACTGGTATATGGCCAGAGGCGTTTGCCAGCGAATAATCTTATCCGCAATCCTTATACAGATAATGTAACCTAGTCCTCCAGTGTGAACCTGGGCCTGAAAGTCCAGAGGATTCACGTGGGTAACTTTTAAGACGGTTCGACGGCCATCTTACACATGCGTCCCATGAATCTAATAAAATTCTCTCTGATCCGACTTCGAATGGCGGGGGCGAACGATATCAAAGACACCATAGCAACTCTTTACGAATAAGACATGATATGAAGCTTAGTAAAAGTGGCTAGGTTCTAGTTGTCTTGGCAAAAATGCGTGGTATTAAAATGGTGTTTACCTTATAAAGCTACATACACGTAAGGATCTATTAAACAACAACATGAGTGCACTAAAGGCCGTAGAGGGCCAGGTCCTAGCTTCTCAGCAACCACTCGCGTTGTGCTTGCTGTTGTTCCATGGCCAGTGGAGGAGACACACAACATACCGCGACTCAGGTAGTGTACACGAGTGAAAAGGTACCGCAACCAACCTCCTTACATAATTACATAATGGAAGGCGCTACAGCACTTGGCACTTGTCTTGCGTGCCCTGAGTTAGACCACAAACGGGTATTTCCATTTCCCGGATGTATCGTACAAGCTACAATTCACCTTCGGGCTAAAAACACGCTTGCGCCCCACAGTCCTATGTAAAATGTCACAGACATATTTATAACTTTGAGCTGCCTCCGATTTCGCACGCCAAGTTGGTTGAGGTCCTTCTCCAATTGTGTACGCCATCGGCTTAGTGATCGTCCTCTATTGCGTTGTCTTACTGGTTCGACGCCGAAAACTCTTCGGGCTGGAGCAATGTTGTTAATGCACTCTACATGGCCTAGTTATACTCTTATCCATAGACGACTGGCTAGACTCATGTCGCTGTTCAGCCCGCACATTTCGTCGCTGAATCTTCATCTCCATCAACGCAAACAGGACAAAAGATTGTACGCAGAAATTTTCTCTCGAAGAGACCAAGAGCTCTTGAGCTAGTCCTCTCTTGAGATATTTCAGGCCTCTGCACCATAGAGCAGGACAAGGATGATCAGGGTCTTAATATTAATGTTATATAATGTTAGCTTGGTCCTTCGAGAGAGAGCTCTATTACTCAATTGCCGCTTTAGCCCAAAGAAACAGCGGTTGGCAAGAGTCATTCTGCATTTGGTCTCGATACTGATGTTGTTCGTACTATTAACTTGGGAGCCAAGGTATATGAAGTACTTTACCAACTCGAAGTTGTAGCTGCCTTTGGTGACCTTTTGACCGAGTCGGCGATGTTGTGTGTCCTTTCTTGGTGACAGCATATACTTTGTTTTGCCCTCAATCACCGCTAAACCCATTTTTGCCGCCTTCGTTTCAACACCAGCAAACACTTCATTGACGGCTCACTGTGTTTGACCAATCACGTCAATGTCGCCCGCGTGTGCTAGCAATTGCACTGCTTTTTGGAAGACCGTGTCTCTCGTGTTGGCTTGTGAGTTTTGCGTAATCTTCTCAAGTACGATGTTGAAAAAATCACATGACAGCGCGTCACCTTGCGTTGAGTTCGTTACCGACCTTGATGGAGCAGAGAAAGTTCTCTATCGTCATCCTGCACAACCTGACGAATTTGGCAAGAATGTCAAAACTATACATGGTGCTGTATAGCTAGTCACAATGCACACTGTCATATCCGGTCTTAAGGTCGGCAAATAGGTGATGTGATGTGCGTGAAGATTCGATCGATCTTCTCAGGCCTGAAACCGCAGTGATTAGGACCTATCAAATTATTGATGAATGATGTAGGAGCTCAGACAAAATGGCAGAGAATGTCAACATAAGGCCGATGTTTAAGAGACTCATCCCTCGATAGTTGCAGCAGTTGAAGGGGTCTTCTCTCTTGTGGATGGGTCTTTACCACCAGGGCAAAGTTGTTGATCGCTCTTAACTCGGCTATAAGCCAACAACGATCCTTCACGTCACGCCTTCCGGATAGACTTCACTTTAGATTTAGTGGTGAACTAATGCATGTAGTGGCCCGCTTGCCAAGGATTTTAAGCCAGGACACGGTCCTCCAGGTTCAGGGGTTTTGCGTGGCGATAACAGCTCTATTCACATACAATCAAAATGTATTACTTTAGTTATACTGCTCCGATTATTGCTAAAATGTCACTCAAATCTCACAAACGATCGACTGTTAAGAGCGCGACCGTGCCTAAAGCTACAGCACGAGCTTACCTCCATTGCCGTCGTGTTGATAGGAAAATTATTGTCGGGATTTTATTATTTCGGAAAATACGCTGGTATATCACATTACCCGAATTTACTCTACTCCTTCGACGTCCTTTCAAATACTTTTGTATATATATTTAGTTCATAGATTGTTTACTTGTGTTTGTAATCCCCACAGGGGTGCTGGATGTGAAACTTTCAAAACAAATCAAAACCGAGTACCCATACGGAGTTTTTTTCCCAGCGGATTGCTGCAATCTCATTCTTCTGCCTTCCATAGGATGCATATCAAAACTATCCAAAGATTACAACGGCTCAAAAAATGCAAAAAAAAATGAAATCCACGAAATGGACGGTAGAACAAAACAGCACCGTCAGTAGCAGGCAAAATTAAAACTGTTATACAGCTATACATGCTGTTTTAATTACATTTCCCTTAAATACACAAACAATGCAACAGCAGAACACACACAATTCCGTAACCAATACAAGCGAGGACTATCATCTCTCCGAGCGACTATTCATGGGATGATCTATGAGCTACCTCCCTGTAATGCCCAAGCCATTGGTGGACTAGGAGCGATTCTCGGTTAAGCTCGAAAAAGTAAGTACACCGTGTGGTGCATCCTTGTGCATGATTCATTCTTCCTTACAATTTTTATTTTTTCTTGTTTTTTTCCAAATTTCATGCAAACACGTTGAGCGAGCGAGGTTGGGTGTGTTAACAGAAAGAACTACTGAGATTCACACTTTTCAGCAGACCGGCCTCTGCAGCCAGATGCTACGAAAAACCAACCCACATGTGTGCTTTTCTGTACATCTATTCGATTTATATTCAAGCAAAACAAAATAAATTCTAGATTCAACTCGTGATTTTGTTGAACACGAAAAAACAAAGCTCTGAGGCATAAGCGGGTGGTTTGTGAGAAACAATTTTACTGGCGAGTCATTGGTGAGTTTATTTATGCAACTGGGTGGAGGGGTGGATGGGAGTGATGCTCCATCAACAGATGCTGTTAAAGTCCTAAGCTGCATTTAGTATTTGCTGCTTATATTTTACACAATACATTTTCGTATGTGTACTCGACAGTTGTTAGTTATACTTTAGACATGTCGTAGAGTGTGTGGAAATTCAGATCAATTTCAATTCTTCCCTATCAAAGATAGCTCTTGGAAATACGTCTATCAGGAGATGAGATCAATCAGTGGTAGCTCAGGCATTTATTGTTTGTCTCTAATGACGATAAACAAAGCTTCTTTTTGAAAGAGCCCCGAAGTAGGTGCATATCTATTTATGGCATATTACCATAACTACGCCCGTTGGAGTGACCGATTTGTTCGATTGTCAGTAAGAGTATCATTGTTCCACTTGAAGGTAGTACAGCAGTGTGGCATGTTCGAGAAGACAACACCGCTTCGCTTTGAATCTGTCTATGTCAACTTTAACGTCGGTAACGTCTGTAACACCACGAAGACCACAACGATGGGGTTAGCGGTAAATTAGGCCAAGACCAAGTATATGGTGTCAACACGAAACAACACGACCGACCACTCGGTCAGAACGTCCAACAGGCAGATATAGCTCCAAGGCTTTGCCTACGCTATAACTTCAGACAACGACACCAGCGCTGAACTAAAACGAAGAATAACTCTAGCCAATCCGTGCTTCTTTGGCTAAGAAAGCAATTGGTAAATAAAGGCCTCTCACGAACAAGCAATGTAACAAGCAAAGAACTTAATATTCCCAGTCCTGTGAAGACTTGTTTTTCCAAAAAAGCGGACGAGGCTTCTCTAGGTTGCGTTGAAAGGAAAATTCTTGGGGTAATTTTTGGTGGAGGGCATGGGCCTGTGCATCCAGGGCAAAGTTGTTGATTGCTCTCAACTTGGCGAGATGCCAGCAACGATCCCTGTAAATGCACAGGTCAAGTTGACATACAGCCTCCTCGCGGCGCCCTCTGGATAACCTCTACTGCAGCCGCTTAGAGGTGAACCAATGTATGCAGCGACCCCTTGTCCGGGGGTTTAAGCCAGGACCCGGTCCTCCAGGTTCAGGGATTTCGCGTGGGGTTAACTTCCCCACCGTGTAAAACACTCATTAGTTCAGAGACGGCAACAAGCCTCGGACACGGATGACCCTACTGCTGACGACCATGGACAACGAAACAAGGACAACGATTTTCGGTTCTGCACATGGAATGTGAGGTCACTTAACAGACCACGTGCAGCCGATGAACTTGCGGAGGCCCTAGAAGCCTATAAGGCTGACATTACTGCCACGCCCATCCCAGGAGGTGCGATGGGATGGGCCGGGCAAAAAGAGGATGAAAAACTGCAACATATACTACGGCGATTGCTACAAAGAGCGAGGGCAGCGCTTGTTTGGATGCGGTTTTGTTGTTCGAGGCAGACTTAGGCAAGAAGTCTTAAGCTTTAGATACATAAGCGAGCGCCTCACAATAATCCGCATCAAGGCAACATTCGGCAACATCACCCTAATTTGCGCCCACTCCCCAACGGAGGACAGAGACGATGATAGCAAGGATGACTTCTATGATCTCCTAGAAAGAACATACGATCAATGCCCCAGCTACGACACCAAGATCGTTCTAGGAGATTTTAATGCAAAGCTTTGCTAGAGTCGTCGGAAAACACAGCCCACACGACAACACGTCCGACAATGGACTCAGGCTGTTGGACTTCGTGACAGGGCGAAACCTCACTGTAGCCAGCACGCGTTTCCCTCACCTCAACATTTACAAAGGGACCTGGCGGTCCCCTGATCAATCAACCGTCAACCACATTGATCACATTGCGATCGACGTCAGACATTCCTGCAGTGTCCTCGATGTCCGAACGTTCCGAGGTGCCAGCATCGACTCGGATTATTACCTTGTTGTAGCCAAGGTCAGAACTCGGATATCGATTGTACAACGGAGTAGAGCAAGACAAAAACAGTTTGACGTTGGAAAGCTACAATCGCAATCGACCGCTGGGAACTTTTCCGATCGAGTCTCCCTTAAGCTCTCAGAGAGTCCAACCCTGCCAGGCGAAACAATCGACGAACAGTGCAACCGTTGTCAAAACGGCATTAGAGAAGCTGCCTCTGATGTGCTGGGTTTTAAAATGCCATCTAGAAAAAACCCATGGTTTGACAACGAGTGTCGGCAGGCGCATTCAGCGAAGCTAGCAGCATATAAGGCGACGCTGGATAGAAGGACGAGAGCGGTTCGTGAGCTCTACGAACTTAAAAGAAGGCAAGAGCACCGGCTTCTGAAAAAGAAAAAGAAGGAGCATGAGAAGCGCGCGATCGAGGAAATGGAGAGGTGGTACGGCAGAAATAATGTCCGAAAGTTTTACCAGCGGGTGAAACAACTATCCAAAGGGTACAAACATCGGACAGAAGCCTGTCGGAACGAAGAGGGGCAACTCGTAGTAGAGTCGCAGTCGATACTGAGAATCTGGAAGGATCACTTCTGCAGACTGTTAAACGGCGAAGAGGACACCAATACCGCTGTCAGGCAGAATGTCCCACTCCACGCAATGGACGACGATAGAAGAGAATTCCGTCCCCCCGATCTAGACGAAGTCAAGGTAGCGATATCGAGACTGAAGTCGAACAAAGCTGCTGGAGCGGACGGATTGTCCGCGGAACTGTTTAAAGCAGCTGGAGATGATCTGGTTGGGCGCATGCACCAGCTCATCTGTAGGATATGGTCGGAGGAAAGCATGCCCGACGAGAGGAATCTTAGTATCGTTTGCCCTATCCACAAGAAAGGAGAGCCCTTTGACTGCACCAACTATCGGGGGATAAGTCTCCTTAACATCGCCTACAAGATCTTCTCTGCCGTTCTGTGTGAGCGCCTGAAACCAGTCGTCAACAACATGATGGGTCCCTATCAGTGCGGTTTCAGGCCTGGGTCCACTATCGATCAAATTTTCACATTACGGCAGATCCTCGAAAAAACCCAAGAGATGCAGATCGACACCCACCACCTATTTGTCGACTTTAAGGCCGCATATGACAGTGTGCATAGAGACGAGCTATACAACGCCATGTCTAGTTTTGACATTCCTGCCAAACTCGTCAGGCTGTGCAGGATGACGATGGAGAACTCTCGCTGCTCCATCAAGGTCGGTAACGAACTCACCGAGACCTTCAATGTCAAAAAAAGGTTTTAGGCAAGGCGACGCGCTGTCATGTGACTTTTTCAACATTGTACTTGAGAAGGTCGAAACTCAAACGTAAACACCCGAGGCACGATCTTCCAAAAGTCCGTTCAACTGCTAGCATACGCGGACGACATTGACGTGATTGGCCGAACTCAGCGAGCCGTCAATGAAGCGTTTGCTGGTATTCAAACGGAGGCGGCAAAAATGAGCTTAGCGGTGAATGAGGGCAAAACAAAGTATATGCTGTCATCAAGAAAGGACACACAACATCGACGACTCGGTCAGAACGTCACCATAGGCAGCTACAACTTCGAGGTAGTAAAGGACTTCATTTACCTCCCAAGTCAATAGTACGAACAACATCAGTACCGAGATTAAACGCAGAATAACTCTTGCCAACCGCTGTTTCTTTGGGCTCAAGAGGCAATTTAGTAGTAGAGCCCTCTCTCGAAAGACAAAGCTCACGTTATATAAGACCTTGATCATCCCTGTCCTGCTGTATGGCGCGAAAGTGTGGACAATCTCAAGAGTGGATGAAGAAGCCCTTGGTCATTTCGGGTGAAAAATTCTGCGTTCAATCTTTGGTTCTGTTTGGGTTAAAGGTTCCTGGAGAAGAAGATTCAACCACGAATTGTAGGGCCTGTACAGCGACATGAGTCTAGTCCGGCGTCTACGGATTCAACGCCTAAGATGGCTAGGGCATGTTGAGCGCATGGACAACACTGCTCCAGCCCGAAGATACTTCGACTCCGAACCAGTGGGACAACGCAATAGAGGACGACCACGAACCCGATGGCGCACTCAAGTGGAGAAGGACCTCAACCAACTTGGAGTGCGAAATTGGAGGCAGCTGGCTAAGGATCGCACCAGCTGGAGAGGAATGTTGACCGAGGCCCAGGTTCACCCCGGACTGTAGCGCCACACAAAGAAGAAGAAGAAGAAGTTGAGACAAGAGGATGCTTTTTTAGGTTATGATGACACAAATGTACTAACCTAAATCCAATAACCACATCTCTGAATAGAAGTCAGCCAAATAGCCACGCATTTCCATTTTTTCATTTCGAATTCATTTGTATTAATTTATTCACTAGAAACTTACATACTAGACAGAAATGCCTAAAAAAAAAAATGATTTGTTTTTATCCCCACTCGAGACCGCTGTACTGAACTGGAGGAGGCCCTCCTCAGCTCGTTGTGCAACGGAACGGTCGTGGTTGAGTCGCCCATCCACAGTTGACTGGGCTATGTGAAAAAGGAGCGGTACCGCATTCTTGTCTCGTATCAGGCCGTGCTTGTGAAAATGGAGTAATGCATCTGGAGGGACGAAGCCACTGTGACGTACCCTTCCGTGGTACTGTGGGTTGGGGAGTAAGCACCGAAGATCAGGTTATTGTCTGAGTTCATTGCTCTTTCAGTATGACCCCGAATCCACTTCAACAGAAAAGTGTCCACTCGAATCAGGTTCGCCCTGTTCATTGGAGTAGAATTTACTGTACTGGGCCTCTGGTGTTCTGTAGAGGCGAAGGCAAACCCTCTCAAACACACCAATCTCATTTCCATCAAGACATAGGTGAGCATTGGCCGTATGAGGGCAACGTAGCAGATTATTTTTACCCTCGCATTGAGTTGGCTGCTGTAAAACAGTCTCTTTGTAAGACCGAAAGCGCCTCGGGCCCTGGTCAGAGCAGCATCTACATGTTTTTTAAGACATAGATACTGATCTAGCCAGAGCCCAAAGTATCTGACTACAGTTCTTTGCGCCAGCGGTTGCCCGTGCCGTCCAACAATTGAGAACTTTATTTTCTATATCCGCGGAGGGTTTATACAACGACGTCCTGAATAGAATGGTTTCCGACTTCTGAAAGTTGTCATTCAACTTCCAGTCATCGCAATCTCTCATGAACGAATCGAAGTCACCCTGAGCGAGTGATGTCCTCGATCTTTTTGAGGAGAAGAGAGCTTAATAGATCGCTCAAGAGAATGTTGAACAGGATCAACGAATTAGTGGCAACCTGCTGGATACCATTTCTAACTTCCTGTAGAGGTGACGATACCATTATTGACGATGAACCGCATACCGGTAAGCATGTTGCACAGTACAGCAGTGGCTTACTAATGCCTAGACGATTGAGCTTGTAGGAATGTCCATCTAACCCCACGGTGTCGAAGGTCTTCTCCAGGTCACTCAAGGCCCCCGTTCATTGTTTTTGGCTCTTGTTCCATTGGATATCCAACACCGGTTTCAACGCGGCTTGAGTACAGACACGCTGTCCCCATTCCTATAAATCCCTTTCTAATACAAACAGAATCAGGCTAAGTTTTTACAGCAGCCATCCTTTGCTTTGAAGCAGTTCCCAACCGGATCCTTTCATAAAAAGTGAAATCGAAGGATGGACAAATATGCTGGCTCTGATTACTGCAAAACACAAAGCCTTAGGCAACTTTCCCCACCCGACAAGAAGAAAATGAGCAGCAATAAAATTGACTGCAAAACTGATAGTGAAACCACAAGTAAATAACGGCGAAGAGTACAATTAAAAGAGCAATTAAATCTTGTTTGATCTTCGTTGTATACGATTATTGGCGGCGAGAGTGTAAGTCCGACAGTTTTATACTTTCAAATCTGCCACGAAAAATAACATAAACTAGCCGCTAGCCAGGCGTTTTGTTGACAACACTGGAGCATCCAACAATTGTCGGAAACTCACACAACACAAGGCAACGAGATTCAATGATTTTAAATGTATCACCAGTTCATGTCAGCCATTTGGGAATGGCGCGGCGCGACGGCGCTCCCACTCAACAACGCAATTGATGCGCAATTAAAAATTATGCTCTCCAGTTCCACAGCACGGATGGATACGCAGGGGAGAGGTGTAAAACTGGATATCTATCTACAAAGTCATTTATAATCGTTTTGCTCGTTAAAATGTACCTACATATCTACCGACACACAAACTAATAATAATTATCGAACAGAAACATAAAATTAAGAGCAGTGCCGCGCCGCGCCGCCTGTGCCAGTGGTGCAGTGTACGACCTGTATCGTGCGCATGTGCGCCTGCGTCCGAACCAGCTTACCCTCGCACTCGCAAATAACAATTATTGTTATGCTCCTCTCATCCTTTCGACGGATGGAAATGATACCAAACGGGTTGCTGTGGATACTCGGTTGGCTGGTAATCCTGTAATTAACTAGAGTGACACCGAACACAGATTTATTCGTTCGTACAAGGCGCACACACTGTCTGGCTATCTGTTGTGTTGGCACTTGGAGCTCATAAGGCGTATCTTATGCCTGACCGAGCTGGTGAACTACTTTAAAATTTACTTTTGCTCGACTCACGCCGATCGACTGGTCCATTGGACTGTGAACTGTCCAGTTTACATATCAAGCCGTTAAATTGTTTCATCAGATATGTGCATACATATACCTCAACGTAGCCGTGCCCTTGTGTACGCATTATGATGCATAAGCTCGAACACGTCCATATGTATGTACATACGTATAAATTTTCATTTTGCAATTAATTATTTTAATTAGCCGCATTCACGCATGCGAAATGCACATTAGCTCGCAATAATGCCACACACAAGCACACGCACCCGCTCCCATGTTGAACAACACGAACGAAGTCACTGCAAACAAAATATGCGACTACGGAGTACGGCGCGCGGCTCAGCGCTGTCAGTTAAGGAAGAAAATTCGTCCTGCCTGCGGCAATCCATCTGAACAACATGGCGGCAATGGTTGTCGTTTTGCAGTTGGCCCATGCTGTATGACTCAACATCACAGGATAAGACATTTTGAATAGCAATTATAGACGAGGGCACAGACAACACACACACACCCGTCATGGCACTCCCGCCCCAAAGCATGCAAGAGTGTACTCTTGGTCGTACTTAAGCAGATTCGATCACAGTTAGCACACCACTTGAAAGCCAACAGCGCCTTGTTGGCAATAACTCGGAAATGAAAAATTTCACCACAAGATGAATAATTAGCAGGCAAAATAAATTGAGTTCATATGGTCGTCCACTTCCTGCAGCAAGTGTACATAGTTACAACGGGTAACTTGGGATTGGTAAGTGGCCACGTCAAATGATCATTTCAGTTGATTTGCAGTATCGCATAATTTCTAGTTTTTAACAGGCGGTCTTTCTTCAGAATGAATTCAATTGGGACAGTAGGGTGGACAAGTTTGATTCATGAAAATTGTACCTTGTCGTCGTGTCTCACAATTAAGTACGGCGTCGTGTTTTTGTATTTTTTTATCTTAATTGCGGGAATTATCTATCGCTATCGATAGGTATTGGTGAGCCATAATGATTCATGAAGCCACCAGGTTTGAGCAGTAAACACATGCATTTACCTGTCAGATGGACGTTTAAGGCCATGATCGTAGGAACAAGCAGTCAATGGAGTTGTGTAACCTTTAAAATTAAAATAAGGCCAAATACAAATATTAGTGAAAGGAAATGTAAAATACCGTGTATAGTCTGCAGGCTTACCATCGGAGCTTTTCAAAGCTAGGGGCAATGTAATGGTAGGCAGCTTGTACCAGATCATTTGAATATGGAAGGATGAAAGCATGTCCGATGACTGGAATATCAGCTCCATATGCCGCATCCCCAAAAAAGGCGGTCCTACCTCCTGCAAGAACTATAGAGGTATTTCCCTGCTCAACGTCGCCTACAAGATCCTATCCAGCGCACTGTGTGGACGTCTAAAGCCGTTTTGCACCGAACTAATCGGCACGTACCAGTGCAGCTTCCGGCCCGGCAAATCGGCCATAGACCAAATCTTCACACTAAGGCAGATCCTGGAGTAGACGATCGAGTTTCAAATCGATACTCACCATCTTTTCATCGATTTTAAAGCCGCATACGACAGCATTCATCACAAGCAGTTATTGGAAACGATGGCCAAATTCGGGATCCCGGGAGAATTGATCCGATTGTGACGCACCACGCTACACATACGCGTTGCACCATGCAGTTCGATTCAAAAACCTCTGAACCGTTCGAAACCTGCATCGGATTTCGGCATTGTGATGCGCTGTCATGTGATTTCTTCAATTTGGTAGTGGAGAAGATAGTGCGGCAGGCAAAAGTCAACACGGAAGGCACTATCTTCTAAGAGTTAGTCCAGCTGCTGGGATACGCTGATGACATCGACATTATCGCGCGGTCCCAACGCACCGTAGTGGAAGCTTTCACGGCAAGGGAGGAACAGGCGATACGAGCTGGTCTAAAGGTCAACGAGGATAAAACCAAATAAATGCTGTCCAGCAAAAAACGATCCGCCGCACACCACCTAGGCCAAAGCGTTGCAATCGACAGATAAAATCCCGAGGTAGTGAGGGAGTTTATCCAACTCAGGGAAAACATAAACTTCACGAATGACATCGTAGTGGAGATCCGACGTAGAATCGCCCTTGACAACCGATGCTACTTCGGTCTGTCAAAACATCCGGACTCGAAACTTCTGACTCGAAGGACCAAATTCATGCTTCATTATTCTGCCAGTCCTACTTTATGGACATTAAGTAGGGCTGCAGAGCTGATTCTTAGTGCCTTCGAAAGAAAAATTCTGCATCGGATATATGGTCCCGTCTGCGAGGAAGGTGAATGGAGGAGAAAACACAACCGCGAACTCTACGAGCTGTACAAGGATGTATATGTAGTCGGGAAGGCAAAAATCCTTCGACTGCACTGGCTCGGCATCAAAGCTCCATCAAAGAGGATCTTCGAATACGAGCCTCCTGGTTCGAGAAGAAGAGGAAGATCGAACCTCCGGTACAGGGACCAAGTCATCGCGGGTGTACAACAGATTGGCCTTGATGACTGGTAGCAGCGTGCCTAGGACCGTCACCGATGGAAGGCAGCAATTGCTCAGGCTCAGACCCTTCATGGCTCGTCTGCCTGATAAGTAAGTAAGTAAGTATAGTCTGCTCTGAATTTTGAAGACTTGGGGAATTTTTGCGTCTGGGACCATTTAATGTCTAAATAATAAATGTAAACGATCAGAAATAGGAACTATCCGCGACTACACACTTGAAGACTACTTCTCACCAATTGTACACATTTAGTTGGTACAAATCCTATGTCGTCACACAAATTCGAAAGCTAAGACTCTTCGTGTCAGAGGCGAGTTATCTACGTTGACCATGCGTCCAGCCGCCGTAGACTATGGGTCCGTAGGCACAAGGCTATGTTTTACAGCCGATACAGTTCGTGGTGGAATCTTCCTGAATAGACCACATCAACAGGACCAAAGATAGCATGTTGAACTTTGACTGGCTGGAAGTATTGATTTGCATCCCATATAGCCAGTGCAGGAATCTTTTACTTTATCACATCAATGCAACCAAGGCTAGGTCCGCTTTTCTCTTGATGGTGCCAAAACTCTTTCCCTCACTGCGCAGTGGGCCAGCGCTCTGAATATTAATATTCTGTATAAAGTCAAGTTCTTGCTTCGAGAGCAAAGAAATTGCAAATTGACACAATTAATTCTGGGTTTGATCCCAGTTATGAAGCAGTAGGCATTATCCATAGGTAGACGGACTAAGTCTTCACGTAGATCAAATGATTTGAAGCCTTTTCCTACACAATTCCCAGGTTTCATTCTTCATCTTCTACTGGCACTACAATCCGAGGTGGATTTGGGCGTCAGTCAGCTGGAACGATATTTAGCCAGCTGCCTCCACTGGCTGGTTGAGGTACTTCTCCGCTTGTGTGCGCCGTCGGTTTCGTGGGTGCGTTCTATTAAGCCCCAGCCGGTGTCTCGTGGTGGACAGAGTTGTCTACGCTATTTACAAGAGTTATTATATGCTTAATCTCGATACTTATAGTGCCATTGTGACCATATCAACGACGGTGAGTTTCCTTTCTTGAAAACAGCATACACATCGTTTTTCGTGACAAAGTCCATTTTGTGTGCTTTCGATGCAATGCCACCAAGCGCTCTAATGGCGGCTCGGATCACATATGTGAATGTTTTTAGCATATGCAAGTAATTGAGCGATCTTTGGCTGATTGCACCTCTTGTGATTGGCACTCTTGTACTTGGGAGTGACTGCTGCACGACCTTCTTAGAAATTATGTTCAAGAAGTCACATAACAGAGCCTTGTCTTAATTCTGTTACTTACATGAAAGCCATCGGTGACAGGATGCAGCTAAACACAGGCGGTGCCTGTGAAGAGCATTCAGATGGTTCTATGAGGGGGCGATATAAAGGGCTGATTTTTTTAGATATTATCTTTTTGGCAACACTGCTATAAACAGCTGACTCACGATTCATGTTTTGTTTCACTGTGAAACATCTTCAGTTTGGTCTCTAATTTTACCATGAATGGTCTTACAAATGAACAACGCTTGCAAATTATTGAATTTTATTATCAAAATGCGTGCTCTGTTCAGAAAGTTCATCGCGCTTAATGCATACTTCATTCTTCTTCATCGACGAAGCTCATTTTTGGCCCAATGGATACGTAAATAAGCAAAATTGTCGATTTTGGAGTGAATATCAGCCAGAAGCATTGCAAGAGCTACCAATATATACAGAAAAAGTCACAGTTTGGTGCGGTTTATGGGCTGGTGGCATCATAGGAGCGTACTTCTTCAAAGATGATGCGCTATCGTGAGATGATATCCAACTTTTTTTGCCCTAAATGCAAGAGCTTGACTTGCATGACATGTGGCTTCAACAAGACGGTGCCACATGGCACATGCCACACAGCACGCGCAACAATGGACTTATTGAGAGGCGAGTTTAGTGAACATTTTATTTCACGTTCGGTACCGGTCAATTGGCCCCATAGATCGTGCGACTTAACGCCTTTAGATTGTTTTTTGTGGGGCTATGTTAAAGCTCATGTCTATACAGACAAGCCCGCTTTAATTGGCGCAATGAAAGACAACATTGAAGCATTTCTTCGTGAGATACCGGCCGAAATGTTGGAAAGAGTATGCCAAAATTGGACTAAGCGCATGGACCATTTGAAGCCTGAAATAATCTTCAAACATTAAATTATATGGACCGTACTATGGATTCAAATAATGATTTCATGCATTTTTCTGAATGTTATGTGTTTCAAAAAAAATCACCCTTTATCAACCGGACCCCTTGCATTTACAGGAAACGTTTCTGGCATCTTGTCAAGCTGATGACAATCAACAACTTTGCCCCGGATTGCCCATGCGGTCCAGTATACTCAGCAACATTTGAAGATGGCTTAAAGAACGTAAATTGCCAGTCGATTTTAGTTATTTTCGCGTTTTGTTGCCAGCACCGAATTACTGTTCTGCGTCGAATGTTTGCACGATATACGATATTTTGAGTCAGACCTAGAATATGTGTGGGTAGAGATAAGCCCATTAGCTGCACTCGGAGCGCATTGCCAAGCAAAATAAAAAAATCAAACTTCAAAAAACTTTCTTTTTTAACAATTGTGTAAATTCTTGTTTAACAAACTGTCAGACCACTTTTTCCGCGGCTTAGCTAAAGACTTAAGTTGTTGTTGCTGGCATTCGTATATTAAAAACAAAATGAATGGTAATGATAATTACTAATGACCACATACGGCGGTTATGCTTACACATTCTTACGCCGCACCACACCTCCGTTCCCTTATTTCTTCGTATTTCGACCCTACACCTCCCTCGGTACACTTCGCTTTATAATTTGTCCAAGAATTAATAATTCTCTTGCGATCATTTCACGTGACCAGCGCAACACCACCGCACAACGCCACTATGCCGCACAACCCACCGCCCGTCTGTATCGGGCAACGTAGTACCCATCGCGATGTCGTTTGGGGCTCATTAATATAAATCGTGATTATGAGCAAGTCGTGCCTTGGGCCTTTTCTACGGGTGTACACACTAGCGTACGTACTGTACAACAGTTTTGTTTTGGTTTTAATAATAATTGCTGGACGTGTGTTATGTTGTCATGTTGGTTGCTCAGTTCAGTCGGCGATTGGTCTCTTGCTGCTCCATTTGCGTATACAATCTGTAAGAGTTTTAAAGCAATTGCATGTGAATCGGTTTTGTGGTAGATGGACGCCTCGAGGGCAGCGTTTTTAGGTGTGCGTTTTGTAAGTGATTGGGTGGTTTAACAGATCATGCACATTAGCTGAAATCGAAATGCTTGGTAATTTAATGGCAGTAGATTAGAAAATTATTTTCCTGTACAGGGTGTTTCAAATACCGGAGCGCTTCGCTTTTGTCCCATGCAAGTGGTTTTGGTTTTTCTTTTTGTTGGCAAGTTATTTGCCTTATTCCCACGAAATGGCGTAGCTTGGCATATAGAGCAAAGGTTAAGTCGTTACTATTAATTAGTAGAATTAGTGCCAGCACGACATACGTACGTATAATGCTCACGTTTGTTAATCGTCAAAGGTAATGCTCGCAGCAATTATTGTGTTAGCCCTCTCTGATCTCTGAGCAAGTTGTATACTGTGATATTGGTTACTGTCATCGATACTCTTGCGCTTGAATATCCGCTGAATCATCAGCGCAGCATACTGAATGCGCATTGCAGAATTAACTGAGGTGAGAAGTAGCAATTCAAGCACAACTAGAGCACGGTCCATTCGAAACAGTCCAAATTTTGAGATCTGTCATCCTTCGTATACATCTCAAGGCTGATATTCAAAGTTTCACATGACAGCACGTCACCTTTATCTAAATTATTTTTTGACAGCAGGACGAGGGGGTGTTATGTTTTGTTTGCGTTTTGGCACATGATAGTCACATGAGGGATTAGAGCTATTGAGTTTGTTCCGGTTATTGTGGAATATTGAGCGTGTTTTGTTAAGCGTTTGTCAGAAGATATTCAGTGATGCTCAATCAGGAATTGTTCGTTCAGAAAATTTATACATTTGAATAGGACGTTACTTAGCGCAGAAGTATACAAACTGAAGGTCACTTATTTGGACTATATTCACGGTAAGTAACAACAGTGGATCATCGACCAATGCTTCAGCTACGAGAAAGACGTCTTTGCTAAAGTCGTCGAAAAAAAAACCGCCTACATGACAACACGTCCGACAATGGACACAGGCTGTTGGACTTCGTGACGGGGCGAAACCTTCCTGTACGCGGTTTCCTCACCTCAACATTCACAAAGGAACCTGGCTGTCCCCTGATCAATCAACCCTCAACTAGATTGATCACAGAGCGATCGACGTCAGACACTGGGATATCGATCGCAAT
This sequence comes from Eristalis arbustorum, assembly GCA_916610145.1. Taxonomy (NCBI): domain Eukaryota; kingdom Metazoa; phylum Arthropoda; class Insecta; order Diptera; family Syrphidae; genus Eristalis; species Eristalis arbustorum. The sequence continues at coordinate 58,706,367 of OU744317.1, read as the reverse complement.
CGTTGAGAAGGACCAAAACCAGCTTGTCGTGCGAAATTGGAGGCAGCCTGCCAAGGATCATGCCAGCTCGAGAAGCTTATTGGCTGAGGCCCAGGTTCAACCCGGACTGAAGCACCATAAGAAGAAGAAGAAAACCACGCGAGAGCCCATACGTTCTTATTTTTAATTTCAGACAGATGGACGATTGCTGCAAAAACCTGTTACTGTTGCTCTTAGATTACTGCCAAATTAACGCACGAAGCCACGAAAATGGACATAGACCAAATCCAAGCAGAAGTTCCTGGGATGCAGTTTTTGGTTCAGCAGTTTCGAGCTGGGCACCTCTGTTTGAATATAATAATTAAATTGGCGGGCGCCTAACTTCTCTGCAACCACTCATGGGAAGCACTGCCTGGGCACTGGGAAAGACTTAGGGCTGTGAAATGTACTTATGGTCCTAGACGTCGAGGTTCAAGTGCATTAGGGGCGATGTACAAGCCCACATCATCACGGGCCAACACCACTATTCTACGAAGTGAAATAAACTAAGATGTTTGAGAACTACTTTGAAGTTCAAAGATATATAGTATACAAATTTGGGCTGCAGTAAAGAAAATTCACTGTGCTCACATCCTGAAGGCGACAACAACGAACCAAAAGAGACGGTCGGTGCTAGCGAAGCTCCCAACGTTTTGGATAAATAAAAACTCACATATGCCTATTCTAGTGGCTTGAAGCCACTAGCACAAGACCGGGCTAGATGGTGAGGCATGTTGGCTGAGGCCCAGATCCACCCCGGACTGTAGCGCCAGTCAAAGAAAAGAATATGTGCCTCTTCTTGCAGTAGTAGCACTATTAGTATATAATTACGTTAAAATGGTTCTTCTTCTAATGATATATGTATACAGTATCACAGCTCAAGATATTTCAAAAAAAAAAATGATAAGCTTGATGTAGAACAAGCATGGACGCTTACTGAGGATAGTCATATGTAAGCATGGCAATTCTCGTCGATGGAGTGTACGTGGAGTCAGTACGCTAATGTATGTGCTTCGTTTTGTTACCTCCAAGGATGTGACAATCTGCGAAAGATAGTAATATCCCCGGATATCAGCATGAACGATTCGCAAACCGAAGTACTCGATTTTGGGAATACGCCTACCTACTAACACAAGCTTCTTCTTCTTTCGACTTCTATTCAAAGTAGCTCGATCTGCGCACTCGGTAGCTCGGTTTAATCGGCAGATGTCTGGTATTTTCCGGCTCCACCATTTTTTTATTACCTCCGGCGGGTCTGGTAGGGTTACTCTCCCATTCCGCGAAGCTTCCGCAACAGAAAATTGCGTGCTTTACGTCCTCCTACTGGTTTGGACACAGGAGACCATATGGGAAGTTGTCGTGTCCAAATCTGTGCAGATACTTGCGGTACCCTTCCCGGCTAGAGAGGAACACCGTTGGATGGTAATTGCAGTTTCCTTCCATTCTGTTCATATATGCATCGACTTTTGGAATTAAGGTATGTGTCCATCTGCCGTTTGTGGTATTATCCCTCATAAATTGAGTCGGTACGATGATGCGCACGATGCATGTTTCGTTGATTATAGAAGTAAAAAGGGCAGGTCTTGAGTTCACTTATCTTCCCAAGCTGTGTCGAGGAAGAAAAATGTTTAAAGTTGCTTAAGTGGAAGCCCAAGTACAATGAATGTAAGGTCTGATATAATGTGACCATAAAAAGCATTGCACTTACTTGCGTTGACTTTTGTGAACTGGAATAGGATTATGAGCGACATTAATCTCTGCTACGCTAATAATGATTCATATTAAGATTTTGTGTAAGTCCCCAAAAACCATTATGAACGATAGAAAATTGCCCGGTGATTTTGCCTACTTATCATTCAGTTATGACAGAACCTTATGTCCTGTCTTTTGTGTATAGGCTGTATAAGGTTCTTTGGTTAGAATTTGTGCCTACATTTTTCTCCAATCCATATAGACAGCACATTAATGGTGCGTCCTTATAACACAATTTACAATTTTTCTAGCCGTCACAAGCATTCAAACAAATGATGCGTCTCTCTTCAACGTACATCTTTTCTACAAACCACTTGCTCTTTACCTAAACGAAAAATTCCAATAAATTCCACTCACATCGTCATCGGTGGCTAAATTTAATTTCCATTCCATTTCGCGAAACCCTCTCGTAGCCGCGCCAAAGAAACTATCAAAGAAGTATAATTAAATCCTCCTCTGCGCCGTCCAGGCTGCTCGTTCCGAAGGGACAACATTTTTCGCCTGCGAATAATTAGTTGAGGCCAATGCATTATTTTAAATTAATACTTAAACATATGTTGATACACATTGCACCAAGCAGTTGACTGTGCACACTTATACATCAATGCCCGACTCTGTATGCCCCTGTGTGTGCATGTCCACTCGCATTCGCGCCGTCTTCGCCGATAGTCGTCGTTTTAGTCGTCATCATCCTCGAATGTGTGTTTTTTAATTGCACGTCCATTTCGTTTCGTTTCTTCTGTCGCCCAGGAAAATTTATGAGGGTTCGAAATTTTCTACACCATAATTTGTGCACATACCTATCAACTAGTGCAAACCGTCCTTTGCCTGGTGCGGTACAGGATGGTTCAAAAGTTTATTTTAGTTAACTTTTTTTTCTTTAAGTGGTTTTATTTTAAGTCTAAAAAAATTAGTCGCTTATTAGACAGGTAGGTAGGGTGACTGTATGCGTGTGTAAAAGAACAATGATTAACTCAAACGTTTATGAAACCTCGTTTTGGCTCGCTCGTATAGTTTGTTTGGCCATTCTAAGATGTGTGCCGGCTTTGGGAAATTTTAGAATATCCCTCTATTTGTGTGAGGCGAATAATCGAAGCAATTAAAAGAATAAATATTTGTTTCTTCAAGGGGAGGGCACATTCCGATACAGGGCAGTCCTTCTCATGCCTGCAGATTCTACAGAAGTCATCTCTAACCCCCTGGTTATATTATTACCAGCATTCGAATATGCCTCTTGTGTCACTCTAGACGCGTACTATATACGTGTGACCCTCGTGTCGTAGTTACAACGTTTTGTACTTTTATTTCAACCAAATAACTTGTTTTCCTCATTAGCCTCAGACGACAGAAGTTTATTTCAATGACGATCTCCTTATTCGACCAACGTGAATATGTTACTTCCCTGCCTTTTCTCACGGCTTGAAGCTAGAAAGCTGGGAGCTAAAAGTGCACTGTACCGCATGGCAGAATAGAAGTTTGTTGCCGCATTGATGGCGCTTGGTCGCTATTTTGTATATATGTACCAACATCTTCATGCAAGGACTAGACGTGGACCCAGAAAACAATCTAGAGGTATAAAGTCCTTTATTAGCGGCGTGGTCCCCTTCAGAACTACAACCCCTGCGTAGTTTGCATGGCATAAAAACATATTAATGAAACAACATCTCGGATATATCGATATTGACTCGCCGTCAATAGAACCGGTGCCTAATTATAACGTCCAGTGATCTCACCAGCTAGTCAGTCTTTGTGGATACATTAGTCCTTGGTTGGACATAATGGTAAGTTTACTTGTTGACATAGCCCATGAGAGATAGTGTGAGAGCACGAGCAAAATTAATAGTTAGCTGGGTCGCCGAGGCGTATTACGAGGTATAGTTAATGTGAATAACAAAAAGTAGTCCTCTTTTCAGCCAGTTTTGTACAAAACAACTCCACCAATAAGAAGTTCATGTAAAATGCGCCAAACAAAGTAAGAAACATTTTTAAAAATGAGTAAAAAAAAGGGGAAATTGCAAGTATTTTTTATTTTACCGGACAACGGGCAAAACAATCTATCTAAAATTTAATGTTAACGATTTAAAATGCTAACTATTTTCAAGCTGCTGGTAAATAATACACTTAAAAAAGAAGAAACAAATTTTACATATTTTTTTTTTTCGGTCAAACAAAAACCCTTCTCTCCAGCCGCGCAAGTGATTTCACCTTACTGGAACATCTGAAACCAAAAATTAAAATTTAATTACGTTCAAAAATTAACAAAATAACTGACATTTTAACATCAGCCTTTTTTCAGCAAAAAAACTAGTTAAAAGGTAAAGAAGATTACATTTTAGAACCGATTAGATAAATAATTTTGAGTAGCCTCATGCTTCTTCTTCTTCGATTGGCGCTACAGTCCGGGGTGGACCTGGGCCTCAACCAACATGCCTCTCCAGCCAGCACGATCTTTCGCCAGCTACCTCCAGTTGCGCACACCAAGTTGGCTGAGGTCCTTTTCCACTTGTGTGCGCCATCTAGTGCGAGGACGTCCTCTGTTGCGCTGTCCCGATGGCTCGGTGTCGAAGACTCTTCGGGCCGGAGCTGTGGTGTCCATCCGCTCTACATGACCTAGCCATCTTAAGCGTTGGATCCGAAGACGCTTAACTAGGTGCATGCCGCTGTACAGCCCGTATAGTTCGTGGTTGAATCTTCTCCTCCAAACGCCATCAACGCAAACAGGACCAAAGATCGTACGCAGAACTTTTCTCTCAAAACAACCAAGAGCTTCTTCATCCGCTTTCAATAGCGTCCATGTCTCTGCGCCATAGAGCAGGACTGGGATGATCAGGGTTTTATACAAGGTCAATTTGGTGTTTCGAGAGATGGCTCTGTTACTCAATTGCCTCTTGAGCCCAAAGAAACAGCGATTGGCAAGAGTAATTCTGCGCTTGATCTCCGTACTGGTGTTGTTGTCCTTATTTACTCCGGAGCCTAGGTAGACGAAGTCCTTGACTACCTCAAAGTTTCTGCTGCCCAATATGACGCTCTGTCCGAGACGTCGATGTTGTGAGTCCTTTCGTGATGACAGCATGACACTTCAATGCCAGCAAACGCCTCATTGACGGCTCGCTGTGTTCGTCCAATCACGTCAATGTCGTCCGCGTATGCAAGCAGTTGAACGGACTTTTGGAAGATCGTGCCTCGGGTGTTTACGTTAGAGTTTCGCACGATCTTCTCAAGTATGATGTTAAAGAAGTCACATGACAGAGTGTCGCCTTGCCTAAAACCTTTTTTGACATTGAAGGTCTCGGTGAGTTCGTTACCGACCTTGATGGAGCAGCGAGAGCTCTCCATCGTCATCCTGCACAGCCTGACGAGTTTGGCAGGAATGTCAAAACTAGACATGGCGCTGTATAGCTCGTCTCTATGCACGCTGTCATATGCGGCCTTGAAATCGACAAATAGGTGGTGGGTGTCGATCTGCATCTCTTGAGTCTTTTCCAGGATCTGCCGGAGTGTAAATATTTGGTCTATTGTGGACATTCCTGGCCTGAAACCGCACTGATAAGGACTTGTCAGGTTGCTGACAAAGGGTTTCAGGCGTTCACACAGAACGGCAGAGAGTATCTTATAAGCGATGTTAAGGAGGCTGATCCCTCTATACTTGGCGCAGTCAAACGCAGTACTCCAAACTACTTGTGGAGTAGTAGCCTCATGCGCTAGTCGTAAAAACACTGTTACTAGAAAAAAAAGGCGTTTAAAGTTTTGAGATAAGTCGCCTGACGTTCTACCATAAATCGGCTATACATATCTTCAAGAGTTCTTCAACATAATTTGTATGATGAAATCTTGCAGATAACGTACACATACGATTGATGGGTCAAAAATCCCTATTAGCTGTTGGGCCTTCAATTGGATTAGCTTGCTGACTGGAATTTTTCGGTCCCATGAAGCGGCACTAAACAGCTTGTGGAATGACGCAAAAGGAAAGCCAGTAGGCTACGACGTGTCTTCGTCGACCTACTTACGGATGACTACTGGATGTTGCAACTTTGGAGTGACCTGAATCGTTGCAATAGTACCAAATACTCAGAAAAGTGCTTAAAATGCAAGAATTCGTGAAGAAAAATGGCTTTTGCTGGCCTTCTGGTCTTGAAGTCAATTTGCCTAGATTTACGACTAAGAAGAAACATAAATACTCACTTTTCATGGGTCGAAGAACCGAGCTTCAGCAATTGCTGCCTTCCATCGCTGACGGTACTGAGCACGCTGCTTCCAGTCATCAAGACCAAGCTGTCTTACATCCGCGATAACTTGGTCGGTCTTTCTGTCCTTCTCGAACCAGAAGGCTCGGATTCGAACACCGTCTTAGCCGGAGCGTTGGTGTCCATTCGCTCGATGTGGCCGAGCTAGTGCAGTTGACGAATTTTTGCCATCCGGTCTCCACCACCTAGTACATCGGGTAGATTTCTCGGTTGTGTCTTCTCCTCCATTCGCTTTCCTCGCAGACGGGACCAAATATCCGACGTTGAATTTTTCTTTCGAAGGCACCAAGAATCAGCTCTGCAATTTGCATTTGCACAATAATTTTGCACAACGTCCAGCTTTCACCTTCATAAATCGGGAAATAAGAGTCTTGTAGAGCATAATGTTGATACTTTGAGTCAGGAGTTTTGACCAAATTTGTTTCGACAGTCCAGAGTAACATCGGTTGCCAACATTTGCCTATCCGAATCGTAATTTTTGATCGAAATTACTTATAGGTGCGTGGTAAAGTGTATCTAGCGGCAGTATCCCTTGAAGTGGAGTTGACTATAATTTTGCGCAAATATTTTGCATCGTTTCCTTGTCCGAAAGTGTCACAGAAAATCATTGTAGGATTTTTTCAAGAAATAATACTTCTTCTCCTTCTAATGGCGGAAAAGTCACGGAGTCAACTTGGGTCTCAGCCAACAAGCCTCTCCAGCAGGCACGACCCTTAGCCAGCTGCCGCCATTTTCGCACGCCAAGTTGGTTGAGGACCTTCTCCATTTGTGTGCGCCCTCGGCTTCGTAGTCGTCCTCTATTGCGTTCTTCCAATGATTTCGTCTTCTTCCTTCTCACTGAGTCGAAGACTCTTCGCTGGAACCGTAGTCGCCTGTCTAGACGCATGTCGTTGTACAACCCGTACAGTTCGTAGTTGAATACTCTTGTCCTGAAACGATCAACGCAAACAGGACGTAGAACTTTGCTGTTGAAAAGACCAAGAGCCCTTGAGATAGTCGCGGCTTCCACGTCATACAGCAGGATTGGGATGATCAGGTTCTTCTGTAATGTTAGCTTCGTCCTTCAAGAGAGGGCTCTACTACTCGATTGCTTTTTGAACCCAAAGAATCAGCGGTTGGTCAGAGTCATTCTGCGCTTAGTCTCGGTGGTGATGTTGTCCGTACTATTAACTTGGGAGCCAATGTAGATGAAGTCCTTTAACACCTCGAAGTTCTTGCTGCCTTTGGTGTCGTTAGTGGCGTAGGCGACGTTGTGTTGTTCTACTCATTCCCCACTAAACCAATTTTTGGCACTTCAGTTTCATTACCAGCAAACGCTTCATTGATGGCTCGCTGAGTTCGACCAATCGCGTCAATGCCGTCCGCGTATGCTAGCAATTGCACGGATTTTTGGAAGATCATGCCTCTTGTGTTGGCGAATGAGTTTTGCACACCCTTCTCGAGCATGATGTTAAAACAATCACTTGACAGCGCGTCGCCTTGCCTAGGACCGTGTTTAGCATTAAGAGTCTCGTTCCTTACCGCCCTTGATGAAGCTCCAAGAGTGCCCCATCGTCATCCTACACAACCTGACGAGTTTGGCAGAAATTTCAGAACTAAAAATGGGGTTGTATAGCTCGTGTATACTCACACTGTTGTATGCGGCTTTAAAGTTGACAACTAGGTGGTGCGTGTCGATCTGCAAGAGATAAGACACAATTTACATAACATCAAGTGCAGGCTTTGTCAACGTCTCGATGCCAGCAGGAAAATTGTAATTAAATAATTTAATAAGTCAAACTCTCAACATTATATGTTCATTTTGTGGAAACCTTGATAAGAATATATGAAAAACAAAAATTCTACTCGAGACTAATCTATATTTCTCTGAAATATTCACAGCTGAAAAGAAGGTCCTAGTAAATGCGTGTTCCAAAATAAATTAATTTACAAACAGTTTGAAGTTCAAGCGAAAATGTTCGTTACACTTGCACACTGTGTACATTCACCCTAAGATTAGTACTTCTGGTTCAGTTAAGCCCACTGGTAGGCATATTCCCTTACATGCGTCTATATGTTGGCAGTTGACATTTTAATTATTTACGTGTGTAAGAGGTTCTAACGAAAGTCACATCATGATCACCTTCTACCATTTTATTCGTCACCACACCTGAACAATGCAGCCCACTACCATGTGTGCATATATTTTCTGTTTAGCCACAAATGCATACAACAGGCTCATAGAGGCCATGTGCCTGGCGGGCGACGGCACATACGCACACACAGGCATGTACGCAACAACTTTTTGTATTATTGCAGATTCCTTACCCCAACAAAGGTGAGTATTAAACTCTCAGTTGCATGGGAAATCCTTAAGTCTCTTCGATTACCCTCGTCTTCCCAATGTGTACCCAAGTGCGTGCTCGGGCACCACACTCACTGCACACAGCACCTGCACCACCCAACTCATTTTACATAAATTCACATGCAGTTGCTGTCCCAGATATTTTTGGTGAAACGATGACGACGCTGACGATGATATCCACCCGTTGTTCCTACGGTCCGTTATGGGTGGGTGGCTGCCTGGTGAATTCTGCAGTCCCCACTACCAGGAATCATTTTATCCCACTGATGCAGCCCATGATTAACAGCCGTAGTACATTTACATTTTGTCCTCTCACACCATGTTCTCATTTCATTTATTTTGGGGAAGTGCCCTTCGGAAAGGCCGTATAACTCGTCCCTATACACCAGCACCGCACCACCATAACCATTCCCCCGGCAACCGGTTGTGTCTCGAGCAAAACACTGTTCGATGGTGAATTATCTGTAAGAAGACGCAAAGTTAGAAAGAGTATCCCCTCCAGCGTTGGTCACCGTTGTGGGTGTGCGAAGGCTTCTGGGCCTGGCTGGGGTGGGTGGTGAACAGAAATGCTTGTGTCTTTGTTGCCAGAGAAAGGGATTGCTTATGGAAAGCCTTCGGGGGTGAGTTGTTTCAATGTTATGCAAATTAGAGTTAATACAGACGTCCGAATTGCAAATTAAATTGCATATTTGGTATTAAAACACCAATACACGGACATGCAGTGAATGGCGAGTGAAGAGAAACAGATGCAATACATCGAGATCGACCCTCGTACGTACATATGTACGTAGACGGTAGACGGACTCATTCAAATGAGCACAGTTGCAAGCTTCATTCCAGCTTCTTTAAGCAAGACATTCGACTAAAATAATTTGTTGGTAGCTCACCCCATCCTTATTTGCGAAAATCTTGGATATTTCTGCTTAAAACAATTCATGCTGTGTGGTATGAGTGTAGACTTTGTTTGCAGTGGACGTTTTAAGGATGGACAAAATGTTCCCTAATGGGGGTGGTCACTGTCTTCATATTATGACGTTTTAAGTGCAGCAGGTTGATTTAAAAAGAGAAATACATTTTTTTCTACCGGAATTAACACCAGAAAAGCACATTTTAAAGGATCATATATCGAAAAAGATCGGACACAAAAATTATTATAGTCAAAACAAATATTAATGACACCAGCTTGGCCATTATCAGAATTCGTAAATGGCAAGACAAACTTGAAACGGATCAGACATATTTTGCCTTGTTTCACCAAGAGTACTGCAATTATTGGATTGATAGCTACCGACTGGGATGTGCATTTTTGGGAAGTCCAAAAACATAAGGTTAGGTTAGATTATAGTGGCTGACTGCTAAGGGCAGTCAGACTTAGGCCAGAGTATTTCAACAAGCAATTGATGCTTGTAGTGAAGCGATTTAGCTGGCCAATGCTGGCACTGCTTAGCTCATTGACGTTAATGAAGTAGTAGGCCCCTAGGTGAAAGAACCCACGACTAGCCAGAGCGCTGCACAAGCAGAGTAGATGATGAGTGTTTACTTCCTTCTCTTCATCCATGCAACTTCTGCAAGAATCACCAGGTACTACACCTGGCGAGTTCATCGGCAGTTTCCTGGTATGTCACAGTGTTCCGGCACTCACATGAGGTGGGTTAAAAGAGTCTCGCTAAGAGACATCGTGCAATTAAGGGATGTGTTTCAGTAAAACATGGCATTGTCCAGAGATTTTCAAGCTGCTTGACTGGACAGCACATGCCAGTGACTTTCAGCAACTGCGTCTTCCGCAGGAATTTTAAGATTATTCTCGTCTTTTGGACTGGTGCATTCAAAATTAAGAAACAGACTCGGGGCCTCAAAAGGCTGTAAAATTGGTTGCAATAATGAGGGCTCGCCATCAACACAGCTTGCTGGAGAAACTAGGGTTCGAAGATTAACTTAAACTAGGGTTTATTTTAGGGGGACATTGGCCTGCGCTTACAATGCAAAGCTGTTGATTGCTATCAACTTGGTAAGATACCAGCAACGATCCCAGTGCATGCACAGGTCAGGTGGACTTACAAGCTCCACACGGCGCTCTGCAGCAACCGCTGCGACGTGAACCAATGTACGCAGCGGCCCCTTGACCAGGGGCTTAATCTAGGACGGTTAATCCGGACCCCGAGTTCGGTGGTTACGTGTGGGGGTAATTTTCCCACCGTGAAAAGAAATATATATTACGAAGCAACAACAAGCCTCCGATATGGATGATCTTACCGCTGACGACCCTAAAAAACGACATAAAAACAATGATTTTCGAGTCTGCACGTAAAATGTCATTACGCTTAACAGACCACATGCAGCCGAACAATTTGCGAAGGCCCTGGACCGCTATAAAGAAGACATTACCGCAATACAAGAGATACGATGGGTTGGATCGGGCTAAAGAAGGATGAAAAACTTTGATATTTACTACGGTGACTGTTACAAAGAGACGTGGTCAAGCTCAGCTTTAGGTGTTTTAGCGAGCTCTTGGTAACGATCAGAATCAAGGCTTAATTCACCAACAGAAGCCTCATATGCGTGCACGTCCCGACGGAGGAGCTGGATGACGAAGGTTGAGAAGGATGTTACGCGACTTTTTTAATATGATTCTCGAGAAGAACTGGAGTGCGGAACTCAAATATCAACACCAGACGCACGATTTTTCACAAATCAGTGCAACTGCTCACGTATGCCGATGACATTGACATCATCGGTAGAACTGAACAAACTGTCAGTGGGGCGTTTGTGAGCATCGAGAAGGAAGCTGCCAAGATGGGATTTGCGGTTAATGAAGGTAAGACGAAGTATATGCTGTCTTCAAAAAAGTCCACCAACACCGCGGAGATAAAAGGGAGGACCACGTTGCCGCTGCATTTTCGCCATCCGAAAGCAATCTCTCGAAACACCAAGATATCTCTATATAATACCTTGACAGTCCCAGCCCTGCTATATGGCGCAGAAGCATGGACACTAACTAAAGCGGACGTCTTGGTCGTTTCGAGAGAAAAGACCTTCGAATTATCTTCGGTCCCGTATGTACGGATGGTATTGTGTAGAGCGATATCGATCTGGTCAAACAGAAACACCGGGCTGGATGGAGAGGCGTCGGACTGTAGCGCCAGCCAAAGAAGAAGAAGTTTTCCGGCCAGTTTTATGTATGAAACACAGGAGGTTTTTCAGTTCAGCACCACTTAAGCCTTCCAATCCTATGAAGAAGGAGTTTCCTTGAAACTGCTAGGGCGCTCGCAGGGTAGATGTGGGATAGATAATATTTCTCTCTCTTGTTATGCTGCATTTTCAGTCGCAATACATATGTCCTTATCGCAAGGCAATGACTCTACTAGCGTGTGTCCATCATTCTTGACATCATCCGCCTTAAGGCCCGTGGTCCAGCTGCAGTACTTAGACCAAGCCAGCGAATTCCGGCCCAATTCAGAGCTCCATCTTCTATTATTCTCATCATGGAGCTGAGCGGTGAGTATACATATCTACGGGTTTGACCTTTATTGCCGCTTGGCTGTCAGCGAGTTAAAGTTTTTCTTCTTCTTCAGCTTCGGCGTAAAGAACGTTGTACCCCCTTGATTTTGGCTTGGCTAAGAGATGATAAAACTGTTTGTCGACTGCAAGCGGTAGAGTGGCAGAGAATAAAATATTAGACTCTCTGAAACGGATCAGATCATAGTCCATACAGCAACAATTCTTGCCCACTTGTGCCTCCGATGGTCCATCACGAGTGGTTTGGACCTACAGTCTTATGCCGACTCCGAAAGGCTAAATTTTAGAAGCCGCAGGAAATAGTGCGGAAAAATATGGAAAAAATACCAGTATACTTGGGAAAATGGCGTCTGATGTCTTCGTTCAACGTGGCCCTTTATACTATCCGTATCTACAAAAAACGACCGCGTCCAAACGTCCAAGGAAGCTGTATCCGGCTGAGAAGCCTTGACTGAAGCGACGGAGAAGAGTTACAGGATCAAATAAATACATATTACTGACAGCCATGGCAATCGTTACTCGCACATACAAAAGCACAATCTGGCTACATTCAGGTCCATATCTGCATACCAACCAAAGAGACGGCCGCCTGAATGTTAGAAGGAATCAATTGATTTCAATTGGCAAAGCAATTCAACAACATTCTAGCACTAAATAAAAATCGTGGTCTTCCCTCAATATCGTCGAATTTTCAAAACCAACTCTCTCTTTAATCTTTTGGGATACAATGCCCTCATGATCTCGAAGTTGAAGCATACCTGCTCGAATGTTGTTAGTAAGGTTGATGTGCGACCAAAAAGTTTCAATGATTTATCAATGATTATTACCATGTACTACTCAAGTCCAGGTGCCAAATCTGGCTTTTTTACATATTAATCTGATGGAATATCCCCAGAGAAGAAGCAACGACCTTTCTAAAGGGCTTCCTTATAACCGATCAATGAATGGGTAGAGTGCAGGTATCCGCTGCTCAACAGGCACTGCCAGTTGACATAGCTCACTAAATAAAGTTCCAATTATAAAAACGAGAGGTCCTATCTAGACACATACAAACGCCAGACGCCCACATCTCCCATAAAAAATGGAACAAAAATTCCATCAAAACAGAGAGACCAAGGGACAGGTCTAGTACAAAGTACTATACGAGTTCATTCAAGGAACTGATTTCTGGTTGTTCACCTTTGCTTTATCAATTTTCGTGGCACCACCACCGTTGGCCGGATGAATGAAAATTTTTCCTCAATGAAACGATACTATTGTCGCTTGGCGCCAATCCAGTCACTCGTTCATGTGTCAACACATGACTGAATTTGTCAACGAGTCGAGTCGACTGATTCACAACTCTATTGATTCTATCAACAGTCTAGCCTGAAAATAGTTTTTAACATTTGTTGAATTTCAATCAAAATCGTGTGTGTACGTAGACTTCTGCCCTTCCTTCTCGGGAAGAGTTTCGCAATGACCGACATATGCTACATCTCAGGTACTCGCCGGAGGGCGAGACAAGGCAATATTTCATCACTCGCAACTCAATTCCGTTCGATATGCATGAAAAACGTCAACAAATCTATTTAATATGGCAAACGAGGACCTGGGGAACGGGAGCAAACACTCGGCCATGTCCACTAGACAGCCATCTTGCGGACGCCCTTTCCAACGAGTGGTTGGTTCTTAACCTTTTCCACAGCGAGGATAAACCACCGATAAATTGTGTGTCTCACCCGATCGAAATCCGCCCGAAACAACACCATTTGCAACCCCTTACCGACGGCAGTTGTCTTCCTCATACTTTTTTTTTCCCAAGGAGGTGAAGGAATTTTTTTTTTGCTGTCCCCTCGCAAAAAGGTATTTCTCGGTACTTTGTGGTGAACTTTCGGTTGGTCTACAGCTGGTCTTGGGTTTGGCGTTATCGTCGTCCTCAATTACGCTAGTCGGCCACCAGACGAAACGGGGTATTAGTGTTACAATTTTTTTTTGTTCGTTGTTGTTGTATTTCCTTTGCATTTTATAATTATCAATCGGCATTCCTGCTTCGTCCAACGTCCTCGCTGTGTGTGGGCGACCGACACATTGAGAGGTGAGCCTGCGGTGGCAACAGTGGCAGGGCACGCTGGTCGCTGGGTGGGTAAATGGCTTATTTTAATGAGGCAATGGCTAATTGTAATTACCTTAATGATAAACGCTTGTAGCTGGTGGAATGAATGTCCTTGGTGGCAGTGGCAGCACGAAATTATACGTTGGGTGGAAGGAAGGAAGCGGCCACATGGACTATTGGCTTCATTCGATATTTATAGCCAGTCAAGGGATGACTGCTGGATATCCGGTGAAGATGGCGTATTTTCATCGGCATTAGGGTAATCGATTTAAACTTCGGATATTGATGAGCTGGGTATTTCATATTAATAAAGGGTGAGTTCTTCGACTGGGAGTGCTGGTCGCAATGACGAACGCTGCTGATTTCGATGGATGTCCGTTTATATGTATCGTCATGGGTTTTTGCCGGCACTTTAAATTATCGGATAAGTGTTTCACACACAGGTGTGCATGTATCTGAAGAAGGGTAATTGGAAAAACGTTTGTGTGTGGCTTAGATGATGGAGTGAATATTATGGTATCCTCTCATTACTGGTAGGTACAACATTTAAAGCATTAGAGTTGTAGTCACACTCCAGGATGGAATGGCGGATTTGCAAGTATTATAATGTGGTGTGGCTGCACGTATCAACCAAAAAAACTGGCTGAAGATGTTTCCGGTGCGATCATTGGCTACTTGTGGTTGGAAAAAAAACATGTATTATATTAATTCTTCATAATTGTTAAATTGCCTTGTTTTAAACATGTTTTAAAATAAGTATGTAAATTGTATTGCAAATAAATCAATTTAAAATATATTATTTTTCAATTTATTATTATGAAAACGTTGTAATTCAAGACATAAACTTCCTCTCCTTTGGCTGGCGCTACAGTCCGGAGTGGAACTGGGCCTCACCATAAATGCCTCTCCATCTAGCCCGGTCTTGTGGTAGTTGCTTCCAGCCACGCACGTTAACCTTATTTAGGTTCCTTTCTAGCTGCGTGCGCCATCGTAGGCGTGGTCTTCCTTCACCGCGTTGTCTCTCGGGGTTGCAGTCGAAGATTTTCCCAGGCGGAACATTGGTGTCAATTCGCTCGGCGTGACCTAGCCATCTGAGACGTGAGATTCGCACTCGTTTGACCAGATCGATGTCGCTGTACACAATACCATCCGTACACACTTGACAGAACATAATTCGAAGGACTTTACTCTCGAAACGACCAAGGCGTCCGCTTTAGTTAGTGTCCATGCTTCTGCACCATATAGCAGGGCTGGGACTGTCAAGGTCTTATATAGAGATATCTTGGTTCTTCGGATGGAGATGGTTTTATTCCTCAGTGGCCTTCGGAGTGCGAAAATGCAGCGGTTGGCCAACGTGGTCCTACGTTTTATCTCCGCGGTGGTATCATTGTTTATATTACCTTCGGAGCCTAGCTAGAAAAAGTCTTTCATTACCTTTTTTGAAGACAGCATATACTTCGTCTTACCGTCATTAACCGCAAGCCCCATCATTGGGTTAACATCTAGATGGTACAGTTTCTACCTACCCAGTTTCTGATTTGGGACTACAAGGTTTGTCATACATATGTGGCTTTCCTTGTGGCTCGTGGCCTTGTAGGTATGTGACGTTGTAGGTTCGATGTCTGGTCTGTACGACAAAAATAATTTTCACGGCCTTCCTTCTTTCAAGTCATTCACAATGCTCAAAGAGTACTTCTGTCTAGAAAAAGCTTCTCAAACCAAGCCGTTCGGATCCGGCATACAACTGTAGGTCTCTTCCACTCGTGAGAGAACAATAGCACGCACAACACTACTGGTTAGTAGCGCCACCCATATTATATTATTATAAAAAGACTATAAATCGTCGTCAATAACTTCACGCAGCTGGTCCATAGTTTAAATAGCAGTTGCCTCATCTTGCTTGAACTACAAAAAAAGGACGGTCGTTGTACCATTCGCGATAAATAGTGGCTATCATTGTTATGGAAGAAGCCGTCTCATCCTTTCGATGATTTAAGGGCCATACCACAGCCTTTAACGGTCGAGTACCCCGTATAGGGTCAGTAGGTTAGATGTAAGAACGATGTTAAGATAATTAAGCTAGTTTTAAGTATTTTTGTCTAGAATTTAAGAATAGTTAAAGAAAATAAAACAAAAATATATTAAAAAAAAAAAACGGTCGAGTATTAGCTGATGTTGCTATTAAATTATTGGGCCACGACTATATACAAATTAGCCTGTTTGCACAACCACTTAAATGGAAATTTAAGAAAAAATAATTTTGAATAAAAGTGCGCCTTAGGAGCAACTGTAACATCTCTGAATACACCATCTACTTTGTCGCAGTCTAATTCTTCCTCGAGACCTAAAATTCCACCTGCAGAGCCGAAATAAAATCCAAAATACTTAGTCTGTAGCCTCATTCAACGTCCCGAGCCGTTGCTATTGAAAAGAGGAAATTTATAAACAGTCTCATTGCTATATCTTCATAAGGAAATTAATAAGCACATCATTTATGTAACTTTCCGACGTCAAACTGTTTTGGTCATACTCTATTCCATTGTGCTATCTATAACCGAGTTCTGACCTCGCCTACAACAAGGTAATGATCCGAGGCGATGTGAGCACCTCGGAATGTTCGGACATCGAGGAGACTGACGGGGCGTCTAACGTCGTTTGCAATGTGATCAATTTGGTTGACAGTTGGCTAAAACAAGATTTCGCCCTGTCACAAAGTTCAACAGCCTGAGTCAAATATCCGACGTGTTGCCATGTATTCTGTGTTTTCTCCGACGACTCTATCAAAGACGTCTTCCTTGCGCAGCTTTACATTAAGAACTCTTAGAACAATCTTAGTGTCGTAGCTGGGGCTTTAATCGTATATCCTTTCTAGGAAATCATAGAAGTCGTCCTTGCTATCGTCGTCTTTATCCTCCATTGGGGCGTGAGCGCACATTAGGCTGATGGTGGGAATGTTGTCTCGATGCGGATTGTTGTGAGTCGCTCGCTTTTGTCTCGAACAGTGAAACCACATTTAATCAAGCACTGCCTTCGCTCTTTTTAGCAATCACCGTAATATATATCGCAGGTTCTCGTCCTCTTTTTGCAGGGCGGTAAAGGCGCTGATATCAGCCTTAAAGGCTTCTAGGACCGTTGAGAGACATTTTCATTGCATACTACACCTCATTGGCTTGAAACATTTATAAGTGCAAACCTTTAAATCATTAAATCCATAAAGTCCTCCTTTGTTAAGCGCAACAAATTCACCTCGGACATCTATGTATTAAAAAAAATTCGACTTGAGCATTTCGTTTTCGGTGTCATTAACCTACTTAGTGCCAAGTGGCATGACATTTTACTGAGTTTCCTCCATTTAACTGCACCCACACAAGGAGCCACGCCAGAAAAATGTAACAACACTCGTAATGTGACATTAAACGCAATATTGACCAACATCTTATGAAAAGAAAACCGCTTTAGGTAATTGTAAGCATTATGACCTAACAGTTGTGCCATTGGGTTAGCGGCACAGGGAGCATTCTTTGGTAAACAGAAATTAAATGCCGTCATTGATACTTAATTACATCGAGTCAACCTTATTGCGTTCCAATTGATGGCAACTTAATTATGTTAAATTATAAACTAGAATTTCTTTTTTTATTATTCTCCCTCGGTGTCAGTCGAAGTGAACCTTCGTGACGGGACTATTTTACTGATCGGTAATTAGAATAATTGGTAATAACTTAATGAATTTTGTATTTTATTGTCCGTTTTTATGTTTGGGTATGTAGTACACGAACAGGGTGATACGTATTCGTGCACACACTTAGCCTGTATAGCAGAAGTATGTCTGAACGATTGTACCCACCAAACAGCAAAGCGAATGCTAAACTTTATTTTGCTTTAATTAGATTTTATGCATTTTCAGAGATCGATCGTGTCTTTTAATGAACTTCGACAGCAACCGTGGAATAGTTAAAACAAGAATCAATAGAAATGGAAATTCTGTGCTGCTTTAATTGTAAGACACATTCCATAATCCAGTCACTCGAGCAAGAGGCTAGAATTATAAAATGACTTCAAATTAGCAGCGCCGAATGCTCAAGTTCGGTGGGGGAAACGAGTCCAAGGCTTTTGGTACTCTCCCCGAATGTATGGATGGAATGCGGAAGGTGATATTATGGATACCAGGATATGAGTACTCTTTCGATGTGGTAAGTAAAAAAAGAGTGAAACCAGCATGGATTTGCTTTAAAAATTTGAAGGGTGAGATTTGAGAAAGCGTCAAGCAACTGAAATTGCTGAAAAGTTCTCCAGCCAGCTGTCTCCAGTTTCACCCAACAAGCCGATTGAGGTCCCTTTTGACATCTGTGCGTGCACGACGTCCATTGCATTGATTCTTCGGGTCGGGGCTAAGTTGTCCATACGCTTGACATAACCTAGGCATCTTAATCGTTGGATTTTATGTCGGTAGTCAGTCCACAAAGTTCGTGCTTCCAAGACCAAGAGCCTCTACCTCAATGTTATGCATCCGTTCACGCTGACAGTATACATGTTTTTGGCTTCAGCCGATTCATTTGAATACCAACAAAAGCCTAATTGACTGCTCGCTTTATACGACCAATCACGTTAAGGTTGTCGGTGCATGCTAGCAATTCAACGTACTTATGGAAAATAGTGACTGTAGTGTTGGCGTGTGAGTTGGTGGACCATCTTCTTCTCATAAACTTTTTGATATTGAAGGTCTCACAGATTACAGTTCATGATGCGTCAAGACGAAGAGTTCTCCTTCATTCTCCATCCTGCCGTCAGACTGAGTTTCCAGGAATATCAAAACTAAACAAGGCACTATAACTTGTCTCTACGCTGGGTGTCGGTATACTTTTCGAAGTTTTTTCCATCCGCCAAAGAGTGACTGATTGGTTTCAGAAAATGGCAAGGAAGGTATTATATTCCATGTTTAGGAGACTTGCACTTCGGTAGTTGGCTTAAGTGAAGGGGCTCCTTCTTTGCAGTTCGGGCAAACGATACTGATATTCCCTTCCGCTAGCATGCTTTCCTCCTTCCATATCTTACCGATAAGTTGGTGCATGTACCCTCTAGGCTCATCGCCATCTGTCTTAACACGACAAAGACGGACGTATATCACTGACTCATGTTGAACTTCAGCACTTAATTATTTCAACACTATTGATTTCTATGGCATGTCCTTTTGTGACTTTAAAAAGCTAGCATTTTAACTTGCAAACAGTCTCATTGTTATATCTTCATAATGAAATGAATAAACATATCATTTAACTAGCTTTCCAACGTCAAACTGTTTTGGTCTTGCTCTACTCCTTGGCTCTGCCCTTGGCTACCACAATGTAATGATCCGACTCGATGTTACCACCTCGGAACATTCGGACTTCGAGGATACTGGAGGAGTGTCTGTCGTCGATCGCAATGTGAACAATCTGTTTGAATGATGAGGGGACCGCCACAGGTTCGTTTGTGATCTTTGAGCTGAGGGAACCGCGTATTGACTAAGAAAGGTTTCGCTCTGTCACGAAGTCCAACAATCTGAGTCCATTGTCGGACGCGTTGTCATGTAGGCTGCGTTGGCGGTGATATCAGCCTTATAGCCTTCTAGGACCGTTGAGAGACATTTTCACCTCATTGGCTTTAAAACGATAACGCAATGAAAACAAAAGGCATCGAAGAGCTAACATAGCGGGTGCGAATAAGAAGCTCATAAACGAGCTTTGACATTTTGTCCATCGAACTAGTATTCTACGTGCAGAACCTAAATATATTGTCCGTAATTCGTCTGCTGGGGTCCTCAACACTAAAACGGATTTACTCCCAGGCGGTAAGATGCCTTTCAATAATGCAGTCGGATATTTAACTTGACTTACAAACCCCAACATTGAGGACAAGGCCCCATATTTTAATCTCTTACGAAGCTTGCGTCCGGAATCGGTCATCTTGCCGAAGTTATAAATGCCCTGTACCCATTGGGATTTTAAGCCGCCACCTTTATCCCAATGTGCCGACATGACCTTTTCAGAGTCTTATAGACCTGATGTCGGAATAAATCAAAGTGAGCCTGAAAAATACTAAAAAATAAACTTGTGCAGAAATGGTTTTTCTGTAATGCACCAGCTCACCTGTAATATATGGTAGGAGGAAAGCACACAGTTTGTCCGGTCCGCAAGAAAAGACAGACATCTTTGACTGCGCCAACTATCGAGGGATCAGCCTCCTCAACATCTTCGCCTGAAACCATTTGTGACCAACCATTGACGTCCACCATCACCCAAATATTAAGACCTCGGCAGATCCTGGAAAAGACTGAGATGATATTTTTGACATTCCTGCCAAACTCGTCAGGTTGTGCTGGATAACGATGGAGAACTCTCGCTGCTCCATCAAGGTCGGTAACGAACTCACCGAGACCTTCAATGTCAAAAAAGGTTTTAGGCAAGGCGACACGCTGTCATGTGACTTCTTTAACATCATACTTGAGAAGATCGTGCGAAACTTAAACGCAAACACCCGAGGCACGATCTTCCAAAAGTCCGTTCAACTGCTTGCTTACGCGGACGACATTGACGTGATTGGACGAACACAGCGAGCCGTCAATGAGGCGTTTGCTGGTATTAAAGCGGAAGCAGCTAAAATGGGTTTAGCGATAAATCAGGGCAAAGCAAAGTGCATGCTGTCAACACGAAAGGACGCACAACATAGCACAAAATCGACTTTGTCTACCTAGGCTCTGGAGTAAATAGGGACAATAACACCAATACGGACATCAAGCGCAGAATTACTCTGCCCGCTGCGTTTTTGTGCTCAAGAGGCAATTGAGTAACAGAACCACCTCTCGCAACACCAAGCTGACTTTTTATAAAACTCTGATCATCTCTGTCCGTCTCTATGGCGCAGAGACATGGACCCTATTTAAAGCGGATGTAGAAGCTCTTGGTTGTTTTGAGAGAAAAGTTCTGCGTACGATCTTTGGTCCTGTTTGCGTTGATGGCGTCTAGATAAGAAGGTTTAACCACGATCTGTACGGGCTGTGCAGGGGCATGTACCTTCTTAAGCGTCTTCGGATCCAACGCTTAAGATGGCTAGGCTAGAACGGATGGACACCACAGCTCCGGCACGAAGAGTCTTCTATACCGGGCCATTGGGACAGCGTAACAGAGGACATCCTCGCACGAAATGGCGTGCAATAGTCGAAAAGGACCTCACCCAACTTGGTGTGTGCAGCTGGAGGCAGCTGGCGTAAGATCGTGCTGGCTAGAGAGGCATGTTGGTTGAGGCCCAGGTCTCCCCCTACTGTAGCGCCAATCAAAGAAGAAGAAATTGATTAAACCAGAACACGACACCGTGACATCCATTTCCTTCAGGACCACATCCACCAGACAACACCGAAAAAACCGTACTTTTGGTACCAAAACAATCTGCAAAGCTGGCTATTAGCCTCTAAGACCCTGAATTGATCAAGGCTCACAGTCATCTTTCAGCACTAAATCGTCTGAACTTACTAACGAAAAGGACATGTTATCGCTATTTGATTTAACAAAAATCATGAAAAGATGTGTAAATGCAGCTACGATTCTGTTTTTCTTGTGAAGAAACTCAGATGAAGTCTCAATCATTATAGACTGAGCATCTCAGTAATGGCGAGTGTTATGGTTATAGGGAGCTAAAGTAGATGTAGTCAGGACTCCTTGTATGGTGACAGTCTAAGACATAGGCACTTAATACATACCTGCGACTTGTGTATACTCATTTCAGCAAACGATTCTAGGTTCTCTCTTCAAAAGTTTGCTTACAATGACTTATGGCATACCAACGCACTTCTAGAAATTAACGAGTTGACGAGCAGACCATGTTATGGTTAAAAACATTTCACGAAACATACCATCCTTTCCCTGCAATCGATGCACAGGCAACAATAGACGGCATAGATTTACATTCTGCTTAAATTAGCAAAACAAAAGAGCAGCACCACTGCCACTGGATGTTTAGAATTAGTCAGGCTGTAAGTTATGTAATACAACTCACTAAGACGCTGCGCACAGCTATCCACAGATACTCCAACTACGATGACAAACTGACATACCCAGCAACCAAGGAGTACAATGCAGCTGTTGGTGGAGAAGAATTCCTTTGTTTTTGTTCACGTTTTGGAAATTAAATTAATATTTTTTTTATCACTGTTCACTGCAAACGTTTCCATCGTTAAAACAGCACCAGCCCCTATGGTTGGACAATTAGAACACAATTATTGCTTTTCTCCTTTATTCTCACGTTGTGTGCATAATCGACTACTTATGGAACAGTCGCTGCCACCATCGTCGTGTCGTTCTTCCATAAAACGAAACACGTGAATAATAATTATTCCACTATTCAATTTGGCCATCCATCCGATATTTCTCTAAGCCCTTGTTTTTACATGTGCGTTGATTTTTTTTACTAATGTACGCGCCTATAAAAGGGGCATAGTCTGAGAGACCAAGAGAAAGAGTGTATTTAACGTGGATGTATATCAGGGAATTATGCGATAACAATGGGATATCAGTCGATTAATTATTGAAAATTACTGAAGGGCGATTGAGGCGTACTCATGTGGTAGAGTTCGTTTGCACGCTTAAACGAGTGCCAGCTCCCTCGACTTGACTCATTTACAGAGCTCAGTGTGCTTCAGTGGTTGAATCATAGGTTCGATAAGCAACTGGCGAATAGGTCAGTGATGGCGACCAAACAAAGGGATATGTAGCAACGTTTATTAATTTGAAATGCGTGTCGGAAAACAATTAAGTTCGTGCAAGTCGTTCGATTAGGAAGGCAATGAGGTGGTGAACACACTCAAAGAAAGAACAAGTTTGGGGTTGGTTTCGGTTGGGTTCTGTTCGAGTTGGATCGTGGTACTCTGCATGCAATTTTTATTGATTGACTGATGGTGGTTGTCTTCGCGCAAGATACGCGCTACTCTAATTACAACAAATTCATTTCTTCTTATTTTTCATCGAGAGAATAATCAACAATTGCTGACTTACGGACGTAATTAGGGCGAGTTGGTCATTTAAAGTTGATTACTCTGTAATCGTATGACCCATCGGAGAAGAACGTTAAGCACCGTGAACAATTCCATTGTGTAGGGTAACGGGGACGTATCTTTCAATCACAACAAAGTATGTGTACAGTATATCATCACAAAATTAAATCAAAAAGAGTTAAATGTCGCAAGTGATCAGTTGTTTGACACTCGAGTCAGGCAAGCATTCGAGACTTCATTTAGGTTGATTTCACTGGCACTTAGCGTTGATATATGATTACCGCTATATATCCAACTTGAGCAGTCCATGCACGTATTCTATTGCGTCATGAGCTACTGTGCCCTGAAGGGGGTAGTAACTCACTTCTAGTCGTCACAAAATCATTGCATTTTTTGAAATCGCACTCACCCCCCGGCTGCTGACCTCCTTCTGGTTTGTGTACGTACGGTGTACGAACCTGGCTAACGAAGCGCAACCCCAGCATGACAACGAGAAGAAAACAGCCCTCGGATACCGCCTAGCCTGGTGTGCCAGGCCCCCATTTGAAGCCAGACCTGAATGTTGGCAGAAAGCGAGCGTCTGGCGGCCGGCCTGGTCCGTTCGAAGTAGCTTGAAGTTGCTCGAAGAAGGTACGATGCCCGGCATTGGAGTGCCGTGGAGGCACACACCACTCGTACAGTGCGTACGTAGATCAACAGGAAATCTTAAGATAGGCACTTGGAACGTCTCATCGCTCAGAGGAAAGGATCTTGAGCTAGTGGAAGAAGCTGAAAGGGTCAGGAACTGCTGACCTTTCGGATGGTTGTAAATTCTTCCTGACAGGAGTTGGAACTCAAATGTCTGCGAACGTACAGAAAGGATGGCGACTGTATTCAACGACATGCGCGGTGTCATACAATACCACCACAATACTTCAATAGCGGTTCGAGGGTACGCACATCTCACGTGGACGTGATGTGACTGACGTTAGACTTTTTCTTGGGGATGCAACTTTCTCAAGTTGCAGGTTTTTGCGAATAAGCCATATGCCCAACGTAACCCATACGGATTTATGCGCCAGAGTGAAGGTATATTGGACATTTCACCCAAAAAAACTGCGGTGGACATTTAAATGATATTATATTCCACACAGCTTCTCTTGCTTTCCAAGAGAAAAAGAAATGCCCTTCCATCGATGGAATTACCTATATACATTTTGTATGAAAATTTATGGAACTCAACGAAGTCGTTTTGTTGGTTTGTTCCACCCCTCGCAGTGGACGACGACAGAAGAGAATTCCATCCCTTTGACCTAGACGGAGTCAAGATAGCAATATGGAAACTAAAGTCGAACAAAGCTGCTGATGCAGACGGATTGTCTGCAGAACTCTTTAAGGCAGGTAGAGAAGAGCTCGTAGGGCGCATGCATGCATGGTGCATGTATGGTCGGAGGAAACCATATCCGACAAGTGGAATCTCAGGATCGTTTGCCCGATCCACAAGAAAGGATACCCCTTCAACTGCGCCACCTATGGGGAACAATATCATTTTAATCATCCCCTTATAGGCCGCTTTCTGCCGTTTTGTTCGATCGCCTAAAACCGTTCGTCAATAACCTGATAGGTCCTTATCAGTGAGGTTTCAAGCCTGGGTAGTCCACCATCGTTTAAATATTCACACTTCGGCAGATCCTGGAAAAGACTAAAGAGATGCAGTTCGACACCCACTACCACCACTATTTGTCGATTTCAAGGCCGCATATGACAGCGTGCATAGAGACGAGCTATATACCCTCATGTCTAGTTTTGACATTCCTGCCAAGCTCGTCAGGTTTTGCAGGATGACGATGGAGAACTCTCGCTGCTTTGTCAAGGTCTGTTTCGAACTCACAGAGGCCTTCAATGTCAAAAAAGGTTTCGACAGGGGAACGCGCTGTTATGTGATTTTTTCAACATCGTACTTGAGACGATCATGCAAAACTAATTAGCCAACACAAGAGGCACAATCTTCCAACAGTCCGTGCAATTGCTAGCATACGCGAACGACATTGACGTGATTGGTGAAACTCAACGAGCCGTCAATGAGGCGTAAGTGCTAACTGAGGCAAAAACGAAGTACATGCTGTCATCAACAAAGAATACACAACATCGACGACTCGGTCAAAAAGTCACCATAGGCAGCTACAACTTCGTGGTAAAGAACTTCATCTACATTGGCTCCCAAGTTAATAGTACGAACAACAATAGTACGGAGATTAAACGCAGAATAACTCTTGCCAACTGCTTTTTCTTTGGGCTGAGGACGTTATCTGGTAGTAGAGACCTGTCTCGAAGGACCAAGCCAACATTATATAAGACCCTGATCATCCCTGTCCTGCTCTATGGCGCGGAAGGCTGGACAATCTTAGAAGTGGATGAAGACACCCTTGGTCATTTCGGGAGAAAAGTTCTGCTTTCAATCTTTGGTTCTGTTTGCGTTAAGGGTTCCTGGAGAAAAAGATTTAGCCACGAACTGTACGCGCAGTACAACGACATTACTCTAGTCAGGCGTCCGTGGAAGCAAAGACTAAGATGGCTAGGCCATGTAGAGCGCATGGACAACACTGCTCCAGCCCGAAGAGTCTTCAGCTTCGAACCAGTGGGGCAACGCAATAGAGGACAACCACTAAGCCGATGGCGCACTCAAATGGAGAACTCAATAAACTTAGCTTGCGAAATTGGAGGCAGCTGGCTAAGGATCGTGATGGCTGGAGAAGATTGTTAACTGAGTCTAAGGTTCACTCCTGATTGCAATGCCATTAGAAGATTTTAAAAATGTTCTTACATGATATTCATATTGCGGAGTATATTCTTGAGTTACTTATATTGATGATTTCGAAATTAGAAAAGGTCTGGCTAGACCTGGTCATTGGCACCGGGGTTAAACATAGAGTTAGTAAGGAAGCTCTTTATGAATCAGTCTTTACTATCAGGTCATATGTATTAAGAGCTAGATGATCTTGGTAACTTCAATCCTTCCACTGAATGTTTTTCACAACTTTTTTTGTACATTCCGACTAGCAGTCGCGTCTTTTTTCAAAGCAAACTCTGCAATGTTACCGCTCAGAAGCAAGGTCTTCATAAATACTACTCTTTTCGTTTGGTATAACAAATCAGCTTATAAGTCCAATTTGTTTCCACATCAGCGTGGGTTTGCTTGAAAAGTTTGAAGGAATCTATTTAGCAAATCAAACACTGTGAATTTGCAACAGTAGCAGCCACATGAAAAGCATACATCTACACCATACCGATGTATGTGACTAATTAGCGTAAATTCTCTCTTTTGAATCACCACAGTTTGTTCTAACAGTTCGTGACCTGGACATTGTCTGCAGGAAAATATTTATTTGATACATTGCCTTTCTAAGCGGCAGTCATTTTGTGTAAACCCACTGAACAAACGAACACTCAGACAATCCAGCCGACGAGACGACTTCAAATGGGTGGTTCGCTCAGTAATCAATTCCTCCTTCTATCACTAGTCACAGAATCGATTGTCGATCAATTCCAAATCATCTTACAACGTAATGACTGTCGACAATTGATATCGGAAGCCCTGTCCTTGACATCCCACTTCGCCTGCCCTTAAAAACATGTGCCGTTAACATCAGTCTCTGGTCAGGATGTAATGCAATCCCTTCAATCCACATCTCAACAATTCATTCATGCGATTCACAACTATTAACATGTTTTCGTAAGTCTCGCTAAATGCTGGTGATGCTGGTTCTGGAGCTGCGCTCATTTGCATAGCTGTTTGGTTAGTTAGTCGTCCTTCTTGCTGGCGATGTTCCGCATTCTGGCATAGCGAGAATTTTAAGTCAATAAAAGAGAACATCAACCTCATTACACTGCTTGCCACCTATTGGCGTCAGTGGCATCGTCGTCGTACAAGCTCCTCTGCCACATGTATGCGCTTCTATGGGTGGCATCAAAACATCACGGATTTACTTGCATATTTTTCAGACTCACACTGCCACCATTTGCTTGTCCGCTTGCCTCATGTTCTTCCTTTTTTTTATGTTTTTTGTTTTATTTTATTTTTTTTTTGTACTCTGTTCGCATGTGCTTGGGAGGTTTATTCTTCCTTTGGCAGTCATTCGAAGGATTGAGGACAAGGGTACCCTAATCTTATTCGCTGAATTCGTAATCTCATTAAATTTACATATTAATCAAGGGATTTTAATTACTCTTGCACTAGGTGCTACAATGAAAGATTGCCCTGCGAAGGATGTTGTATACCCACTCTATTTAATTTTTTTTGTGAGAGCGGATAGAGATTGTTTGCCACAGAAAGGCCAGCAGATTCTCATCGTTTTCCCTTTTTGTGACCACCGCATTTTATTTTAATTTTTTTGGTGGTCCAATTGTTGCAGTAACCACTTAAAAAAAGGTGAAGGTTCTAGGAAATGACTTCGGAATAATAATGCTTCTCGTACATTGTTCTTTAAACCTTGTCTCATGAGTGAAGCGAAAAGTTTAAAGAACAAGTATAGAGTAATGTGGTCTTGCCACGTGTGGCTAACATAGAAAAATATTTAACAATGCTCTTCTTTCTTCTCCTTTTGAGCATAGCAGGCTCAAATTAAGAGCTCTAAATATAGCTTAGGAATTGCCATGAACTACTCCACGTTCACACTCCATTTTGAAGAAGTTCATGGCTACATCGATGTTATCTTCGTTCTGAGCAAGTTGTCATATTGCGTGTCCCTTATTGATGACGACATACGTGTAACTCGATTTAACATCGTTCACATTAAGGGCAAGATTATTTATGTCCATTTACCGGCTGTCTGAGTTCAACCAAACACGTCAACTCAGCTGTAACAACTATCATCGTACTCCACTTGTACGAGCTTGCATATTAATACACCACTTCACAGAATAATGTTTCCCTACAAATCAGATCGACTCAAGATTAAGATCGGAGTGTCCTATGCCAACAACGGAGCAATCAGTATCCTCTCTATCTAATTAAACTAATAATCGTTTATACGGCCAGACTGTCTTGGCCAGGGCCTAGCTTCTCAGCAACCACTCGTGTTGTACGTGCTATTGTTTTCTCACGAGTGGAAGGGGCCTACAGTTTTAGGCCGACTCCGAACGGCCAAGTTTGAGAAGCTTTTCCTTGACAGGAAATACTCGTTGAGCATTGTCAGTGACTCGAAAGAGGTGGGGCCGTGAAAGTTGTTTTTGTCGCACAGAGCAGGAAACGGAACTACGACGTCGAAGTTGGGGTCGACGCATATACCCACAACGCCACGGGCCACCACGAAGAAGATAATAACTCTACTATACACCTAAAAACCTTTTTAAAGACCCGCGTCAAGAAGGGTGATTGCACCAGTAGTCCAGCCCCTTCACTTTTTTGTGGTTGATTGATCCTTAAGATAGGTTTTGTTTTATAATTTGCACGTGCTTAAGAGGTTATTAATACCCTTAATTGTCCAGGATCAAGACATAGCGCGGGCCGATGGTATGGAGGAAGAGAGGGAGAGGCGTTACCTGTGCACATTGGTCTTAAGTATCTGCGGAATATAGTCTATGGGAAATATTGAGCTCCGAAGAGCATTCCATATTCCTGTAGTGCTGCCAAAAAACGAGTCTCTATATATCACTGTACGTCCGAAAGCAGGCTTATGGGTAAACTAATGTGCATTCCTAGAGAGACGATTATTGTAGGTGAATTCAAGGGGAGAAGGAATGCATTTGGCTAGCTCACTTGACCATCGCTTGCTATAATAACTATAAAACACGGACAAAGAAGACACGGTAAGTCGATGTTCAAGGGAGTCTAATGAACCCGCGATATCGTTGTCTCCTATAAGTCTAATCGCTCGCTTTTGATTTCTATCTAGTAGGTGCAGGGTGGTCTTGAGGGCACCAGACCAGATATGAGCGTTTTATTCAAGCTTAGGGCGAATATGCGCCTTATAGATGAAAGCCAAATCAGAGAAGGTGAAATATTTCTTGCCTCGTTTAAGGAAATCTAAACATTTCGCATTTTTGGCGACCTCGAATATGTGATCGCTCCAACTAAGTGTTGTGTTTATGCACAAACCAAGGATGAACAGTTTTCCGGTTTCGTCGTTACAAGCCCCATTCATGGATAATGGCTGATTACCAGAGCTTCACTTTATAGACAGTAGACGACATTGAATTTTGGAAGCATCGAATTGCACTCTGTTGTTTTTACCCCAGTTAATTATGCTGTCAAGATCGGAATTCAATGTGCTTGACATACGCTGCCGTTCCAATATTACGTCCGAAGAGCCGGAACGAATATGAAAACATGAGGGTGCTGTCATCAGCGAAGGAGTGGTCATTTATAAAAATGAGAAAGTGTGTCGGAGACAGAACAGAACCTTGGGGGACACCAGCATTTATTTTGTATATATCAGACTATATCAGACAGCCCATTCAACACAACTTGGATTGCACGGTTCGAAAGGTAGTTTCTAATCCAAGGAAGCAGAGATTCATCGACACCATAAGCACGAATTTTCGACAAAAGAGCAAATACTTTAGAAATATCAAGCGTAACTATCTTGTTTTCGCCTGTATAGTGCAAAGATTGGTTCCACTTTTCGGTGCAATAAGCTATCAAATCACTAGCGGACGTGTTGCTGCGGAAGCCATACTGTCGGTCATTAAGAAGCTTCAGCGATTCAAGATATTTCATGAGCTGACGATTTATCAGTGTTTCGTAGAAACAGTAGAAAGCGTAGAAAGAAGGGACGTAAGGTTAGGCTAGGTTTTTGGATCAGCACACTTAGACCAATATCGGTCCATTGTGACACCCCGTGTGTTGTAAATCCCAATGGCAAATGGTAACTGAACTAGATATGAAAACCAGATAAAAACATATTAACTTTCGTTTTCACTGAAGTATAAACCTGGGCCCCCTATAAACAAAGAGCAGGCACTTTACCAACCACGGACAGGTAACCATTGCTTTTTTCAATTTTTAAAGTATGTAGATTGAAACATACTAGACTTATTAGCGATACAAGCTAGCAAATAAGAACTATTTACAGAATAAGTGAAAGAGGTATGATTTCCGAGTAGCCCCCTTTTAATCAGCTAATAATTGATTAAATTAAACAGTAAAAATAACAAAAGGAACGTTTAGTCTAGATCATATACTCGCAGCAACATCTTTCGTTTCTTTATCCTTAAAACATTTTCCAGAAAATGAAACCAGTTCGTTCATGAACAAATTGGGTCTTCTAAGGTCAGGGCCCTTCTTAATTATTTTTCTGTCAAAAAGTTGTATGTGTTAAGGACGAACAAAGGGCTCCTTCAACAGCCGCAAAACATAGAACTCATTCTTGTTATTTACGCTCACGCAAAACATATGTATGCTGGCATGACAACTTTGAAAAATATCAAGTCATAGCCGGGGTTGTCAGATGTGGCGATTTTTAAATTCATTTGACGACAAAAAATTTGGTGCATCGGTACAAGATTAGAATGGCGATATTTTGATTTTGTATGAAAATAAAAATTAATTTTTCAATCTGAACACAACCTATTTGTTATAATGAACATTCATTACACGTCCCTAATAATTATAACAAATAGCAAAACACATTACTGGACATTCAAATTGCTGTCACCTCACAGTCCTTGGTTGAAGTTCCCTTGTCAACGACTAGTAGTTAGACAAAAACAGTTTTACAACAGCCAATGCGAGGTAATCTGCTACATGACCCTCATATGGTTCAACGTGAGTGCAAGCTTAATGGACAATATTCGGGTTCTTGAGAGTGCTTGTCTTAGGGCTTGAATTCGCTTTTGAAAATCGCCAAGTCCTCTACAAGAGAGCGATACTGATACGAGCAGACAGCTTTCTGCTGAAGTTAATTTGAGGTCATGTTGCTGGGCAAGGATAGTAGTTGAAGCCGTAGATTAGATTAGGTTTTTGAGCGACCAGTGAAATTACCAGCAGACTTAGACCAATTTTGGTCCATTGTGACCACCCAATGGCGGTTAATTGTTCTCAATCTCAAATGCAGTCTGGACCACATTTCAAAACCATATAAAGTCATATTAACTTTTGCTTTCACTGTGATTCGAACCGGTGACCTCCATAACTCAACCAACTGCGCCATCCATCTGTTTAGTGGAAGCTCTACCTGACCCAAATCATCCGAAGGATTAAGTGGGAATTTCCCACGACTTTATAAACAGTGGCTGTGTTGATGAAGAGGAAAGGAAGTATACTCGACACTATCCCTATTATTATCCCATCCTCTGCCAGCTGAGGTGCAGGAAAATTCTTAGGCTTATGAGGCGGGATGGCTGGACGATGAACGTGCATCACGAATGGATTCGACGGGCATGAAAAATCTGTAATTTTCATTTCATCCGAGGTGTAGCCTCGACTTGACTTTCAGATGTATTGTATTGGGACGGAATTCATTCATTACATCGCTGTAAGTTCATCAAGTTTATACGGTTACTCTCACAAATTGGTCTCTCAAACCTACAGTTGGTCTGGGGATCAGAAACCACAAGATGAGGAAAATTTTTAGAGGAACCTTTTCTCTATGTGAGTTAAGTGTTTACACAAGATAAAACTTGCAGAATGTGCTCACTGACCCAACTCAACCTTTAGTCCCTCGAAGACTATTTCTATGATACATACATTCAGATTCAACATTTTTTAATTTTTTGCTTCACTTGATCTCTGCTGCAACCCGAATTTGTTGTCTTTGTTGTCTCATTACCTTAACCGCCGAGATTCCTATCCTAGACGTGTTTCTGCAGTTTCTGTGGATCCTGTGGTTCCCAAGTGTGACACGTATTAATTAAATTAATTAAGCAATCACCTATGGACAGGGGTACCATTCAAGTTTCGCGCGCATGCGTTCGATGGGAATAGTCTTTCTGTATAGAAACTTGCTTCCATCATTCTTTGGCAGAATAATTGCATTCTTCCGATATACTCTTAACCTAAAAGCTACTCAACTTTCATTAGAGCTAGCTACGTTGAGGATGCAAACATCTATCGCTGTGCCTCCACTGTGACCAGTAATATCCGAAAGTTCTGAGTAATCGCATGTGACGAAGGATGTGGAGTGAAACAGAACGACAAAACAACCCATCACCCTCAGTCCACAAGTCAACAGCAATCTCTCGCCGGCATAGACGTCCACGTCAGTAACGTTTGTTAGTCAGAAAGCTTCCTATCAATACAGCAGCAGCAGCACATCACCAACGCCGCCAAATTCAAGCGCGTCGCGTTTAAGTTTCCGGCAGCAGGCTGCCAACCAGCACCACTAGCAGCCCAAGTAGCACCAATTCAGCTTTTGCTCCTCGTACTTCGGCCATCGCCATCGGTGGACCTCATCAAGCATAAAACAGAGGCAAACATTCGCAAAAAAGAAAAGAAAGGAAATTACAGGAAAAAAAAATGAAAAGAAAAACCTCCGCACCCCACACACACACAGGAGAGCAAAAAGAAACAACTGCGAAAAAAAATCGCCAAGTGAAATGAAAAACAAAAATCAAAAACGAAAAGGAAAAAAAACAAATGCACAAAAAGCCGCCACCACCGCATCCACCACCATCGCACATCGCGACGTACTGGCCCCAAACAGAAGCAAACGGAACTGGACCCGAGAGTGTGACGCTCAGAAAATCAGCATCAGCATCAGCATCAACAGCAACATCGGCAAACAGCAGCAGCACTGGGTATCAACGGCCGTGGCGTCCAGCTGCGATTGGTTTAGAATCGAAAGAAAGCCAGGCCTCCCTGCTCCATGCTTTTATCTTTTTCTTTTTCCTTTTCTCTTTTCCTTCATCTCTTTGCTTTGTTTTTTTTTTTTCGTTTTTCTTTCTTTTCTTTTTGTTTTGCGTTATTCTTCCAATTTTTCGTTTTTCTCTGGCCCCCACAGTTTTCCTATCACATGTGTCACTTGTGTGGCTGAGCCGCTCCGCTACGGGAGTCGGGAGTACGTTCTGTCGCACCCCTCCCCTCCCCAACCCAACAAGTCGACCAGCGCCAGCACGAAACGTGTGCGAGTATATGGGTGCAGTGAGTTTTTCTTTTCTGCTTTTCGATGTGTGTTGTTTTTTTTCAATCATTTTCTTTTTACCGGTATTTTCGCTGGTCCCTACTTACTGTACCACTTATGTGCCAGAGAGAATTTTCTTTCTTCATGATCCTTTTTGTGCGATGCGTTTAGTGCGCGGCGCGAAATGAAAAACAGGCAAGAGTGAGAAACAAATTGGAAAACTTGATCGTTAAGGGTTTTTTTTCGGCGGGGCGTTTGGCGGGCGCCAACTGGCCCACCCGGATGACCGCCCTACACATGATGGCTGTTCGCCGTTTGGGGTGGCATGAGTAACTACTATGTGTAGAAGACATCGAACCGTTATATGTACACATGTACGCGAATGAGAGATATAATAACACACTCCTGTCCAGAATCCCCACGTACATATGTATGCGCATTCATTTATGTATGTATGCAAATATACGTGGTATCTGGAGGCGAATGAAGGAGGAATGGTTATGGTCTTCTTCTTATTTGTGTGACGAATGTACAGTTTGTGTTTGTAGTATGTTTTATGATTTTTTTCCACCGTGGATTCCCTTTCCGGCCCTACTTTGCTCCTTTATTGGAAGCTGTTTGCTCTGGCCATTGTAGATAAATGAGTTAGAGGCTAGGGCGTTGGTGTGATGGTATTGGTTGGGATGGTGGTAGCTTTTGGGGGGCAGGTTGACTATGCCGTTACAGTCGTTATGGTTGATTTGACCACGTTTGATTCCGTATAATCGAAGCAATTTAATGGTGTTGTAAATCGTACATGTATCGTCCATGGAGTGTGCATGTTTCGTGAAGGGTTTCTGACGGCCCGCTGTCACGGGGTGGGTAGAGAAGACAGAATCTTATCGCAGATTCTGTTTGAATTGGGTTTTTGAAAGGTCTTGTAGTCACATTCTCTGCAAAGACTTATTCACGATCCCTCAAAAGTATAATCTGTCTTAGGATTTCAGTGAGAAGCATAGCCAGTGCAATATTTCACTCGACCTTGAAAACTTCCTTCCTTTAACATTTGGGGCCTTTTTTGCTCACGATTTTTACAAGTTTCTTTGTGCGATCTCATTTGTCTTACCACCCTTGTCAAGAATTTTGAAAAATGGCAGACGATTTTAGCGTGTAAAAGCCGCCTTACTGATAACTTTCAGTGCAAATACCTCAGATGGATCACAGACGGTTGTAGAGGTGAACAATTGTATCTAAGCGGAGACCTCTCGATGGCTCTATCGTAGAGCACGACTCTCCAGTATGTAGATTTTACTCCCAATTCCGCGGCGTTTTTTGTCCCTTGATAGAAAAGACTGCAGACGACTTACAGGCGTAATAACGGCCACTACACCTTGGCTAAACACTGGGCCTAAGCGATGATACCCCCTACGGTGCCTATGGAGAGGACGTCTACAGGGCATAGCACTTAATATGTCACTGTCCCTTCATTGATTGGATAATGTGGCAAGTCTTTGGCGCTAATGTGGTTAGAGCTGATTCTGTAGGCCCTTTACCACAGAAGCGCCTGCTGATCTCTGAAGGAATTGTAGGTTGTCATCTGGTAGTACAATGGGCCAGTCTTGAGTCTTAGTGCTCCAGTGTAGTAGCAAAACAAAAAAAAACAAAAAACCATCATACTGGTTTCATCTGTATTTTTTTAGTTCTCACATAAGGAGGCATTGTGATATTAAAAACCTTTGGGACTCGTTTATTTCCAAAATTACTCGTTTTTTGAGCTTCTGGGACTCATACATAATTTGACCTGTAGTAACACTGCTCGGCACTCAAATCAGAATGAGTGCGTCGAACCAGAGAGCTCAAAGCCGCGTCATAACCAGGTACTGCGGGCTACCTACAGCTACTACAACAATGACTTTTGCACAAGCTGCAAAGCACCTAATCATACTGCATCCACCGCAGCACAAGTTCTTGATGAAATAATTATTTTTGAAGCTGGTGCTTATTTGTTAGCCATTTATTCATAGATAGATCTTCACTATAAGATCCCTCTCCACAACTGGAGACGCGTACGAATCGCGGTAGTACCGCTGGAACCGCCTCCCGATGGTCGTATCAACTCATTCAGTAAGGTGTCGATATTCTTATTTAGGCAGGCTTAAGGCCCCAAACAGCTGCACGTTCAATTGTAGCCTTAGAACTAGGACTTACTTACATGCAAAGAAACACATGTTAAATCTGACATTTGTAGGTACTAAGCCATGGAAAGCACGAGACGTATAGGCAAAAGAGATGGAAGGAACTAACAATAATGACATTCAATATACAACACCATCGAACCTACGATGTCGAGGTTCAAGTGAGTTGGGGTCGATGCACATAAACACAACGCTATAGATGACCAATTAAAAAACCGCATATAATTGTCGAACAGAAAGAAAGAAAGGTGGCGCTACACCCCGTAGAGTCAGGTCCTAGCTTGAACAGCAACAATTTTTGGCCCTAGCGGAATTGAACCGAGACACGTATTTCCAAGCGAGTATAGTCGACGCACATACCACACACCATACCCATGCCATTTGCCACACCAAGGAGGAAAGAACTCCGAAAAATGCATATGGGCCGATACCAGAAGAACCAAAAATACTCTAAATGAATAAGTCTGACAGTTCATTCTTATGGAGTTTTCTCATTCGCAGACGACAACGGGTGACACAACTGACAGCTAAAACTTCACTGCGAATGTTTTGGTGGTGGAAATTGTGGAAAGCGTTTGAATCTTTGTGTATTACGAACTCAGCTTAACAGTTCGCGAAGAGAATGATTGATACGCTGAGAAAAAATGTTAAATCATGAATTAGGATACATTAATTGACTTTTTTCAGATTTTTGTAGACTCACTAATTCAGTTCCAATATTTTTGCGTAGCAAGAAGTAAATATAACATTTTTTTTTAGCTGGAAAAGGGTTGTTTCTGAAAGTTAGCGTTCGCAATTCGCCCCTCATATGAAAGCGGCCTTTACTGTGGACCGACTTACTATGACATCAGCTTGTGTCAGTTAGTGATGACGACTGATCTTACATCAGCCCACATACGCACATTAAAACAAAAGCATTTCCCTTTTCCCAACGAATAAGCATGAACTACATATGGTTATAGAATATAGGTTACTTGTATTTGGAGCAGATAACCGTGCCATTCAGAACCCATTGTCCGAAACTGAAACATATTCTCTCGCCACTCCTGAACCCCACAGACTTTATAAGAGCACGTCCCGTCTAAAAACGAGTTTTTTTTCAAATCCTCGTAAAGATTCCAAATTTGATTTGCTTGCACGATTTACAGATGATATTGCCTCACGGTACGAACTTTATTTACTATCCCGCTGTGCATTTCAGGTCATCGTGTGTAATTACGGAAGCAAACCATACATTGAATACATAGAAATATCACATACGAGTGTACACATTTTTTTATCTCAGAATTCTTAATTCAAATCCTCATCAACGCAGCGACTTAAATCTCGTATGCACTTCACATTAGGGGATGAAAATACGTATTTATCAGTGGAAATCGTTGCGTTGCTGGAAATGTTTAGGAAATGAGATTTCATTAATTTGAATAAGCGTAGAATAAAATCGCAAAAATAGCGAACATCCAAGCGGTAATCGAATGAAAACCCTTCTTTGCAATTATTGCAACAAATTCGAGAGGGTTGAATGCGTAAGCGATTATTTCTGCTGGGATGGGTGATGATGTTCCGGTACGAAATCAATTCAATGAAGGGTGCGTAAAATATATTTTGCATTGTTTGTGTGTGTGCGTAATTTTAATATTCCAGGGCAAATAATATTTGTTGCTTACTAATTTGAACAGAGGACTTTTCAAGGTTATGTACACTGTTGACACTTAAATTTTTAATGACTTGTGGGTATTTCTGATATACAGAGCGTCAGCTACTACTATCACGGGGAAAGGCATTATTATCAAGGCCGTTGTTGCATGCATTTAAATGGGCAACTGTAGGTTTCTCTAACCAATCCAATTGTACAAGCTCGTTTAAGCTCTATCTACTTCTGGCTTAAACTTAAATTCAGTTATTTTTCTGGGTTTCACAGTTGCGTTTAAAACTTGAAATACATATTTACTTTATTAATTTTGTAGTTTAAGCTTAAGGAGACTTAAACTATTGTGACTACATGTGACCGACATGATACACAGAGTACAAGGTAATATGTTCCCGTGTCTCATTTTTGAAAATATGACGTCAGTCATTGACGCCAAATTAAAATTAGTACAAATCGCATCACAACTATGGTAGACTATGTTCAAAATCCACTTTAAGGAATAATAAAAACTTTATTTTTAGATGTAAGATGTGTTGCAGAAGTTGGAATTTTAAAAACAACATTTCGGAAAATTGCTTGATAAACGCAGTTCAGTGAGACGTTAAGTGTGAGCATAAAATCAATTTTACTATTTTTATGTGGAATTTAAGTCAATATTTCCTCACAATTCGTTATTGTATTAGAAAAAGTCCTCTTTCACAGAAAATGGCACACTAGTGAACGTCACGCTCCTTTGATTCAAATGAATATATCAGTGGCCGCAAACAATAACCGATTAACTCTAGGACAAATTTGAGTTACTTGCACCACCGTGTTTATAATGCCAAAATTGATTAGCAGTTAATTTCGCTTGTACGTACCTTTTAAAATATAATGTAATGTAAAATAACTTCAACGCCAATTTCCTAAACCAACCAATATAGAGTTTTCAAGGCTGGTAGGGTATAACGACCTAACTCAAGTTAGAAGCATAAAGAATAGATTGTTTAGTAAAGAAAAGTAATCTAAGCAGAATTAGTCTAACCAATATTCGGTTCTGTTCACAGAGAATAGGAACCTAAACACACTTAAGTTTCGCAAACTTTGCAAAATAAAGTACATTTTTTAACAGCGTCTTAACAAGCAAATTCAGCCCAATTGTGCTTATATGCAAGTATGAAAAGGTACAAAATACCAATAATTCTATGAACAAATGATGTACAAAAGATAGTTATTGATTTGTAGGAACGGTTTTAAGCTTCAAACTGCTCTCCCGAAAAGTAAGAAAAACCGACTTTGGTTGTTGTGCCTTGTGACCACTGATATTACCTCAGTTATACCCTTCAGTAATTTTGTTTCGCTCTCGTTTTCTATCTTTTTTACTTTCTTCTCTCTGATGTTTGGTAAAAAAAACCACTGTGTATTGAAATCATATGCAATGGATTCCTATACACAGCAAAATTTCCTTTCTTGGCATTCAAAATTATTGTAAAACTACTACAAGACCACTAACATTTTTCGAGTTGAAATTCAGATTTGATTGTGAAACCGAGCGAGTTCAAAGGGAATCATGAACCTTCATTGTGAAACTCGGTATTAATGTCGTACGATCAATACAAGAAACCAAAACTTCCGATCCAGAAGATGCAAAGCTCATGGAAGCATTATAAATACGAAATATTGGAGAATATTGGGAAGTGGATTTGGTTTTAAATGTAATTGGAAGCGACTGATCAGTAATGCATCATCAAACCTACCTGACGTACACTGGGATACGATTCCAAGAGGAGTATTTTTTTTTACGTGCTTAAACGTCAGGGAAAACGATTAAGACCAAAATCCACGTACATCCCCAAACAATTCCCCTCTAAAAATTAACGTCGTGATTCAAAAACAAAAGGCGAATATAAGGTATATGTCATATGAAACATTCGTGGCTGCATAAAACAAAAAATTGTAGCCCAGAACTGATAAATTCTTTAAAATTGGTCAAGTTATCAAAAAATGCTTACACTTTCCAGACCACTACCTTCGAATGAAAAAATGAGTTCAAGTCAATCCGGATGAAATCAGTGACCATATGATCATGGCAATTTGAAAACACAGAAAAGTTTAACTGAAGAAAACTAAATAAAAATGTGATCATATTAACTCTTGTTTTGTTTTCTCACTTAACCCTTGTGACAACACCCAAAAATTATTCATAAACAAAAACTAATGGTAAATCTTGACCAAAAGAAAACATTATTTTTTTATGGAATATGATTAAAAAGCAATATTTTAAAAAGCTATTCAAAATCCAAAGTCAATATTTTACCTATTTAGAACTCAAAATATACAAATTGTAAAACCTGTTTGTGGGTGTTCACACAAGGGTTAAATTGTGACAAAAAATTGCCTTGCAGATATCGCAAACACAACTAGATTAATTTTTAGGGCAACAGTGACGTCTTGTAGCTGTACGCACAACTGACGGTTTCATCAGTATTGTGGTTGTGCTGAAGAACTAGCTTATTCTTCCTTCGTTTAGCTAAGTTCGAGCCCGAAATGTAGTATAAATGGATCTTATGACCCCTCCGTCTTTCTAGGTAAATCATATGTTTATTAATTTCCTTAGGGCGATATAACATTGGAACTAGATGTTAATTAAGATTTTAACTATTTTAAGGAAAGTCACAACACAGACATGCCTTAGAAATGAATAGTTTTGAAATTAAGGAACACTTGACTTCAAAATGGGTCAAATGACCCCCGTCCGTCTTTTGAGTGTTGAATATAATTAGAGGATCGAAGCAAAGACATGCTAAATTTTATTACAGATTAAGTTGAGAAATTCTTCCTTCGGTATTGTTACGATTTGCCAATTGCAGTTGCAAACACAAAATTGGTAAAGTAAAAGAGAATTCAATATTTCTGTCGGAATACTCCCATACTGATTTGAATGACTTACCAAAAGACCTATCGATATATATGGAAGTTTCATCGGACACCCAGGCCTAAGAAAACAAAATATGGCCAGCACTAAATCCTTGACACCATTTCAGACTAACCGGACCTTCCAAATGCCGCAAGCAATAGCTTGCTAAACCGCTTTGTTACAAGCACCAACTGGGTCCAATTTTAAGATTAGTCAGCCTCCTTTGGGGTGTCACAAAGGGACTCATTTGTTTTAAGCGTAGTTGCCATTTGCCAGTCAACCATTACAGACTTACATAAGGCGACACCCAAAATCAGGCTCGCCTACGATGGCACCTTATTGTTCGATACAAGTCAGACAAGTCTTCAGCGATCCTCTAACATTGAAGCTGGTTAAATTATGCACAGCTTTAATTGGAGTTTAAGGAGTTAAAGTACGGAGATCGTTTGCCAAAGAATCAGAAGAAAAAGAGACCTTTAGCCCTTTTGTAAGCACGATTTAGATAAGTCCCTCATCCCTCATCACCAAAAGCTTACCACAGCGAATCACAAAAATAAAGAGTAGGCGGTCCCAACATGCCGTAATGGAAGCTTTCATGGCAATTGAGGAAAACGCAAAAGAGCTGGTCTTAAGGTCAATGAGGACGAAGCTAAATATATGCTGTCGAGAAATAAACGATCCGCCGCACACCACTTAGGCCAAAACGTTACAATCGACAGCTAAAATATCGAGGTATTAAAGGAGATTGTCTAACTCGGGGCAAATGTAAACTCCCCGAATAACATCATAGTGGAGATCCGACGTAGAATTCCCTTGCCAACCGATGCTACTTCGGTTTGTCAACAACTAGGCACGAAACTCCTGACTCGGAGGAAAATCGTATTCTCTACAAAATCCTTATTCTGCCAGTCCTGCTTTATGGAGCTGAAAGTTGAACGACAAGCAAAATTGCAGAGCTGATCCTTGGTGCTTTCGAATGATAAATTCTATGTCGGAAATATGGTTTCATCTGCGGGGAAGACGATTGGAGGAGAAGACACAACCTCGAACTCTACCAGCAGTACCAGGTCCCGAAGGCAAAAATTTACCTACACTGGCTCAGCTACATCGAGCGCATGGACAACAACGCACCAGCAAAGGGGGTCTCCGAATCCGAGACCTCCTGGTTCGAGAAGAAGAGGAAGACTGAACATAGACCAAGTCATAGCGGATGTAAGACAGCTTGGCCTTGATGACTGGAAATAGAGCGCCCAGTACCGTCACCGATGTAAGCCAGCAATTGTTCAGGCTTGGACCTTCCATGGGTTGTCGGCCTGATAAGTAAGTAAGTAAGTGTATGTGGGAGCCGTACAAGTTCTTATGTTAAATGTGCGCTAGTGACGAGTGGTGGTTTCTCCGCTCAGACTGAGTCAAAGACACACCAGTGTACTAGCTTGACGATCCTCCACATGCACCCAGTACTTCAACAAGAGCTAGAAAGAAACAAGTTGTATCGGACAAATCCATACCATGCGTGAGTTTTCAGGTAGTATCTATTTCGTTACCCAAAGAAAACAAAAAAGATAGGGTGCTCTGAACATTATCAACCACATTTAACAGCTCTGTATGATTGTTGACAGTTGAGAAATGTTTGAAACTCATTTCCTAATTATGATAGAATTATGTACAGCACACACGGACCATACAATTCAGTTTCCTAATTATTTTTGGGGCGGATATGTAAACTTAACCTTCTGTCTTGGACGCAATTCGTCTTCTGCGTATTGAAAAATGTAAAAAAAAGGTTTGGTGAGTTATTCGTTTTCAATCATGTTCCGTAAACGCTGTAGTTCTTCAAGTTGTTTTTTAATTCATCTAGGCTTGAAGTTTCAAGTTCGAGTGAAGATACGAATGCTTCATTAGGCAGAGTGGAAGGCACACGGTATCAGATAAGTGAAATAGTAAAGGAGAACCAATATTTGTCCACTCTTATGCGCGAATGTCTGTATAGAGACGAGGTATACATTGTAATGTCTGGTTTTGATATGTGAAATGCGTCAGTTTGTGAAGAATTACGAAGGACAATTCTCGCCGCTGCATCAAGTTCGGTATATATGTCGAACGAGACTAAAATTATCAAAACGGTATTTAGACAAGCGACGCGCTGTCCCTTCTAAAAGTCCGTCCAATTGCTGGAGTACTCGGATAATATTGACACGAGAGGCCCATCACAGCGAGCTGCCATTGAGGCGCGTTTTTGCATTGTCAGTATTGTTTTGCGGTGAATGAGGCTAAACAAAATAAGCTGTCTTCAAGTAAGAACACTCGCCATCGACACCATTGGGCACTCTCAAGACTAGGTGAACAAGAGATTGGGTAAAATATTTGGTTTGGTTTGCGTTGATGCCATATGCAATCTAAGAAGATGTAATTATGGAATACGAATTCAAAGTCTTAGGTGCCTACTACTTACTTTTGAAGAATTTTCGACTCCTCATCAGTGGGTGAGCGCAATAAAGTACACTCATGACTGACGCACACAAGTGGAAGGAAAAGAT
This sequence comes from Eristalis arbustorum, assembly GCA_916610145.1. Classification (NCBI taxonomy): domain Eukaryota; kingdom Metazoa; phylum Arthropoda; class Insecta; order Diptera; family Syrphidae; genus Eristalis; species Eristalis arbustorum. Next base: position 58,664,075 of record OU744317.1, on the reverse strand, counting down.
CCGTCGACTACACTGGCTTAACTACATCTAACGAATGGGCAACAACGCACCAGCAAAGAGGATGTTCGAATCCAAGCCTCCTGGTTCGAGAAGGAGAGTAAGAGCGAACATCTGGTACAGAGACCAAGTCATCGCGGATGTAAGACAGTTTGGCCTTCACCGTCACCGATGGAAGGCAGCAAATGCTCACCCAACTTGGCCAGAAATTTTGGATGCAGAGGGTTAAGATCGTGCGAACTAGAGACTGGAGAGGTTTCTTAGCAGATGCCCAAGTTCGTCCCAGGGACAACTACATACGAAGGCTATTTGAATTTTACTTCTTTTTTACCTTGACGAACTGATTATACTCGAATAAATGTGGGGCGTACCTATGTTTTACTATAGATTATTCTCCATGGTGCTGTCCAAGTGGAAATAAGATCTTGTTTACCTAACGTAAGCTCAAGTGATAGAAACCATTTGCTTTGCAATTCAGACAGAACAGGTTTTGACATCGAGCTGGTAGTAAGAGTCATTTTCTAATTTTGTTTTGGGGAAACTCTCGGTAAAGTAGAGATTTGATTTTTTATGCGTACAAAGTATGGCTTTTTAGAATGACAATTGTAGTGCACATCAACAATATCGACAATATTGTCTGTGTTGAATTTATTTTTTTACATACATTGAAAAATTGAAATGTAAAAATTGCAGAAACCTATGCACTAGCCAAGAGCTCATGATAGTAGCCCAACCAACTGTAGCAGGCGAGTTGCCTTATAAGAGACATACATCATTAAACCCATCTTTTGTGCGGTAATATCTATAGAGGCTGAAAGAGATAAGTTAGATAAACATATTAATAGCCAGGAGGCAGGCATAAAATGGGTGACTTTTTAGGTAGGAAAGGTAACCCTTTCCTAAAAGAGACCATCTCCTGAGAGATAAATTGAGAGAACTTACGAGAAGGAACTGGGCAGAAACCTGAAATAAGACTCATGATACGAAATAAGCCAAATAACAATAATAATCAATAAAACCGAAAGAAGAACCCTGTAGACTCAGGGAACACTAAAGATTATCAAAAATCGTCCTTGGAGATTGTGTCCATACAAGACAAAGTTATCTCGGCAAGCACCAACTATCACAGAGGTGATTTAGGTTCGTTAGTTATTCTTCCTAAGGGATAAGTGAGTGCTTGTAACGTACGCCTTACAGGCATTTGACATTATTCAACTTAACAATTCGCACTTCACTGTTCACACGTGCCAAAACCAAGTGTATTTGGACTTCCTTTTTGCATTTTATTAGGCGACTACTATTTTTTCAGGAAAAAAAAAATCAGTTCCTATAGATCAATACACCAATCAAATGTACCAATGTGTATTCACACATAACGAAATCTCGATTTTCTACACGTATGTATACCGGGAATCCAAAGGAGAATATGATATGCAAACATAGAGCAAACTACAAACACAGTGCCCTGCAAAGCGATCCCTTAGCATGAAGAATTTGTGTCCAACCAGACGACTACATCCCTAAGATTTCGCTTTATCAAAGTTGACGCCAAATAATCTCTTCCAGTTATCCGGACATTGGAGTTATCGAAGGAAAATTACATGTACATGTTAATAATGATTAAAACAAGACCTTCTCGTTCGGAGGACAGCAAACTTGTTTCGCATTCCATTTACTTTATATTATTTCTACCTTACGAGTCTACTTAAGTGTCACTTAAACCCATGCTGCCTCCCAGATGCTGCAACAGCATTATTTCCGCTTTCGGTTCGCAGACGGGTGTTCTGTGCCTTCTGCTGACGCTATGTCTACTAGTGTAAGAATATTTGGCTCCCCCAGTATTGAACATATTTGGGGCACTCCTGTTAGCTTTCATTCAGTCTTGACGCTATTGCCATCCAATTTTGTTCGAGTTATCGAATATTCGAGTCATTCAAATTCGCCTTTCGAAGTTTGACTGTAACTGCCCGGATATAGAAAAATAGACAAGACGGAAGATATACCAACAAATAGAGAACTACGTAGAGTTCATGAAGCAGTAGCTTCCTTTTATCGAGTCACCTTTTTTAGAAGTTGCAATTACTCAATCAACAATGGACTTAAGGCGTTGCTATTATTGGGGAGTTGCACGTACATAGGGTTGCTCTTATTAAGGTCGCACTGCATGTACCTATAAGGCAACAAACAAATATAAACAAAAGATGAATTTATTTGAATCCCAGCTAAAGCAAAATTGAAACACTTTTATCTTGTTTTCATATCTGGTCCAGTCACCACGAACTATAGCTGAAGTTGTCGATTAGTGGTAATAGGCTGACTATGGGTACCACAATGGACTAAGTGCGCTGGCAATTTCGCTGGTGGCACAATATTCTAAGCCAAATAGTACTTAACGACTGCCCACGACTGTACTTATGTGAATAGTGAGAATTAAAAAATGTATGAATCCCGATTGACAAAGCGAAACACCTTCAGACGGTCAACCGACAGTATGGACTTAGCAATTCTCAGCATAGTAGCCTTACCATTATTCATAACAAACCTTTTCAATTTTTTTATCTTAAAAAATGTCAAAAAAAAACCTCTTAAGTGCCACTGAACCAATCCAGCAGTGCTAAAATACATAATTCGATGTTCTTCTTCCATTCCTTCTCAGTCTCTTCACGAAATTGAAAGGAAAAAAAAATAAACACAAGAAAAAGTGTGAAAATCATGAATACACAAAAAAACACACACTAGTGACAATTTTGACAACACTCCGTGTTGCAACAAACAATTTTACACGATGGCACATCGCCATCACGATCATAATTATCGGCATCGACCATCCTTGCCGTTGACTCTGTGACCAGTTCACATGCTTTACGAGCGACGCCACGTCCAGTTGCCATCACCCGATAATCATCAATCCTTGTGATTTGTTTTTATTTCATTTTCTTCCCACCAAAAGCCGAAAGCACGCTACTGGTGCCTGCGCTGGCGAAAAAAGAAATGACCAGAATATCGCGATAAAAACAAACCAACGAAAAATACTTTCCCCTTCGAAGTTCGAAGAGCATCGTCGCATTCCTCTTGGCATAAATAATAGAAATAAACACAAAGAGAATGGATGGCAAAGCAGCCATGCCAATGGGGATTCATTCTCTGCATAAGAGAGACTGCGCGAAAATTCAAAAATGAGCTTTTTAGGAACAAAAATTTGTCTCACGTTCTCTCTCACTCTCACCACCTTAAAGGGGGGCCTGGGAAAATTGTTCACGGACCGACCAGCCACCAGCCGCAAAAAAAAAAGGGATGGGAGGTCATCTGAGCACCAAGTCAAATTTCTCATTAGAGCCATCAAAAGAGCGTGAGGGGAATAGAAGAGATCTGTGGAGTGTGTACATCAGACATCTATCCCGCTTCGTCCTTCTGCGAAATTAATTAGGAAAAAATAGTGGTGAAATTTTCATGAAAGCTCAACCGGATGGGGGGCTGATTTTTTTCCGTCACATTCCCGTGGGAGCGCAGCGAGTTGACGGTTTATTTTTCCGCACCTTCTCCGTGGTGGGTATTTTTCTTTTGGCGAGCGCGCGATGCTGTATGTGCGCGGTATGGTGACGCTTTTGTAAACAGTGCTTCTGATTGGTTCGAATCTGGCTCCAATTGTCTCATCCACGACTTGTGGGTGAGCACACTACAACAACACTAATGAACAAAAAACGACCCACAATATGCTGGCAGTGCATAGTTTTGTGTTGGTACTGTCATTTCCGTCACTGATTATGCGTAGACAATTATTATTATTTTTTTTCAGCGAAAATTAAGCATAATACAGTGGATTGTGGGGGTATACATAAAGCATAGCGAGCTGGTAGTTACTGAAACTAGGAGGGAATCGGATCCCATACACGTGCGCGTTCCATTTGGGGGTTGGTGAAATGTCGGTAGGTGTTGCCTTGGTTCGCAACTGGAAGCTTTCTCTGAGCGAAAATTATTGCTCCGAAATGTTGGTGCATACTTTCCGGGATGTTTTTTTTTTTCTCTCTTTTTTTAATTAGTGATTAATTGCATATTTATAGGCAGGCCCAGATCGACGCTGATATGGTGTGGGTCTCTTAGGGGTGTGTTACATCGGCTACCCCACGTGTGTGAGGATGAGACAGGGTGATGGCACTAAAGTCTTGATTTTTTTCCCAGTTTCCTGCCACGGTGAGAGAATTTAGCTTTCTTCTTCCCCATAATGTGATGCTATGCCGAGATGTGCTCCAACTATAGGAGGGATGTGGAGAAGATTTTTCTTAGTAGGGTTTCTCTTATATTTCTCTTCGCACGTGTATGCGTGGCCGTGTCGTATGGTGTGTTGTGTGAGCGAACCGAAAAAAATCCCTGAAAAATGCGTTGCGTTGATTGGTTGACATCATTTTATGATTGTAGAGAGAATGTGTAATTTAGTTCGGGTTGGTTAGTGTGCGCATTTTTCCAAGAGAGTAGTTCCAACGGTAGTGTGGGAGTTTTGGGGGGATGTAACTACATATTTAGGGGCTGTTCTAGATTTGGTTCAGATTGGTTTTGTTTTCAATGCGTTGTTTTTTTTTCCTTCTTTTTTGTTGCTTTGTTTGTACTCATCCAATTGAAGTTTGTTCATATTTATTAGAATAGAATTTAGGGAGCGTTAGATTTGGGTCAATAATTATTATTGTAACAATGGAATACTTTATGCAACGACTAGTTTCGGTTTTTTTTCGACTAACTAAATCAGCAGGCATTATTTTAATTGGATTAGAGGTTTTTGGGAGATTTTTTAATGGTTTGTTTAACGTACCTATAAATTAAACATATTCCAGGAATGGAGGAAGGAATGTAGACTTTGAGGTGACATTTTATGAATTGAATTTGTTATATTTTTACACTTTACATGTGATTATTCAAACTTCCTCTAATGCATTCATGCAGAGAGACTATCTGTTTCACCTCACAATTTCATGTCAAGCTGCCCCGATGCGTTATTGAAAGCAAGTCGGTTTTGTGTAACTCGATAACATTCCAAGTCCGACTAAAATTGACCCAATCATAAGCAAAAATTGATTAATTGATTAGCTAAATTTTTCAAAACCGAAATAATATGAATTAAATTACGTATGGCCAACGAGCATAACACAATTTAGAAATTTTTGACAGAGTGACAAACGAATAAGTCTGAGTTAAAGTTGAATGATAATTACCACGAAGGCTTGCAAAGTCAAACGGTCTTAACTCAAATCTGACAATATAAGCACACGAAACAGATCTTTCTCAGTTATTGCAAAATAATTTTGAATCACAGTTCATTCTCCTATGTAAGCCGAATTTCTCGGGAGCTATATTTTAACATTCTCCTCAAGCCTTTAAGTTGAACCCCTCTAACTCGCACTAATTTTGATATTCCGCGTCAATTCAACTTAGGGAGAGTCTGCTGTATAAATAAAATTTTCAAAGTATGCCGGAGTTACAGTAAAAACTCGATGCAGCCCTCGATTAGTGCATCTTCTTGTTTCTCGCAACACTAAAGTTGTCGGGTTTTCACTCTACAAGTGCAGCTTCTCCCTTCGGGTGGGGGTCGTTGAATATACCCGAGGTAAGGCATGCGTGTCGTAAAATCCTGACCTATAAGCTTATGGTTGAGGAAATAACCTACTCCGATGCTTGTCAAAATGATGGTTTCAAGCTCGCAAGGAAAGGAATAAATGGTAAGTGGAAAGGAATAAATGGTAAGTGCCTTATCTTATTATAGATACTGCACAATAAGTCTTGGCTTTCTAACAATGGCTAAAAAAGTTCCGGGATGTTGTGGCATCCTACTAGCTATAGTCTGGTGCCACGGGAGATCAGGTTTCCGCCCGTGAGACCCGCATAGGTTTCATCCTGATCGCTTGAGGTTGGCCCCCAAGTGGGAGCATCGTGGTGGCTGTGGCTTAAAACCCACAGCCGCGGGGAGAAGTGGAGATATACCTGCATGGCTGGGAGTTAATCTTGTCTATTAAAGCTTTGGGAATTTGCGACTCTTCGACGTAAAAGGTATTGATTCAAGTTTATTTGGAGTTTGCAAAGAACAACCGGGTGCTACGATCCAAAGAGTAGCAGAGGTGTTAGATGGGCCTCGCCACCCTACCAAGGTGGAGAAATAGGTCCATACGCTTATTTCGAAATTTAGAACTTGAGATTCTTTCTGAAAGCGTCCGGTCCAGCGTCGTAAAATGGTCCAAAGATTTAAATATCTTCGTGATATTAGCCTAACGGCAGGTGATCACGTAAAACACTTATTTCTGTCTGTCTACAAGTACAACTTTACAAAAAACGTATCTCGATGAGCACAACTTCGTGTTCTTTGTCTTACTTCTGATCAGTCATTTCCACCGTAATTTTACAGTTTCTATTCTGACTGATTATCGTATATAAGATAGTGTGATCCAACGATTTAAAAATTGTTAAATTTATTGTGAGTGCATCAACGCCGACTATTGCAACTGTCTTGTTCCTCCGTTATTTCATCAGCCTAATTTGTCTTGTGTTTATATGATGAAACACAGATCAGTCGGAATTGAAGAAACAACATTTCTGAAATTGGTTTCAAAATGAGCGGGTTGAGGTTACGAAGATTGTCTGACAGATATGCTGGTTAAACGTGAATTATATATTTTGCTTTTTTTCTAAAATTTATGTTCACTGCAATAGCTTGTCGCCAATTAACCAACCTGGTAAGTGAGATGCACTCTATAAACTTTAAAGGTTGACCTGCCTCTGTATAACAGTGGCCATAAGGACGACTGGCCCAACTAATGCCATGGAACTGCTATTGGAGGTGACCCCACTGTATCGAGTAGTTGCAGACTGCGCAAGTAAGACCATCATGAGAATGGCAAACGAAGCAATAGGAAAAGGCAGGTGCATTTCAATGAGATAATTCCACGCACTAGTCAAAAAGCTACCACTCCTAGCTATTCCGACATATGACACAATTAGAAAATTCAATATTTAAAAAGACTTCACCATAAGACAACAGAAAAGCGGCAATGAATCCGTAGTACATAGACTGAGCAGTAATACGGTAAAGTGGTATACAGACGAGATCAAGAACTGAGGAAGCAACACTGGCGGGAGTATTTAGACCCCAGACTGAGTACTATGAACCGATGAACCATCTATTGGCCTTTCAGACAGAAGTCCTTGCTATTGACAGATGTGATCAAATAAACCTTAACAGGAACTATACCAAGTGCGACATAGCAATACTGTGGGACAGTCGTGCCAATGTCCTGGCACTTGACTCCTACATCATAAAATCAAAGCTTGTTTGGGAGAGGCTGCAAGAGTTTAAGAAGCTGAACAGGAGTAACAAGGTGCTGGATATCTGGCCACAGAGGGAAAGAAGGCAATGAATGAACTGGCAAATTACCTCGCTAGGAAAGGAGCATCGAAACCTTTAATTAGCCCCGAACACTTCTGCGCTATGGGAAGAGTTCAGGGAACTAGAAAGAAGCAAACGGACAGAATCCTGGAACAACATTCATGGTATAAAGCATGTCAAGGGACTCTTAGGCCAACAGAACCGAAAGAGGTTTGAGGGATGTAATAAAATGAACAAGAAACACCTCGGCATTTAAACTCAAGCAGCAACTAATAAAACTAGGAGCATCAGAAGAAGGTCTCTGCAGATTCTGCGGAGAATCCAGCAAAATACCAGAACAGGATTTTGTAAGGCACTAGTCCACAAAAGACTAAGATACCTGGGCACCTACATATTATCAGAGGAAGAACTGAACCAACTCTCATTCCCAGATTCCACAAGGAAACTGACTTAGAGAGTAGACTATAGCACAAGTCGCTTCCACTATTGCACAACAGGGACCTATAACCCTGAACACATCTCTGAATATAACTGTGTGTGAGTGAAGCTCTTAAGTAAGCAAAGCTTTGAAAGGGGGCACAATATATCTTAAGGTCGCGGTGAAGAACACCCTCACTTACTGATATCTACAAATGGATCCATAGGAACTGAAATTCTATTAAAATCAATTCGAAAAGCCACTTTGGTCACGCATAGGGACCTTGCGACTAGATCTGTCCAACTTATCTATGTAAACTCCCATTAAGGCTGGTCAAACAATTGGTAGAAGAACGTTAAGGACTGAATATATTAATTTCTGAAACTGTCTAATAATTGTTGATCTCGCCTGAAAAAATGCTTGTCGTGCTTCATAAAATATTTGATTCGTCAAAATCAGATCAGGACAGAAGTTGATTTTAACGTTCATTGGGCCAAGTTTGACGACCGATTAGTCTGGGCACGTATAAGTTAACACGCTCCCAAAGTTGCAAAGTGTGTTTACAGCCAGACGCTAGCTCAGCGTTTTAAGCCGAGCATGCCAGATGCAGCGAAGGAATCCGACACCACAGTGGGAGCGTCGCCGACCATCCACCGTGGGACCGAACAGCATCAAGGCCATCGTTCAACGACATCGAACGATTAGAAAAAGTGGAGTAAGTTTAGTTTTTAGTTGACTTCGGGCTGGGTAACGTCAGCAATTTAATTTTAATAAATAGAATCCCTCATAGAGGGAAACGAAAACGAAATCGTGTGATTTATATTTACATCGATAGTCACATCTCTTCCAGAATAGACTTTTTTTGTTGATATAGACACTATGATTCAAGAACCACAGTTTACCTGAATTTGTTGCACATAATACAAACAATACTCGACTTGACCTTAAAGCGGGTCACTTGCAAATAAATCTGTATTACACAAAGTTGAAGTCATTTACAACTTGTTGCATTTATTGCCATTATATTCAGTATACATTAAGTCATTGAACAGACAAAATCATATTTTTTCATCGTGTTAAAAATGTCGATTTTTGTACCAGAAAGTGATGATTTGCGGAAAACATTAATTTTTTGTTTTCATTTGAAGAAAAGTGCTGCAGAGTTGCATCGAATGCTTGTCGAGGCATATGGTGATCATGCTCTATCAGAAGCAACATGCAAAAGATGGTTTCACCGGTTCAGATATAATGATTTTGATGTGAGAAATGAAGACCACCAAAAAAGTTTGAAGATGCCGAATTGCAAACGATATTGGATGGAGATGACACCTTGAGTCAAAAGCAAATGGCAGCAATGTTAAACAAACAATTTCTGACCGTTTTTACTTTCCCATTAATAATTAGTGTTTTATTTTCAAAAAAATTGCATACCGGTACACCTAGTATATCTTCCTATCCAATTCACTAATGCGAATCCTTTTCCTCTCCAATTTAAGACATCTAATGACGTTGTAGTGAATAAATAGAATAATTCTGGAATGTGTGCACTAGTAATGAAGATCCCGTAAGAATGCTTCCTTTGACATTTGAAAAAAACACATCGAAAAGTATGATTAACGGAGATAACTTTTAGCAACAGTCAGGAGGATTGTTAGCCTTTATCAATACATTCTTAAATTCCTGTCCGAAATTAAATCAGATCAGACATTTTATTAACCAGTTAATCATTTTGGTGGTGGCCCTTGGCATTGTGGGTATGTGCGTCGACAAAAAGGACCATGAACTTTGACGTCGTAGGTTCGATCCCTAGTCTAAGCCACTAAATTTCTCTACCTCATTCACTGACAATGTTCAATAATTATTCTTGTCTAGAAAAGGCTCCTCAAATATATCGCCGTTTGGTGTCGGCATAACACTTTAGATCCCAGGCTAGGTCCTGTTTCCTCACGGGCTGTAGTGCCACCTATATTATTATTGTATACCATAAAGTTAATCACTTTTATAAATGTCAGACTTTTTTATATCGTCTATTTAGCTCTCTGAACCGGATTCATCATAAACGGTTACCTATACTCATTACTGCTTATTTATAGGAAACTCCATGAGTTTACTAACTAAACTCCTTTAAATATTACTGCCGATATTTTTAGATGATCTGGCCTACCAGACGATGGCGTTTGTTTTCCTTTTCGGCGAAGATTCCAGCTGTATAGTCTAGGGCTCGATGAATAGCTAGGTTCCCATACATTTTTGAACCACGCTGACAACGTTTGAGAATCTATTTCTAAGTAGTTAGCTTTATGATTGGCTCAAGAGAAGTGTCTCCGCAAACTACGAAAGTAGAGCTAGACTTCCAACTCCGCGTTCGACGCATACACAAGAAGTGGTAGTACGTGGTAGCTCCAATCGAATCTATTTTGTTTTTAGTGTTGGTATGCCCGGAGACGTTAAATTGTGGTGAAAAGCAATTTTACATAGCCTTGAATTCCTAAACTGCATATTGATATTCTACTGATGCAACTACAATTTATTCTGCTACACTTCTAAGGGGAAAATAATGTATGAGAGCAATGGAGAGTATGATGAAAGTATACATTGAGTTCCTATCGATGAACAGGATTAATATTGTCGAAATAGAGCCAACTTCAAGCCTTTTAATTTAGAACGCGTACACATTATTTTAAAAGGAAGTTACTTTAGGAAATTATAATTTGAAAAGTGGTGCCCGTGGTAATGTGGATCTGTGCGTCGACTCCTACTTTCTTTAACCTCAGCGTCTTAGTTCAAATCCCAGAATTTTCACTACCACACATCTTTGGGTCAATGATGATTCCCAAATAGTATAACTAGCTAAAAAAAAGCTTCTTAAACCTGGGCAAACTGTTTGAGTCGGCACTAAACTTCACGTCCCTTCGACCCGTGAGCAAACAATAGCACGAACAGCAGTAGTGGTTGCTGAGGAGCTAGGACTCGATCTGTAGTCCCACCCCTATAATAGTTAATTTTTAGACCAACCGAAAAATGTCTATCACTATTTACTTACTTACCGCAATATTGCTCTTCTCATTGACTGGCAGGCAAGTTGCTTCCAATCATCAAGCAAAGCTGTTTTGCGTCGGCAAGAACGTTTTAAATGGAGCTTTGACATCCATGTGAACTTCATCCACGTCTTTTTACAGTTTACAGAGTGTTTACGGTCATGTCTCTACCTCCCTTCAGTTTCCTAGCAGATATGGCGGCAAAGTATTGAAATCCTGGACACCTGATGGGACTTCGATGAATGTATCCTTTTTATCCTAACATCGTCTATGCGTAGAAACATCAAAACCCTATATTTGTAAACTGCCTGGCGCTTTCTAAAATCACGTCTAATCAATCGATCTAAAAGCCTGTGCAAGATGTAACTTCATATTATGTAAGGTCGATTTTGGCCCATCTACATGAATGTGTTCATGAATTTCATTGTGTACCTAATTACCCACAAAACTGCTTCTGATGCACAAATCTGTAATATTTACTTCACGTCTACAAAAACCCCCCTCCTTTCTGACCCAGACACCAGTTTATACCAACACAGACAACAAAAGTCACCAATCATTCAGAAAGACACCAGACTTGTTTACCTTGAAACATTCCCGCTTTTTTTCTTCTTTTTAATCGTCCACAGTCGGATGGATGGAAAATATCGAACACATTCCTATGAAAGTGAGACTTCAATTTAAGAATCCGAAGCATGAAAAAATATATGTTTGCATATATTTCACATCGAGACATATTCTCACAACAAAGTCCTTGACCCTTTTTTACACCTTTCGCCATTCAATCTTCCTTACACTTGTGCTTTCCTCCTTTCACAGATACACTGTACATATGTATGCATCCACAGACTGGAACAGCTTTGTCCTTGAAAATCAACATGTTTTCACTCTTACATATTTTCTTCATCCCCGTTCAGTCCACCGTCAAACGAGCCAACACCTCCACCATCAACCATTACAGTCGTCGTCGTCGACGTCGTAGTCGTCTCCCCATCTACCAGTATGTCTGTCTACTGAAGCAACTCAGAGAAAAGGGAAAGAATTGAGAAATGGAAAGGAAAACAAAAGCAAATAACAGAGTTCTTTGCCATTTTCTGGTGGAGTGATATGTATTTGGGTAGAAATTATTCCACAGTTGGAACTTTCACTTCTCTATCCTGACCCCCTCCCACGGGGGATGGATTTAAACGACAACGAATCTGGAAAGCAGTGCAGTTAACATCAAATCGGAGGGTATTGGACTCTGTCCAGCTGATTTGTTTCTTGAAGATTATCAGATTCCAATTGATTGAGGTGTGAAGTGTGCAATTCCTTCATTTTTAAGGCGGTTGGAAGTACCAAGTGGTGCTAGGAGAATTGACAGTTTTTGTGATATGCTGAAAGAGCACTTTCGTGGAGAGATTGATTATTACAAAAAAAACGTAACGTAAAGCATGTAAACTTTCGTTTGAAACACTTTTCCCTAAGTTATCCTTCCGTTGTTGCATGACGGATGCTTCAGCCAGAAGAAGCTTTGCCAAGAATTATCTGCCGATCTTGGCGATGGACTAATCACTTAACGAGTACTATGGAATGGGCATGAATTTCTGAAGAGGTTAGTTTACAGGCTCACAGATCAATCAGAACTTAAAGAGATTCTCGACGCTTATCGATACTAAACGTAAGTCTGTTAGAAATCCATCGAATATATTTGACCACAGGTTATCTACTGATGATTGTAAGCTAAAGTGTGATATGTATGCTTCAGATCTTCAGTCAAGCTTTGTAGTTGCAAGCATATGTTGCAGCTCAGAACTTCGTGCAAATATAGTACAATCACGGACATAGGTTAAGTTAGGTTAGGATGTAGTGGCTGACCAGAGAGGCCAGAGTAGGCCCATTGTGATACCACGCGGATTGCCTTATCCTAACATCGGAACCAGTTGGTGCTTGTAGGGAAGCGATTTAGCTGGCCTACTGTTTAGCTCATCACATCGAAATTGTAGGCCATTAGGTGTAGAAAATCACGACTAGCCAGAGCACTGCAGGAGCAGAGTAGGTGATAAATGTTTTCTTCCTCCTCTCCATCCATGCAGCTTCTGGAGAAATCATTATATGGGGCACACATCCTGCGAGCATGAGTGCCAATTGCACAGTGCCCGGTCCTTAATGAGTGTTCCCTGAGTCTAAGTAGACTGTGTGACCGTTTTCGGTCAAGTGATGGCCGGATTTCTTTTGTTTTAAGGCAGGTGGTGGACATAGGGTTATTATAATTGCAGAATGACGATATTTTTTCCTAGTTGTCCTCTCAGGATTCTAGTGCACGCCGAGCTTCTGATAAGCTTCCACCGCTTTTTTTTATAGATTAACTAAGAAATGATTGGTCCATAACTATCATTTTTTACGTCACTGCCTCGCGGCGAAATTTTGGATTACTGGAAGGAATCGTTCAAGAATTCTGAACCCAGAAGTTCTATTCTCAACTGCAGACCAATAGCAAAGCTCGAATTAATCCCGAAATTATTGGAGGCTATTTTTAAGAAAAAAATGTATAATAATGTTCGAAAGCATATGGCTTTGTGAGTGGACGATCAACTTCTACCTACTTGCTTATTTTCACAATTTTGTTTGTTTTGCATACGTTCCATGGAAGCGAGAATTGTTGTCGAGTCATTTTGGTATTTGACTGAATTCAATTTGCCTGAGTACCACAAGGTACTTTTTTTTTATAAACGACTAGATTTCTTCGACACCGAGCCATTGGGACAGCGCAACACAGGACGTCCTCGCACTAGATTGCGCACACAAGTGGAAAAGGACCTCAACCAACTTGGTGTTCGCAACTGGAGGCAGCTGGCGAAAGATCGTGCTGACTGGAGAGGCATATTGGTTGAGGCTCAGGTCCACCCCGGACTGTTGCGCCAATCAAAGAAGAAGAAGGAGATTTCGTACCCTGCTTCGCCCGGGTTTGTTTCTTCAACCCGTACTTTACCTGTACCGCAACATAAACTGGGAGTCTCTACCTCAAATTTCATTGCTTAATCGTATTTTGACGACATGCGACCAATAGACCAATAGACAACGATGGTCATAGTTGAATGCTTCTTCTTTCATATACGACCAATTGTTAGAACGTTGCTTACCTTGTCTAGTTCTCTGCTGCTGGAGTCTGACACTGCGAACTTGAGAAGTCTGAATGAATAAACGTTCCGTTTTTCTCTTTCATACTGTGTTTCATTAGTTCTTCTGGCTGCCTGTGCAAACTTGGACTCTTACGTCTTGAGATTGTGCAGTTGCCGTCTTTTCACACATGCTTGTTGAGGAGCAAAAGCAGCTTTCCTTTTCCTCGGCATTTTTGCGATAATGGGATTCTTGAGAAAAATGTGGAGAAAAGTGTTCCTTTGTAGAAGCACTGAAGACGATGTTGAATAAATGTTTATTCCGCACTTAATTTATAACAAGAATATGACTTCTCGAACCAGAACTCAGAGAATAATTTGTCATTGATCCCTATCCCAATCTCTCATTCACATCCCTACTCATAATGAGTACAATTCGTTGACTGTGTGCATACATGTTGAAGTTTGAATTATCAAGGTGTGCTGCAGCAAAATGGACGGAAATTACGGTTTTTTCTCATCCATTTACACACAACCTGGAGGGTACGACAAAATAAGAAAAAGCAATAATTACTTTCACTGGCGCCACTTTGATCTCCTCAAATCCCTTGGTCAGAAACCTAATTATAAATATTCATACCGCCACTTAAAATGAATTAGTTTGGCTAAGCATTAAGTGTAGAACTAAAATTTTGCATTATCTACCGATCCTCACACACTATTCACCGAACACCACGATTTGTATACTCACGAGAGCCACGGCGAAGTAATAAAAAACGAAATTAGTTGAACATAAAAATAATTTATTACATTCAAAACTTGTTCAACAAATATTTGTAACTCCTTACTCAGTAACCTACTTTTTATCCCATTGACACCATTCACTCGACATGGCGGGGTCTACAAGTTCTTGTATCTGTAATAAAACTTAAGAAACGAAGCGCTCACTGCTGACCTTAATTGCAGCTTCCAATTCTAATCAAGTTCTGTGCGCGCTTGTAAAAACCGTGAGATTTATTTATGTTGGTTGTAAAGACGGAACGTAAGGTGAATGTGTCAGTTGTGTGGGTGCACCACGTGCGTTGAGAACGAGTAAATAATACATATCAACGCACATTAAACAAACAAGAAAACGATAAACAATGTTATGTATGTAAATGCTACCGGTGTTATCAGTTCATGCAAATTCGTTCAGCTGTTGTGGTGACGTTAGGCGTTGAATAGTATTTTTTTGCCGAAACTCGCAGTATTTTTCAAAGTAAATAAAATGGGGAAAGAGTTAAAGTAAAACATACAAACATGTGGACGAATGACAAACACAAGGGTTAATTAGCATTCTCATCTATCGACAATCGTTTAAGATCGTTGCCGATATATTTGTTGCCTCGTTTCTATGCTCAGTGAATGAAGTATAGTTGTGTAAGTAGTTATATCTTTCTGCAACTGAAAATATGTGCCCTCTCATATTCCAAGCTCAGCGGCGGATGGACCATTGGCTCGGCCGATTGTGCATTCTTGGCCGCTCCATTCATTTACTTGAACACGATTTACTTATTGCATATTTGACTTGCTTGATCGGTTGAAGATGTGAGCCTGAACAACAGCTACTAGTCCTAGGCATGTTTCCTCTAGTCCTCAATAACAAGTTGGTTTGCGTCCTGGAGGACTGGGTCCTTAAGTCGTAGGTTTTCTTCTTTTTAAGCAAAGAGCATCGGATGCGAAGACGGAGCTCTATGTGGTCAAGCTATTACAGTCGAGGAATTTTTGCCTTTCGACTAAGTTCAATATGTCCCCTCAAGTGGCGACGAACATAGTTAGCATTTCAAGGCGAAAAACCCCCAGGAATGCTAATCGTATACGGCTCGACGGTGACATACTCTAGTAGTGTTTCTACTATTTTACGTGCAACATGTTCCCAGAAAAGCTAATCCAATACATCATACAATATTTATTGTATACAGAAAATGGTACAAGCGTGAACATTTGTGGGCCAAAACTTGATAGCTGTTTTTGGTATTTTGGCATTTATACATATTGGGATGATGAGTCAGAGGAAAAGTACAAACCACAAGCAGAGCAACGAAGTTGCGTTAGCCGCTGCGGAATGAGAGTTGGAATTTTTAAGAAAACTGTTGATATAGGGGAAATATATTTGAACTTGCACCAAAGGAGGAAAACTGTTGATATAGGGGAAATATATTTGAACTTGCACCAAAGGAGGATCACGTAAATGCAAACAAAAACAAGTGTAAAAGAAGAAAATGCAACACGAGTGAATCGGTTCAATGAACTTTAATGTTCTGTGATCTATGCGGTTGATCGTGATCGACTGTCCGCGAACGGACTGTGGCGCTGGTTTTTATACCCGCGTGTATCTGATGCTATACAAGCGAATTTTGCAAAAAAAACTGTTAACAATAACTCAATCTAAGCAACAGAGACTACCTTCCACCAGTGTAGCTATTCCGAAAACGAATAGCAGCCAGCGCAGCCTTGAGACTCAAAACACCCCGACTGTGGTCCTAAATCAACATCGGCCACTCAGCCATTCTCAAAAAATTCAAATTCCTTCCTAGTGACACTGATCGCCTGACTCCAGGCTATATTCAAGAAGATATTCTCAATCAGCATTCCCTCCAGATCGGACTGGATATCTGACAGGCAAACGCTGGATGATCATCTGCATATTTTCACAGACTGATCGAAGACTAACGAAGGGGTGTGTGCGAGTGTCTGTTCCAAAGATCTCAACATTGCTATATCTTTGAAGCTCCTTGATCACTGTAGCGATTAAGGAGGAGTTGTCATGGCTCAAAAACAATGTGATATCAAAAAGGGATATCACCATCTGTTCCGATAGACAGGCCGCTATAAAATCCCTGGATAATGCAGGCTGTCTCTTAACGAGATGGCTGAGCATTTTAACATACACCTCATGTGGGTGCTGGAACACTGTGACATACCAGGAAACTGCAAAGCCGATGAACTCGCCAGGCGTGGTACCACCTCATCCCTATCAATAGCCGGGGTACCATCTTCCATGGCGTTCGCTACAGCATACCATCTTCTAAAGTTTTACACAATGAAAGCCACAAATGACAAACAGCTAGACGGCACCAATTGCCTTAAGACAAAAGATATCTGGCCATCACTTATCCTAAAACGGTCACCCAGTCTACTCAGACTTAGCAAGCACTCATTAAGGACTCTCATATGAGTCATAACCGGTTACTGAGCAATTGGCACTCATGCTAGCAGGTAAGTCTTCCATCTAATGATTTCTGAAGAAGCTGCATGAATGGAGAGAAGGGAGAAAACACTCACCACCTACTCTGCTCGTGCTACACCTAGGGGCTTACTAATTAAATAACCTCAGTTCACTACAAGCACAAACTGGATCCGATGTTAGGAGAAGTCAATCCTCATGGTATCACAATCGGCCTACTCGGGCCTAAGTGTAACTGCCCTTAGCAGTCAGCCACTACAACCTAACCTAACTTAAGCAACGTAGAGCGGTCTATAATGTAGGACTTGCACAAAATAAATCTTAAAGGTCATTCTTTTGTTCCGATTCAAGGGTGTGCAGCCCATGGTTTAGAAAATTCGAGTAACAGCGGCTGTTAGGAACGATTCTAAGTGGGATCTCTTAAATGCTGGAGTACGCACTCTTTTACTACTTCAAACTTGGCATCCCAATGTATAGTCGCTTTGATCCCAATGACTGCACGCTGCTTCATCATGTCAACATGTACAGTCTTCCATCCGCGATTCCATGGCATTGATCTTTACTTGGTCTTTACGCCAGACCGTATATTTATTGAACTTAATTTCATTAGTGAACAGGAAACTGTAACCAATTTTGTATATTTGAACCGTTACTACTCAGATTGATAGGACTTCTTACTGATCTAAGTTGTGGTCTTCCTAAACATCCATCACGCGAGTTTTTGTGGTGCCATAAATTTTGTAAAAAGGAAAGGAAAGTAAAATAACGCCGAACCATGCTTGTGGAATAAGGCTGAATTTAAAGAGAAAGTGATAAAGAAATGTGAACTCTCATTTGTACAAATCTGAGTTTGTTTTTGTAGCTATACCTTGGTTGATAATTACATACACCGTCTGACAACTTTTGAGCACACTAATGTAAATCTTCGAAGCCGAACCTGTTGGGCAACGCAACCGAGGACGCCCGCGTTTAAGGTGGCGCACCCAAGTGGAGAAGGACCTCAACCCACTTGGTGTGCGAAACTGGAGACAGAGATCGCGACAGTTGGAGAGGCTTCTTGGTTGAGGCCCAGGCCCACCCTGGACTGTAGCGCCACACAAAGAAGAAGAAGAATATGATGCAGTTCCAAATGACTTGTGTATGTACCAGGTATACCGGTATGAAATGATTTTTTTTAATGGGCAAGTAAAAACATTTTATTCTAAGTATTGGTCAATGTTTCTACAAATTTTGACCACCTTTCTGGCAATTTGTGAATACCTCGCCAATAAAATTGTTCGTCTTTTAAAGCAAACCAATCAGACACCCAATTTTGGACTTCTTCGTAGGAATCGAAGTACTGCTCAGCCAATGCGTGCCCCATCGATGAAAACAAATTGTAGTCGGAAGGAGCCAAGTCTGGTGAATACGGCGGGTGGGGTAGCTGCTCCCAGCCAAGTGTTTTGTTTGTATCCTGAACCGGTTTTGCTTTGTGTGCAGGTGCATTGCCATGGAGCAAAATTACCTTGCCGTGTCTTCTGGCCAATTCTGATCGTGTCTCGATCAATGCATGGTTCAAATTGATCATTTGTTGTCGGTAGCGATCAGTATTAACGGTTTCACCAGATTTTAGGACCTTTCTGGTCCCACCAAACACACTGCATTATCTTCTTGCCGAATCGATATGGTTTTGCAGTCGATGTTGATGGCTGTCCCGGATTAACCCATGATTTTTTTCCGTTTAGGATTCTTAAAATAAATCCATTTTTCATCGCCAGTAACAATCCCATGCAAAACCGATTTTCTTACCATACGTGTCTTTGAAGCAAAATTTCACAAGTGTTTTTTCGGTCTTCCATCTGTCTTTCATTCAATTCATGTGGCACCCATTTTCCACACTTTTGGATCTTTCCCATAGCTTTTAAACGGTCAGAATTTTTTTGTTGTACCACATTTAACATTGCTGCCATTTGCTTTTGACTCAAAGTGTCATCTCCACCCAATATCGTTTGCAATTCGGCGTCTTCAAACTTTTTTGGTGGTATTCCACGTTCCTTATTTCTCACATCAAAATCATTATTTCTAAACCGTTGAAACCATCTCTTGCATGTTGCTTCTGATAGAGCATAGCAAGCAAAAAAAAAAAAAATAAGGGCTCGTTCACAACAAATGTTCGCTATCGAGACATTTGTATCTTGACGCTCACTTTATACCGGTATACCTGTTATGTGCCAATTATTGCACCGACTAGCAAGTCCCTACAACCTTTGCAATCCTTGTTGCGAATTTCTGTTTTCTGCGTTGGATTACATTTCTGAAAGCTTATGAGGACAGTAACAGACTTGCTTTTATAAATATGAGACAGATACAACAATAGACCTTAGGAAATGCAGATCTAATTCCTTCACTGCACTTTGATATTTTTTATTAGACTCATTCAAAGTCTGCTCTCGCGTTTCCTTTACCATGTGACAATAATTTGAAATTGGTTTATCGATATTCTTAAATTTCTTTCATTTCGCTACAGCTCATTTACTATTTCCAAAACATTACAGACATGATTAGATGATCTGACGCTGTGATTGGCAGCC
The DNA here is from genome assembly GCA_916610145.1 of Eristalis arbustorum. NCBI lineage: Eukaryota > Metazoa > Arthropoda > Insecta > Diptera > Syrphidae > Eristalis > Eristalis arbustorum. The sequence continues at coordinate 58,644,362 of OU744317.1, read as the reverse complement.
GAGATAAATAATATAATTTTGTGGCGTTATGAAGCTAAATAAAGTGAGCAGAAATTAAACGATATTAAATCACATTAATTTTATAGAGTTGTTAGTGTTACGTAAATCATAAAGTGCTTAACGTTCACATCTACACGTGAGATTTACCCGATATAAGAGCACGCTCGGAAAAATGCTCAAAATTGATAAATAGTGCTTGCTACCGTCTATGTTAAGGTTATAAGTTGAGGAAGTTTCAAGGCATTTTAACCTACGCTTCTTTCTGAAGTTCGGTGTAAAGAGTTGATGAAAAGTGTTGTATTGTGTTTTAATTAATATGAGAGCAGTACCGAGTGAAGTTAAAATAGTCGGGTTTCTGGCTTTGATTCAAGTGCTGTTTTCGATAGTGGGCCGTTGTGATACCGATTTCAGACGATGCAACTATAACACTTTTCTCAAGCCAAATGATGTAATATTCGCGTACTCACCAAATTACCCTAATTACTCTCCCTCGGGAGTGTCGTGCTTGTATACAGCGACAGCACCGCAGGACTACGAAATAATTGCTGAATGTGAAATCAACTTACCGAAGGTGGGATTAATACTTATGTGTGCCTTACCGACTCGCTCCCATTTCCTCATTGTGTTGTTAAAGATGTAAAGGGATGGTTTAAATGTGTTAATGTAAGACTCGATAATTTAGTAATAGACATATTTTGGAAGACAAGTATCCATATTTAGAATCGCTTTACATTTTTCAATAAAAAAGGGGATAGCGATACGTTACTATTCCATTTAAAGTTTGACTTCCAGAGTATGCTGTGTTATTTCAGCTATAGGACACAGTGTTGCATTTCGAAAATTTGCAAAGCCTGTTACTGTTAGAAAACAAGTGAGCCTTCATGTGTGCAAAACTGAAGGGTCACACAGGCTGGTGTATTGAAAGAAGGGAGTGGGTGGCTTGCTTCGCTCGCTATCAGGACTTTAACGCTCATTTTCCGCAGGGCTTAGCCGCTCAAGCCACTTCATTGTAGTAGAAGCTAGCTGGACAAAAGTCAATGATTTTAATGTCGTGATTCCAGACGATTGATTGGAAATCGTTAACAATACGCTATGCAGCAAAATTACAAAACAACTTTCTTACCTAAGCTCAATTGTATAAGGAAAAAGAAAAATATATTCAAAGTTGTACAACGAAGGAAGGTGATTTGCACACATTTGTTAGTTTCATTTCCGTGGCGTGAATTTAACTGAAATTTCATTGTTGTTGAAGAATTGATATATATTTAATGTTGAACTGATGAAGACAGTACTTCAGTGTTAGTACTAATGTTCGTTAAATGTTTACTTTGAAGTGTGATGGCTGTCCTTCAATTTAAAAAAAATCAAAAAGCATTCAGTGCAATGGTGTTTAAGCTATATTTTAAAGTTGTTAGATAACAAGGTGCGAAGGATTGGATTGGTTTCTATCCGATCTGTGGCCAAAGATTACGTCCATTGTGTGTGCCATTCAGGCAATAGGTAACATTTTCCTCCCTGGAAAAGCTCAGAACCTAGTCACATAGATTGTCGTAGGTTTCGTCAGCATCATACTAGAAAGCTGTCATGTTATGATACGAATTGTGCTTTGTTGAATATGCTGCTGATTACATGGGAGTATCTGATTTTCAGTATAAGAGAAATGTCAAGAAAACCGTTTGTTGAATTTCCTCAAGAAATGCTTATTGATTGTGATTACACAGAAGATGAATTTTCTGATTAGAAATTGGTACCTAAATATGTTCTATTTAGTTGAAGTTTGTTATGAAGTTTTTTTCTTAATTTTCGAGATAAATTTCGTGTATGGGCTTGGAATTTATTTCGAATAGGAAACGACTATTCATGTATTACCTCATTTTTTTCTGTATGTAGATACGGATACTCAATGTTTTAACGATGAAAAGTACTTCATGTCTTTTCAAGGGGTTACCATGACAACAAAAACACAAAAAAAAAAAACAGTATTGCTCTCCGATCACCTTTTTGTAACAACTCTAAAGTTTTCTGAATTTAACTGCGATTGATATAAATGATGTAAAAATATGAGTTTAATCCACAAGACGATACCAGAGAACTTTGTAATCTTGAAATCCTAACCTTAGGCAAGAACTTACGAAGAAACCTGATACAAATCTTTCTGGATGAAACCTACAGCTTGCTCTTATTTCCAATTCTCTTGTTAGCGTCCTCGGGTAACTGCGAAGTGTTTATGTAAAGGAAAAGGTTTAATGAATAAGTATGATTAAATTGTTGTAAAAATGAAAAAAAATCGATTGGTCTGGCCATCGAAATGAATACCAGGAATATATCGGCTACATCTGTCTGGAAAGTATTAAAATTAATAAATAAAATGGATCTTCTTTTGTTCTCATTAAAATGCTAGCTTTAATTTTTGTGTCATATATGAGCATGTGTGTTCATTGGTACTTCACTTTCCTTTGGCCAATGTCACCCATAAAATCAATCTGAGTGAAATTCAATTACCTTCTACTCTTCTTTATTTAGAACTCAATACCTTAGCGCCAAATTCTCTATCCTTGTCTATTGGCCCTTTTTCTCAACAATCAAAGAGGACACACAAAGCTTTGATCAGGAACAATTATCTCTCTTGGTTTGTTCTTCGAAACAAGGCCTTATTTTGTAACTGCCGTTTCAAAGACTATCTCTTCGTCTTTGAAACGGCAACTGCCCAGGGTTACACTCCGTTTTATGTGCGGAGTGATGTCATTTTCGCGATTGCTGCGGAGCCTAACATCGGAACCAGTTGGTGCTTGTAGTGAAGCGATTCTGGTGGCCTATGCTGGCACTACTTAGCTCACTGAGTTTATTGAGGTAGTAGGCCCCTATGTGCAGGAACCTACTATTAGTCAGAGTGCTGCTTGAGCATAGTAGGTGGTAAGTGTTTTCTCCTTTCTCTCCAGCTTCTGCAGAAATCATTATATGGGACATGAGTGCCAATTAGACCGTTCCCAGTTATGACTCCTCCGAGAGTCTTTAATGAGCATGCGAATTCTAGTGGTTTATCAGTGGTGGTTTTAATTGTGTGAAACTTATAAAGATGGTATGCTGTACCGAACGCCATGGAAGATGGTACCCTGGCTATTGATAGGGATGAGGTGGTACCACGCCTGGCGAGTTCATCGGCCTTGCAGTTTCCTGGTATGCTACAGTATGCCGGCACCCACATGAGGTGAATGTTGAAATGCTCGGCCATCTCGTTAAGAGACAGCCTGCAATTAGGGGATGTTTTTGAGTAAAACATAACATTGTCCAGGGATTTTAAAGCGGCCTGACTATCCGAACAGATGGTGATATCCCTTTTTTTGATTAAATCACGTTGCTTTTGAGCCATGACAACGCCTCTTTATTTGCTATGGTTTCTACCTGAAAAGCGCTACAATGATCAGGGAGATTCATGGAGATAGCAATGTTGACATCTACGCCTTCTTTAGTCTTAGATCAGTCTGTGAAAATACTCAGAGGATTATCCAACGTCTGCTTATCAGACATCCAGTCCGATCTGTAGGGAATGCTGATCGAGAATTTCTTCTCGAAGATAGTATGGGATATTAGGCGGTCAGTGTCGCTAGGAAGGAAGCTTAAATCCTTGAGAATGGTTAAGTGGGCGATGTTGAGTTCGGACGACAGTCGGAGTGTTTTGAGTCTCAAAGCTGTGCTGTTAAATTGGTGGAAGATGTAGGAGAATTTTCAGTGCGTCTGACGGAGAACTTCTCAGTGCTACGCTGATGCACAAGCAGGCCAGTCTTTGCACTCGATTGAGTGCCTTGCAGCTGGTAGCTTTGTTTAGTGCTGTCCTTAACTACGACGAAACTGTATTTGTCTATAGCGGCACTTTGTTCAAGATGTCGGTGCTGATGGACCTATTTTTAGAGACTCTTAGCTCTTCCTTCTCAATGCAAAAGCCTAACTGAAAGCCTATTGAGTTTTTCTAATGATGTCAATATCACCGGCTTTTACAAGGAATTACGCAGATTTGTGGAAGATCTTGCCTTTTGGTGTGGACATTTGAATTAGGCCTAGTTGCCTTGTCCAAATCCGTCAAGGAAAGAAATCCTTACCGACTCGGACCAATGGACACCCTTCATCATCATTCTGTAAAAAGGGACTAGTCTTGCACTGATGCCAAGACTAAACAATGTACTGCATAGCTCGTCTCCATAACCTCTGTCACACACGACTTAAAAGTCGATAAATAGTTCGTGTCGAACGTCTTCAAGCTCCTGGGTGTTGTCCAAGATGTGCCGCAATGTGAATGGGATTTGAGTTTCATCGTTATTAGAATTTTTTGTGGAATTATGTTAATGAGCATTGTCATACATGAATCCATCGGATGCAGGAGCGGATGCAGACAAGAATTCAAAGAAATATTCAATCTTGTGAATTGCCCACCATACCTTTCTCTATATAAAATACCCAACCGAGTGTCGTTTAATTTCAATAAAAAGTTACCTCCGTCTGAAACATCACACCCAATAGGTTTCTCCAGTCACACAACGTTCGCTACGAGTCTCTCCGTATTCTGATCAAAATATCAGACCGAAACACTTGTGTCAACCGCATCACAAATATTGTTGACATATCTCGCAATCATTAAGCGAATTAGAATTAGAGAACTAAGTACATATCCAAAATAATAAACATCAACTTGTTACCGGCACGTTTGTTCTCTGAATTAGAGCTTTACATGCTCATCTTGTATAATCTCCACCAAATCTCGTAGAAGCTCAGCTAACTTACAGGGCCATGTGTCGAAATGTAACTGAATTCTTCTCGGCTAAACTGATAACTGCATCTGATGAGAGATAAATTCACTCTTCTCATGTTTGTAAATGTGTTTCGAAAGCAATTAGAAAAAAAAAGACAACGATTCGAGAACTTGAGAACATTTATTTAAATATAACTCAGTTGAAGTGTTGCGGCAGAGAGCATTCGCAAGTGTCTAGTGTGTCAGCAAAGATGTGGTTTAGCACTGTAGGTTGGTAAAATTGAAGTTCCTCTTGGCAATACACAGTGTTTATCAATCGATTCCGCTACTTAAAGGTGTAGTTCTGCTGCTGCAGGTTTTGTCACTTTCTGAGGCACTCTATGAAGGATGTGATAATACATATAATCTTCAGCCGGACAGTGTGGCATACGTGCAGTCACCATACTATCCCAACAAATACCCATCAGGGACAGCATGTCGCTACACGTTCATAGCGCCACTGGACTATGAGATTGTTGCTGATTGTACGCTGAACATAGACAAAGTAAGTAGGACCTTAGACTGGTGTTTAATTGCAGATTATTTCTTGGCAATTGCAAAAGTGGCTTTTGTTTTGAAGCTGATGTGTTTTAAATGTGTGAGAGACAAAGGATTGCCTCGATTGAGAAATGGAAAGAGTGAGTGCATGTGAGAATTTGTGCTTAATTAGAAAAACATTAAATTGAAAATCATCCTTTAATGTTATGGAGATACATCGGAATCCAGCCTATGAAATTTTAGAAGGAGATGAGTTCACCTTTGCTGAAAATTCATCAAGATAGTTGAAGAATTGTCTAGCAACCGCAGAGCCGGGAAACTATAAATGAAATTTGGTAAGGTCTCTCTGTCAGCAATGCCGTTGCAATCGGAACAGTGTGTATTGTGTGGAATACTTCACTTCCGTGGCGGCCGGATTACTATCCAGCCAGTTCAACGGCCTTCTCATTTCCTGGTATGTCACTGTGTGCTGGAACCCAAGGGTAGTGTTGAGCTAGACTTATAAGCGGCTAAGCCCGGCATCCCTCTGAATGTTTAGAGTGTGTAGTCTTCGACTATGAACCAGTGGGACAATGCAATAGAAGACGACCTCGAACCCGATGGCGCACTCAAGTGGAGAAGGACCTCAACCAACTTGGAGTGAGAAATTGGAGGCAGCTGGGTAAAGATCGTGCCAGCTGGAGAGGATTGTTGACCGAATCCCAGGTTCACCCCGGACTGTAGCGCCACAAGAAAAAGAAGAAGAGTTAATGGGGTATTAGATTACACAGCTGCTTAACTATCACTACTTATGGCAACCAGTGGAGGGGGTGCGAGAGGATCCCTTAATAACTGCGACCTCTGATGGGTCTATTGTGATTTCCTCTATTTAGCATGTGTTTATAATGAAACTGGTGAACTTGTCTGTTGTTGTCCGCTTCAAGATAGTATCTGCCTAGGTGTCGATGAATGCCGGTTAGAATGCCTATGGTTATTCGAATGTGACTCCTGGTGATTCGGAAGAGCTGTTTCGTTCTATAGTTGGTAGGAATATTTTGGCCTGACTGTTGCATTTTGTGTGCGTACAGCACTGGTTGGCCATTGGCAACTTCTGCATTGGGAGGTTATTTGGGTGTATTTTGACCTCACAACATGCTTCCCATCTTACAAATAGTTCAGATTGGAGCAGATGCCGCCCATCTTAGGTGGTGTCCAGTTGATCGTGATTTTAATCGGTTTTTAGTCATTTCGATTCTAGAGAGTTTCAAGAACATTCGAATATTTAACAAATTTGTTGCCAATTTTTAGTTAGTATTTTGTATGATTCATGCTGCCCTTCTTACCTGATAATCTCAAATAATCGGCGTCTAGCCGTTTTGCTTGTTCTTCTCCCTACGAAATACGAAATCTCCCTAGCTACATAGACGATTAGTGGTAATGCGATCGACGTGACCGAGTCTGTAAAGTCGAATGTTCTTTGATTTTCGGACATATGCACATATTTGTAAAGCTCGTAGTCTTCACGACTGTGCCTTCTGTATATTTGTCTCAGACGGGGTGTGATATAAGGAGTATGGTAGTCCATCTCTCTTAAAACCAATCTGATTTTTATTACATTTTTTTACATACGGCATAATAATTCTATTGACATGAACGGCTAGTGCATTAAAAAAAGTTTGCTTAAATATGAGACAAATATGTTGTGATTCAGTATTAACTGGGGAACTGGTCTTGATTTCTGGTTTGAGTGCATTGAAGTGGCAACGGCTAACTTACATTCACTCCCATTCACTCCATAACTATTTTCAAAATTTCAATACTCAGTTTAGGATCATTTTCTGAAGGCAAATAAATCAGTGGTGGAAGCCCTCGTACTCATTACAAAATTACAAAACCACCACCTGGTTTCCTCTGACTCTTAAACCATCAACCATCAACCACTTTAACCAACTTACTTATGGTACTTGTTGTGCCGGCGACCCATTGAGGTTCCGAGCCTGAGCAATTGCTGATTTCCATTGCTGACGGTCCTGGTCAGGATACTTCTAATCATCAAGACTAAGCTCTCTCACATCCGCGATGATGATTCGGTTATCCACGCATTCTCGAACTATGAGTCTGGACTTCGAAGACCACCTTAGCTGTAGCGTTGGTGGATAGCACAATGCACTCGACGTGGCCGATCCAGTATTCCACATATATCAACATCCTGGTACAGCTGGTTGGGTTCGCTTTTGTGGTTCCACTCAATTCACCTTCATTGCAGACGGGACCATGTATCCGACGTAGGGTGGCACCAAGAACCAGCTCTGCAGTTTTGTTTAATGTCCAGCTTTCGGCGGAGCTTTGTAGATCATGATGAAGCGAGACCAGTTGCTTTGGCAAGCCGAAATAGCATCGGTTGCCCAGGACGATCCTATGTCGGATCTTCACTACGAGGTCATTCGTGGTGCTGTACTACCTCAAAATTGTAACAGTCGATTGTGATACTCTGTGCTAGGTGATAAGTGACGGAAAGTTTCTTTGTCGACAGCATATATTTCGCTTTGTCCTCATTGACCTTAAGACCAGCTCGTTTCGACTCTTCTTCAATTGCAATTGACCACCGCACTATCTTCTCCAATACAGTACCACACAAAAGCGCCCATCCTTGCCGAAATCCGGCGCAGTTTTCAAATAAAAGAATGCTGAGTATCGATTTGAAGCTCGCTGTCCTCTCCAAAAGTTGTCTTACAGTGAAGATTTGGTCAATAGTCCAAGTGTTTGAAGTGTTGTTGTTCTTTAGCCTTTTAATGGCACCGCCGACTTCTACTACTTCATCGACTGTAGTTTGGATTTCCTGACCCAATATCATGGTCTCCCATTCAGGCTTTAGCACATCCACCATTCCTTCCGGGTCGGTAACTAGATTCCGGGTCGGTAACTAGATTGCCGTCGGAATTTTGAAGAGCATGGGGACCGTTAATGAAGCCAGGCTTTTGACTTTTTGTAAAAGGCGCGTATTTTTGAGCTGGGAGGTTCTGAGTGACCTTTATCCCCTCAACAAACAACAAAAATCAAGCTAATTCATCCTTCTTATCATACAAAATAATAAGGTACAAAACTATTTTCCATTCCATTTTTAGTGGTCAGCCCACTTGTTTGAATCCATTTCGTTTTTCACAAATATCAGAATCACGCTCATACACATAGTTAGTCACTCCATACTTTTCATCAAAAATACTACATTCCTTCAAGAGCTGAAAGTTCAACTCCTCACTTTCAGGGCACGACAGGATGTACGTCTGAGTATTTCTACATATCCAGAGATGGTGACACGAATCTTCGTGGCGCAGATCAATTTTGTGGATCCGGTACTGTAACCCGTACATCATTGTTCCGGAAGATTGTCATGGCGTACGTCTCATCGGGTTCGAACGGAGTTGGTGGACGTTTCCTTTGCAAATTGACAACACGTCCGCAAAGCTGCGACTGTGGATGGTCACAAAGTACAAGAATCGTGGGAGGTCAAGAGACGTCCATAGGAGAATTCCCCAGCATGGTTGCGCTGTATCATGTACCCACGAAGACGGTATTCTGTGGAGGAGCTATAAGTATGGATTGAATTTAGAGAAAAGAAGTTCGCCTTGATTGGTTTCTTGTTCTTTTTAGTCAGTCATCGAACGGTTGTAACCGCTGCTCACTGTACGAATCTGTTCCCCAATCCCAATGAAGTAATAATTGTAACTGGAGATCATGATTTATCCTCGGGTGAGTTAGAATTGCATTTTTGTTTTGCTTTTAATATCTTGGTTCTCTTGTTTAGCTACTGAATCGGAGTTTGCCACTACCTACAGCGTATATAGATACATTCAGAACGCAGCCTACAATTCCACCAACGAATATAACGATATATCGTTGCTAATAACTACTAAGGACATCGAATGGAACAGAGGAGTTGGACCTGTTTGTCTACCTTTTGACCAAACGTAAGTCACGGAATGAATATTTTTCCAAAAATTGTTTTTTTAATTTTAAGATCCACTTGTATTCGCATGTTTACTCCAATACCATTATTTTCATCAGCTCACTTGCCAGAGAGCTGAAACACCGTATGATCATCTGAGTTTAGTTTAGTGATTGCTATCGACATAAAAATCGTCTTATTCTCACACTCACCGTTTTAGGGGTCCTAAGTAGGGACGCACAAATATTGATTGATGGGAGACATAACTTCACAATACTTTCTTCTTCTTCTTCTTGTTGTGGCACTACAATCCGGGGTAAAACTGAGCCTCGGTCAACAATCCTGTCTCCAATTTCGCACTCCAAGTTGGTTGAGGTCCTTCTCCACTTGAGTGCCCCATCGGGTTCGTGGTCGTCTTCTATTGCGTTGTCTCGCTGGTTCGGAGTCGAACACTCTTCGGGCTGGAGCAGTGTTGTCCATGTGCTCAACAGGCCTAGCCATGTGTTGAATCCGTAGACGTAGACGCCTTACTAGACTCATGTCGCAGTACTGCCCGTACGGTTCGTGGTTTAATCTTCTTCTCAAGAAACCTTCAACGCAAACAGGACCAAAGATTGAACGCAGAACAAGTGCGTCTTCATCCGCTCTTGATATAGTCCAAGCTTCCGCGCCATACAGTAGGACAGGGATGATCAAGGTCTTATAATAATGTGAGCTTGGTCTTTCGAGAGAGGGCTTTACTACTGAATTGCCTCATGAGCTCAAAGAAACAGCGGTTGGCAAGAGTTATTCTGCGTTTAATCTTGTTGTTCGTACTATTAACTTGGGAGCCAAGGTAGATGGAGTCATTTACCACCTCGAAGTTGTAGCTGCATATGGTGACGTTCTGACCGAGTCTTCGATATTGTGTGTCCTTTCTTGATGACAGCATATACTTTGTTTTGCCCTCATTCACAGCTAAAACCATATTAGCCTCCGTTGCAATACAAGTGAACGCTTCATTGACGGGTCGCTGAGTTCGGCCAATCACGTCAATGTCGTCTGCGTATGCTAGCAATTGCACGGATTTCTGGAATACCGTGCCTCTAGTATTGGCATGTGAGTTTTGCACGACCTTCTCAAGTACATTATTAAAAAAATCACATGAAAGCGCGTCGCCTTGTCTAAAACCTTCTTTGACATTGAAGGTCTCGGTGAGATCGTTACCGATCTTGATGGAGCAGCGAGAGTTCTCCATCGTCATCCTGCACAATCTGACGAGTTTGGCAGGAATGTCAAAACTATACCTTGCTTTACAGTGTTTAAAGTATATCGTCGTGGCTCGTGGCGTTGTGGGTATGTGCGTCGACCCCAACCTCGTCCTGCTCTGTGCAACAAGAGTCATTTTTCACGGCGCCACCTCTTTCGAGTCACTGACAATGTTCGAAGAGTATTTCCTGTTTTGAAAAAGCTTCTCAAACTTGGCCATTCGGAGTCAGCATAAAACTGTACGTCCTTTCCAATCCTCAAAGAACAATAACACGCACAGCGAGAACTTAGGCCCTAGCCCTCTACGGGCTGTATTGCCACCCATATTATTATATTGTATATATTATTATAGAGTATATCGAGCTTCGAATTCTTTGTCTGGAGGATGTCCTATGTATTGCCTTTAATGCCGACCCAAACTACTCGTAGTTAAATTTAGACACGTCGCTCCAAAGTATAATTTTTCGGGATGATAATTTGCAAACTGAATTCGTGCTTTTGTATCCAGTGTTAAAGTGTTAAAAACGTATATACTTAGTCTCGCTTCGAGTAGTTGACACCCTACCGTTCGTGTTGATATTTCATCGCTCTACTTTGGTGTTATTTTATCGGGAATTTGGATAGAACTATAAGCTTCGCTTTGCTGATCATGCAAATAGTGATATCTTCTTTTGAAGGCGTTTTTTTTCAGGCGGATGTTTTATGTTTTTTTGCACACGTAAGGTTAATAGCATTGGAGCGTCGACTTTGAGCATGAAAACTCTTGCCAATGGTTCGAAGGCATTTTATTTTCAACGATTTTATAAATTATAACTCTATACAATATGGGGTACACTTGGGGTACATCTTGTTATTATATTTTGAATTTATATTCACAATGTAGCCCGTGGCGTTGTGGGTATGTGCGTCGACCCCAACCTCGACGTCGTCCTGCTCTGTTCAACAAGAGTAATTTTTCATGGCGCCACCTCTTTCGACTTACTGACAATGTTCGAAGAGTATTTCCTGTCTAGATAAGGCTTCTCAAACTTGGCCGTTCGGAGGCGGCATAAAGCTTTTGGCAGAATAGAAAGTGTAGAACTGTAGATAGAACGCACAACACGAGTGGTTGCTGAGAAGCTGGGCTCTGACCCTCTGCGGGCTGTAGCGCCACCCATATTATATTATTATTATAGCACAGAGATCTTGTTGAATTGGAATAACAACTTTGAAATATACATTCTACAACTTTGAAGAGTCGAAAAGAACTAATAAGCAAGTTGTCCCAGCTTTAGTGCTTATTCTAGTGTTCTAGTATCTCTTTTATGCGTTTGAAAAATGCTTGTGATGTCTGTTAGCGTAGATTTGCCCGCGATGAGGTCAAACCCCTCCAGAGCTTCATGTGTTTTATGCATTTGTATCTCTTGCGTTAGTTGAAATTTGAATGACGATTAACTTCAGCCCGAAACAGATGACTCATAGTACAAGGGAGTATTACTTGTATCTTTACCAGCTATTTAGGCAATGAGCACAATAAGCTCTCTGGGTAAACAGTAGTCGTATCTCAGCTGAGGTGGTAGGTGTGACTCTAGTTATATATTGTTTTGCTATCTTTATCACATCCTATCATGGTTCTTATCGCAAAAAACAGTTTAGATTTTTGATTAGGTAAACCGCTTCCACTCCGAACACCTTCTCTAATTCAATTGTCAGCGAGTAAATGTTGATATAATCTTCATCGTGTTCTTTTCCGTGCTCATGTATCAAAACAATATTTTTATTCGCATGTTGCTGCAAATCTGATTTTAGCCTAGTTGCTTGGTGATTGAAGTGGGTCTCCAAATAACAAATTTTAGAGAACTTGACTCTTATACGGCTTAGGACGATTTAAATGATGTTGTTGCAAAAATAAATGAGGATCTGAGCTCAATACCCCATCTACAACTGCCTAATCCTGACAAAACGAAAGCCATGCCGATCTCGAAGCAATCACCTTCTCTATCCAATTTCTCGCCAATAAAACTCAACTCAACGATAATTGAATATGTTACATGTGAAAAAAAAACCTTGGAATAGTGTGCAATAGTGAATTGACATGGACTGACCACATCGATAGCGTAGTTTCCAAGATAGCCTGTCAATCAGCAAAAATAATCTCCCTCTTTTTGAAAAGATCACTTTCTGTCGATCGAGGGATAATACTACCTTCATTCTTACTTACTTACTTATCAGTCCGACGAACCATGAAGGGTCTGAGCCTGAGCAATTGCTGCCTTCCATCGGTGACGGTCCTGGGCACGCTGTTTCCAGTCATCAAAGGCAAGCTGTCTTACATCCGCGATGACTTGGTCTTAGTACCAGAGGTTCAGTCTTCCTCTCCTTCTCGAACCAGGAGGCTCGGATTCGAAAACCCTCTTTGCTGGAGCGTTGTTGTCCATTCGGTCGACGTAGGCGATGAATTTTTGACTTCGGGACTACATCCACCTCCTGGTACATCTGGTAGATTTCGCGGTTGTGTCTTTGTGTCTTCTCCTCCATTCGCCTTCCTCGCAGACGGGACCATATATCCGACGTAGAATTTTTCTTTCCAAGGCACCAAGCCCTGCTGTGTAGCCTTACTTTATGACCAGCTTTCGTCTCCATAAAGCAGGACTGGCAGAGTAAGGGTTTTGTAGAGCATGACTTTGGTCCTTCGAGTCAGGAGTTTCGACCGAAGAAGCATCAGTTGCCCAGGCGATTCTACGTAGGATTTCCACTACGATGTCATTCGTGCAGTTAACGTTTGCCCTTTACTACCTCGAAATTTTAGCTGTAGATTGTAACGTTTTGGCCTAGGTGGTGTGCGGTGGATCATTTTTTGCTCGACAGCATGTATTTGCTTTTGTCCTAGTCGACCCTTAGACCAGCTCGTTTCGCCTGTTCCTCAATTCTCGTGAAAGCGTCCCCTACGGCGCGTTCGGACTGCGCAATAATGTCGATGTCATCAGTAAATCCCAACAGCCGGGCTGACTTGTAGAAGATATTGCTTTGCGCGTTGGCTTTTGCCCGCCAGTACCAAATTGAAGAAATCATACGACATCGCCTTGCCGAAATCCGGTGCAAGTTCCGAATAGTTCAGAGGTTTTTGAACCGAGCTGCACGGTGCACCCCATATGTGTTAGCGTGGTGGGACACAACCGGATCAATTCTCGCGGTTGCGATGAATGCTGTCGTATGCGGCTTTAAAAAAGATGAAAAGATGGTGAGTATCGATATGAAACTCGCTGAAGGATCTGCCTTAGTGTGAAGATTTGGTCTATAGTCGATTTTCCGGTGCAAAACGGCTCTAGATGTTCACACAGTACACAGTACACCGGATCTTGTAGGTGACAGTAGGGATATACCTCTATAGTTGCTGCAGGAGGTAGGATCGCCTTTTTTATGGATGGGGTATATGGAGCAGATATTCCAGTCGTCGGCCATAGTATATTTCCCCAGCTTTGAAAAGCTTCTATGGTAAGTCATCTGCAGCTTTGTTGTTCTTAAGCTTCAGTTCTTCTTGCGCTGCTCTTGTTTTCCGTTTTTCGCTATGCCTCGTCGGTTGCACGTTTTTCCTGCTCACACTCGCCATCATACCACGGGTTCCTAGTCGGGGATGGTAGGTAGCCTAAGGTGGTTTAGGCTACCTCTTTTATAGCCGAGCGGCAATGCAACCACATCACTAATTTGCTCTTCGTAGGCTCTGCCAATCTCCGGTGTGCTTAGGCGTACAATGTCGAAAGTTCTCTTTGTCGTCTGGTGCAGCTTTCCGATATTGGACAGTCGAGCTCTGAGACTACTTTTGCCTCCCATAATGTTCGCACATCCCGGATATTTGACGCGTGTCTTTCGTCAATAAGCATATGCTCGATTTGGTTGGCGGTTCGACCATCCGGGGATGGCCAGGTTGCTGTGTGGAATTTTTGCGAGGTAACCTTGTGCTACTTATGACCATATTATGTTATTTCGATGACCTTCGACTTCAGCCGTTTTCCCACTACGAATCCGCATCCAAATATGTGCAGTCTTTTGTGACAGCTGTAATATATGTCGCACTCTTTCTTTTTCATAATACCTTGGCCTATCCAGCGTGTTTCCTGGAGCGCAGTAATATCTGCTTTATACTGCGTGAGGATACTGTCCAGTTTTTGATTGGCCCCAGGAGTGTAGAGTGTTTTAACATTCCAGGAGCACACTCGCAAATCCTAGTCCTTTTTCGCGCCGTGTCGTCGTTGAGATTCCGTCCGTTCTTCCGAGGCTGCTTGCTCTTCCGTAACAGATATTTTTTTCTGTGGGTGGATTGTTAGCCCTCCGTACAACCGCTGGGGAAACGTTGCATGCGTTGGTTCACCTCACAGCGGATATTGTGTGAACTATCCAGGGGGCGCCGCTTGGAGGCTGCATGTCAACTTGATCTATGCATCGACAAGGATCGTTGCTGGCATCCCGCCAAGTTGAGAGCGATCAGCAACTTTGCCTGTGAGCATAGACCCTGCCTCCCAAGGCCCTTTCATGCATACTTGTTTAATGTCACGCAGGAACTTCTTCATTCACGTTGTCCATCTCTGGAATCACCTACCTTCACAGGTACTGTCAAAGACCAAGTACAGACAATTTTGTACCCACTACTCTCGTCCGAACTGAAATAATTCTCCAAAATCGATTTTGGCAAGCCATAAAAAACGTGTTCATGCCAATTGTCAAACTTGACCCACGAACGAAATTCATTGGCTTGGTGCCTCTGTTCTATCGGAATATGTGGGCGTTATCTGAAAGATCATACTAAAATTCCATTGACTCAGCATACAAATATAACTTGAGACAGACATCTTTATACTTACTTGCACATCTCTTCATAGGTACAATGACTTTACGAACACCAATGTAAACATCATTGGCTGGGGTACAACATCGTTTGGTGGAAGCAGATCGAACACCCTCCAGAAGGCATCGGTTAACATAGTAGCAAACAGTGCTTGCAAGCAGATCTATCCTTCGCTCGCTGCCGCACAAGTCTGCACCTATTTCCCGAACAGAGACTCTTGTCAATTTGATTCCGGTGGTCCAGTAATCTACAAGGGTTCCATTCGAGAGTTCCTACTCGGAGTCATTAGCTACGGAAACAGTTGCGGATTGGATCCAGGAGTGAACACCAGAATCACATCGTACATTAATTGGATAATAAGCAACACTGTTGGTAGCGTTTGTCCAAAAGCTTTTGTTTGAATAAAAATTATCCATTTGATTTGGTATTGTTTTCAAAGAGAGAACATATTTGAATTTTTTAAGAAAATGAACAAACCGTCCGTGATAGTCACGGACAGACCTGATAAACACATCTTCATCAGAGAAACTTTTCGCAAAGGGAAACCCACTTGAGCATGTTTGGCCGAGATATAGAGGTGTGCGTTCTAGAGGGGTAATGCTTACGGTTAGTAAATACTATTTACTTCCACTTGGTGTGAGCAATTTCTCGATTTTATTTATAAACTGAATATCGAAATAGTCAAAAAGTGTAAATTCAGTTCCAAGACACAGAGACACAGGTTACAGGTTAGGGACACTCAACAAATTGCAGCAGATTCCACCGAGTTGCGCACATTCTATCACTCGGACTATGGATATTCCTACCAGATTTTCTGAGATTAGCGATTATCTGAAAGTTGCTTACATGCAAAGAGAGAAGAGAAGTTTCATTCTGTGATAGCTGCCACGGGTTAGATCGCTGTATCATCGATTTATGTTGTAATTTGATCTCGGCGAGTCATTTTGAAAATAAATGAGTCTCTAAAAAGGTTTTTGATACCAAGATCCCTCCTTATGTAAAAAAAGAAACGAGTATGCTTTTTCTTTGTTGGAGGTTTTAATACTACACTGGAACACTCAGACTCAAGACTGGTGCATTGTACTACCAAGCATCAGCCTACAGTTCCTTAGGAAGACCAGCAGGAAAGCCCACAGAATCGGCTCTCACCACATCATCGCCAACGACTTACCACCTGATCCAAGCAAAGGCGGCCCAGTGACAGAGAAAGTGCTATGTCGTGACGTTGTCCTGTCCGCTTTCGTCGCAGAGGGTGTTTTCTTCAATGGCCCGTCTGCAATATTTTCCGTCAAGGGACAACAAGAATGCGGCGGATTTCTTACAGACAAACGCTTGGTCTATTTACATGCTGGTGGCCTAACTGTCAATGGAAGCCCTTACCACAGACGCAGGTATTCCGACCGCAGGTTCAGGCTTTGAGAAAATTTCCTCTGACCCTTGTCTAGCAAGTTCATTGGCGATCTCATTTCCAGCGATTCCTTGGTGTCCTGGGATCCTGATGAGTGTCAGTGAATTTTGACTGCCAATGGATATACCTTGCTCAACTATCCTGGAAGTTGTTAAAGGGTAGAATAGGGCCTAAAGCACGGCTGTTACTACAAACACATACTTGTCGACCCATTCACCTGTTCTTCGCAATAAAGTTTGTTGCCATTAGGATCGCATAAGTTTCCGATTGAAAAAACGGATCCAAATTGACCTCATAAAGTGTACATTCCAATGTTGTCGCCGTTTGGAGCCATCCATGAAGATACGACTACATCGCTTTCCTGGCTCGAATGACGGTGGCCAATTAATGGGTGCAGAGCTACTATGTGCTCAGGCATTTCAAACGAAAGCGTTCAGGAAATAATGAAGCGTTGTTTTCAAACCTCGTAAATTTATGAAAATGGCAATGTGAAATAGAATTGGTAATTTTGCTCTTGAAAAAATGAGTCAAATCTAAAAATTATGAGTCTCCGAATAAGAAGAAGAAGAAAAATTAGTCATTTTCACTATATAGAGTCCCTGTGGTAACAACGGTTGTGAACTACGCCTGCAGTGAGCTATGGCTTAATTGGACACGTGGCACGAATATCCCCATCACCACGTCTTTCGGGGCGCACCTTAAATGCGGCTCCATCTGGAAGGCTTCCCTTTGGCAGGCTCACAACGAGGTGGTTGAACCAAGTCCATAAGCTCGCTCGGTTGTGCCTCGCTAAGTCGATGACGGAAGACCTAGTGGCCTGGAGATCTCTGGTGCGCGCTTTACCTCCGCGACCCCGTTTAGTTGGTCAGAAAATGATGATGATGATGAATAAATGAATGATGAAAAAGATGGGCAATACTTCGAGTATTACTATTGTGAATGGTTTTCTTAAATAAACGTTAAAATTTTGAAAAAAAAAAACAGAACATTTGAAGTTATCGACCCAATAGCTATCACACAATAGCCATTTGGCAAGCAGTTCCACTTGTCAGATTCGTAGGTAGCAACGTGACACTATCACGCCAGTGCTATAGTGTTGTTCCCAAAAAGAATTCGCCATCAAAAGCATTCTTCTACATGAACCCAATCATTGACCTAATTTATTAAATTTTCATCAAATGCAGACACATTGTTTGCAAAAAAATAAACCCCTCTCTTAACGAATTGCATGTAAATTGAAAACCAAAAAAAATAGTATTCAACTTCAGCATTTAGGGACCAAACGAATTTGCTAATATAAAACTTCACCGCATATGACACGTGCCAAAAAAGCAAAATCCTCCAAGGACGAATCCATTCGACGGTTCACTGCAGCATATTCCAGAGGCTAGGCAGACCATTTTTTTTTTCAATTTCACAAGATACGAAACTCAAGTGGAGCTGAATGAGAATTCATTTTTTTCGCTTTTTCAGTGGAAAAAAAAATTGTCTCGTAATGAAAGGGTTTCATTATTGTTATGCTTCCCTTCCTGCCGTTCAACCTCGCGCTGGTGTTTTATTCCTTTAATAAGGTTTGTTCTGTGCTCTTGTCGTTGGGTTTTTGTTGCTACATTTGTCCCAAGTGCACTTATGGATGGCTTTCGAAAAAAAAAACAAAAAAGAAGAATACTCTTTTACTTTGTAACTTTTCAATTAAATTTTAAAAAAATATATTAATACGTAGGCTTTGTGTTGGTTGCCAAGGTGAATGGCGCTGCTGTTGTTATGTGAACGGTGTTATATATTAATTTTGCTTCAGTCCGACATGCTATGCAGAGAACGGACTTAATTTGCCTAATTAGCGCGACTCTTCTTATGCAGTCTTAAACCGTACCACTTGAGGACACAACTGCATCCACTCAGGATACCGTTTGAGAACTTCAAGTTGCGGAATTGTAAATTGAAATGACTTATGTAAGAAGGTCCATGCTTCATGTAAAGGAACTGGACACACGAATGATGTCAGAGATATTTAACTGAATTTAAGTTGAATAAAAGGAACTGAAGAACGATGAAATGGTTCCACACTTCAAATTTGATATATATGCGAAATGTTCTTAGCATTTATTCATTTATTTGTTTGAACTCGTTTGCAAACAAAGCCTAGCAAGATCAAAGTATTAAAATATTAGTTTCAATTTCATCTGATAACACATGAGTTATTCGTTGTTTTTCTCATTTTCAGACACATGGTTGCATGTCAAGTATTTAAGCTGCTTGGTATGAGCTGAGCAAAAAAGGAAGCATTTCACTAGTAAAAGACGGAGGCTCTTCCTCCTTTTTTTTAAAAATGTGAAGACTATTTATCATTAGAAAATTGAAACAACATTGCATTCGAAGCCCTTAAAGCTGGAGCATTGGAGTCAATGCGCACGATATGGTCGTGCTAATGAAGTCGGTCTTTCCGACAAAATGTACAACTTGTTAAAGTTGCAGTCCAATTTTTCTTTCATAAAAATGTCGCGGGCACGCACTACAGATCTTGACATCACCCGATCCACCGCCATCAACTCGAACTCATCAGGATTTATGCCCTGACGCAACCAAGCAAGTTCTTTAACGTGGTCCAACCACCTCGTTCTGGTTCTGCCAAGGGGTCGTCTTCGTGATCAATTTGAGACGTGGTGATGGGGACATTCGCGCCACGTGGCCAAACCATGGAAGCATAGCTCCTTCCGTTCGGAGAAGTAGCTGCTCGAAATTGAGTTCTGCGATGTTTTGCACTTTACCTCGGCGAATAACTCCCACAACAGCAAGAAGAAAACTCATCTCCTCTTCTTCTTTAATTGGCGCTACAGTCCGGGGTGGACCTAGGCCTCAGCCTCAACCAGCATGCCTCCCCAGCCAGCCCGATCTTACGCCAGCTGGTTGAGGTCCTTTTCCACTTGTGGGTGCCATTTTGTGAGAGGACATTCTCTGTTGCGTTTTCCCAATGGCTCGGTATCGAAGACTCTCCGAGCCGGAGCTGTGGTGTCCATCCGCTCTACATGACCTAGCCATCTTCAGCGTTGGATCCGAAGACGCTTAACTAGGTGCATGCCTCTGTACAGCCCGTACAGTCCATACAGTTTGTGGTTGGGTCTTCTCCTCCAGATGCCTTCAACGCAACGCAGGACCAAAGATCGCACGCAGAACTTTTCTTTCAAAACAACCAAGAGCTTCTTCATCAGGTTTCGAGATTGTCTATGTCTCTGCGCCGTACAGCAGGACTGCGATGATCAGAGTCAACTTGGTGTTTCGAGAGATGGCTCTGTTACTTAATTGCATCTTGAGCCCAAAGAAGTCCAATGCGAGCAAAGGCCTCATTGGAGGCTCGCTGTGTTCGTCCAATCACATCAAGGTCGTCCGTGTAAGCAAGCAGGACTTCTGTTAGGTCGTGCCTCTAGTGTTGGCGTGTGAGTTTCGCTCGGTGAGTTCGTTACCGACCTTGAGGGAGCAGCGAAAGTTCGCCACCGTCATCCTGCACCGCCAGACGAGTTTGTATTGACAGGAATGTCAAAACTAGACATGGCGTTGTATAGCTCGTCTTTGTGCTCGCTTTAATACGCGGCTTTGGAATTGACAAATAGGTGGTGGGTGTCAATCACCATTTCTTGAGTCTTTTGCAGGATCTGGCGAAGTGTGAAGGTTTGGTTGATGGTGGGCTTCCCAGGCCGAAACCGCACTTTTGAGGACCTATCAGATTGTTGACAAAGGGTTTCAGGCGTTCACATAAAATGACAGAGAGAATCTTGTACGCGATGTTAAGATAGTTGGCGCAGTCAAAGCGGCTCCTTTCTTGTGGATCGGGCAAACGATACTGAGATTCCACTCGTCGGACATGCTTTCCTCAGACCATATCTTACAGATGAGCTGGTTTATGCGCCCTACCAGATCATCTCCAGCTTCGTTAAATATTTCAGCGGACAAACCGTCCGCTTGACAGCATTAATCCATATTCTTCTTCTTCTTCGATTGGCGCTACAGTCCGGGGTGGACCTGGGCCTCAACCAACATGCCTCTCCAGCCAGCACGATCTTTCGCCAGCTGCCTCCAGTTGCGCACACCAAGTTGGTTGAGGTCCTTTTCCACTTGTGTGCGCCATCTAGTGCGAGGACGTCCTCTGTTGCGCTGTCCCAATGGCTCGGTGTCGAAGACTCTTCGGGCCGGAGCTGTGGTGTCCATCCGCTCTACATGACCTAGCCATCTTAAGCGTTGGATCCGAAGACGCTTAACTAGGTGCATGCCGCTGTACAGCCCGTATAGTTCGTGGTTGAACCTTCTCCTCCAAACGCCATCAACGCAAACAGGACCAAAGATCGTACGCAGAACTTTTCTCTCAAAACAACCAAGAGCTTCTTCATCCGCTTTCAATAGCGTCCATGTCTCTGCGCCATAGAGTAGGACTGGGATGATCAGGGTTTTATACAAGCTCAATTTGGTGTTTCGAGAGATGGCTCTGTTACTCAATTGCCTCTTGAGCCCAAAGAAACAGCGATTGGCAAGAGTAATTCTGCGCTTGATCTCGGTACTGGTGTTGTTGTCCCTATTTACTCCGGAGCCTAGGTAGACGAAGTCCTTGACTACCTCAAAGTTTCTGCTGCCCAATATGACGCTCTGTGCGAGACGTCGGTGTTGTGCGTCCTTTCGTGATGACAGCATGTACTTTGTTTTGCCCTGGTTTACCGCTAGACCCATTTTAGCCGCTTCCGCTTCAATGCCAGCAAACGCCTCATTGACGGCTCGCTGTGTTCGTCCAATCACGTCAATGTCGTCCGCGTATGCAAGCAGTTGAACGGACTTTTGGAAGATCGTGCCTCGGGTGTTGACGTTAGAGTTTCGCACGATCTTCTCAAGTATGATGTTAAAGAAGTCACATGACAGCGTGTCGCCTTGCCTAAAACCTTTTTTGACATTGAAGGTCTCGGTGAGTTCGTTACCGACCTTGATGGAGCAGCGAGAGTTCTCCATCGTCATCCTGCACAGCCTGACGAGTTTGGCAGGAATGTCAAAACTAGACATGGCGCTGTATAGCTCGTCTCTATGCACGCTGTCATATGCGGCCTTGAAATCGACAAATAGGTGGTGGGTGTCGATCTGCATCTCTTGAGTCTTTTCCAGGATCTGCCGGAGTGTAAATATTTGGTCTATTGTGGACTTTCCTGGCCTGAAACCGCACTGATAAGGACCTATCAGGTTGTTGACAAAGGGTTTCAGGCGTTCACACAGAACGGCAGAGAGTATTTTATAAGCGATGTTAAGGAGGCTGATCCCTCTATAGTTGGCGCAGTCAAAGGGGTCTCCTTTCTTGTGGACCGGACAAACGACGCTGAGATTCCACTCATCGGGCATGCTTTCCTCCGACCATATCTTACAGATGAGCTGGTGCATGCGCCCAACCAGGTCATCTCCAGCTGCCTTAAACAATTCCGCGGACAATCCGTCCGCTCCAGCAGCTTTGTTCGACTTCAGTCTAGATATCGCTATCTTAACTTCGTCTAAGTCGGGGGGACGGAATTCGTGTTCATCATCGTCCAAATTGAGTGAAACATTCTGCCTGACAGCGGAATTTGTGTCGTCATCGCCGTTTAACAGTCTACAGAAATGATTTTTCCAAATTCTCAGCATCGACTGCGATTCTACTACTAGTTGTCCATTTTCGTCCCTGCAGGCTTCGGTCCGAGGTCTATATCTTCCTGATACTTGTTTTACCTTTTGGTAAAACTTTCGGACCTCCTTCCTGTCGTAACACCTCTCCATCTCCACGACCGCGCGCTTCTCATGCTCTTTCTTTTTCTTTCTGAGAAGCCGGTGCTCTTCCCTTCTCTTCTGTTCGTAGAGCTCACGAACAGCTCTCGTTGTTCGATGCAGCGTTGCCTTGTAGGCCTCCTGCTTGGCTGCATGTACCTGCCTGCACTCGTCGTCAAACCATGGGTTCCTTCTGGGTGGTGTCGTGAAACCCAGCACATCAGTGGCAGCTTCTTTGATGGCTTTTTGACAACGTTTCCATTCTTCTTCTATTGAATGTGCAGGCAGCGTCGAACTTTCAGAGAGTTTCAGGGAGACTCGGTCGGCAAAGTTCCTAGCGGTCGATTGCGATTGTAGCTTTCCGACGTCAAACCGTAGTGTTCTTTCTCGACTCCGTACTTCTCTCGATATCCTCATCCTTACCTTGGCTACAACAAGGAAATGGTCCGAGTCGATGTTGGCTCCTCGGAACGTTCGGACATCGAGAATATTGGAGGAGTGTCTGACGTCGATCGCAACGTGATCAATCTGGTTGACGGTTGATTGATCAGGAGACCGCCAGGTCCCCTTATGGATGTTGAGGTGTGGGAACCGCGTGCTCATCACAGAGAGGTTACGCCCCGAGGCGAAATCTACCAGCCTGAGTCCGTTTCCGGATGTGTTGTCGTGCAGGCTGTGTTTTCCGATGACTCTAGCAAAGATTTCTTCCTTGCCCAGCTGTGCGTTGAAATCTCCTAGAACGATCTTGGTGTCATAGCTGGGGCATCGATCGTATGTTCTTTCTAGGAGATCATAGAAGTCATCCTTGCTATCGTCATCCTTCTCCTCCGTCGGGGCGTGTGCGCAAATCAGGCTGATGTTCCCGAATTTAGCCTTGATGCGGATTGTTATGAGGCGCTCGCTGATATAATCAAAGCTTAAGACTTTTTGCCTAAGTCTGCCTCGAACAACGAATCCACATCCAAATAAGCGCTGCCTTCCCTCTTTGTAGCAATCACCGTAGTAGATGTCGCAGTTTCTCATCTTCCTTTTGCCCGGCCCATCCCATCGCATCTCCTGGATGGCGGTGACATCTGCTTTGTAGCAGTCTAGGGCCTCCGCGAGTTCATCGGCTGCACGTGGTCTGTTCAGGGACCTCACATTCCACGTGCAGAACCGAAAATCATTGTCCTTTGATCGTTTGCTGGGGTCGTCAACTTTGAATCCGTCCATATCCGAGGCCTGTTGTCGGTTCGAAACCGTTGGTTTTTTGTGTGGTGAGGGAGTCAACCTCACGCACAACCTACAACTGGTAGGCCAGGCCCATTATTTGACCCTCGGGCAGAGGGGGATCGCTGCATACATTAGTTCACCACACAACGGTTGTTGTGATGGCTATCCAGGGGCGCCACGAGGAGGCTGTATGTCAACTTGACTTATGCACAAACAGGGATCGCGCTGGCATCCTACCAGGTTGGGTGCAGTCAGCAACTTTGCCCTGTGTACATAAGCCCATGCCCCCATTTTAATCCATATTAGAGTCGTGAAAAATACTCCGAGGTCTTCAAACTTCTCCAACTGCTTTACTAAATGTGGAGTCTATTGAACAGTCGTTAACCGTCATTCCAGTACCTACCCATACGACCAGAAACCTATCGATTGCGCACTGGAGTTCCGTGTGTGAGGATGTGGTCATAGCTAAGCCATCTACAAAGCATTTAATCATCACTAAGTGTCCGTCCACGGAACGCGAATTTGAGTAAACCCGATGAAAAATTTAAAGACGTTTGTGAAGTCTGATCTTTCCCATGATGGTACAACACTGAATGACCTCAGTAACGTGTCAAAATAAATCACCCTTTAAAAGTTCGTAACCTTCAAGTTGGGCACAGAGGTTATGAAATGTCTACAAGTAGTATTAATATCTCAGATTATTTAACAACGATCTTTGTTGTGTTCTTCGTGTCGTCACCTTGTTGGCAGAAATAGTCAAATGGCGTTAAATCGCACAAACGAGTCAATCGACTGGCTCATTTCTTGAGATAATACGCTCACCATACTTACTCTTCAATAAATCGATTGTAATGTGTGCTGTGTGCCTTGTGGCACCATCCTGTTGAAACCACGTGTTGTCTAATGTCTATGTACTTGACCGTTGTCGTTATCGTCGACTAAAAAATATAATGGCCCATAATATGGCCCACCATGCAAACAGCACCAAAAAGTTATTATTTGTGGATAAAGTGGTGATTCATGCGGCACATGTGGATTTTCACCCGACCCATGACGCAAATTTTACTTTTTAAAGAACCCATTGCGCCAAAAGTGACCAACCCCAAAAATTTGAGTTAACGCTCCTAAAGGTGTCATCCTCCACTCCGAATTTCGGTAGAATGGACTTGCAGACTTATGTACACAGGGCAAAGTGAGACCTGGTCGGATGCCAGCGCGATCCCTGCTTGTGCATAAGTCAAGTTGACATACAGCCTCCTCGTGGCGCCCCTGGATAGCCATCGCAACAACCGTTGTGTGGTGAACTAATGTATGCAGCTTGTGGCACCATCCCCCTCTGCCCGAGGGTCAAATAATGGACCTGGCTTACCAGTTGTAGGTTGTGCGTGACGTTAACTCCCTCACCACATAAAAAAACAAGTTACGAACCAACAACAGGCCTCGGATATGGACAGATTCACAGTTGACGTCCCCAGCGAACGATTAAAGGACAATGCTTGAGCGTGAAATGTGAAGTCCCTGAACAGACCACGTATGTACAGCCGATGGACTCGCGGAGGGCCTGGACTGCTACAAAGCAGTTATTACCGCCATCTAGGAGATGCAGTGGGCTGGGCCGGGCAAAAACTACGGCGATTGCTGCAAAGAGGGAAGGCAGGGCTTATTCGTTGTTCGAGCCAGGCTTAATCCGCGGAACTGCTTAAAGCAGCTGGAGATGATCCCGCTCATGCACCATATCTATCTATCATATCTATCTTATAGATATGGTCGGAGGATGCCCGATGAGTAGAATCTCGGTGTCGTTTATCCGGTCCACAAGAAATGAGACCCCTTTGACTGCGCCAACTATCGAGTGATGGGTCTCCTTAACATCGTGTACAAGATTCTCTCTGCCATTTTATGTGAACGCCTGAAACCCCTTGGCAACAATCTGATAGGTCCTCAAAAGTGCGGTTTCGGCCTGGGAAGCCCACCATCAACCAAACCTTCACACTTCGCCAGATCCTGCAAAAGACTCAAGAAATGATTGATACCCACCTCCTATTTGTCAATTCCAAAGCCACGTATTAAAGCGTGCACAAAGACGAGCTATACAACGCCATGTCTAGTTTTGACATTCCTGTCAATACAAACTCGTCTGGCGGTGCAGGATGACGGTGGCGAACTCTCGCTGCTCCCTCAAGGTCGGTAACGAACTCACCGAGCGAAACTCACACGCCAACACTAGAGGCACGACCAACCAGAAGTCCTGCTTGCTTACGCGGACAACCTTGATGTGATTGGACGAACACAGCGAGCCCCCAATGAGGCCTTTGCTGGCAATGGGTCTATCGAAACAACAAGTTTACTCTGATCATCCCAGTCCTGCTGTACGGCGCAGAGACATAGACAATCTCGAAAGCTGATGAAGAAGCTTTTGGTTGTTTGGAGAGAAAAGTTCTGCGTGCGATCTTTGGTCCTGCGTTGCGTTGAAGGCAGCTGGAGGAGAAAACCCAACCACGAACTGTACGGGCTGTACAGCGACATGCACCTAGTTAAGAGTCTTCGGATCCTACGCTTAAGATATCTAGGTCATGTAGAGCGCATGGAAACCACAGCTCCGGCCCGAAGAGTCTTCGATACCGAGCCATTGGGACAACGCAACAGAGGACGTACTCGCACGAGATGGCTCACACAAGTGAAAAAGGACGTCAACATAAACCAACTTGGTGCAGCTGGAGCATGTTGGTTGAGGCCCAGCTCCACCCCGGACTGTAGCGCCAATCAAAAAAGAAAATGAAGACCTTGCAGACATTGCTCGTTCGTGTACTTTACCAATGTCGAGCATACTGACTAAATTGAAAGTGACAGTTTGATGATTAGTGAAAGAGTGCGTTCACAAACTAAATTCCCATTGGAAAACCCTTAATAAAACGACCTTGAAACTTGGAACAACCACCACAAGATCTTGATCAGAACTTTTCTTAGCATCAGTTGGTTTTGAAAAAAAAAAATAGAGAGATCATATGTATCTACATCAAATATATTTTATTAGCAGTATATAACGATATAATCGATTACAATTTTCAGTTAAATGGCTTCGAGCACAAAGGCCCGTTAGAATTTTGCACAATCCAGTCTAGATAAGAGGTCACTCTTGTGTTCACACCCGGATTCGTACCACACGAATATCCGTAGCTAATCACTCCTATTAAGAACTGCCTTATGCTACCCTTATATATGGCTGGGCCACCCGAATCGAATTGGCATGCATCTCGGTCTGGATAGTAGGTACAAATTTGCGAGGGCAACAGAGTGGGGTACACATCCTGACATACTGATTGTGGAATTGCATTGAGATCTGCTTTCTGCAGTATATTCGATCGTGGTCCGGCAAAAGAAGTAGTTCCCCATCCCACCACATTGACCGGTGTGTAGTCAAATGAATTGTTTCTGAAACGATCAATGTTCATTCACTATGTAGGGTACAACAATTTTTAAACCTACATCTGATCAAATGGAATACAAGTGGGTCCCACGCCGCGTGACCATTCAATGTTGGTGGAGGGCACGACTATAGCGATGTCATTCGCATTGTTGGTTGCATTGTACCCGGGGTGTACGTAGTAAGTGCTTACACTGTATGTTGCTGCATATGGAGACTCCGTACCTAAAATAGAAATATCCCTTAATTCCTGAGTCTCAATTTAACGATACTCACTTACTTATAGATAAGTCGTAATCTCCCACCAGTAAACGGAGGTCGTTGATATTTGGATACAATTCAATGCAATGAGCTGCGGTAAGCACAGCCTTGTGACCAACTGTAAATGACAAAAGTTTAGCAAAAAATGCACACTTGAAAGATTAGCACTTACTTATAGTTCCTCCACAAAATGCTGATCCAGTTTGCATATTATACAGAGCCACCATTCCGGGAAACTCGCCCATAATTGCGTCTACACCACCCACAATACGTGTGTTTTGTGACCATCCGCAGTCACATGCCTGTGGTCGTGTCGTCAGCGAGCAGTTAAATTTCCCTCCAACCGTGGAACCGATCTCTGCTCCGGATATGTAGGCTATGACTAGAGTACGAAATTGCGTGGTTCGTGTTACAGTTCCCGAGCCACAAAGCTGCTCAGCCCCGCTTAGTGTTGAATCACCATCGCGAGAAATGTAGAAATATTCAGTGGAACAGCTGGTGGGAGCCTATATTTAATAAGATATAACAACGTCTTTATTAGCTAGATGTAGTTTTTGTAAATGCTTGGAAATTAGATGACCCGATGAAATTTGATGATACTACACTTTGATCTTAGCCATAAGGCCGAGAAGACGAGCGATGAAGTTTCTGTCATATCATTTTTATTCTAACATTAAGTCGAAGGACACAGTTTAAAATAAAGTTTAGATCAGTGTGTCCGCCAAGAGTCGGTAAGTTAGAATTACAAAGATTCTACGTCCAACTAGTCCAACGACCATGAACTCAAAAATAAAAATGAAAAAAAAAAAACCGATAAAATTTTGACTATGCGACGGTGAACAACTAAATATCATCACTCCGCCAAAAAGTCTTTCAACAAATCATTTGCTGTCATTGCAAATCATTGAGCTGTTCATTGCCGCAGATTTTGTTAAGAATAGTTGAAAGCATACGACAGCATTAATCGCAAGAGATGTTCGAATTCGGGATCCCAGGGAAATTGATCCAGTTGTGTCGTACCACGCTGACACATACACGATGCACCGTGCAGATAAGTTCAAAGAGTTCTGAACCGTTCAAAACCTGCACCGGATTTCGGCAAGGAGATGCGCATTATTTCTTCAATTTGGCAAAAGTCTACACGGAAGGCACTATCTTCTACAAGTCAGTCCAGCTATCGAGCAGTCGCAATGCGCCGTAGTGGACGCTTTCACGTGAATTGAGGAACACGCGAAACGAGCTGGTCTAAAGATCAACGAGGACAAAAAATGATAATGCTGTCGAGCAAAAAATGATCCGCAGCACACCACCTATTCCAAAACGTTACAATCGACAGCTACAATTTCGAGGTAGGGAGGGAATTTGTCTACCTCGGGCCAAACGTTAACTCCACGAATGACATCTTAGTGGAGATCCGACGTAGAATTGCCCTTGGCAACCGATGTTACTTCGGTCTGCGAAAATAACTTGGCTCGAAACTCCTGTCTCGAAGAACCAAAGTCATGCTCTACAAAACCCTTATTCTGCTTGTAATGCTTTATGGAAACGAAAGCTGGACATTAAGTAAAACTAGCTGATTCTTGGTGCCTTCGAAAGAAAAATTCTACGTCGTATATATGTGCCCGTCTGCGAGGAAGGTGAATGAAGGAGTAGACACAACCGCGAACTCTACGAGCTGTACATAGATGTGGATGTAGTCCCTAAGTCAAAAATCCATCGCCTCAGCTATATCGAGCGAATGGACAACAACGCTCCAGCAACGAGGGTCTTCCAATCCGAGCCTCCTGGTTCGAGAAGGAGAGGAAGACCGAACCTCCGGTACAAAGACCAAGTCATCGCGAATGTAAGACAGCTTGGCCTTGATGACTGGAAGCAGCGTGCCCAGGACCGTCACCAATGGAAGGCAGCAATTGCTCAGGCTCAGACCCTTCTTGGTTCGTCGGACTGATAAGTAAGTAAGTAAGTAATAATACTTGAAACCATTTTCTATGTAGCCAAGAAAAATAAAAAAATACTAGAAATGGACAGCAATGAGATGTAGATACACACTTTCTTGGTGTTCCTCTTCTTAGTGTCTACATACCTTTTCCAAGGCGACGAGTGTTTTGAGGACACATACCCACGATGTTCTTGCTTGGAAGCGTCATGCGTCAAAACAAATTTGACTCCATTTTTACAAACATTCATTCCACCGATAACGACAACTTGAAAACAGGGGATGATGATGCAAAGGTGGGACTACCTATTTATGGATCGTTTGAATATGATTTACATAACACTTTTTGTAGACGAAGCCATGATTCCATTCCTTACAAGAAATACTTGTAAGCAGTTCATCCGTAGCAAGTGAGATTTGGGTAATAGGCCTGAGTTGCTGCAAATTTTCTAGGACATTGCCTGGCATTCGACATTTATCAAGGGCGCTCTGAAGATCGTAATCTACTAATGGGCTTGGGTGAATTTGTAGTTGATGATGGATATGAGTCACAGTCTCACCATGGAAGGACAATGCCGACAGCAATCCAATTAAATACTGGACCTCACATTTTCATCACAGAGGGTAATAGGAGTTGTTGCAAGGTTTGCCATAAGTACATATTTAAAAGATCCGAAGAATGCTGAACGGCGAGTGCTTCAAATTGTCTTAAGACGATGTAAAATAAATATTCTTATTTTCTTTACTAAATTGTTGTTCTTAATCCAAGCGTACTAATAAAATCTTGATCAGATAATAAAAATTGTCCCTTCCAAGCTCAATGGTGCATTAAGCACATCTTATTAACTCCACTATCAGCACAATGGTCAATTTATGGACAAAAAACGCCAAAGAAAGTGATAAAAAAGACTTTAGGTTAACAGTCCTTACAATCACACAGGACAGAGGAACCATAAGTCGCAGGTTCCTCTTAAAAGCGTACACACTACCGAACAGTAGGCCAGAAGGTCAAAATAAAAAATGACGTATAATTCTAAGAGCGGAACGAACGTACACTCAAGCACTCAAAGTCACTGCATTGGCACTTCACGAGGTTTATTCACTATGTTCACTTGCTATACTTTTCAATCCCACCTTCGAAAATGTATGATTTCTTGCAGACGCTTACAAAATAAGGTAACAATGCACAATCACTTACCTTATCAATTGCAATGACACATTCAGCCACAATCTCATAGTCCAGCGGTGCAATAAATTTATACCGACACGACGTCCCTGCCGGATACTTATCACTATAGTATGGCGACAACAACCATGCTCTGCTGTCCGCCTTAAGGTTATACGTGTGATCACATCCCTCAAACAGCGCCTCACAAAGTCCTATAAGCGGCAATAAAATGCCTAAAAAAATCGAAATAAATTAAAAAAATAACCGTCTTCAAAGAGAGAACTTGGTTATGTTAACATACCCAACATTTTGAGCGACAACATCGTTCCTTCTACAACTGTGCCTTGCGTATGATACGTACTGTTCCGTGCTAGCGGTATTTCTTATTTTTGTATTCGATTTGCACCTTGAACGTAAACGGGTATTCGCACAGCCTTGTCTTTGGATGGGGTGAAATTTCGGTTAATCTCAGCGAATGCTCTTATCAGTCTTAACGCGTAATGCTTTTGACAGCAATTAGTTATTTAAATTTGCGGGTTTATCTGCACTTGTATCTTTTCGCTTTAGTAGACAAATATAAATTTGGTAAATATTTCATCTCGGCTTTATGGTGTTAACGCGCTCCGATTTGATTCCAAGAAGTGTTTTTAAACAATTAAATGGCTAGCTCTAGTTTTGTTTTGCACACATAACTTTCTAATGGACGTTGCGACGCTGCGTTTCACTGCAAATGGAAGACCTGCTGATCGGCACCTGCTGATAAGGATTTATATTTAACTGTGGCATTTTTTTTTATTGATTACCATTGAATATGAACTTGAGGGTCTTGTGATAACCGACAAGCAGTGAATGCTATCTGGCTTGTCTGTTTGTTTTTCCATTCGGAAGTTCATGATGGTAGCAAGAGGGCACTTCTGTGTAATTTTGGATTTACATGCCGGTTGGCACAGATATTTGAACAACTTATTAATTGCCCCACAATGCTAACTAAAGCAATTATCACAAAGGTATGACACATTGGAAAAAGCGAGATTGTGCGTCATATTATTGTGGGAACTAAACGAAACCACTCTCATGGTGCATTGCTTGATCGATTGCTGTCGAGGAGTATCAGAAAACAAGCGAGAAAGACTAAATAGCAACATCTATTCCAAAGGCTTTCAAAATGTACAATTCATCATCACGACTGTGTCATCGATTCTGAGTACAAACCAGGAACTTGGTGCCACAGAGATATCCAACTTCACAGCCGATTATGCCCTTATCCAAGTTATGGATGGATTATCGCACATTTATTGAAGGTGAATATTATATAAAACGCCGAAAAAATTTCAAGAGACAAGAAGGTCAGAAAGTCTATCAATAGTCGAAAAAACAGAAAAATAATGCACTTTTGGACCTATTCGGCAAACATGGAAGCTGCCAAAATAACGCAAATAATTATGACACTTCGAATATTGTCTGAACTCAGCATCTCTCATTCAATTATGCTTCACCAGTTCATAGGAGCCCGCAGACATTTTTTTCAAGAGGGGCAGCTTGTTTTCTCTTTCTTGTGCTTAAAGATTGGCTTACGCCCCTAAAACGGGCGAATCTTCGTCACCCACCTCGTACCAACCCAAAACACTTACATACGTTCCTTCTTTCGAAGGTCATGAAAACGCTGATAAGTCGTCAGCTCATAAAATAACTTGAATCGCGGAAGCTTCTTAATGACCGACCGAATACGGATTCCGCAGCAACAGGTCCTCTGGTGATTTGATAGCTTGTCTCGCCGAAAACTGGAACCAATCTTTGCACAGGCGAAAGCAAGATAATTGCGCTTGATATTTCTAAAGCACTTGGCAGAGTTGGGCATCAGGCGAAAATGCGTGCTTATGGGGTTGATGGATCTTTGCTTCTATGGATTAGAAACTACCTTTCGAACCGTGCAATGCAAGCTGTGTTGGATGGGTTCAAGTCTGATATCCACAAAATAAATGCTAGCGTCCCCCAAGGCTATGTTCTGTCTCCGACACACTTTCTCATTTTTATAAATGATTTCCTGTCTGCCACTTCTAATCCAATCCACTCCTTCGCGACTCTGCCCTTAGGACGTAATATTGGAACGGCAACCTATGTCACGCACATTGACAACACAACATTTAGTTGGAACGATTACATATTCGAAGTCGCTTAAAATGCTGCGAAATGTTTAGGTTTCCTTAATCGATTTTAGAAATATTGCACCCCTCTGATTTGGCTTTAATCTATAAGGCGTATATTCGCCCCAAGCATGAGTACAATGCTCTTATCTGGTCTGGTGCCCCCAAGACCACCTTGCACCTACTTGATAGAATCCATAAGCGAGCATTAAATCGTATAGGAGACAACAATATCGCGGGTTCATTAGACTCGTTCAAACATCGACGTACCGTGGCTTCTGTGTCCGTGTTTTATCGTTATTTTAACAAACGATGCTCAAGTGAGCTAGCCAACTGATTCCTCTTCTCCTTGAATTCACCCGCAACACAGATCTCTCCAGGAATGCACATCAGTTTATCTTAAGCCTGCTTTCGGACGCACAGTGAAATTTAGAAACGGAAACGAAATGGAAACGAATTGGAATCCTCTTCCTCGCTTAATATTTCCCATAGACTACAATCCGCAGATATTTTAGGCCAATGTGCACAGGAACTCCTCTCCTTCTCTCCCTTTATACCTTCAGGCTGTCCTGTGTTTTGATCCCGGACAATTAAGGTTATTAATAGCCCCTTGAGCATGCAAATCCTACCAAATCCCGCATAGGATGATGAATAGACGAGGCTCGCATTTTCTTACGAGATCGCATCTCCCTTGGATTTCTACCGAAACTTTTGACTATCTCATTGTAAAAATCATCTTGTTCCTTAATGAGATTCTCAAGTCTCACGTCAGTATCGTAGCCAGGTTTTTACCTTAAAGTGAACGATCAATCTGCTATTAAAGTAGTAGCTGGAATGGTGAGGCCTATACAAAGACCGAGGTTAATGATGGATAGAACCATTCTACTTGCTTTTGGGACTTAGACGTCGCATTTTATTATGTTTGTACCAAAGTACACAAGAAAATTGTCAAGAAACCACAAGTATTTTTGATTATTTTTTTCTACAACTTGAACATCGAATCGTCGACGGGTTCCATATCTCTTGGATTTGATTGGAATGAGCTGTTCGCAGCCTCTTTTTACTCTGCAAAACGCTCTTTAAGACACAAATGAGGTACGGAATGAAAACAGTTTTCGAGAGAAGAAGGGGGTATATTTGACTGAAAGATTTGTTTTTTGGACAACTAAATTCAATTTCTGAGACCCGCAACTGTTTCTCCATTGTCTTCTTAGAGTTCTGACGTGATTCTCAGCAGCCTCGCAATTTTCTTAAAATGATGTATTTAAAATGTCGATTTGATGTTTAACTGTGGAAACACTTTGGTCAACTATCTGTTTGCAACTGTTTCAAGACTCGATGAATACTCAGACATTATGAACAAACAAGATATGGGGGTTGGTGCAGGAGTAATATATTTGAAAGGCATGCTGTCTTGTGGTTTGATTCCTGTCTTCAAAATGACTACATTGTTATTATTTTTTTATTGTAGCAGCAATTTTTACACTGGTTGTACATTACATTACTTGTTTACAGAGATTCGGTGTTATTACCTTACTACTAAACTATTTATAAAAGTTATATTCTATCACATATGTAATTTGAAGGAAAAGAAACTAAAAACCTTCAGTAAAGGCCTCAGAGTCGCTAGAAAATTACTATTTGTCCTGAAAATCTGAAGACTGCTCACGTCTTTTCACATTACATGGTATGCATTTCCTTCTCAAAGGATTCTCTCGACAAAAGCTAGCGATCCCTTCTATTTTTCCGATATCATTTCTGATCTCAGAAACTTCGGTTTGACTCATTAACGACTCTACTGAGTTTATGGCAACGGCATTTAAAGAATGAAAGTCTGCTCATATTTGTCTTGTATTCGATTCCTTACTTCACTCAAAGTCGTAGTTGAGCAGCCATCATAGGCTTGACCAACCATTTTCGTTAAATCCAACATATCCCTCCACCAAGCTACGATAGCAAATCCTTATTTTTTTTAAAATTCGTTATGATAAAAAATTAATACGCCAAGTGCCCACCTTGCCCCTCCAGCGGGCGCCTATACCCGAGTTCAACTTCCATTTTTATACTTCCAAGATGACGAAGAATCTTTGAAATATAAAAAATATCTCCATCAGCCTTACATACAGATCGGACTGAAAGTCTGATAATGAAACGCTAGACCACCTCCTGCAAATCTTCGCTGACCAAAGAAGAATGAATGAGTGATAGTCTATACGACAGACCTCAGCACTGGAACTCCTCGATTGGAGTGGTACCTCACAGGCAGAAATCATTGCGATGAAAGGCGCACTTTCCCGGCTCAAAAACAATATGTTTAAAGAATTAGGGTGAAAATAAGCCCCATACAGATAATATAATTTTTGGCTTAAAAACACACCTAAATTATCGACTGTATGATTTCGACTCAACGATATAATTGAGCATTTCAATATACACCTAAAGTGATGCAACACTATAGGTATATTTAGGACATCATCATTACTGAAAGAAGAACGTGGGCTCCGGCTTTTATGCAACGAAACTACTCTCATAACTGAAGTACATTTATCGCAAAGCATTTTTGGTCGTTCGTACAAAGGGTCAGTAAGAGAATTCGAATTGTAAGAAACTAAGATTATTCTGAAAAAAATTAAATAAAATGAAATCGAATGATCTTTCGGCCATGTCGTACCCGAT
The DNA here is from genome assembly GCA_916610145.1 of Eristalis arbustorum. Lineage (NCBI taxonomy): Eukaryota > Metazoa > Arthropoda > Insecta > Diptera > Syrphidae > Eristalis > Eristalis arbustorum. Next base: position 58,609,091 of record OU744317.1, on the reverse strand, counting down.
AGTACAATGTGAACCTCGCTAGTAGCAAGGCCGACAATTCAACACATTTTTCGCCTATGATCACTTATCTTCAATATTTTCCTTTTCCTCATATGTCAATAGAGATTATATCTTTATGGCGCGTTTATTAAAACCGATCAACACCAAAAAAAAAAACATCAATAGCATGTTTGAATATAAGCATTTATTCAAAGTTATGTCTGTCTGAACATTTTGTTCAGTTAATACTTTCTTAAACACACTCCAAAAAATGCACTAAAAAATTAACCCACAGTTGACTAGGTTGCATGCCAACCATCGCAAGTTATTAGGAACGAAGGATGAAATAATACTTCAAAGATTGCAGCCTAATCCCAAGACAGATGGGTGGGCAAGATACAGATGTATTTGGAGGAATATTTTCTTACTGGCGAACTTCGGCAGATTACCAACTTACAAGGATGGCTTATTTAGAATCTAATCTGACACGAACTGATTGGACTTCTAAAAAACAAGAGCTGTTGCAGAAGTCTAAGCAAAATAGATATCAAAGTTGTCTACATAAAGCATCAAGGAGCTCATTAAACAGAACGCCATCTATTACTTACATACATCTATAACTTGAAGTGTAAAATTCTTGATTGCTGGCAATTGTGTCAAATAACTGGTAAGCTACGTCGGAGGGTGAAAACCAAACTATTTAAACGTAGCTAAAATAAAGTGTGATATCAAAGGATTTTCCAAATGCTGTTTAGCTGGCTTGGGATTGCTGTCCATGAAACTGAGGCTGTCCTTATAACCAGTCGCAAGAAGGGGAACACGCACGTTGCCGAATTGGCACCCAAACGATCAACAACCAAGGAATCACTTGAATAACTTGGTGTAATGCCCGACAACATGCTTAGCTTTAAGACTCATATCAATTGTGCCAGCAAGAGGGCGTCACCGGTGCAAGCAGCTTTCTCCCGGATGCTGCCAAACGTCGTTGGGCCTGGATATGCCAGCTGCATTTTGCTATCCAAAGTGCTATCTCTGTTTGGCTGGAGCACTTGTGGTGCAAACGAAAGAATGATGCGTTCAATGCACACGTTTTGCGCATTCAGAGAAATGTATGGTTTCCCAAGCATATCAGAGGAAGCAGCTTACAAATTAGTTCCCATAGACATTATCGCCAACGAGATGCAAAGAGTGTATTTTCAGCGAAGCATTAGAGAAGTCCAGGAAAGAGCCAGATCAAAAGCACAGTGGCAGGAGCGGTGGACCATAAAAGGATCATACTGATCATATAACCTTAGACTCACTCTACGCAGTTTCTGTCTGTTCTCGGCAGCTTTCGCAAGTATCTGTTCAAATGTGGACACTACATCTCACCTTACTGCCACAATGTTTAAACACGGAAAACGTTGCAGAGTGCGTATTGTGCCACTATAGGCGTTTTGTAGACACCTTGATTGATCTGACATATCCAGACAACATAGTCAATTACACGACGCAATCGGATCAGCACTGTGTGAGCGGAGTACACTTTGAAAATATAATTCTCATCAACCACTCGTGTTGTGCGTGCTATTTTGGAAGGGACCTAACGTTTTTCTGCTGAATCCGAATGGCCAAGTTTGAGGAGGATCACGACAGGAAATATTCTTGGAAAATTGTCTGTGACTCGAAAGAGGTGGGGTCGCTCAGCCCTGGGATCGAACGTCGAGTTTCAAGGGTGTTCGGGTCAACGCACAGACCCACAACGCCACGGGCCACCTAAAAAAAATAAAAAAAAACACCCCGAAAAATAGGAACAGTAATAGAACCTACAATTTCTAGGTTCAAGGGGGTTCGAGTCGACGCACTTGCAAACAACGCCAAGGGCCACCTCAAAAACAAAAATCACTCCGAAAATCATAAAAACACTAAGGCCACAAGAGAATATTTCTGACAACAGAGCCTTGAAGTAATACCTCAGGAAAGAGTGGTAGAGGTGATGGCACGGGCTATTAGTATCTTTCGAATAATGCCATCCTTGGATGTTACCAAAAAATGGATGCTTAGAGTTTGCCAACGGTTTTTAAAACAGCACATAATTAGTTAACAAATTTGTAGTGCGTTATGCTTAGGAGACATTGCCAGTAGCTATTGTGTGCAGTGTACCGCATGGATAGAATACAGCTTAAAGGTGTACACAGCATAAGCATGAGCGGACCCCTGACCCTGGCGACAATTTTATAAGTTACAGGTTTTATATTTTTGGAAACGAAGATTCATCCAAGAGCGACTCTACAGTGACATATAGTCTAGACAGGCGTCTACCGATTGAACGGCTAAGATGGCTAGCCCAGTCTTCATCGAGATGCAAAAGAAGACAGAGATATATATTAAGCTAGCTAACTAGCAAGATCACTGAAAAACTCCTTATACATAGGTACGTCGCACAACGTGGTGCACTCTTTCCATTATCATTTTCGAAGTCATCAAGCACGAAATCTTTCACAAGACAACCCGAAATACTCCTCATATATTCAAATACATTAAAAGCCAAGTAGCTAGTTACCTGCAACGATGGGTCAGTCAATTTTGGATGAATTACAAGACAGTCTTTAGAACCCTTTCACCTTTCATTTGTATCCATGGAAGTCACAAAATTCACAAAATTGAATCACTCTCCTTCGATCTTCAATGCTCAGTATGAAATCTTACACATGGTCACTTTCAAAACTATAACTGGCCTGATGTCAAATACTGTTTTTTTTTCTGAAGTGCATGCATACTTTTTGCTCAATTGGCACACCACATATTTTATTGAAACAAATTTCTCTTAAATTTATAGGTCAGTGAATTTCAATGCACATTTGTGTTGAGAACGAACCGCGATAAGAACAAAACCACCAAAAATATATAAACGATTACATTTTCGTTGTGCCGGACTCAAATCACACGCATATGTACATGCTCTGCGACATTCATTAAATCCACTGTTAAAGGTAAAACAAAATGTACACACTTTCACCTGTTTTCAAATTTGCATTTGTTACCACTTTAAAGTCGCGATTCGTTGTAACACAAACGCCATGTAGAACCTTACGTCGAGAATGACATAACGTCAGTTCTTAAAATGATACTAGTTCTGAGTATGGAAGTATCCTTGATAATGTAAAGTCAGCTGATAGATTATTTTCAAGACGAACGCGCAAAGATTAGATTTCAATTGACACAGAAAAGACGCGAGAGAAACTCTTGAAATGACATCTTTAATCGTCTCTCATCGGCGAACGAATCGACAATGACAAGCGGCTGGTGGACATCAGCAACTTCAGTTTCGCTTGATCGCGAGACCTGGCACAAGATTAGTTCAAATCCAACTGATAGGCAGGGCACGTTCGCGTTGATCACTTGGCCACCAGCCGGCAGTATAGAAATTGCATGTTTAACATCCGTAACAAGCGCGGCGTGCTTATCAGAATGTTACCATCTCATCGTTGTTCTTGTACGCCTTCATACTGCAACCAATCGAAGCACAGTAGCCAACATGCTTCCACATTCTGAAGTTCAATACCGAAAGCTTTATTTTGCGTCAACAATTCCGGGAATAGCTAATTAAAATAAAAAGAAGGTGTATCTTGTGCGTCAAGCACGGAGGTGAATGGGTGGAAGAAGAAATAAATAGTAATCAACGCACATGTCTCTGCGAAAATGGTAACCGATCGAAAAGAATGAGCGCTGAAGTGTTGCTATCCATAGAGAGACGTTATGCAGAAGAAATATTAGCGTGGTTATCATAAACCTTTGTACGATGCTTCAGTACGCTTGCTCCCTTTAGTTTTGTCGTCTGTCGAGGCATTAACAAAAGTAAGCTCGGTGCAACAGAAATTCAAGAACGCCGAATCCCCGGTAACCTTACTATGTGCAAGGAATTTGGCTATTTTTGATTATTATTTGACAGCCAAGATTTGCTCCTTGAGCTGATTTGGGGTGCTCAAGGGGTTATTAATACCCTTAATTGTGCGGGGTCAAGACACAGTACGGGCCGAAGGTATAGAGGGAGAGAGAGAGGAGGTACCTGTGCAATTTGGTCTTAAATATCTGCGGATTATAGTCTATGGGAAATAATGAGATGGGAAGAGCATTCCATACTCGTGTGGTGCGGCTAAAAAACGAGTCTCTAAATTCCACTGTGCTTCCGAAAGCAGGCTTAAGGGTAAACTGATGTGCATTCCTAGCGAGACGTGTATTGCGGGTGAATTCAAGGAGAAGAGGAATGCACTTGGCTTGCTTACTTGAGCATCGTTTGTTGAAATAACGATAAAACACGGACAAAGAAAACACGGTACGTCGATGTTCGAACGAGTCTAATGAACCCGCGATATTATTGTCTCCTATAAGATGTAATGCTTGCTTTTGGATTCTATCTAGTAGGTGCAAGGTGGTCTTGGGAGCACCCGACCAGATATGAGCGTTGTACTCAAGCTTAGGGCGAATATACGTCTTATAGATTAAAGCCAAATCAGAGAAGGTGCTATATTTCTCACCTCGTTTAAGGAAACCTTTTTCAGTTTCGTCGATACAAGCGCCATTCATATATAATGGCTGATTTTCAGGGGATCGCTTTAGAGACAGCAGAAAGCATTGAGTTTTGAAAGCATTAAATTCCTCTCTGTTGTTTTTACTTCAGTAATTATCCTGTCTAGATCGGAATTCAATGTGCTTGACATACGCTCCCGTTCCAATATTACGTCCGAAGGGGAGGGTCGTACGTTTTGAAACGAATATGAAAAGCTAAGGGTGCTGTCATCAGCGAAGGAGTGGTTTGGATTAGAAGTGGCAGACAGGATATCATTTATAAAAATGAGAAAGAGTGTCGGAGACAGAACAGAGCCTTGGAGGACACCAGCATTTATTTTGTGAATATCAGACTAGAACCCATCCAAAACAACTTGGATTGAACGGTTCGAAATGTAGTTTCTAGTCCATGGAAGAAGAGACTCATGAAGCACCATAACCATGCATTTTCGACAAAAAGGCTTGATGCCAAACTCTGTCAAATACTTTAGAAATATCAAGCGCAACTATCTTGCTTTCGCCTGTATTGTGCAAAGATTTGTTCCACTTTTCGGTGAGATAAGCTATCAAATCACCAGAGGATCTGTTGCGGCGGAAGCCGTATTCGGTCGGTCATTAAGAAGCTTCCGCGATTGGACATGTTTCATTAGCTGACGATTTATCAGCGTTTTCATGACCTTCGAAAGAATGGACGTAAGTGCTATGGGTCGGTACGATGTGGGTGACGAAGATTCCCCCTTTTCAGGGACGGGCTGTTTTCCATCTACTCGGAAAGAGACCTGAAGAGTAGGATAGATGAAAAGGCTTATGCAGTGGTTATGACCGGAGAAGAAGAACACCTGTTCAGAAGTATTGGGGGCTTTACGAGGCGGAATTCTTTATGTTTTTCACAAATGACCAAAAGTTGTTGCTACCCTTGGGACATTGTAGCACTTATTTCCTCAACTTTTGTTAATAGAAGAATTTAACACGTTGCATTGCAGTCATTTCTGGCCCGTTTAAACTTATTCCGGTTTTCCTCAGTGGGGTTGGCTTTGTATCTGATATCAAGCATAAACTCTTAAACTAGTATTGGTTTGCAGAAGTCATGAATATATTTCTTCCTTTTGGAGTTGTAACGATATTCGCAAAACTGTTAAGCAACATTTAGGCATGCTTACTAGCCGGTGCACTCTACAGTGTGGCGCAACCGATCCCCTGAACTAAACTCAAGTGCGACCTACAATGCAGTACAAGCAATAAACAGTGCATGAGTGCTTGTCTGATGATTGACTACAAGATGGCTTTGGTTCATTTTGGAAAGTGCCAACGTAACTTCTATCATGATCTTAGATCGTAAAATGTTCGCTGACGATTTCAAAGTGTACAGATCAGGTTCGAGTGTCGAGAGTCTTTTTGGAACTACCAGAAACTAGCACCTGTTTTCAATAGTCCACCCGTGAGATGTGTGGGTGAAGGTTGATAAAAAAATAAGACACCTAGCAAGGGTAGTTGGAGTAGAAGCTAGGCTCAGGTTGCCAATATTATATTTTTTATTATTAACAGCGAAGGTAATCTGGGGCATGGCCCTAATGCCATACACTTCCCAAAAAATGTTGGTGTGCACACGGCTTTATCCTCTATGGCTCCGTGAGAAGCTTAGTTTTGTCAGGGATTTCCCCACCGAGTTCTCTTTATTATTCAGCACCAAGGTAATCTGGTACATGGCCCTCATGCCATACACTTTCCAAAAAATGTTGGTTTGCACACGGACTTTATCCTCTAATGCTCCGTAAGAAGCTTAGTTTTGTCACAGTACAGATATCTGTATTCTACGGAGTTCTCTTCTCCTAAAATGTCAGCTCTTTCATTTCGCTGAACTACTGTGTGCAGTGGTGCCAGATGAAATGTTGCTGAAATCGTCAATGTCCTTGTAAAATCGTCCAAAACCATCAACTTCGAAAATGTGTATTCACTTTCATTTTATTTCTCTTTTTGGGCTTGCAGTCTCTAACTTTAAATCAGTATTTCGTTGACAACGGACTAAACTTTCATTTTGATGACATTTTTATATGCAGATGTCACCAAATCAACTTTGCCAGATCTTATTCTATATTCAGCATTACCCTTCATACAAAAAGCTGGATAATTTGCAGAATGTCAAGTTCCGTTTTTAGGTCTGTACCTAAGTACGATATTGTATTGATTTTCATCAAATCTGTGTTTGACTAGCACTCACGCTGTTTGACTCTGTTGGTATCATCGACATGGACATCAAAACTTTTGTGTGTCGGAGTATCTTCAGCTGGATAAGTTGTTTTGGTCGTATCGGCTCACCAGGCGATTCCAAACGGAAGGGTAGTAGTCGCACAGAAAACAAAACAATTCGGGCTCTTATAATAAATTACTTAAATTTTCTCTTCCTCTTCTTCTTTGTGTGGCGCTACAGTCCGGGGTGGGCCTGGGCCTCAACCAACATGCCTCTCCAACTAGCGCGATCTCTGGCTAGCTGTATCCAGTTTCGCATACCAAGTTCGTTGAGATCCTTCTCCACTTAATCACGGGCGTCTTCTGTTTTGCGTTGCCCCACTCGTTCGTATTCGAAGATTCTTCTTACCGGAGCTGTGGTGTCCATCCGCTCTACATGACTTAGCCACCGAAGGCGTTAGATCCGTAGACGACTAACTAGGCTCAAGTCGCTGTACAGCCTGTACAGTTCGTGATTGAATCTTCTCCTCCAGAACACGTCAACACAAACAGGACCAAAGATCGCACGTAGAACTTTTCTCACAAAGAGACCAAGGACTTCTGCATCCGTTTTCGCGATTGTCCATTCCTACGAGACGTATAGCAGGACTGGGATGATCAGACTCTTATATAGAGTCAACTTGGTCCTTCGAGAGAGGGCTTTACTAATCAATTGCCTCTTGAGCCCAAAGAAACAGCAGTTGGCAAGAGTTATTATGCTTATCTTAATCTCGCTACTCATATTGTTCGTACTATTAACTTGGCAGCCAAGGTAGATGAAGTCCTTCACCACCTCGAAGTTGTAGCTGTCTGTGGTGACGTTCTGACCGAGTCGTCGATGTTGTGTGTCCTTCCTTGATGACAGCATATACTTTGTTTTGCCCTCAGTCACCGCCAGACCAATTTTAGCTGCTTTCGTCTCAATGTTAGCAAATGCATCATTGCCGGGGGGTGGAATTTTCTTCTATCGTCGTCCATTGCGTGGAGTGGAACATTCTGCCTGCCTGCCTGCCATTGGTGTCCTCTTCGCCGTTAAACAGTCTGCAGAAGTGATACTTCCAGATTCTCAGTATCGACTGCGAATCTACTAAGAGTTTCACCCGCTGGTAAAACTTTCGGACATTATTTCTGTAGTAACACCTCTCCATTTCCTCGATCGCGCGCTTCTCATGCTCCTTTTTTTCCTTTTGAGAAGCCGGTGCTCTTCCCTTCTTTTAAGTTCGTAGAGCTCACGAACCGCTCTCGTCCTTCTATATTTTATTTATATGCTGCTAGCTTCGCTGAATGCGCCTGCCGAAACTCATTGTCAAACCATGGGTTATTAATAGGTGCCGTTTTAAAACAGACAGCTTCTCTGATGGCGTTTTGACAACGGTTCCACTGTTCGTCGACTGTTTCGCCTGGCAGGGTTGGACTCTCTGAGAGCTTCAGGGAGACTCGATCGGGGAAGTTCCCAGCGGTCGATTGCGATTGTAGCTTTCCAACGTCAAACTGTTTTGGTCTTGCTCTACTCCGTTGTACAATCGATATCCGAGTTCTGACCTTGGCTACAACAAGGTAATGATCCGAGTCGATGTTGGCACCTCGGAACGTTCGGACATCGAGGACACAGGAGGAGTGTCTGACGTCGATCGTAATGTGATCAATCTGGTTGACGGTTGATTGATCAGGGGACCGCCAGGTCCCTTTGTGAATGTTGAGGTGAGGGAACCGCGTGCTGGCTACAGTGAGGTTTCGCCCCGTCACGAAGTCCAACAGCTTGAGTCCGTTGTCGGACGTGTTGTCGTGTAGGCTGTGTTTTCCGACGACTCTAGCAACGATTTCTTCCTTGCCCAGCTTTGCATTAAAATCTCCTAGAACGATCTTGGTTTCGTAGCTGGAGCATAGATCGTATGTTCTTTCTACGAGATCATTGAAGTTATCCTTGCTATCATCGTCTTTGTCCTCAGTTGAGGCGTGGGCGCAGATTAGGCTGATGTTGAAGAATGTTGCCTTGATGCGGATTGTTGTGAGGCGTTCGCTTATGTATCTAAAGCTTAAGACTTCTTCCCTTAGTCTGCCTCGAACAACAAAACCGGATCCAAACAAGCGCTGCCTTCGCTCTTTATAGCAATCGCCGTAGTATATGTTGCATTTTTTTATCCTCTTTTTGCCCGGCCTATCCCATTGCACCTCCTGGATGGCGGTGATGTCAGCCTCATAGGCTTCTAGGGCCTCCGCAAGTTTATTGGTAGAGTGACCTCTCATTCCACGTGCAGAACTGAAAATCTTTGTCCTTGTTTCGTTGTACATGTTCGTCAGCAGTAGGGTCATCCGTATTTGACGCTTTTTGCCGTCTCTGAACTTTTAAAAAGACATACCGTAAGGGCCCTAAGTCAAACCATATAGACTAAGATTTTTTTTATTGTTAAGATCCATGCTTTTTTTGTGATACAAATAGTCAATTAAACTAAACAAAAAACTCATTTCAGAATATTGCTTTTCAATATCCACTGCGAATGACACAAATTGCAGATGAAGAATCAACAAGTGTGTATTGCATAACCACTTATTCAGAAGAATTGCAATTCTACTGCCCACGCATGGCCTGGATTACCCTGAATTATGAATGCAACAATTAAACGTTGCATAGATCCAATAATGTCAAGAGCCCTTAGCGAGGACATTGACTTCAGTTGGCATTTCCTGGAACCCCAACTTGCAGCGAATAAGAATGACAAGTCTTATTCTCAGCATGTCTATTCCATTAAATACCGTAGTCGGTCGTATCTCTACATATGCACGTAGCATGTCACCGCAAATGCATTGTTTTTAATTAAGCTTTCATTCTGCGGTAAATATAAAGCAGACGGAAATTGAAGGCACCGCAAAAAAAGTAATAACAGACGTATGCGAGTAGACACCACCAAGCACAACAACGCAACCACCAACAACGGTAAAATTAACTTAATATGAAAATATATATGTAAGCTTTCTCTCTCTCTCTCTCTCTTTCTCCCTCTCTGGTCATAATGAATTTTTCACAAGTTGAAAGCCGGAAAATTCATTTTAATTTAATTCTTTGAAACATTTTTGAACTGATTTATGTTTTCTTTTTCGCTTTTCAGTGCTTGATTTTTATATTTAATCTCGTCATATGGTCCATATGTTGCACATATAAAGACTATGGGCATGTGTCGTGTGGACGGGCGTGATGCCAGGGTTATCCATTGACATACATGCATCGGTTACCAGCTTTGCGATGGCTTCATACTTCCATCTGAATTCATTTAATTTTTAGCCGCAAAAGATATTTGGAAAACTAATGCTGGAGTGCACCAGCAGCGAAAGCTTAAAACAATTTTTTTTCTCCTTAATTCGAGTGAAGCGAAAAAAAGCCCCTTAAATAGCAAGGATTATAGAGAGGAGTGCGAATGAGAGGCTGGGGTTGATATTAACATCATTAGTTGGGTGAAAAAGTTCCATTGAAAGAGACAAACACATGTATATGGCTGTGTCTGTGCTATCAGTGCTTATGCGATACTTGTGGTTGAATTGAATCTGCACCAAATGCATCGCTTTGTGGAACTTATGCCGGAAATGAATGTTTGTTGCAGAGTGTGTCCAAAAAGATTTCGTGGAAATAATTGTGTATTTTTGCTGGTGTAGTTGACCAAACGCGTTGCACGAAGCAGGTCAACAAACCGCGATGTTTTACTTTCGGCGGTAATTGGGAACTTGAACTTAAACAGCTATTACTAAAATCAATTTCTATTAAATTCCTGCAGACTCCTTGCTCACATTTTTCAGTCTCCTTGACTGTCTGTATTGAAAAAGTCTGAGCCGCATTAACTGGACCGACATCAATGACTTGTTAACACCTCAAAGCAACACGCTAGAACCTATGACAAGTTGTCGACATTTCATCGCTCTATAAAATATGCAGCGAGTCTTAAATCGATACTCCCCATCTTTTAACCGGTTTCAAAGCCACATACCATGGCATTGATCGCAAGGACTTATTCGAAGCGATGGCCGAATTTGAGATCGCAGGGAAATTGATCCAGTTGTGTTGCACCACGCTAACGCATGTGCGATGTACAGTGCAGTTCGGTCCTTGGCAACCGATGCTACTTTGGTTTGTTAAAACAACTGGGCTCGAAACTTCTGACTCGAAGGACCAAAGTCATGCTCTTCAAAACTTATTCTGTCAGTCCTGGTTTATGGAGCCGAAAGCTGAACAATAAGTAAGACTGCAGAGCTGGTTCTTGGTACCTTCGAAAGAAAAATTCTACGCTCCTAGGAAGGCGAATGGACTTGAAGACACAACCGCGAACTCTACGGGCTGTACAAGGATGTGGATGTAGTCCGGAAGGCAAAAATCCGTCGACTACACTGGCTCGGCCCCATCGACAATGGACAACAACGCTCCAGCAAAGAGGGTCTTCGAATCCGAGCCTCCTGGTTCGAGAAGGAAAGGAAAACTGAACCTCCGGTACAAAGACCAAGTCATTGCGGATGTAAGACAGCTTGGTCATGATAACTGGAAGCAGCAGGCCCAGGACCGTCACTTGACTGATCCAATGTATGAAAGCTTCATCCATTCTACGTGACTCTCCACCAGCAACTTTAAGTCAAATAAATCAATGTTGAAATAATACCAAGAGGGTTCTCGGACTTAATGTAACCTCCGTCAAATCAAGAATACAGCTGAAGTGAAGAGCTAGTCGGTTGTATTTCCGGTCGGGTTTGACCATGGGTCTAGAGCTCTCCTCCATAACCTTACTGTAGGCTTAAAAGAAATAAGGCAGCGGCTAAGATGGGTCTAGTGGTAAACGAGAAAAAAACAAAGTACATGCTGTCATCACGGAAGGACGCACAACATCGACCTAGGCAGAGCGACAATGGCCAGCAGAACTTTGAGGTAGTTCAGGGCTTCATCTACAGCTCTGGAGTAAACAGGGACAAACAAAAATAGTACCAAGGTGAGACGCATTATTACTCTTGCCAATCGCTGCTTCTTTGGGCTCAAGAGGCAAAACTGAGTGGCAGAGTCAAATTTTGAAACACCAAGGTGACTCTATATAACACTCTGATCATCCCTGTCCTGCTCTACGGCGCAGAGACATGAACGCTATTGAAACCGGATCAAGAAGCTCTCTGTTGTTTTGAGAGGAAATGCTGTTTATAGGAGAAGATCTAACCACGAAATGTGCGGGCAGATAGTTAAGCGTCTTCGCATCCAACGCTTCGAATGGCGATTTCATGTAGAAGAAATACACCCCGGCTTCCCCTACACCGGTTTCAAAGAGGGAGAACCACCCAGCTTTACAATCGCCTTGTCTCATTGTGTTCTTAGGTCACGAGAGAGCTATAAAACTTAATTTTTATCCATCGCAAGCATTTCTGGCAATATTTAGTCCACAATGGCGTATTTGCCAACAATGACTTCCTCCATCGTAAGATTGTATGTCTGCCACAGTAGTATGTCCGGAATTGTTCATCTCTGAAAAAAATATTTTCTAAGCTACTACGCGAAGATGGCTAAAGTTGCGTAGTGGGTTCATGCGTCGACTCCCATTCACACTAACCTAGAAATTTCGGACACCACAGATAGCTTGGATAATTAGACCAATTATCACATTTGAAAAAAACTTTTTAGCAGAGTGCACAATAAGAGTTATTGTTCTTAAAGCTGTCCTCATTACCACTACGGTCTGTAACGTCACCTATAGAGTATTATGGTTACAAGAACAGGCAGCAATAGAAGGGTCCAGTCAAGACTCTACTCTGCTATCTTCTTGGGGTGGCGCTACAGTCCGGGGTCGACCTGGGCAACAACCAACATGCCTCTATAGGCACGATTTTTGGCCACCAGTCCCAATTCCACACTCCCAGTTGGTTGAGGCTCTTATCCACATCAGAAGATCTCGAACTCGCGCTTCTCGTGCTTTTTCTTTTTGGTCTTAATAAGCTGGTTCTCTTCCCTCCTTTTCTGTTTGCAGAGATCAATAATAGCTATCGTCATTCGTTCCCACACACAAGAATGATAGTCTGGAAAGTTCTAGCAATCCTAACAGAGATTCATGACCTGCATTACCAAAAACGAATTATCAATTTTTGGCCCCAAAGCTATCATACTCGTACCAATATCTGTATACATGTGCACATCTATATCGATACAAAAGAAAACGACGGAGACATATTGGATTAGCTTTTCTAAGAACAAATTGTGCGTAAAATGGTAGAAATCCTGCTCGAGTACGATACCTGTTTTTCGCCTTGAAATGCTAACTGAGTTCATTACCTCTTGAGGGGACGTATTGAATTACCTTTTCAAAATACGCTTCACGACGCATTCCATCGCATTTCCTGCATTAGAGCCATCACGTTTGTACTGATGGCGATTGAATTCAATTCTACTTTTTAGCTGATAAGGCGGCATCGCAGGAGTAACAGCGACCTTCTCGTCAGGCAGGCACATGCAGCCAAGCCTACAAGGCAACGTTACGTCGAAGAACGAGGGCTGTTAGTGAGCTCTACAGAAGAGAAGGAACGATCGGCTTCTCAGAAGAAAGAGCATGAGAGGTGATGGAGGAGGTCATAAAGTTTTACCAAAAGTATCCGGGAGGTATGCACTTCACACCGAAGCTCGCAGGGACGGAAATGGGCAACTAGTAGTAGAATCGCAGTCGATGCTGAAAAATTGAAGAATCATTTCTGCACATTCTTCAACGACAGGTAGACTTTCCGACTTAAATTGGACAGCTCATCTGTAAGATATGGTCGGAGGACAGCACGGCCTATGAGTGGAATCTCAACGCCGTTTGTCCGGTCCACAAGAAAGGAGACCTCTTTGACTGCGCCAACTATCGAGGGATCAGCCTCCTCAACTTCAAGTACAAAATAAACTCTGCCGTTCAGTGTGAACGCCTTAAACCATTTGTCCGCAACCTAATAGGTCCTTGTCTGTGCTGTTTCAGGCCGGGAAAATCCACCATTGACCATATCTTCACTCTTTGGCGAATCCTTGAAAAGACTGAAGAGCTGCAGATCGACACCCATCACCTATTTGTCGATTTCAAGGCTGCACATAGACAATCTGTACAGCGCCATTTGATATTCCTGCGAAGCTCTTCAGGTTGTGCAGGATGCCGATGGAGAACTCGTGCTGTTCCATCAAGATCGGCAACAACCTCAACGAGACCTTCAATGTCAACATTGACATTGACGTGATTGGACGCACACAGCGAGCCGCCAATGAGGCGTTTCCAGTATTGAAGCGGGAGCGGCTAAGTTGGGTCTAGTGGTAAGCCAGGCAAAACAAAGTATATGACAACATCGACGTCTCGGACAGAGCTTCATATTGGGCAGCAGAAACTTTGAGGTAGTCAAGGACTTCATCTATTTAGGCTCTGGAGTAAACAGAGACAATAACACTAGTACCGACATCAAGCGCAGAATTACTCTTGACAATCGCTGCTTCTTTGGCTCTAGAGGTAATTGAGTTACAGAGCCATCTCTCAAAACACCAAGTTGACTTTATATAAAACTCTGATAATCCTTGTCTTGGTCTATTTCGCAGAGACATATTGACGCTATTGAAAGCGGATGAAGAAGCGTTTGGTTGTTTTGAGAGAAAAGTTCTGAGTGCGATCTTTGGTCCTGTTTGCGTTGATGGCGTCTGGAGGAGAAGATTCAACCACGAACTGTAAGGGCTCTTCAGCGGTATGCACCGAGTTAGGCGTTTCCGGATCCAAAGCCTAAGATGGCTAGGCCATGTAGAGTGGACGGACGCCGCAGCTCCTGTCCGAAGAGTCTTCGATACCGAGCCATTGGGTCAACACAACAGTTGGTGTCCTGGAACGAGATAGCGTACACAAGTGGAAAAGATCTTTGTGTGCACAGCTGGAGGTAGCTGGCAAAGGATCGTGCTGGATAAAGACGTTTGTTGGTACAGGCCCAGGTCAACCCCGGTCTATAGCGCTTATCAAAGAAGAAGAGGCTAGCTGCAATCTGGGCAGGGAGAAGTATTTTCTGTGATTCTGCCTGTATATCTACTCATTTACTGCAGGCGGATATTAATTCTCCTCTTGAATCAAGTTACAATAATTAGGCAGCTGAATAAATGCTAGAGCTTGGTCGATTTTGGGCAAATACATTTAATTGAATATTGTTTCTTTCAGTCTGCTCTTGTATGTGCGCAATGAAAATAGAAAACGTTATTTCACTTACCCCCAACTTCGTGCCCACTGCGTTAGATGCACACCGCAGTGGGAACTGCAGTGTCCGGCTTTACCGCACACACACTTCCATGCGATGGTTTCTTCTGATTGGCACTAGTACCTTTGATGTCAAGACATTTTAACTTGATGCACTTAATTGTGAAATACCATATTTATAGATTTGTGCTCGAGAGGAAAAGACTTCCCATGCAATTTCATATGCTACAACCACGTCCAAGGGATGACAATCTGTCTGCAGATACCGCATCAGAATGTTATAGGGAGTGCACAGCCTATAGACGCGCATATGGACATACATCCCATCACGACGGCGATGACTGCTTCAGTTTTGAATATTCCATACTATAAGGGCTTTTGGACATTTACTTTGTTTTATTGATCAATATGGATGGAATCTGCAGTGAAGACAGATGCTGGGTGGTAATAGGTTGACTGTCATGAATCTCTGTCAGGATTGGTAGGCTATTGGCATTTTGAGTAAAATTTCCATAAAATCATTCTTGTGTTGGGAAAATGCTGTACGATGTTGCTTCAAGCAAGCTGTGCACGTACATATATGATCAGTTGATGTATAAAACATTTCGTGTGAACGGAAAAATAAAAATCATTTTTAAGAGGCGGGGTATAGGTGGGATATTTATTACGAAATTGTTTTACTTTAGAACAGAGGTTCAATTAATATTTAACCAAGCCCAAGGGTGTCATAGGAAAACACCCGAAAATATTCAATAAACGTAGAAGGAGATCGAAATTTTTGCGTACAATCCGGGGGGCTTGATGATCCGGTGCCGAATCTGACACTTTGTTGTTTTCGTTATTGGCAAAGACAGCACTCGTGAAAAATGACATAACAGACTGCAGCTCAGAAGTAACCCAAATTCACGTAGGACCCGCAGAAGGGAAGTCAACATGAGACGGAAGTTGACACAATTATTGTCACATTCAAGAAACTTGAAAATCTTGTTGAAAACTCTTAGCTCTTTAATTTTTCTTTAATTTTAAATTCATCTCGATTTCAAATTTTACAACTTACGATTTCATTGTGCTCATAAATGAACAAGGATTATTTTTAGACTTGTGCCTCTGCATACATTTGTTGTTTTTTGTGGTCAATCAAAAGCCCTTCTTTTAGACGACGCATTTGATTTCCGCTCAATGGAACATCTGAAAACAGAAATTTCAAATCAATGAGAAGAAATACATTTCCGGCTGTGGTATTAACTAGGATTTTTAATTTCGCACAAAAATTGACAAAATGGCGTACCTTTGAAGCCTTTGCTTTTGAATTATAGCCTTTTATTTCAGCCACAAATCAAGTTAAAAAGTAAAAAATATTGATTTAACCCAGTTCATGCCATAGCTGTATATAATATTTGTGGCGCTACAACCCAGAGATGACCGGGGCCTAGCTTCTTAGCAAACACTCGTGTTGTGCGTGCTATTGTATCTATCTTTTACGAGTGGAAGGGACCTGCAGTTTAATGTCGACTCCGAACGGCCAAGTTTAAGAAGCTTGTTCTAACCAGGAAATACTCTTTGAGCATTGTCAATGGCTCGAAAGAAAATTAAAACAAATTTCAAAAATATAACTTGTCGTTAAATGGCAGGGACTTACTCAATTCACTACTCTGAGTATGAAAATTGACTATTGACACAGCCGAGTGCGATTTTCCTACTGGCCACCCTTTCGTAAATAGTATCGTGCGATGTGACGTCGGAACACGAGTTGATTCATGCAATGATCATTCCTCATTACATGTAAAGACCAGGCATAAGCGATAGCCAGGTCCGACATGGATGTAAATCATACCCACCACCACTTTTTACCGTCCGCAGCAACTCTATATAATGAAATTGACTGGTCGAGTTCATCCTTCTTTCTTCTTTCCTTGATTAGCGCTACAGTCCGGGGTGGACCTAGGCTCCTTTTCCACTTGTGTGCGCCATCTCGTGCGAGGAAGTCCTCTTTTGCGTTGTCCCAATGGCTCGATATCGAAGTCTCTTCGGGCCGGAGGTGTGGTGTCCATCCGTTCTACATGATCTAGCCATCTTAAGCGTTGGGCCTGAAGACGCTTAACTAGGTACATGTCGCTGTACAGGGCGTACAGTTCGTGGTTGACTCTTCTCCTTTAGACGCCATCAACGCAAAAAGGACCAATGCACGCAGAACTTTTCTCTCAAAACAACCAAGGGTTTCTTCACCCCTTTCAATAGCATCTATGTGTTTGCGTCATAGAGCAGGACAGCGATGATCAGAGTTTTATAAAAAGTCAGCTTGGTGTTTCGGGAGATGGCTCTGTTACTCAACTGCCTCTTGAGCCCAAAGAAGCGGCGAGTTCATCCACTCCTCCCATAATTTTGTTATATGTTTGAAATAAACGAGATATAATATATAGGTCCGGGTTTTGAACACCATCGCTTGAGTGTCACTAGCGTTTCAACGGTGTAGTTGTTGCCCAGTTGTTGCACACACTATTGCCTTTCCACGTTACCAATAAAAGTTCTGAACTGTTGTCAAACCTGTAGTCAAAAGCACCACGATTTTTTTTTTCATTTCTGTTGTGCTCATCAGTGGACATTGTTTAGTCCTATTTTCTCGTATGCAGCGCGATCGCCTAGGTTCCAATTCGAGTAAAAGGCCGTACCTGGTAATATGATTGTCAAAAAAGGTTAAACTGGATGCTTCCCAATTCTTACAGCCAATAAGGACTGGTTTGCCACAAATGAATTGTGTGGTGGGTATAGTATTTCACTATTGATTCGTCGACCGATATACATACAACCCACTGTAAGAATTTTTGGTAAATTTTCTCTTTTTATCGTTCGACGTTACGGCTTAGTTGTTGTATACAAGACGAAGGTTTCTTTTTTTAGCCCGTAACCTATGTCTCAACATGGCTTTGTGCACTCATTCTACGCCTAGAAACCAGTACATTGGTTCCTGAGGTAACTTTCCAGACTATATCAAAATCCCTGAAAACTTTTTAAAATCAGAAGAGAAATATAATATAATACAGCCAGTAGAAGGTCAAGGCATAGATTCTCAGCAACCACTCGTTTTGTGCGTGTAATTGTTCTTTGACGAGTGAAACAGGTCTACAGTCTTAAGCCAAGTTTGAAAAGCTTTTTCTAAACAGAAGGATTGTCATTGACTCGAAAGATGGGGAGTCGTGAACATTATTTTTGTCGCACAGACCAGGAATAGAACCTACGACGTCGAAGTTGGGGTCGACGCACACACTCACAGCGTCACGGGCTACAAATCAGAAGAAACCAGTTGAAACTCATGTATTTTGTGTTAATTAGCATACAGCTTGCTATTGGATACAGTCATATCAATTTTATCAATATCAGCCAATTTCTCAAATATTTGGACAGGTTGTGGCACTTCAGCTCTTCGGAAATATCTATTTTCTTTCACATACTTCGAAAGTACTCTCAGCAGTTGAAGAGTATGAAGGAGCATATTTGCGCCAGGTTGGGTTCCGATTCGGAGCGGATTGGAGGGTAGCACCTGTCGTATTATTTTTACAGCTAGCGAACCGCCGTCGTCGAACGAACTTTTCTTGCGTCTTCTTCTTCTTCTTATGGCGCTACAGTCGGGGGTGAACCTGGGCCTCGGCCAACAAGCCTCTCCAGCTGGCACGATACTTAGCCAGTTGCCTCCAATTTCGCACTCCGAGTTGGTTGAGGTCCATCGTTGAGGCATTGGCTTCGTGGTCGCACTCTATTGCGTTGTTCCACAGGTTCGGAGCCGAATACTCTCCGGTCTGAAGCAGTATTGTCCATGCGCTCAACATGGCGTAGCCATCTTAGTCTTTGAAACCGTAGACGCTTGACTTGACTCATGTCTCTGTACAGACCGTACAATTCGTGGTTGAATCTTCTCCTCCAAGAACCTTCAACGCAAACAGGACCAAAGATTGAACGCAAAACTTTTCTCTCGAAGAGACCAAGTGCGTCTTCATCCGCTCTTGAGATAGTCCAGGCTTCCGCGCCATACAGCAAGACAGGGATGATCAAAGTCTCATATAATGTGAGTTTGGTCCTTCGAGAGAGGCTCTGCAACTCAATTGCCTCTTGAGCCCAAGGAAACAGCGGTTGGCAAATTCTGCGTTCTCAGTACTTATGTTGTTCGTACTGAGCAGCCAAGGTAGATGAAGTCCTTTACCACGTCGAAGTTGTAGCTGCCTGTGGTGACTTCTAACCAAGTCCTCGATGTTTCGTTGTGCCCTAATTCACCGCCAAACCTATTTATAAGCCAGCAAACGCATCACTGACGGCACGCTGAGTTCGACCAATCACTTGCGTCTACTTGCTCTTTATTCAGGTTCTCAGTCATTTCGACATCCGACAGTATCAAACTGATGCTTTTCTAGCGAGTTGACCAGGCGCCCACATTATTTGTATACAATTTCGGCCACCTTTACGAGAAAGGCGGCAATTCAGAGAATTCAGTAGACGCCGTTTTGTTTAGCCAGGACAGTGCTCCTTAACGCATTTTGTAGTCATAATGATATTCAAGTCCTAAGAGTAGACTCCCGTTCGATATTTCTGTAAATGGGAAGGGGTACAGCTGATTGACTAAAAAACTTGCTCAAAACTAAGCCATTCCAATCAACGTCTGTCACATATCAGCAAATAATCAATACGGGTTAAAGATGGCAGACACACAACTTAAGCATCCACACAATAGCCTGTTGTATCGATTTTGACACCATTCATAATGTCGTCTGCAGTACTTCCGCATTGTTTTTTTACCTCTGCGAATACAATGAGTTTGCTTAAGTGCACCACTCCAGTGGGAGAGATTGAATATAAAAAGTCAATTGCTCGATTGACCTTATATTAAACAAGTCAACCCACGATTACTGAGGCACCCTTCTTATGGTGCATTGTGGCCATTATTAGACGAACTCAAACATAAAAGGACACCAGGGAACAATGGTGAGGCTAAATTGGCCTTTTGTTGCAATCTTTTAAGCATGCCTTTTATTATTATTACAAGCATTATTATAATGTCACAGTGGTGCATGGTGTAGAATACGTGGGAATGAGTCCTCATTTTTTTCTTATGTAAGCTCAAAGTTGATGCGTGTACTTGCCTTGGATTCAGTTACGATATGGTTGACAAGTATTTAAACATTTCATCATCTTCATCATTTTCTGACCCGTAGGATCGACTAAATGAGTCATGCGAGTAAAGCACGATCCTACGCCTACTACTCTAACCCATCAGTAAAGAGAGTATGTAGAGGGTGGTCTCAATCCCTAAGAACTTTTCGGCACAATGTGTGTGCACAAATAAAAAACACACAGCTTGACTGGAGAAATAAAGAGAAGTTAAGCTAGAATTAAACATTCTGTCTAGGATTAAGTTAGATATAAGAGCGGAGTAAAATAAAATAAAATGAAAAACTAAAAAAAAACAGGGTCGGCCTCTCCATTCGTTCAGTATTTGCAAACAGGGCACTCATACGAGTATAAGATTGATCAGAACATTCCGTGTTCGTCTAAAGCTTAAAAACGAGTCTCTTAATTATAAATAGCATTTACTTTTTGAAAATGATATCATGTAAATGTTGGCCAAGACTATGTCGACTACATCCTTATTCTTTAAACGGCGCTAAAGTCCTGGGTGGACCCGTTCCTCAACCAAGAAGCCTCTCCAACTAGTGCGGTCTCTTGCTGGCTATCTCCAGTTTCGCACACCAAGTTGGTTGAAGTCCTTCTTCATATGGGTGTGCCACATTAAACGGGATTGGAAGATTCTTCGGGCCGGAACTGAATTGTCCATAAGATCTACATGGTGCAGCCACTTTAGGCGTTGGATTCATAGATGCGGGTCTAGGCTCATGTCGCTGAAAAGCCCTGTAAGGTTAGTGGTTGATTCTTCTCCTCTAGAAAACGATTACACAAATCAGATACAAGATCGCACGCTGAACTTTTCTCTCGCTGAGGCTAAGGAGTTCTTCAACCGCTTTTGAGACCGTATAGCTGAACTGGAATGATAAGTGTCTTATGAGGAGTCAACTTGGTCCTTCCATTCTAAGTCTGATGGAACTTTACATCCAGGATAAAAGTCGTAAGAACTTAAAAAAAACAAGTGACAGAAGACAACTCTGAATTAAAGAAACATTGAATTCAACAAAGTCGGAGTTTAATGCTTAACATACCGGGCGTTTTTTTATACCGGCGAAAGACAGACTCGTGTATTTTGGAAAGGGTGTGAAAATCGTGAAGAAGAGAAGAGTCCCAGAGGCTGAATATTGCTCGGCTCACGGCCCTTGCCATGCATCCCTACGCTAATATGATTGTGTTCCTAAGTTCCCAAGATCGGTTCTGAATTGATGTACATATAGGCACGCTCCTAAGTTCTCTCTGACACTCTCAGTGGAGACTTGACTCCAGTATCCTGGATTTCAGTGGTTCATCTTTGGGGAACAGCAAGTCAAATTAGATCATGATCCGGTTCCTATCGTTAAAGTAAAAGTAACGTCTAAGAGATATTGTCAATTTGTGGTTAATGTAAGCGGAAAAAGTATTTGAATTTGTATACTTTCCGTAGACTGCCCTTGCGCAGTCCTTTTTATCGACTACCATTCTTTCATCACCACATCGGTGTTATTGAAGAACTAGAAGTAAAGACTGTCACGTCTAAAAAAAATTAAGCAAAACAGCTGCTAACGTAATTACGTTTGCAGTTTCCAGTATGTGCTTTCCTGTCAAATGACATAAAATCTAGACTGTAGACTTTTTCGCCTTTCGTAGCATTGATACATAAACGTCACAGACTATAGCCCACGGGCGCATAGTGTACAGATTGATTGCCTTAGTTCCAAGCTATCCATGCATTGAAAATCTTAAATTTCCTCTATCTCCTCCTCGTTCTTACAGCTTCGGCAAACGCAAAGCAATCGTTGTAGAAATATTTATTTCTGCTAGGACTGCTAGGAAAACAGTCAACACTTTGCATAAAGAACTTATGAAACAAATCAATTTCGAAAATCATAAGCTTATTCAAACCAACCACTTTCTTGTTATTCCCACAGTATTAAAGCTCGGCAGATGCATAAATCAACCCTTTCACAAACAACACAACCGTACACAGCATCTCCTCAGAGTTCATCCGTGCACCCGCCCAGCAGTCTCATCCTATCACAACACTAACAATGTAAAGTGTTCTTTTGATTTCTTGATTCTCTCTGATTTCTGTGTCCTTTCTGCCAGGATCTCGTCAGTCTATCCACCTCCTTTTTGTTTTGTTTTTATGTGGGAAAAAATCACTTGACGGAAATATAACAAGAGACCAAGTGGGGCGCACAACTTTACAAGACGTCGACGACGATGAGTACAGGATACAAAGGACAAGCATCATGTAAGCAAGTAAAAAAAAAAGAAAAAGGTAAAGCACCAAAAGGGAAGCACAAATCGTATTATTATAGCGCATCTGTGGCTGTGGATGTATGTACTTATTCTGTGTGTCACAATGTGAGGAACTAAGGAGCGAAAGGACTGCCTTTAATTTTAGACACTTCATCCCCTGCCCGACGGTGCAGTGTTACTGTGATTTTGTATGTCGACATTATGGTTAATTGTAATGAGTTGTTTTTAGCTGGCTTAAATGTTTTTTTTCTTGCTCCCTTTTTGATGATTACATTATTGCAATTATTCCATGGTAATTAAGTCGACTCTGTGTGCAGGCGGTTCCGACGACGACGGCAACAACGGTTATGGGTACGACAATGACGACCCACTTGCAATTAGCATTGTTCAAGTATGCTTGTTTACGAATTTTTTCTTTGACTTGTAATCCCTATTTCTTAATTAACATATGGTTTTTTTTTCCGACTGCATAGAGTGCACTGGAGTCCGTTCGTATGTTCTGATAGAAATGGTGGCAATGCGTATCTTTAGAGAATTTAACTGGGCTCCCAAGCTAAGGAAAACTGCAGCTACAAGTACTTAAAATTAGAGAAGGAAAAGGATGTATTTAGGAATGCGGATTGTCGAGCTCTAGCTCCAAAACGGCTATCGAGATTTTGAGTTTTACATGAATGAACTTCTATGAAGTTTTTTGACGGTAGAAATATCTGTTTATTAAAATTTGAGGCAGATGTTCCTTGAGAATAGTCCTCTTGATGTTGTAGATAATTATGTTGCTGAATGAAACGAGGATCTGTGGTCAATTACGAAAAGGATCGCTGAGTCCTGACAATACCTAAGTAATTCCATTTCCAAAACATCATCTTTCTCATTCAAGCTTACCCTCCACACAATTAAATTCTATTGTCCTCCAATTAAAAATGTGAACCAAAAATGTTGTTTAAAGGTGTTACAGTGAACTAACATGCACTGAAAACACTAGTCAACATAAGTTTTGCTTGGACGACTCGGTCAGAACGTCACCATAGGCAGCAACAACTTCGAGGTAGTAAAAGACTTTATCTACTTGGCTCCCAAGTTAATAATACGAACAACATCAATACCGAGATTAAGCGCAGAATAACTCTTGCCAACCGATGTTTCTTTGGGCTCAAGAGGCAATTGAGTAGTAGAGCCCTCTCTCGAAGGACCAAGCTCACATTGTATAAGATCTTGATCATCCCTGTCCTGCTCTATGGCGCGAAGGCCTGCACTATCTCAAGAGCTCTTGGTCTCTTCAAGAGAAAAGTTCTGCATTCAATCTTTGGTCCTGTTTGCGTTGAATTTTCCTATGGAAGAAGAATCAACAACGAACTGTACGGGCTGTACAGCAATATGATTCTAGTCTGGCTATGTTGAGCGCATGGACAAGACTGCTCCAGCCCCAAGAGTCTTCGACTCCGAACCAGTGGGAAAAAGCAATAGAGGACGACCAAGAAACCGATGGAGGCAGCTGAATATCGTGCCAGCTGGAGATGCTTGTTGTTTGAGTCCAGGTTCACCCGGGCTGTAGCGCCATAAGAATAATAAGAAGAAGAAGATTATAACAAAGGAAAAAACAAATTGCCGTTAATGCAAATTGCAAGTCACCGCCCAATCCATGACAAATAATGACATGAATAGCATAATGACAAGAATACTAATATTTGTTTATACCTCTCTTGTAGCATTATTTTTATTCAGTGTGAAGTTTCGAAGGTGTCAGAATTTGACTTGAAGCCACTGTACGTACCGTGTTATTTACTTTTTATCCACAATTTATTTATAGTTTTTATACATACTATTTTTTTGAAACAGGAACTGTGTTTTTTCATAGCTATGGACACAGTGACTGTCATTAATATTCGGTTTTTTTTCTCGAATGTGATAAATTAATCCCATGCTCAAATTCTTTTGATAGTTTGATAATAGCATTCTTATACAATTACATGTTAATAGTCCGTAAAAACCCATCCGCAAGTGCCAAACGAAACAAAACGGGACGCAAAGAAAATAAAATTTCGCTGGAAAAGTTGGAGCTGGTGTTCACGTGAACAGCGAGTCATATAATGGCATTGAGCAAAATTTGACATGAAGCCTAATACGGTCGGTGACCTCGTAAAACGTTTCAGGAACTAAGGATGTGTTGAGTTAAAGAAGCCAAAACGCATGTTCTACAAATTATGAAGTAGCTAAAAACGATTAGCAGTTGTTTTTTTTTTGTGTAAAATTTTTAAATGTTATGACGTGACTTCACTTGACAGTCTCACTACAAAAAATGTCGAATAATGCAACTACAAAATTTCGTTCAACAAGAGTTCAAATTCGATTTGTACACACAGTCACTTTTTATTGTCGATACTGTGGTAGAGATAGGCAACACAACAACCTACTGTTGTATGTGGTCTACGTGCAAAATCCTAATTCAGTATTTATAGATGTTTGCAAAAAAACAGCCGTGTATTTTTGTACTGGTTAAAGTTCACTTTGTGAATAATTACTAGTGAAAATTTCTTTTCCTCAACTCAACTAACACCAAAATCTGGACAATAACTTTAAGGTGCATACAAGTATTGAGCTGAATCAGTATTTTACTATCCCACCAAGTAAAACTGTGAACCTCATAACACGCCTCATCTTACCATCCATCTCATCATAACTCATTTGGTGGTTCTGTTGTCCTTATTTCATTTTCATCAACTCATACTTACGCGCGAGAGAAAAACGGAGGAATGATTTGCAGACAAAGGAGCTCATTTGCATTTTAATTAGAAAAACGAAAATGTCGTCAGCGTATGCTACACCACTACTGTTTCCATGTAATGCCCATAGTTTGGGGCACAAAGCTTAATGTCTCCTTCAACCAGCCCAACTACGAGGTCTACACAATTCAATCGTTTGCCGCCGCATCATGGACATGGACATGGCACCCGATGTCTCAGTGTACTCACGGTGTGGAGAGTTGACTGCGAGCCCATGGTAAGGGATAGCTTGTTCAGAAGGCATTATTAAAAAATAACAATAGTTTTTGGACATTCAAGCTGATGTCGGGACAAGTTTAATTGAAAATTATGAATAACAAATGAATAAGATGAGTTGGTTAGAGCTTACAAAGTTCTACAATTGAATATAATTCTTTAGCCATTGAATTAATTCAAGTAAGAAGGATGAGAGGTGTCTGCACACGAACTAGGTCATATTCAGAAATTAAATCAAATGTGATGGTTTTTCTTTTTTTTTTTTTTGAAATAAAAAGGAATAGCATCAGCAATTGAAGGGATACATTGCGAGCTAATTTGTGTAGACCTACATTTATGTTCTTGTTGGAGCCTGCGTTTATGTGTTTTGTAACTCTGGTTGCATACAATTTGTGCTTCCTATGTTGAAATTGAAAGTGAGAATATTTTTGTTGTAGGGGTAGCATGTAAAAAAAGTTTTATTTTTCTGTTAATTGATTTATTTGATGTAAGTCACTACAGAATGGTTTATGTCCCTCCAGGTCGTGGACGAATATTCTCAAGTATAACAACCCCAGTAAAATCTGAGTTAGAATTGGACCGAGCAGAGTTGTAACTAGAAACTTGAGAGTTAACAAATGCAAGCATTTCACTGATACAGCAACCTCGGACGACAGCTATCCGAGCATCAAAAGTCAATATTGTTGGAAGTAATGTAAAAGGAGATAAACTATTTTTCAAAAAATATAGAATCAAATATTATATTATTTAAATTCTCAGCATCATCATATACAAAGTGACTCGAATCGCTCGATTTAAATCACCCCAAAAAACTGCGCATAAGAAAAACAGACCGGTACAAATATTTGCTGCAAACTAAAGAAGAGTACTGGTAGACCACCTGCCACCATGGATGTCTTATGGCGAACAAAAACAATGCCGAACAATGAATTGAAAAGAGCCAATACAACCCCTTTTGTAAAAAAAATGCGTAAATCACAAGCGAACGGCTTTAGTTTTTGGTGTTCGATTATCCGTTTATTCGGCTTAAAATAGTGTCAAGACGAGTTAACAAACATTAAACGAAACGGCCTAGATTAATCCGGTTTGACGCGTAAATTCGCCTCCAGACTAATTGTATATAAAATATGTATATAAATGCAACCTCGCAATAAGCAAGGCCATTATTCGTATTATTAATATTATACGTCATGATTGTGAGAATTGTTTGTTGTATTTTGCTTATTATCTATATGCTGACAAATTCTCGCATTGCTTAGCCCATTCTTGGCAATTTAAATAAATGCGTAACTTACATATATGTCATCCATTTTCATGCAATTCAGTCCAACTAGCTAATCGCCACTCTTAGGACACCTAATTCCTCGATTTTGCATTATTTATGTATATGCTAGTCGATGTTTGAGCTGCCCGGACGGATTTCAATTACTTCAGCTGACTTTTCGTATTTCGTTCGACGTTCGTATTTCACGAGAGTAATGGCTAATTTGAGAGATGACGTGCTTCCATTTCAAATTGTATTTGTTGAAGCAAAATGGGAAAATGATCTTCGTTTGGGCATGACTTACTTCATTTATTTTTTTTAAATCTAGGTAATATAAATTTAGAGAGACAAACAAAATTCGTATGTCCAACGCTAGTTCGAAAAATATTTTGTAGCCGCCTAACACATACATACTCCATCAATGTATCATATGGCACTTCAATGATGTGTGTTTACTAAAAACATCTTTTCACGAGTCACATTTATTGAGGGCTCGTGGAAATTTTGTCTCACCACTGTGAGGATATAGATAATGCTCTGACAAAAGCCAGCCAAGTTGATTAGCACTCAAGTTGATCATCTAGCCAATTTTGGCGTACGGTTGTCTAATGTGGCTCAACGTTCCCAAATGGAAAAGACGAAGTTGTTCAAGCGACAATGGACTCTGACTTTATCGTACACCCGATTCCAGCCTTAAACCCAAATTGACTATCACTGGAAAATAGAGAATTTTCAAGAAAATGCACTATTCTGGTTTAGCTAGTTAGTTCACCCGCTTTTAGAACTGGAATAACTTGAGTTGTCTTTAGAACATCAGTGAAGACACCGCTATATACACTTTTGTTGAAAATGTGCGTTAAGACGCCAACTAGATTGAGTGCAACATTTTGTATGAGTTAAGTGGAACAATAATCTGTGGGTTAAGTGATTAGTAGTGAGATAGATTTCGTAGGAGAACATAAAAAAGCTAGTGTTTTGCATCTTTATTGGAATATTCCTCGCTACGGTAATACGATGTGTTCAACAAACCGGCAATTATGCAATAGTTTATGCACGAAGAACTGGTTAAATACATTTTAGATGGAGAAACAATTTTTTTATCCAACAACTTATCATTCTTTTGTTATGTTGCTTCTAGCTAAGCTTAATTCACTAACATAATCGTTGCAAATGTCGATTTTAGAAGCAATATCTTTGCAAAGACTATCATCGTTGTTTAAGTGAAAGTTTAAAAGTAATATTGTTGGCGTTATTTCTACCTTTAAGCTTTAATGAGGCAGTGCCTAATTTATTGATCTTTGCAAGCAATTAATATCGTGTTGCAGGATATGGGACATAATTAGATTAATCGTCTTCCAGAGTGCCTCGCTTCAGCGGTCTTGTAGCTAGGTATTATTGAGCCGATCAAAAGTTGGCTTTTCAGAGTCACCACAAAAGAAGCAGTCATTTAACGCTCGGAAAGTCAAAGATGGAACTAATTTTGCGCTACGGTCACCCAACTGAAGATATGATTAATACAGGTTTGTTTAGAGGAAGTAAGTCTTGTAGGTTCAAGGTAACTAGTTCTTAAACCCAAATTTGCTAATAGAAAAGTAAAGCTAAGTGCATTGGGGGACTCAGAAAGGATATCTAAATTAATGTCTACAATATAAAGAGGTTCTTAGTTTTTTCCCTCAGATAACAGTCTACTCAACTCATCAATAAAAATATTAAATCTCTTATCATGTAGCCCATAGAAACAGATGAAAACATTATTTTTAGATTCAACAGCAACAAACATTTATCACCAAATCAAGCCAACACTAAGGTTGGAGGAGGTGAATGTCAATACATTAGCGTTTTGGACGATGGAGTCTTGAAAACTGGAACAAAATTGTTGTGGAATGTACCTTTCAGCAAGAAAACAATCCAAAATACCAGAATTAACAAAGCATGGCTGTGAAGTAACCATTTTGAATTACTTGGTTGGCCACCATAAACATCAGACCGCAATCTGATTGAGCATATTTTGATTGAAGCCAAACTTGGGCCAAGCCAGCTTGGGAAAATATTGGTTCTAATTGATGCAGGACGTTCATAGAACCCAGATAAAGAATTTATCAAAACAAAATGAAGCCCAACGAAGTACAAATGACATACATATACATCTTTAGTAGAGTAATCTGATCGACCAAGTTTTAAATTTTAGCTTTTTCTTCAATTATGTTTTTTTTTTTTTGTTTTTTATTTTTTTTATAATGCGCGTGCTCAATACCCTGAATTGTCCGGTCAAGGCACAGCACGGGCCGAAGATATAGAGGGAGAGGGGGTTCCTTGGACATTGGTCTTAAATATCTGCGGATTGTAGTCTATGGGAAATATTGAGCTGGAAAGAGCATTCCCTACTCGTGTGGTGCGGCTAAAAAACGAGTCTCTAAATTTCTGTAGGCTGATGTGCATTCCTGGCGAGACGTGTACTGTGGGGGAATTCAAGGATAAGAGGAATGCAGTTGGCTAGTTTACTTGAGCATCGTTTGTTGAAATAACGATAAAACACGGACACAGAAGCCACGGTACGTCGATGTTTGAGCGAGTCTAGATAACTCGCGATATCGTTGTCTCCTATAAGTCTTATCGCTCGCTTTTGGATTCTATCAAGTAGGTGCATGGTGGTCTTGCGGGCACCAGACCAGATATGAGCGGTGTACTCAAGCTTAGGGCGAATATACGCCTTGTAGATTAAAGCCAAATCAGAGAAGGTGCAATATTTGTCGCCTCGTTTAAGGATATTTAAACATTTCGCAGCATTTTTGGCGAACTCGTATATGTGATCGTTCCAACTAAGTGTTGTTTTGATGTACATACCGAGGATGGAAAGTTTTCCGATTTCGTCGACACAAGCGCCATCCATGGATGATGGCTGATTATCAGGGGTTCGCTTTAGAGACAGCAGACAGCATTGAGTTTTAGAAGCATTGAGTTCCACTCTGTTGTTCTTACCCCAGTTTATTAAGCTGTCCAGATCGGAATTCATTGTGCTTGACAAACGCTGCCGTTCCAATATTACGTCCGAAGAGCAGGGTCGTGAATTTTGGAACGAATATGAAAAGCTGAGGTTGCTGTCATCAGCGAAGGAGTGTATTGGATTATAAGTGACAGACAGGAGGTCATTTATAAAAATGAGAAGAAAAATGTAAGACAAGTGAATCCTTATTTGAGGTGTTACGCTCATTTATTGCATTATATGCTTGAATTTGAAAAAAAAATGCTTCATGTTACAAGTTCCATTACTTTCAAAATAATTTTGTTTCATCAATTCTGGCTTCCAAACAAACTTTTTAGTAGGTTCGTGCCACGAGACCAAAACCAAAAAATAGTCGTTAACTCTGCTTCTGTAGTGTGAGGGCTTAGCATTAGCAAAAGAACAATGTAGCGTAAGCTTGGCTGGGTTTTTTCCTTCAGCAAGTGCTATGACAGTTCGAAAAAAAGTCTTTCTCACTCTAGATTGTAGGATTTTACCAAGAGTCTAAAGTGAAAAGAGGTGATATTGAAAAATACATTTTATAATGTCGATCGACTATGACGATCGCTTCATATTATTAATGATCACTATCCAGAGCGGACGCAAAACTGCAAGCCGCTGTTGCGACGGCAGCAGAATACAGACCATTCGCAACTGTTTCGTCGAACTGTTATTGTGTGATACCCTTTACGAGTCCTCCTACATTATTGATAAAATCAAGCAGGACGGATCGTCATAGACAACAGCCTCTTATCGAAAATATCGCAAGATTTTGAATAAAAACATTCTGTAACAATGAATGAGACTAACGAGAGGAAATTTCGAATTAATTCCACAAAAATTGGTGTAAAACTATTCAAGCCACATGAACTCATTCATTTATCTGGCGTACTCAAATATTCATCCATAAGCCCGCGTTATAAAAGAGATTTCTGAAACAAACCATAAGGACAGCGGTTTCGTAGTTTTTCTTCATCCTTTTTCTCGATTCTATTAGAAACGACACAATTGCACCTGACATCGTCCTGCAATGGCGACCACTCGCCGTAGACCTCAACCCATCGAATGCGTTCCATATCTATTCCTTAAAACAAGGAAAAAGCAGTCACATTCACGTTCCGTATTAATCGTGGCCAATGCTAAAACGAATAAGAACAACCAGAATCGCGGTCACTCGAAATTTACATTTTCTACTGCGGGGCTAACCGATTTTGTTTGCACCATACCCACCCACTGCGCTGCAGCCTCAATTTATTTCACCCAACACACAAGTCAGGTTTGTCCTCCTCGCAACTGGAGTTGCTGTGTACCTACATACGGTGGTTTTTCTTGCGTTTATTTTCGGCCATCCGAACAGTTTTTCATTTTTTACCTCTAGCCACCCACCCCTCGCACGGCAACCAACGTTAAGGGGATCTCGCAGAACCACAGCGAAAGACACCGACCAAATAATGAACAACAAAAAAAGCAGTGAAACTAGGAAACGACGAGCGCATTTTACAAAATTTCCGCGATACACAAACAGAAATAGTGCAAAACGACAAGCACAAAAAGAAAAAGAAAGCTGTGGAAAAGGCGAAACAAAGAAACAATAATAACGAATATTTGAAAGTACACACCGTAACACAGTCCCGCCAATAAAGGAGGCAAGTGGAGCTCCGCCTACAAGGGAATTTTCGTGAAATACACCGAAATCATTTGCTTTGGTCACGCAAGGCGCGATTGGTCCAGAAAAATTAATCTCGCATCGAATATCGATCGAGTGCGACCCGAAAAGTTGCAATGTTGCAACTACTCCTGTTGTGGGAAAGTTTTGGCTGGGCCAACACTGGTCTCCAGAGAGACGGTTGTTGGGTGTTCTTTATTTCGTTTGGTGTTTGTTTTTTTCTTTTAGTTTTCCCCGCACGGGCTGCGCTGTGTGCAGTGCGCCTCTGCTTCAGTTACCCTTGATCGACTGTATCCGAGCTTGAAGGAATTTTCTTATTGTCTTTTGCGTTTAATCTCAATCGTACAGGGAGTGTGGAGAAATTGATGAAGGAAAGTTAAAAGTGATGCCACTTCTTGGAATAATTTTTTGTAGAGTTGAATGTGGATAGATTGATATATACAAAATGATGTAATGATAGAATCAATAGCAGCCATTGTTGGCATTTAATTGCTTGACTAAGAGATTTCCGTTTATTCAGTTCCTGAATTCTATCGGAGATCAATTTAACATTCACCCTTTTGCTAATATCGCTTGTGGAATGATGATATTTGTAATGTCTTAAGACGACTTTTAGCACAATTACCCCACACATGACAACCATAAAGCAGGATTGCTTGAAACATAACTTAAGGAATTATAATTTTATTTTCATTGGAAGATTTGATTTGGGTATACGATTTTAGTACCTGTCAGTGTTACCACAGGGACTCTATAGAGTCAAATGGACTCATTTTTTAGCCCAACTCGGGGACTCGTAATTTTTAGATTTGACTTGTTTGGAACAATATTATCCAAACACCTAACGTTATTTTCATAACTTTGCAAGGTGTGAAAAATGTACTGCTGCCAACAATTGGTCTAGCAAGACTTCGCTGCAGGAAAGGAGTGTGGTCGTATTTTCATGGATGGCTCCAAAATCATTGAAGGCTAGGGCGATAGTGCTTTCGGTCTGAGCGTTAGGACTCACCCAACCCTTTAACCACAACCAAGTTAGTTGAGGAATGCCAATCGCCTCTGAATTTGATTGACAGTTAACTGAAACTCATGTGGGTCGAAAGAAACCTTGGAATCGCTGTAAATGAGATTGCCGATGAACTTGCTAGACAAGGATCAGAGGAAATTTTTGTCAGGATCTGAACGTGTGCTCGGACTATTTGTGTCTGTGGTTAGGGCTTCCATTGACGGTTGCGCCTCTCGAGAGCAGACCCAGCGAGACAGACGACGTGTTTGCTCCCAAACGTCTATAAGAAATGCAGACTACACATGATGGTGACGAGATACGATTTAAGAACCGAATAAATGCATTTTATCTCTGCTTTCACTGTGATTCGAACGGGAGAACCAACTAACTAAGGGCAGGTACTCAACAAACTGTGCCATCCAGCCGTAATTTGCATGGCTTAAAAGAAGATTCCTCGGCGACGCCTGTGAGGAGGACGATCACACGGCAGAGCACTTCTTCTGTCACTGTCACTGTCCCGCCTTTGTTCGGATCAGGTGGCAGGTCTTTGGCGCTTATGTGCTGAGAGCACTTCATCACAGAAGCACCTGCTGGTTTTCTGAAGGAATTGTAAGTTACTGCCTTGTTGGACAATGGATCAGTCTTAAGCATGAGTGCTCCAGTGTAGTATCACAACTTCCAACAAAAAAAAAATAAAAAATACTCGTTTCTTTTTTCACATAAGGAGGCATTGTGTTTTCAAAAATCTTTGTATTTTTAAAATTACCCATTTTTTAAGTTCCTGGGACTCATAGATCATTTTACCTGTGGTAACACTGTTAGCTGTCAAAATTTTTAATGTGTTTGTTATGTGAACACTAAATTGGTGTCCAAATAGATTCCCAGGTATTTAATCAAGGGTTCCAAGCTTATACTTGCGCCGTTAACTTGCAACCATCCACAAACAAGGTTTTCTTTTGCTAGTACAAAATTGCTTGTATTTTGTCTTAATTTAATTTAGTTCTCCATTTGTTTATATAAGATTGAAATATTCTCAACCCAAAATCAAGATTCCACTCAATGTCGAGAGCGAATTCGTGAGAAGAGAATATCGCCGTATCGTCAGCAAGTGTGGCTATATCACAGTTGGGCAATGAGTACATATCAGACGTGTATACTATATATACAACTGGGGCAAGGACTGAGCCCTGGGGAACACCAGAGTGAAAGTGGATAAAATCGGATACATTATTATTTACGTGCACTTTAAAACGAAGATTTGACAAAAATGCTAAACAGAATCGAAGGCTCTTTCGATGTCAAGTAATATCATACCTGTTGACTTACCAATGCACGAACTGGCATAATATGTTTGCAGATTCTTAGAACTTGATGGAAAGTACTGTGGTAGTACCTAAAGCCAAATTGCTCATTGGGAAGTATTTTGTGTTCGATGATGTGCTTCGAAATTTTCTTTTTCAGGACCTTTTCATAGATTTTACTAAGGCTAGTTAGTAAACGAATTGTTTTGTAACTGCTAGTCAAATTGGGGAGCTTATCAGCTTTAGGTAGAGGCAAAACCTTAGCAATTTCCCATGTGTCTGTTAAGTTTTCCATTCTAAGGCAAGCACTTATGACGAATGTCAAAAGCAGAAAACCGGATTTAGACATCTCCTGCACAAGGCCTAAGGTCTGTACAATAAAAGAATATTGCATTCTTAATGTACAGATATTATAAGGAAATAATAAATGAAAATCTCCTTAAGATATGTTTTTTTTTTTTTAATTTGGTCAGTTTCTTCTGCTTCTCATGCATTTAGCTCGCTCACCAAGAACACAATATCGTCTACATTTATGTACAAATTTGAAGGCGGAGTGCTAGAGTTATTGTTAACATTTTTTTTGGATAGTACGATCCACCAACGCAGTTGTCTCCTAATTTTGATGATGTTTGATTCTTTGCGAAATTCAAGGCAAATCTGTTTGCTTGTTTAAAATCATTGCAAATTTTGTTACCTGAATCATTTAGGAATGGAATTTGTCTGTTTCTTTTTAACACGTTGGCAAATATTCTAAAAGGGCTTTGGATTCACGTTAAGAGAACGTAATTTTGTGATTCACTTTTGGTTGTTATAATCAAAGTTAAGGTGAAAAATTAAGTTGTCAAGATTTGAGACAGGATGATCGTAGTGTGGCTGTCGACATCTTTGCCAGTGTACGCTGGAATTCTTTATTTGTGGAATGTGGTTCTTGACGATTTTTTATAATTACGCGTACCCGAGAACGAGCCTAACAAGAAAAAATATACAAGGGAAATCGTGTGGATGTACTAACTATTAATGAACTTATGAATTTAAGTATAGCTTTGGGTTCAAAATAGGTTAGGTAGATAGGTAGTGGCTGACTGCTACAGTGCAATCACACTTAGGCCAGAGTAGACCCATTGTGATACCAAGCTGATTGACTTCGCCTAACGCTGGAACCAGTTGGTGCTGCTGATGAACCGTTTTAGTTGGCCAATGCTGGCACTTTTTAGCTCGATACGGCCGCTGAAGTATTAGGCTCCTAGGTGCAGGAACCTAAGACTGGCAAGAGCACTGCAGGAGCAGAGAAAGTGATGAGTATTTTCTTCCCCCTCTTCATCCATGCAGCTTCTGCAAAAACTATTATATGGGGCACCCATCCTGCGAACATGAGTGCCAATTGCACAATGTCCGATTATTACTCCTATGAGTGCTTGCTGAGTCCAAGTAGACTGAGTGACCGTTTTAGGTTAAGTGATGACCAGATTTCTTTTGTTATAAGGCAGCTGGTGCCTTCTAGCCATTTGTCATTAGTGGTTTTAGCAGTGTAGATCTTAAGAAGATGGTAAGCTGTAGCGATCGGCATGGAAGGTGGTACCCCTGCTATTGATAGGGATGAGATTGTACAACACCTGGCGAGTTCATCGGCTTTGCAGTTTCCTGGTATATCACAGTGCCCGGCACCCACATGATGTCATGAGGTGAATGTTTAAATGCTCAGCCATCTCGTTAAGAGACAGCCTGCAATTAAGGGATGTTTTAGAGTCGAACATGACATTGTCCAAAGATTTTATGGCGGCCTGACTATAGGAACAGATGGTGATATCCCTTTTTGATATCACATTGTTTTTGAACCAAGACAGCGCCTCTTTAATCGCTATAGCTTCTGCCTAAAAAACTCTATAGTGATCAGGGAGCTTCACGGAGATAGCAATGTTAAGGTCTTGAGAATAGAAACCCACACCCACCCCTTCTTTTGTCTATGATTCAACTGTGAAAATGCGCAGAGGATCTTTCAGCGTTTGCTTGTCTGATATCCAGTCCGATGGGTTCAAAATAAATATTAACCAATTTTCGGAGCAGTGCGAACTAATTTTTTACCAAACAACTTATGTAGCAGAATTGAATATTAAAAAGCTTACCATCTTAGTTGAAACAGATACCAAACGATGAGGAGAGTATGTATGTGCTAATGTACTAAATCGAGAATTTGTAAATCCACGACGAGATGGTATTAGAGCATGTTTTGGGACAAATAAGTTACAGGTTTCAGTTTTATAAATTATTGTATTTGTGTTTTAAAATACAACACATGTACAAATTATTTTCTGGCACAAAGTAAAAGATACTTTAAGTGGGCAATGGCGTTGCCGTCTGCCGATTGACACGTCAACGAGACGGTTTTACTGGAATGTGTGTTATATTATTCTGAGATTGTTTTTCCCAGCCTCCGAGATTAGACATGGATTCCCTTAATGGGGTTATTTGAAGTCAAAGGCTTATTTAATGAAGTCGACAACTAGTACAGCTGCATCAACGACGTTCAGTTTTATCGTCCTGGGTTATTGACCCAACTCTGTTCGTGTCAAAGATGGTCACTTTCTTTTTGTAACCATTCGAACGAAGCTGAAAATATAATTTCTAAAAATAATTTCTATGTATGGGTATCAAACGAGTTAACACTGAAGAACATCACGGACCGGGTTTCCTTCTCCGACTCACTGCTGCAACATGCACCCACTTTTGAAGCGGCTGGTGACTGGTGAGGAAAAGTGCATCACTAACCAAAACGTCAAGCAAAAACTGTCGTGGTTGAATCAAGGGTTGGCGCAAACGGTTGCAAAGCCAGGAATTACACTTAGAAAGGATTCGCTCTTGGTTATTTTGAGAGACAAGTTCTGCGTGCGATCTTTGGTCCTGTTTGTGTTGATGGAGTGTGGAGGACAAGATTCAACCACAAAGTGCACAGCCCAGCGGCTTGAACCTAGTTAAGCGTCTTCGGATCCAACGCTTAAGATGGCTAGGTCATATAGAACGGATGGACATCACAGCTCCAGCCCATGGAATCTTCGATTCCGAGCCATTGGGACAGACGACGCCCTCGCACGAGATGGTGCACACAACTGGAAAAGGACCTCAAGCAAATTGGTGTGCGCAGCTGGCGAAAGATAGTATTGGCTGAAGAGGCATGTTGGTTGGGGCTCAGGTCCACCCCGGAGCGCCAATCAAAGAAGAAGAAGTCATCGCATTTGAGCTGATCTCCTTCGGCAAAATTCTTAATTTGGACCTGTCTTGTCAACAAATTGACCATCTAAAAGAAGCCATTGCTCTGCTCATAACATTTTCTCGTATGCCCCTACTCTGGTTGTAATGTAGTCACAACTTACATATTTCTGTTAGGGCATGCATACCTGTACGATGCAGAATCACCCTTAAAAATGCACATCACTTCGAGTCATCAGACTGCTTCTCACTTCAGACTTTCTTTGAATTGTTGTTATCCTTCTTTTTCCAGAAACTGAGGGTGGCTGTGTTTTGTCTTTTAAAAGCAGTAAAATCTTCGCCTACGGGTGCAACGCTTGAGACGGCTACGCTTGAGGAAGCTAGGACATCATCGATACGCGAACCATTACGCAACCATTTTTCGGGAAATTTAATATATAATAATTGTGGAATTACAAAAAAGAAACCTGGCAAATATGAATGAAAGAAGATGGATAAGAAAATTGAACTACGTTCCCGATTGCGGGCAGCATTAGCAAGAAAAAAAACTCATTGGATTCAGTTGTGTAAGATGCAAATGATGATAAGGGTGACACCGAATACGAAGATGATGTCCTACGACGACGATGATCCAGATTGTCATGACTCAGTGCACTTTGTGTAAATCCGTAGGAATGTTTCACTAACAACACTTAGGATGTGGGTAGAAGCAGAGGTAATTCGGCAGAGATTATTAGTGGTGAAGGATCAGTAAAACATCTGGATCCCAAATTTCAAGGGAACCGCAGAATTATGTGCATGATCAACGCACAAGAAATGGCTTATGCCAGAAGGCTTTTACGAGGTTCCGCAAGATAGAACATTCGAAATCATGGAATAAAATACAAGAAAAACTTACTTCCTGCTGTTTTTTTTTTGTTTTTTTTTTTCAAAATTTGAACGTTTATTTAAGAAAAACATGTACAATAGCACTCAAGCTCGAAGGATAGGTACCCCATGTAATGATTTGTGCAGAATCTGTATGGATGAAGAGGAGTAAGAAAACACACATCAACTACTCTGCTCCTGCAGCGCTATGGCTAGTCGTAGAGTCTTACACCTAGGGGTCTACTACTTCAATAACCTCAATGAGCTAAACAGCGCCAGCAGAGGCTAGCTAAATTGCTTCACCACAAGCACCAACTGGTTGCAATGTTAGGAGGAGTCAACCCGCGTGGTATCACAGCGGGCCTACTCTGGCCTAATTGCGACTGCCCTTAGCAGTCAGCCACTACAACCTAACGTATCCTAATTAACTGGGCCACTCTAAGGCTATCACAAATGAATCTGTCCTCTGGCTGTCCTGTTCATCGGCTCTATCTTTACTGCTATGTGAAATGAGATGAGATGAGCTGGTATGTGCAATGAAGCCTGGCGGTCACATTGCGATCGACGTTAGACACTAATAAATTATTTTCGATGTACGAACGTTTCGATGCAAAGTCAGCACTCGGATATCGATAGTATAACGGAGTAGAGCGAGTGGCGAGAACGAACTGTCAACAACGAAGCATGGATCATACAAGGCGACGCTGGATAGATGGACGAGGATGGTTTGTGAGCCCTATGAACTTAAAAAAACGGGAAGAGCACTGGCTTCTCAAAAAAGAAGAAGAAATAACATGGGAGGCGCGCAATCGAGGAAGAGGAGAGGTGTTACGGCTAAAATAATGCCCGAAAGTGTTTTCAACGGGAGAAACAATTATCGAACTGTTCCCTTCTGGGACAAAGAGGGACAACTCGTAGTAGAATCGTAGCCGATACGGATAATCGGGAAAGATCAATCTGCAGAGTGTTGAACGGACAGAGGAGGACATCAATGTCAGGTCGAATGTTGCGCTCCACGCAATGGAAGATCTTAGAAGAGAATTTCGTCAGGTTGTGCAGGAGTCCTCTGCTCCATCAAGGTTGGTAACGAACTCACCGAAACCACGAACGCGCAACGGAAAGTGTCTAGCCAGGCGGACTCAACGCCTAAGATGGCGAGAGCATGTAGAACGCATGGACAACAATGATTCAGCTTGAAAGTCTTTGACTCCTAACCAGTTGGACAATGCAATAAAGGACAATCATGATAATGATGGCGCACTCAAGTGGACATGGTTCTCAAAGAAGTTGGACGGCGTAATTGGAGGCAGCTGGCTAAGGATCGTGTCGAGGCCCAGGTTCACCTCGGACTGTAGCGCCATGTGAAAAACATGTACAATAGTATTATTCAAAAGAATTGCCCATCTGAAGCTATAACTTCTTCAATGACAACTTTTTACAATGACAGTAGCTTTCCAACGCATGTTCCAATGGAATAATACAAATGGAATAATACAAGTTACGCCATCTCTTGGCAAGCCGCACGAATTATGTCTAATACAAACAGCAGTGAGGTACACAGACGACTTAGTAGCGTGAGAGAAAACTCCTAGTCAGGCTGAAGTGCAATTGGAGTCTAAAATACCGTATACTGTTGTCGGCATTCAGGACGATAGTGCAGGCATTCGATATGGAGCTCAGAATATTTAGTCAGATTTGAGAAAGAAATTTGAACAGTATGGAGCATTTGAAAACACGTCAAAACAAAAGCCAACTGACAATGATCATCAAAACTAAAGCAGCACTACAACTATCAGCTGTTAAGGTAAGAAGGTGTTTTAATTGCGATTATCTAGCACATCTCAGTAAAAACCCGATCAAGTCCGAGCGAAAGCAAATGTTTTGATAAACGTCATTCCTCCAAGAAAAATTGTACCAAAATATCATCAGGAGATAAAGAAGACACCTAAAGGGGAATGAAATATAGCAAGCACTGGCAGCGACGTCCATATTATGTACTTTGCCAACAATGTACATTTAACAAGGATCACCAAAGTTGAAAAATAAGACGACTACGTCCGTTGATTTCTCGCAAGAGTTAAAAACTAGACAGTTTCATGTCGAGGTCAACGTCGTTGGTATTCCTGTTGATATGTAAATTCATGTCGCTTCGGAGAGTGTAAATCCGTATGAAGTCATTTTTGGAAGTGGTCTCTCGTATGCTGTTGAGCTATACAATTTTTGGGCTATGGACCGTTACCACATAGTGAAAGGGATTTTTACCCAGTAAAAAGGACACCTCCCTTCAAATAAAATATATTTCCACAACTAAGTCTTACACTTATCCAGCAGTTTTACTATCTCGGTTTTGGCGCATTTGGCAAGAAATTCTCCATTGAGAGCAGAGTTTATGTGCTCTTCCAGACAGCGCTTATGCTTACGAGGAAAATTCGTAATTTCATCTTGGACTGATAGAATTCCACGATCTCTGTGGATTTTTGTAAGTACAGCCTTTAATCAGTAATTTCTGTTTCATTTTTTGGACACTATTCACAGGTAACTCTCTAAAAAGAGTTCCTGTTAACGCCGTAAGGATGGGATAAACTGCAGAGTTTGTACGCTCTTCCAGGCGGCGCTTATGTTCACAAACGAAGTTCCTAATTTTATCTTGGACTCGTAAATTTCCAAAGTCCCTGTGGATATCGTCGTTTCTGATATACTACGGCGCATTAACTATATCTCTAAGTATCTTATTTGAAAAGTCTTTGGTGTAACCCCAAAGTTTTACGCCATATGTCCAAAAAGGTTTAAGGATTTGCTTGTATACAAGCAATTTGTTGTCAATACTTAGCTTGGAATGTTTACCAATAAGCCAGTTAGTTACTTAATGTTCGGATTTTTTTTCGTTTTCGGCTTGGGTTCTTGCCTTTTCGTATTTTCTGTTTTCAATTTAGTAAGCTCAAGTCTAGTTCTTTGCAGAGAGCTTCCATGCGACTTGACTCTCGATACGTCATGAAGTGGCAAATGCTGCCTCGTTGGAGATTTCGCTACCTGTGTTCTCGACGCAGTATTTTTAACTGGCGCTAGTTCGCCCATGGCTATGTTAATAGATCGTGATGGTGGTGATCTTGTTACCCCTGAACTTTTTCCGAAAGGGTCGATCAAATGCAAAACTGGCTCTCCCCAGAATCCGTAGAGCCTGAATTAAAAGAGTTTGGATTTTGCAGTGTAACTGTCTCTCCACCTGGGGTAATACTTCCGTTTGTTTTACTTATTGCATTTTTGTTTTAAAGTTTTGTTTATGTTAACAAACTATGGCTTTTAGTCGCCTCTTACGACAGGCATGCCATACCTCCGATATATTCTAACCCCTATCCGGAGATGAAGATTTAGATTTGACATTCCTGCGAGTTGAGTGGACCGAGATCAAATGTAGAATGACTCTTTCTAACTGGAAACCGCGCATAAGGTGGCGCACCAAAGTGGAGAAGGGCCTCAACCAACTTGATGTGCGAAACTGGAGACAGCTAGCCAGAGATCGCGATAGTTGGAAAGGCTTGTTGGTTGACACCCAGGTCCACCTGGACTCTGGCACAACTCTAGCAAGAAGATGGAAAGCTAATTACATTTTGTCTCTATGATGTCTTCCCTCAACAAGAAGCAAAAATTAAAAATATTCTTTTATTTTCGACTCTCAAACATGGTCGCTAAAAATGACATCTGCTTTGATGCTCACAAGTTGGGAGGCTTTGCTTACAAAAACGACAATCTCTTGTGAGGCTGTTGCGACTTGTTGTGAGAGAACATTGCTTTGATTGGTGCTTATTTAAAAATGCTTGGTCTGGCCAAGTTCAGGAGCAAATGGTTCACAATTACGAGTCAAAATTAGCTACCTTCACTTCAGGTCAAATCAAATTTTCAATTCTGCCGAATTGACTTCATTCTTTCACGAAATGTATTCGCAAAAATAAACACAAAGAGTCGAAACTGCCTCTCAAACGAACCCGCCTCAAACTTTCCTAGGACCTCTATTTAAAAAAATAACAAGTAACCCTCCCTCCTCTTGTCGTTATTTCTTGTAGAAATCATTTCAACGATGTGCCTCCGAACGGAGTGAACTCGGAAAGATACATTCACCTTCGATTGGAAAAGTGATTTTTCCTAGAAAGATGAAGGCAAACCGAACTGCCATGCAAAACACCTATGTACGTGCATGCATCTATGTCATGTGTATTTTTTCGATCAGTAAAGCACTTTTCTTGTTGCTTTTCCATTCGAATTTCATTGCTCCGCTCTTCATCCCCACTCGCCCTCGCGCAAAAGTGACGCATTCTAATCTAAATTGCGATTTCACCGATGTACTAATGTTTGCCTGTGTGCGCGTATGCATGTGCGTTGGGGCTGGGCATCGGCAACTTTTTCTCAACCATGGAACGAGTTTAATTTCGTAGGCAATTTTTCTTGTCTCTTCTTTGCAGCCCCACTCCTGAGAGGCCAACCCCTTAACGCCGTCGCTAACAACTCGCCGCGTGCGTGTATTCGTGTGCATATGGGGGCACACATTCAACGTATACACTGCTATAGATGGCTGCATGTCTCAAACGTGCAGCGGATAGTCATTTTAATTATGTAACGCTGCTTGTCCTGGAAGTTGTCCTCAAGGCTATCGGTCTGGCTTACAGGCGAAATTTGTTAATCTCCGTCTTTTTATGGTTCATCCGTCATTTTGTATCTAAGCGCAATCGAATTGAATCTTCAATACTCAGTTCTCATCGAAGGACGGAACTCGGGACTCGGACGTCCAGTGAGTATCTATTGAAAACTAATTTTTTGCACACAGTTCTCATTTGTTTTCGATTCTTTTTTCTATTTCGAGTCGGCGTCGGGAGGAACAATGAGTATGGAAAAAAACTCGTACATAGAGGAGAGATTCTTATGCAATTGCATGCGTGTTGATGCCATGTTCTTCTAAACAGGAAACAAAATTGCAAACAGCCACACCCCCTTTTTTGTGCGCCTAGCAAATAGGAAGATCTATTTTTTCTCTTCGTTCCTTTTGCGTTAGTTTGTATTTTCTTTTTTTCTTTTTTTCGTTTTTTCTCTTTGCGGTTTAATTAAGGATTTGAGCACACTAGGGGCCGAATAATGTACACATGCCTGCATATACCTATACGAGCTGCACCGGAGAACGATTGTCTGAAGCAGTCCCATCACAAGCGTTCCACTACAAAACTGCAGGGATTTTTAAGCGCAGTTTTGAACGATTTTTAGAATTTGATTTCCTTGTTGCCATAGACCAGATGCAGATCCTTTTTTATAAGGATATCCCTCGAATCTAATGAATTCAAAAAGGGTATATGCACGCTTACACATGACTGTGTGTCATGCGGATGTGTCATGTGTGTGTATGTTGTCTTTTCTATTTTGCGTCCTTATTGGGGTTTTAATTTTCCTCAGCAACCATTCCGCACTCATGTGATTGGTTTTGAAGAGAGGAACTGTGAATACCGCTGGAGGTAATTTTCGAGTGTTCTCCGATGGATGGCAAGCGCTGTGTCATTCTCGCCAACATCCAATGACTCAGATTTGTTTGATGGACTCATTAATTATAGATTGGTAAATAGACAATTTCAAGGATGCATTTGATGGGATGTGTTTGCTTTTAATTAAATCATGCCAATTGAATGTCGATGGGTACTCGAGTGAGCGAGTGAAAGGAAACACCGTGCAGTGCATGTTAACGCGTCGAACCGATTTTTAAGTTGATGGTGCGAAATGGTGATTAATTAACACGCATACTTGATGTGGTGGTGTAAATGAAATAAAAATAAATAATAAAAAGTGCAAATCGCATGCCCGAAAAGGGGGTAGTTAAACATTGAAGAGTGTTGATTTTCGCACTTAGAAAGAGTTGCTCATTTGCGCAGCTCCCCCATTGAACCTATGAAATCAAATGATTTCTATGGGGATTTGAATGGGTAATATGTCTGCTAATTAAAATAAGGCAGCTTAATGCCAACCCCATAGTGGTGGGTTTTCCGGCAATTCTTTTCAAAAAATGCCATGCGCTTCCGTCTATGAAATCTACTCACTTGGTTTGGTTTAGTCGTTGAAATGAATACATATGTGGAGTGCGTGCTAGGAATAATGTACTACTTCCAGTCAAGTTGTAAAAGTGTGGATTGGAAAATTGCATCTTTGTTACACTCTAACGACTAAGAAAATGCTTGTCCCACTTTAGCCACCAAAAAGACGAACATCGAAACATGGAGTCCTCTCAATCCGCTTCAGAACCCAATTATTCACAGTCTCATTAAGATTAAGTCGTTGCTTATGCTTAGTTTGTCCGACTAAGCTATAAGATTATAAGCTAATCAGTACGGGTTCAGACCGGGGAAGTCCACCATCGACCAAATATTCACACTTCGGCAGATCCTGTAAAAGACACAAGAGATGCAGATCGACACCCACCACCTATTTGTCTATTTCAAGGCATATGTTACGTCACGCATGGAAATGAGCTGTACGATCCCATGTCTAGTTTTGACATTACTGCCAAACTCGTCAGATTGTGCAGAATATCGATGGAGAACTCTCTACGCCGAGATCCACAATGTCAAAAAAGGTTTGAGAAGATCGTGCGAAACCTAAACGTAAACAGCCGAGGCACCATCTTCCAAAAGTCCGTTCATCTTCTTGCTTACGCGGACGACATTGACGTGATTGGACGAACACAACGAGCCGTCAATGAGGCGTTTGCTGGCATTGAAGGGGAAGCGGTTAAAATGGGTCTAGCGATAACCCAGGGCAAAACAA
Source organism: Eristalis arbustorum (assembly GCA_916610145.1). NCBI lineage: Eukaryota > Metazoa > Arthropoda > Insecta > Diptera > Syrphidae > Eristalis > Eristalis arbustorum. The sequence continues at coordinate 58,564,630 of OU744317.1, read as the reverse complement.
AGTACATGCTGTCATCACGAAAGAAAGCACAACATCGAAGTCTCGGACAGAGCTTCATATTGGGCAGCAGAAACTTTGAGGTAGTCAAGGACTTCGTCTACCTAGGCTCTGGAATAAATGGGGACAACAAGTCTTCGGATCCAACGCTTAAGATGGCTAGGTCATGTAGAGCGGATGGACAGCTCCGGCCCGAAAAGTCTTCGATACCGAGCCATTGGGACAGCGCAACAAAGGACGTCCTCGCACTAGATGGCGCACACAATTGGAATAGGACCTCAACCAACTTGGTGTGCGAAGCTGGAGGCAGCTGGCGAAAGATCGTGGTGGCTGGAGAGGCATGTTGGTTGAGGCCCAGGTCCACCCCGGACAGTAGCGCCATTCAAAGAAGAAGAAGAAGGTACGCTGTCATGTGATTTCTTTAAAATAATTAGAGCTCGAAAATAACTGTTAACCTTTACTTTCCGATATTGTATTGCTCATCGAAAATTTCGGTCTTGCTCTGAGATATATTTAAAAAGACTTAACTTTTCGCTCTTCGCTTGGGAGTTTTTTTTTTTCATTTCAAATATGCCACTCATCTGTTGATATATTTTATAAGAATTAAAGGGAAAAGTTCAACTTGAAACCTCTTTCGTCAAGAAAAATCAAAAGTCTTAAATATATAGAATTCAATTATTGTCTTTATTTTACACAGATTATAAATAGAAGACCGCTTTATGCGTGGCATGGGTAGTATATTAAGAATTTAGCTCTACAAAAAGTAACGCTCAAGGGTTTTACAACTTAATCTATACCTTTTCTCACTGAAAATATAATTCAATAAGATAAAGGCAGTAACTTGGGTTGATGGTACGAAAAGCATACATATTTGAAAACATCCAGCTGATTCGATTCATGTCACTGCTTAGAGTCGCTTTCCGTTAATTTTCTTCAATGTTATCTAAATACAAGCTTTCCATGTGTGGATGTCATGTCGAGAAGACATCTTGAAGTCCAAATCAAAAACATAGCACTTCGATTTTACGGGTTAATGGAAGAAATTTCTAACAGTATTATTTGAATTTTGCGTGTTATTGAATTGCTATTTGAACGTTTTCGTATCCAACGGCTACGAGGCGGCTAGGTCACGTAAGGCGAATGGACACCACAGCGCCGGCCCGAAGAGTCTTCGATACCGAGTCACTAGAACAACGCAACAGAGGACGTCGTCGAAGAAGATGGTGCACACAAGTAGAGAAGTGAGATTCAACAAACATGTTTTGTCCAACTGGATGTAGTTGAAGTTTAAAATATCTTGCTGGCTGAAGAGGCTTGTTGGTTGAAGCCCAGGTCCAACACGGACTGAAGCGCAAATGATTAATTTGATCAAAGTTGATTCACTTCGATAATGGGGCATTTCTTACTACACGGGGTTGTTTAACAGGTCACAGTTAAGGGGTATTCAACTTCTTATGTGTTTTTCTTAGGAAACTTTATTAAAGACTGTCTTGCTCAGGATTTAAGCTTGCATTCAACTGAACCTTGAACAAAGTTTATATTTTTGGTTGAACTTGCGCGGCTTCACTATCGAGAATGGGTCCCTTTAAGGATAGTGTGGGTTTGTCTGTATCACCAGTAATTAGATTGTGGAAGAAGTGCAGATCTGCGGTTTTTGCGAAAATTTTCGAGGCACACATTGCGAAAATGTTGAAAACATTCATTTGATTTCATTTTCGTTTTTCATTTATTTCTTTTTAAGATGGCTGTTAAGAATATTAAATTCTCTTAAGGGTGCAGAGCATTAAAGCGGAGATATCATTAAGTGACCTACATAATGGGTAGTACGAATTTAAATGTGCAATATATGAATTCAATGCATCCAAAGGAGTTAATAGTTATTAAATAGGATTTATTTCAGTTTATGTTAGTATAAGAAATCAGTTAGTTAGTATGGCAGTTAGAAGATCAAATATTATATCCATCAGAAATGCCTTACTAACTACAGTATATTTTCCCGCCCGCTGCCGGCCAATTCATTCCAAGCTTTCAGTATGAATTAATACACATCCGAAAACAGGGAAAAGGTGTACAGGGCCTATTACGGTAGATGTGGTAATTGTATGATTAACTATAAGATCCATCAAAATTGCCTTACTCACAACTAAACACTTTTCAAAAATGTCAACCCGGTTCGGTTAATACACATCTCAAAGCACTTAAAATTATGTACAAATGTCATGGGTAGGCAGTTGGAAGATTTAATATCAACTACATCAAATACCACTGTAAAAAAATGTTCTTGAAAAAAATCCAATGTCTGCCAATATAATGAAAACTTTCACAATCGATTAATACGCAGCCGAAAACACAGAAATCAGTGTACAGAGGTCGTAAGTAGGCCTAGTAGGACCGCTGTGACAGGTCAACTATGAAATCCGTCAAAAGTGCCTTACAAACCACTGTTTTTTTTTTTTTTTTTTTTTTCACCAAAAAAAATCGATGTCAGCGAATTCATTTCAAAATTTCAGATGGATGTATGACTCCCCTTCCTAATAGGTATCTGACTATGGTCTCCATTTTTAAGAGAAACAAATCATTACTTCGATAACTTCGAGCATTCATACTTCTTTGTATGCTTCCCGTCGATACAACGAACGTTCTGATCATTTCCAGACCTGTCTTAGTACTAAGCTCGAAGTTATCTCACAATTATGCATAATACAGAAGGCGATTGGCGTTGCCTTTGTATTATAATCTAAATTGTAGTGCTTAAAGAAGTAATATCACATTCAAAATATAAGGAGCAACAATAGGCATAACACACTAAGATTTTATATACATGTACACCAAACTTTGTGACGTTGAACTTGAAAGCTTTGGCGTGAATAAGTATTCGAATGTAGTTGTAAAGAATATGAACTAAGTTGTAATTTTTTTTAAATATCAGATATCAAAGAGGCCCAAGTATTGTCTAAGTGTGCTGGCAATATCGCTAGCAGACCAGCAATCTAACCTAAGTAGCAGAGACTACAAATGGGAGTGCAAAGGGGTGCAGCTAAGGCATAGCTAAGGTGTTACAAAATTATATTTGCGTTTTGAAAAAAAGCAGACAAGTCGTATGATTCTATGTATGATTGTGCTTGTGAAACAAAAGCATCTTCGCCCCAGGTGTGACTGTAAAAATGGAGCAGTTTGAAACGTAATCGCAGTTTGGAGCGCATATGCAGTTTATATCAAAATCGCAGTCACTGTGAAAGGGTGAAATTTAATGATTTTCAAGTCAACAATCCTAGACTTAGAGAGGACGACTAGGACTCGTCAATCTAATGGGTATCCGACGTTGTCATTTGCCCACTAGCCCAACCGCCATTTTATTACTCCAGCTACTTCACTTGGTTCTCTTCAGAACACACCCAAATATCCAATAGTAGCTGGTAACCCTTTCACGATGTCCCAATAAAGAAAATAAGAAGTGCAATCTAATTTATTAATTGATTAGGTTTCCGTGTGACTTAAATCGAGTATATTTCTTTTATTCTTTTCGTCACTCTCTGAAACACTCCTGCACTGACTGACTTCTCTTATTTTTTCATTTCCCTACCAACAGCAATGTTACTTGTCTTCCACGAAAAAAGCGAACAAAAACTTTCCGGAGCAGGATTGAACCGAGCCCCTACTTACCCTGAGAAACCACCTTAATACTTGCACGTATTTCCCGTGTCATCTAACCCTTTAGCAACTTCCGCTTCCGTTTTTTTACTCTCCTTGGCGTCCCATGATTTTCCTGACCTGACCTTGTAATATAAAGTTCCCCCTTTATATTAATAATAATTCTTTCAAAGCTGTGCGAGAAATTTTCGTGCGGTGGACATATTGAATATGTGTTGCCAAGGCTTGTACCGGACGCCTGACTCGTATTAGAAAGTTGTACACTTTCAAAAGAAATATACATACTCCCCCTATAAATAATTGACGAAATAAATGATACTGAGTAATGGTAATGGCATGTTTCTCATGATATCGCATTCACCTCTACCAACTTTTCACAACAATAACACCAACGCAATCAAGGTCTGGCGATACCAAGCTTTAAACACGGCGGCAATAACTTAGGATGAGCAAGTGGAAGTCAAGTTTTAGTCGCTTTTTACTAGAAAATAAGAAATAGAGGATGCTTAAGAACTGATCTATATTCTAGTGGATGTACCGCGTCTCTTAGCCGAGGTTCCCAGCTGAAAAAAAATGTATCAGACGGCCAGGAAAAGTCGAATAATACCTCAGTACACCTCCAAGCAGCAGCAATCCCGAATTCAATACACATACTCCCTTATACCTACTTATACGAACAGAATGCAAAAAAACAAAACCCACTCCATGTGAAATCACTCAAATGTGAATCTGTTAATTAATGACTTATTTTGCCCAACGAAATTATATTTAACACATTCAGCTGTGATTTTAAATAGCCGCTATCACTATACTCACGCACCGGATGGAATGTGTCCCACCTCAGTCCGACTGAAATGCGCAAAGTGCGTAAAAACCCTCATCCGGTATTTGCGGCTGAACAGATTGTTTTCGATTGCAGCGCTACACTGAACGACGCGACGTATGGCATCGGACACCGTTTCGGTATCTGCATGTGTTCAAACATGATGTCTACTCATTTAAACCGTTTAAACAATTAATGAATTTATAAATTCCGAATGCACACATATATTCACGGGGAACCAGAGGACAGCCGGAACACCGTCACGTCACCAGCTATGACCCATTCTTCCGTGGCACCATTCAAAACCGATTCCGCACCTTCCGAACTCCACCACAAATGCATACATCGGTTGCCACGTGCGTTTGCTGACCCATTGCTTGCATGCACTGTTCGCATGGGGAGATGCCTGTATCTCCGGGTACATTGATTATTGCCAATGATCGGCTGTTTGGCTTGGGTAACCTATCGTCACCCACCTACTTAACTTCGCTCTGTACTGGACTGGTTGGCGCGCTTTTTTTGTGTGTGTGCTCTACCCTTTTGGATGCGAATGTAATTTAACCAAAATGATTATTATCACGGTAAATCGAGCAATGAGCGTTAATTAAGCCCGAATGAAGGAACAATAATGTGTGCATTTGTGGATCTGCTAGCTTGGATTTAATTAGGTAATGGCTGATCAATTGGCACTTTTGGTTGGATGCTTTATAAGAGGTACAGTATAGGAGTAGGGACTAACAATTTTGTTTTGCAGATCACATCGATAAAGGAAGTATGTACTCAAGCACATTAGAATTCATAATCAATGACCTAAGTATTGCGTGTTTTGCTATTGACGTTATTATCCACTTCATTCTGTTTCTTAATAACACTGGATAATTTAGTCAGGTGCAAGTCATAAATCTTAGCCTGAACCTGAGGCTTAACCAACATGTTAGCTCGATCTAGGGCTACCTATTGCCAAGTTGGTTAAGGCCCTTCTCCACTTACGTGCACCATTGGTTTTGTGGGCGTCCTCTATTGCGATATCCTCCTCTTTCAGAATCGAATATTCTTCGGACTGGAACAGTGTGTTGAATCCGTAGACTAGTCATGAGTCTAGTCATGTCACTGCACAGCTGGACAGATTAGACACAAAACTTTTCTTCCCATGGCCAGAAACGTAGCAGTTCTTTAACCACTTCATATATATATTTCCATGCCTACGCAGCATTTTTCTACGCACATATTCATTAACTTCACTTTAACACCACAATTAGCTTATGACACGTTTCCCTGCTGCCTTTCAGGCTCACACTTATAACACTTTGATAAGGAGGCATAAAACTGTAGGTCCCTTCCACTCGGGAGAGCAATGGCACACATAACAAGAGTGGTTCATGAGAAGCTAGTGTCCCTGGCCATCTATGGGCTGTAGCACCGTCCATATTATATTATTAATCGCTCAGGTTCAGAATAGAAATGTGCCAACCCTTTCTTGTGATTTCTTAACTCGAGCCGACTCCGTTTCACCCAATTCAAACCAAACCAAAGTCGGGTTAGCTTGAAACACTATTAGCACATTACTTTTTGTTTTTATCACCAAGTGCGCAAGGTGCTATCAATACCCTTAATTGTATTTAATTTAAGACACAGCACGGGCACGGGTATAAGGGGAGAGGAGGTACCAGGTATCAGGAGGCATTCCTGGCGAGACGTGTATTGGGGCACACTGGAGCGTAGTTTCTGAAAAATAGTGATAAAACACAAAAAAAGACACGGTACGTCGATGTTCGAGCGTGCCTAATGAACCTCCGATATTGTTTTATCAATTGCTTTTGGATTCAATCTGGTAGGTGCAGTGAACATGTCAAGTTCAAAAAAACCGAACGGAAGCCTGCAAGGGCAAGGATGGGAACCTAGTAGTAGAATTGCAGTCGGTGCTGGGATCTGGATCACAACTGACCAAATCTTCACACTACGGCAGATCCCAAGAAATGCAAATCGACACTCACTATCTGTTCGTTGATTTCAAGGCCGCATATGACAGCGTGCATAGAGACGAGCTATACAACGCCATGTCTAGTTTTGACATTCCTGCCAAACTCGTCAGGCTGTGCAGGATAACGATGGAGAACTCTCGCTGCTCCATCAAGGTCGGTAACGAACTCACCGAGACCTTCAATGTCAAAAAAGACAAGGCGACGCGCTGTCATGTAATTTCTTCAAGATCGTCCTGGAGAAAATCGTGCGAAACTCACACGCCAACACTAAAGCCACAATTTAGCATACACCGATGACATTGACGTGATTGATAGAACTCAGCGAGCCGTCAGTGAGGCTTTTGTTAACACAACAGCGTCACAGTACTTACGAGTTAGTCAAGGGCCTTACTTATCTCGGCTCCGGAGTAAATTGTACTAATAACATCAATACCGAGATCAAGCGTAAAATAACTCTTGCCAACCGCAGATTCAATCACGAACTGTACGGGCTGTACACCGACATGAGCGCAGTTAGGCGTCTACGGATCCAACGCCTACGGTGGCTAGTTCATGTAGAGCGTATGAACACCACAGCTCCGGCCCGAAGAATCTTCGAATCCGAACCTGTCGGGCAACTCAACAGAGGACGCCCGCGTTTAAGATGGCGTACCCAAGTGTAGAAGGACCTCAACCAACTTCGAGTGCGAAACTGGAGACAGTTAGCCAGAGATCGCACTAGTTGGAGAGGTATGTTGGTTGAGGCCCAGGTCCACCCCGGACTGTAGCGCCACACAAAGAAGAAGAAGCTGGGATCTGGAAAGACCACTCCTGCAGACCAAATTAACGCTGTCAGGCAGAATCCAATAGGGGGCGATGATGGACAAGAATTCCGCCATCCTTACCTGAGCAATCACCAAACTGAAGTCCAATAAGGCTGCTGATGCCGATGGACTACCTGCCGAGCTCTTCAAAGCAGCTGGTAATGATTTGGTAAGGTGCATACACCAACTTATCTGTAAAATCTGGTCGGATGAAAGTATGTCCGATGGGTGGAATCTCAGCATCGTTTGTCCGATCGTAAAAAAGTGAGACCCTCTTAACTGTGCCAATTATAGAGGGAGTAGTCTCCTAAATCGTTCCTATATGATGATTTCTGCTGTTCTGTACAAATGTCTGAAACCATACGTTAACAGCCTGATTGGTTAATATCAGTGCGCGTTTAGCTCACGAAATTTACTTTTGACCAAATATTCACATTACGGCAGATTTTGGAAAACACTCAAGAGTTTCAAGTTGATACCGACCACCTATTCATCGACTTGATGGACGCGTTTGACAGTATTTATTGTAACGAGTTATACAGCGCCTTGTCTAGTTTTGGCATCCCGGCAAAACTCGTCCGTCTTTGCAAAAAGACGATGGAGAACGGCCGATGCTCCGTCAATGTCGGTAAAGATTGTACCGACCAAAAGTCAAAAAGGCTTAAGACAACGCGGCGCACTGTCATGCTACTCTCTTGACTCGAGAAGATCGTGCGGAACTCAAATGTCAACCCCAGAGGCACGATCTTCCACAAATCTGTGCAACTGCTCGCATATGCCGATGGCTGGGCCACGTCATCGAAAGAACACAACGGGCTGTCAGTGAGGCGCTTGTGAGCATCGAAAAGGAAGCCGCCAAGATTGGGCTTACGGTTAATGAGGGTAAGACGAAGTATATGCTGTCTACGAAAAAGATTCACCAATATCGACTTCTTGGACAAAACGTCACTACAGAGAGCTACAACTTGAAGTATTTAAAGACTTTGTCTACCTAGGGTCAGAAGTTTATATGACACCACCTCGGAGATAAAACGGTGAATCACGTTGAAAAATTGCTGCATTTTCGCACTCGTAAGGTCACTGGGGTATGAAGCTATCTCTAGAATTGATAGTCCCAGTCCTGCTGTATGGCGCAGAAGTATGGAAACTAACTAAAGCAGACGAGGATAAGTCGAGAGGAAAGTCCTTCGAATTATCTTCGGTCTTGTATGCACGCATGGTGTTTGGAGGAGGAGACTGAATGACGAACTATACGGGCTGTACAGTGAAATCGACCTGGTCAAACGAGTTCGAATCTTTCGTCTCGGATGACAAGGACACATCGAGGGAATGGACACCAATGCTCCGGCCCGGAAAGTCTTCTACCCCAACCCCGAGGGGCAACGCGGTAAGGAAGACCACGCCTACAGTGGCGCACGCAAATAGAAGGGGACCTGCATAAGTTAAACGTGCGTGGCAAGAAGCAACTTGCACAAGACCGGGCTAGATGAAGAGGCATGTTGGCTGAGGCCCAAGTCCACCCCAGACTGTAGCGCCAAACAAGGAAGAAGAAGTCGAAGGTGTAGGGTGGTCTTAGGGCACCAGACCAGTTATGAGTGTTGTACTCAAGCTTAGGGCTTAGGGTTACGCCTTGTAGACTAAAGCCAATTCAGAGGGGATGCAATATTTCTTGCATCTATTAAGGAAACTTAAACATTTCGCAGCATTTTTGGCGACCTCGTTCAAGCGTTCAAACTAAGTGTTGTATATGTACACATACCAAGGATGGAAAGTTTTCCGGACTCGTAGATACAAGTGCCATTCATGGATAATGTCTGATTATGAGGAGTTCGTTTCTAATTCATGGGAGCATATATCATATCATGGAAAAAACAACTCTTAATGAACAACAAAAATACGCAAAAATAGGTTTAATTTGTATTATGTTAAATTTATAAAAAAAATATTTTCGTAGGCTAAGGCCCTTTATTCTTTCAGTTCTGACTTAAAACTTAAGACTAATTTACAATGTTCATTCTGTTTACCATTATGCCTTTACCCTAATCCAGACCACTGCTCGCCTGATAAGTAAGTATGGTCCGATGCAAAATACGTAAAGAAGCAAGTCTCTCTCTATCGCCAATTGAGAGCTGGCAGCATGTTACAATCCACAATCAACAATCGTCCTAGCTCCAACAACATGAGTTTTAAGAGATGTCTCCTGCCCGAATGCTACCGTAGGCAGAGCTAATACGCCGTTTTCAAATCTAATCCAGTCAGGAGATAAAATTAAGACGAGACTGAAATAATTTAACATTGTGACTGAGTTTGACTGTGTTGTTTGAGGAAATCACGAATAGTCGTTCATATTGAAGGCAACGTCTGATAATATTGGTCTTTGTTACGAAAGAAGAAAGAAGTACAGCGTTGCGTAAGACGTGACATCGACGAGGTGAAGTCTAAATAACCGACTGGTTTCGGATGCAGATCAACTCGCTAGATGGAAAAAAACATTTCCCAACTGTTTTAAGCCGCTTAGAAGGTGGCGGAATGTTCTCTACCGTAGAAGGATGATGGCTATTGAGCCTCCGAATATGAGAAATCTGGTGGAATGTGGCAACTGGAGAGGTATATGCTTTCTTTCCTAAGTAGTCAAAATAATTGTTAGAGTATTTCGAAAGAATTAAAGAGAATTTCTATTCAACTCTTGTCCCTGAACAAGCCGATTTCCGCGCTGCATCATCTTGCATCCACCACTTCAACACTTTACGGATTCTCATGCAACAATGCGTGCTTCGCTACATCAACTGTCGGTTGAATTCGAGAAGGCTGTCGATAGCTGGGATCGTGATGCATTCTATTTGGCCGTGCGCAGTAGAGGCATTCCGGAAAAGCTCATACCTGTGACAAGGAGGATAGTAAATGCCACGCCTTACACAATGGTAACTGGTCAGAGGAATTTGAGGACCAGTGTGGATTTCGTCAAGGATGCTTATTTTCACCACTATCGTTTCTGGTGGTTATCAGCGATGTAATGCGTGCGGCATCGACGGAGGGAAACTATGGCATTGTGTGGACTATGACATCTTACCTTAAACACATAGACTATGCCAACGATGTACTAGGCAAACTGTCGCAACGAATAATGGACCTTCATTTGATAGTCCACAATCTAGAAGCTGAGGCAGCCAAAGTGGGGCTCAAATTCAACACTGCCGGACTAGGAAGTGACGTGTCTGCTGCTCGCGATGGCTTCGAAATTGTTGTGTGAAGTAGAATGAGTTAAGCAGCTGGAGCGCAGGCGTGATTGACGCTCTTTGCCTCCGAAGGGCCAAATGATATAAGTAAAGTAAGTATTTTATTGTCACGCTTTCAAAAACTCAAGTGGTTTTTTGTGTTCTGGATATTGCTAATCACTATTGCAATTGGTCGTCACGTCGAATATTTCAAAATTGTGGCTATAAATATATAACTCACTAGAGTCTAAGAGGATGCATCAATACGTATTAGATTAATTTTTTTTTTAATAATTTATCATAAGTTCAATTTTAATGCAGCCTTCCATTGGCCACCTCATTTTTGAAGTGAATCGTCTAAAAGAACCGAAGAACAAAAAACTTAACCCACTTGACCCACATAGATTGAGAAAAATAACGTAAAGCAGCATAGCTTGGGGGGTTTCATTTTTCTTTTTTTCATACTCTTTTCATTCCAAAGGTAGACTAAAAACAAAAGAAATTTTGCGTCAAAAATTCATTCATGCAGAAGAATACAGTACTTAGCCAAGAAAAAAATAATCACATCTCATCACAGTGAGTGCAGAATCCACAGCTACAATGGCGAAAACCCTACTTCCTTATTCCTCCAATTAGCAAGGATATCAACTGTTATACTCTCCGTGTTGCATTGTTATTTGTTCCGCTCGACATTCTCCTGCCCATGCACCTGCCCCGACCTCTCTATCACGCTCTATCTCTCCCCGAGTACCTCGTTTTATTATTTTCGCCTCTCATAGACGATTATCATGTTTATTTATATTAAGGCCCACTCCTGGCCCCACTCGCGCCGGTTGGTCTATTGAAAACGGCAAGGTACTTAGCATAAATTCTATGCACAGTCGAGCAGAGCAAAGCAGCAGAAGACATGCAAGGACAATGAAATTGTGTGCCTTTGTTTAATTATTATTTCATAAAAATGCCCACAGGTAATTTGTCTTCATTAAATCCATCACCGTTATAATTGTCATCTACATCCTCATCAGCCGCCTGATGCTCTGAAGTCTGAACTGAAGTCATTCTGACGACGGTGGTGGTGGTCCTTGTGCTTCTGCGTTGTGAATGCTTCGCAGTCGTCCACTCGTAACCTGAAAAATCAGTTTCATCTAGTTGCTACTTCCTCTCTCATTATCCCGTAAGTGTGCATATAATTTTTAGAGATTTTTATTTAATGTTGACAGATACTGTAATGAATTGCAGGACATTTGCATGCAGACACACTGCGAGGGGTTGTTTGACAATAAAAATTGTGCAGTGGCGGTACAAGGACTGTTCTGGGGGCCTGCACAACGTCATGGGGCGGTGCACACGAACAAATATATATATTGCCAGTGTAGGATATGATGGTTCATCCTGACAACACTATTGTCTTCGTGTCCTCCATTCGAGTGGATACATACATTGCAGTGTCTGCTGTGGCGCAGAAGAACATTAGGGGTCTCCGTGCATACAGTTGCGAGGATGTGGTTATTGTGGCATGCATGTCTTTGGATTTTAAAAGTCATACTCAACTTGAGGAGCTATGCTTCAAAATGAATACAATAAAAATCACTGTAAACAATTAGCATCAAATAATTAATTCGCCAATTTTCCATCAATGGCAATCGGATATGTGCTGTGAAAGCGTAGAAATGCCGAGCTTTGGTAGCATTATGCGACTTATTTCACCGAATTCGAATCCTATTGCGAGATAGCTTTCAGGCAAGCGGTCGTCATTTCGAGAATATTATTTACCTCTAAACAATCCCCACGAAAAGAAATTCAACAACGACAAGTCAAACGACGGTTCTCACCGTAGCTGAAGAAATCAAATGTTGTAGTAATTTTGCAGAAATTGTTGTTGCCCCAAAGCTTCTCAAACTTGGCCGTTCGGAGTCGGCATAAAACTCGTGAAAGAACAGTAGCAAGCATAACACTAGTGGTTGCTGAGAAGATAGGCCCTGGCCCTCTAGCAGCTGTTGCGCCGCCCATAATATTATGATATGTTCTAGAAGGCCTAGCCAGTTAAGACCAACTGTTGGCCAATCAGTTGGTGAGGAGTTAATCTCCTTCAAATACAGACGAGCTCTGGCCTGTACCAATGTAAATATCTGTCGCCTTGGTGTATGTAATATTTCCACTCATATGTTTAGCTACTTCCTCAAGACTGCAAGATATTTCAGACGTTCGATACTTGACTGGTTACCTATGTTCACAATTACAATTAATACTAAGCACTGATTACAAAAAGGTGTCGCAAAATACATTTGGTTTCAATTAAAATTTCGCGATCACTCAACTTGAAGTGAAAACCAATAAACCAATTGCAACCAATTTAAATTCTGTAATGGAAATTAATTAGCATATTGTGGTCATCCAACAAGCCACAATGGAGTGCCAAAAGCTACATGCAATCCCATTGTATCCACACATCACCCCATACATTCGCACACATCTGATGATAACACCTCGACACAATCAAACACAATCGCCAATCATCCCGCGGCCAATTACAGCACTGATGCCAGAGCTATTCGTTCTAAAATTGAATTCTATATCACTTAATGATGTTATCAATGCGGTGATTTAACGCCCTCATCTCCTAGCGAAAACAACGCATAAAATGCCAATTTATTCCAATTATCCTTGTTAAGTAGCACATGCGTGAGGACGTGGTGTTCATGCACGGATGTACTTCGTAGGCTGCCGCCGCCGCCGCTCTGAGGTATCGAACTGCATCATCGTCATCAATTTGCATAACTAGATGAACTCGGATATAAATAATCAACAGATAATAATAAATATTTGCAACAGCAAATATTTTCCCGATAAAGGGAATTAATGTGCGTTTACAGCCCCATCAGTGGATTGTGGTTTTGTCCTGTGGGGATCGTCCTGGCCACGGGTGTGCGTACCGTATGCTGTTACATCGATATGACTTCCAGTTGAATATTCAATTTAATTACTAAATAAATATTCATAATCGACTACGATTTCGGATTTAAGATAACGCCCGATAATTAATATATTTCAGTTTGGCCACAGCGAAATCAATTAATGCGTCGTGCTTTTATTTCAATTCCGATAAGAAAAGGTGCAATATTGAAAATGAAGCACATTTGAAAAATTCAATTTTCATAAACAGTGATCATTCGAAAGATTGGCTGAAAAAAGGAACAGGGATATTGTTGATCACTGAAAACACCAACACCTTTTCATCGATTTGTAAGGCGTATGCGACAGCTTTCATTTCACGGAACTGTTTGAAGCCATTTGTCTAAACAACCGGCATGTGGGCAACATCTTAGAGCTTGCAGAGTGAATGTGGAACCGGCACCTACTCGGGACATTGGCATGTCACGCGACTGCAGGAAACGTTCCAGGTCCCAGTCACCGGCACAAAACATCAAGAGACGACAGCCGGATGCAACAGGAAAAAACGTTGGCAGCTGGCCATCGTTAAACTAAAAGGCGTCAGTTTCGAGGGGCATAAACTGGCTCCCACAACGGATTGCCCACAATCTTTATTTCCCAACTCGGAAAGAACGCGAACAGCATCACTGTCGATGGCAATGTTGGAGGTAGAAGGTTAACGACATTGGATACGAGAGCATCACATTCGATCATGAGATCTATTTTAAGATGTAGAGCCGTTCTACGGGAAGCGGCTACGTACAGCTACGGGGGAGGATGCACCGATACGTGGGAACTTAACCGAGCGTATCACCATAGGTACTACGACAGTTGAGCACAAGTTCCTAGTGGCGGATATAGTGGACGAGTTGTTTCTGGGAGCGGTCTTTATGATCAGGACCGGCTTTACTTTGAACCTTGAGCGGAGATTTCTGAAGTCCAAGAATTCTGAAATACCATTGAATATTGGTGAGAGCAAGTCTTCGAGGATCAACCAAGCAGTTGCGGGAAAGGATCTCAGGATTCCGCCGAACTCAGAGGCCGTAGTTTGGGCAAAGACTGATTGTGATTGTGGGAAGAACACCTTGTGGGTAGTTAAAGCCGGAGATAAAACACCCATTAAGAACGTGATCATCGGAAGAAGCTTCATTCAAACCAACGATGAAAAGGTTAATACCGGTAAGAGTCATCAACGTGGGAAAAGAAACACATATAATCAGGCAAGGCCAAGTAATCGGACATTGCCAGGAAGTGGAACTACGCGTTTCAGCCAAAACGAGATGTGGAGCCAGCAGCAGACAGCAACGTGAGTACATTCATTACCGAATGTAAGGCTACCATCACAACAGGTGCAAAAAGTGAAAGAGCTGTTGACAAAACACAGCTCAATCTTTGCGTCAAATTCGGGAAATGAAGCCAGAACAAGCATAGTCAAGCATGCGGAGCAGATCCGACAAGCACCAAGGAGAGTACTAATTGCCAAGAGAGACACGGATACCGATCTAGTGGAGGAGATGCAACGGAACAACGTTATTGAGCCCTAGACAAGTCCATGGAGCTCGCGCGTCTGTGTGGACTAAAGGAAGCTGAACTAGGTAACAAAGAAAGACAGTTACCCCCTGCCAATAATAGACGATACCTTGGACACGTTGTCCGGGGCAAAGTTATTCTCTACATTGGACCTTCAAAGTGGCTATTGGCAAGTGGAAGTCGACAAAAACGATCGGAAAAAGACACAGTACGAGTGACTGACCTTGGAGACAGCAATTTCTAGTAATGCCATTTGGACTGTGCCCCAGCGACATTCGAGCAGTAAATGGAGCATGTACTCAGAGGATTACACTGCAAGACCTGTTTGTATACCTCGACGACATGATTGTCATGTGTAAGGACTTCAAAGACCGTCTGAAGAACCTGGAGGAGGTATTCCAACGCATTGCTGGAGCTGAACTTAAGCTGAGTACGATGAAGTGTTCGCCTTTTCAGAAGGAAATGAAGTACCTTGGCCACCGGGTTACAAGAGAAGGCATACACACCGACTAGGACAAGATAGCGGCGGTTAGAGATTGACCGAGACCTACAAATCTCCACGAGTTACGAAGCTTCTTCGGACTGTGCACCTATTACCGGCGTTTCGTACCAGGATTCGCTAACCATGCGCATAGCTTGCACGAGTTTACAAGGAAAAAACAGGAGTTTGTGTGGAAGAAGCCGCAAGAGACAGCGTTCCAGGAGTTCAAGAAGCTGCTCTGTTCTGCACCAATCCTCGGCAACACATTTATACTGGACACGGATGCAAGCGCTTACGGTATAGGCGGTGTCCTCAGCCAAGTAATTGATGGCGAGAAAAAGAAAATTGCCCAGTACAGTAAAGTCTTATCAAAGCCTGATGCGCCACGAGAAGGGAGCTTCTGGCTGTGATGGAAGGTGTAAAACACTTCTACAAGTATTCGTATGGCCAACAATTCCATCTGACAACGGATCATGCTGCACTGCCGTGGTTGTTCCAATTTAAGAATCCCGAAGGACAACTAGCTCGGTGGATTGCAAGGTTGCAGAGCTACCACTTCAACATAGAACACAGAAAAGGAGAACAACATGGCAATGCAGATGCACCATCGCCACTCCCTTGCGAGGTGTTCCCTTCTAGGGCAAGAAGAAAAGGAACACATTATCGATGTGCGATGGCTGAGCGTCTTACCAGAGGAACAGTGGTCGCTGGAACAGATCCGCAGGGAGCAAATGAATGATCCGGGTCTGTCAAAAATTATTGATGCTCTTGATCGTGAAATCAGACCGTCATGGAAGAACATGGCCGGAGAAAGTCCTGTCGTAAGCTGCAGAATATTTGCCTGCATTGCGTTTGGGAAAGTCAGGACGGCCAAGCAACAAGAAAATCGATTGTGGTTCCGAGGAGGAGAATACACGAAATGTTGGCAGAATATCACAACGGATCACACTTCTGGGCATCACAAAGACGATTAAAAAGATCAAGCAGGAGTTCTACTGGGTTGGATGCCAGCAGTCAGTAACGGAATGGAATGGCGTGTGATATTTGCAAGAAGGCGAAGGGGCTGCGCCGAAAGGGTCGCCATAGACGTAGCAGAGCCCTTTCCGACCAGCGAAAATGGTAATAAGTACGTTCTGGTGGTAATTGACTATTTCAGCAAGTGACCGGAGGTATATGCCATACCGAATCAGGAAGCAAAGACTTGTGCGGATGCATTCTTCCTGGGACGAATAAATACAAGTCTTTCTTATGGCATACCGATCTGCTATCCACGACACGACATCAACATCACTTCTTCCAGCAGACCTGAGGTTTGGCGTATCAAGAAAGGAAGAAGAGTTGTCACCCCTCATAGAATATCTGGACCAGATTCATCGAGACATCACGGTGTGTACACAGCTCAAAGGCGACAAAATGATGGCAAGGTATGAAATCAGGGCAAATTCTATAGGCTTTGAAGAGGGACAATTGGTGTTGCTCCACAATCCACAACGGAAGAAAGGAATGTCACCCAAGCAACTGACACATGGGGGGGCCGTACAAGGTAATCAAACGGATCAATGAAGAAGTGCAACAGATCCAATGGAATGCCAGCAGCAGAGCAAAAATGAAAGTCGTCTATCTAGACCGCCTAACAACGTACAAGGAAGATATTTCGAAATTTTTTCGGGACGAACAAGTTTAGCTGGTGGGTACTATGACGTGCACACAAACCAATCTAAAGCGCCATATTTTTTTTGGAAAATTGTTCGCCTTTTAAAGCAAACTAAACAGACACCCAATTTTCAACTTCTTCGTAGGAATCGAAATGCTGCTCAGCCAATGCGTGTCCCATCGATGAAAACAAATGGTAGTCAGAAGGAGCCAAGTCTGAATACGGCGGGTGGCGTAGCTGCTCCCAGCCAAGTGTTTTGATTGTATCCTGAACCGGTTTTGCTCTGTGTGCAGGTGCATTGTAATGGAGCAAAATTACCTTGCCGTGTCTTCTGGCCAATTCTGGTCGTTTCTCGATCACTGCATGGTTCAAATTGATAATTTGTTGTCGGTTTTAGGAGCTCGTGGTACACCACACCTTTCTGGTCCCACCAAACACACAGCATTGTCTTCATGCCGAATCAATCTGGTTTTGCAGTCGATGTTGATGGCTGTCCCGGATTAACAAATGATTTTTTCCGTTTAGGATTCATAAAATAAATCCATTTTTCATCGCCAGTAACAATCCGATGCAAAACCGATTTTCTTACGTGTCGTTGAAGCAAAATTTCACAAGTATTTTTTCGGTTTTCCATCTCTTTCATTCAATTCATGTGGCACCCATTTTCAACACTTTTGGATCATTACTTACTTATCAGGCAGACGAACCATGAAGGGTCTGAGATGAGGTCCTTCGAGTCAGGAGTTTCGAGCCCAGTTGTTTTGACAGACCGAAGTAGCATCGGTTGCCAAGGGCGATTCTACGTCGGATCTCCACTACGATGTCATTCGTGGAGTTTACATTTGCCCCGAGGTAGACAAACTCCTTTACTACCTCGAAATTGTAGCTGTCGATTGTAACGTTTTGGCCTAGGTGGTGTGCGGCGGATCGTTGTTTGCTCGACAGCATATATTTTGTTTTGTCCTCGTTGACCTTAAGACCAGCTCGTTTCGCCTGTTCCTCAATTGCCGTGAAAGCTTCCACGATGGCACGTTGGGACCGCGCGACAATGTCGATGTCATCCGCGTATCCCAACAGCTGGACTGACTTGTAGAAGATAGTGCCTTCCGTGTTGACTTTTGCCCGCCGCACTATCTTCTCCAGTACCAGATTGAAGAAATCACACGACAGCGCATCTCCTTGCCGAAATCCGGTGCAGGTTTCGAACGGTTCAGAGGTTTTTGAACCGAACTGCACGGTGCATCGCGTATGTGTTAACGTGGTGCGACACAACCGGATCAGTTTTCCCGGGATCCCGAATTCGGCCATCGCTTCGAATAGCTCCTTGCGATGAATGCTGTCGTATGCGGCTTTAAAATCGATGAAAAGATGGTGAGTATCGATTTGAAACTCGCTGGTCTTCTCCAGGATCTGCCTTAGTGTGAAGATTTGGTCTGTAGTCGATTTGCCGGGCCGGAAGCCGCACTGGTACGTGCCGATTAGTGCGGTGCAAAACGGCTTTAGACGTTCACACAGTACGCTGGATAGGATCTTGTAGGCGACATTGAGCAGGGATATACCTCTGTAGTTCTTGCAGGAGGTAGGATCGCCTTTTTTGTGGATGGGGCATATGGAGCTGATATTCCAGTCGTCGGGCATGCTTTCATCTTCCCAAATTCGGCAAATGATTTGGTGCATGCTCCCTACCATTACATTGCCCCCAGCTTTGAAAAGCTCCGATGGGAAACCATCTGAGCCTGCGGCTTTGTTGTTCTTCAGCCTTTTAATGGCTGTACCGACTTCTTCAAAGCTAGGTGGGAGGACTTCTTCGTCGACTGGAGTTGGGATTTCCTGGTTCCCTATCACTCTCTCCTGGTCAGGCCCGCTAAGCAGCTGTTGGAAGTGCTGCTTAAACACATCCACTATTCCCTGGGGGTCCGTAACTAGGTTACCCTCGCAATTTCGAAGAGCCTGGGTGCCTTTCCTAAAGCCTGTGGCCAGGCTTTTGGCTTTTTTGTAAAAGGCCCGTATTTTTTGCTTGTCCCTAGACTCTTCGATATCCTTGAGCTGGGAGGTTGCGAGAGACCTTTTCTTCAGGCGTAGAAGCTTTTTCTCCTCTCGTCTTCTAGCCCGGTACTCCTCTTGCGCTGCTCTTGTTTTCCGTTGCAGCGCTTTTTGGTATGCCTCGTCGGTTGCACGTTTTTTCTGCTCACACTCGCCATCATACCACGGGTTTCTTGTCGGGGGTGGTATGTAGCCTAATGTAGTTTCCGCTACCTCTTTGATGGCTCTTCGTAGGCTCTGGCGATCTCCGGTGTGCTTAGGCGTCCAATGTCAAAAGTTTTCTTTGTCGGCTGGTGCAGCTTTCTGACATTGGACAGTCGAGCTCTGAATCTTGCTGCAACAAGAAAGTGGTCAGAGTCGACGTTTGCCCCCCTGAATGTTCGCACATCCCGGATGTTTGACGCGTGTCTTCCGTCAATAAGCACATGGTCGATTTGGTTGGCAGTTCGACCATCCGGGGATCGCCAGGTTGCTGTGTGGATTTTTTTGCGAGGGAACCTTGTGCTACTTATGACCATATTACGTGCTGTCGCAAAGTCTGTGAGTCGGAAGCCGTTGTCTGTTGTCGTGTCGTGGAGGCTGTGCTTTCCGATCACTCCGCCAAAGATGTTTTCCTTACCGATTTTAGCATTGAAGTCTCCGAGTACGATTTTGACATCGTACTCCGGACAGGCTCCGTAGGCACCGTCCAAGAGGTCGTAAAAATCCTCTTTGACAGAGTCTTCAGCTTCGTCGGTAGGGGCGTGTGCACATATGAGGCTGATGTTGTAGAATCTGCCTTGGATGCGGATCACAGCTAGGCGATCGCTTATCGGTTTTAAGTCGATGACCTTCGACCTTAGCCGCTTTCCCACGACGAATCAGCATCCAAATATGTGCAACCTTTTATGACAGCTGTAATATATGTCGCACTCTTTCTTTTTCATAATTCCGTGTCCTATCCAGCGTATTTCCTGGAGCGCAGTAATATCCGCTTTATACTGCGTGAGGATATTTTCCAGTTTTTGTGCGGCCCCCGGAGTGTAGAGTGTTCTTACATTCCAGGAGCACACTCGCAAATCGTAGTCCTTTTTCGCGCCGTGTCGTCGTTGGGGTTCCGTCCGTTCCTCCGAGGCTGCTTGCTCTTCCGTAACAGTTTTTTTTTGTGGGTGGGTTGTTAGCCCTCCGCACAACCGCTGGGGAAACGCTGCATGCATTGGTTCACCTCACAACGGGTGTTGTGAAAGCTATCCAGGGGGCGCCGCTTGGAGGCTGCATGTCAACTTGATCTATGCATCGACAAGGATCGTTGCTGGCATCCCGCCAAATTGAGAGCGATCAGCAACTTTGCCCTGTGAGTATAGACCCTGCCCTCCCACTTTTGGATCATTCCCATAGCTTTAAAACGGTCAGAAATTGTTTGTTGTACAACATTTAACATTGCTGCCATTTGCTTTTGACTCAAAGTGTCATCTCCATCCAATATCGTTTGCAATTCGGCGTCTTCAAATTGTTGGTGATCTTCCACGTTCTTCATTTCTCACATCAAAATCATTATTTCTGAACCGTTGAAACCATCTTTTGCATGTTGCTTCTGATAGCGCATGATCACCATATTCCTCGACAAGTATTCGATGCGACTCTGCAGCACTTTTCTTCAAATGAAAACAACAAATTAATGCTTTCCGCAAATGATTACTTTCTGGTACAAAATTCGACATTTTTAACAAGATGAAAGAATATGATTTTGTATGTTCAATGACTTGATGTATACTTGATGTTTAAATATTTTTCACAGATGTCATAGCAAACAAACAAAATAAAATAAGGGCTCGTTCACAACAAATGTTCCCTATCGAGATATTTGTATCTTGGCGTTCACTTCATACTGGTACACCTGGTATAATCCGTCGCTACAATAAAGCCACACACAAACTGTTACCACCACCAAAGCCTTTGGAGTAAATGGGTTCCTGTACATAGTGCCGGAGTGGTGGTTGTTGCGCTGCAAGCAAACGAGACAGCGCCGGGCCCGCGCCCCCGTAACCTGAGCCACCTGAGCTGACTTATATCTTATATAAGAACATGTTTGTCCTCTTTTTATGTGTCATTACATCTATCCTATTCAGTTCGAACTCAAAAAGTCAACGGCGTTTTTAAAGCTCTTAAATACCTTCTTTAGGAATGAAATCGCAGCCCTTGCCCCGCCATCACACTCGGGAAATATTTCAATACCCAGCAATAGCTTCAGTGTCTTGTGACAAGATGATTAAGAGTTCTGCCACACAACAAACTCAGTCGAGAAATAGTTATATTATATGCAAATGGACACAAATAACCACCCCCGCACAGACCCAACCCAGGGTGTACATCCTTCATTATGTAAATTTTATTTTGCTCGGAAATCAAAGAATAGTGAATGGCAAATGCTTTTTAAATTCAAATTGCTTGTCTCGAAAACGGTGTCTTAATGAAATTCCACCTCATTCGTAATTATCATCTTGGAATGACGGCAAAACCCTTTGATTTCTCTGCGCCAAGAGATTAAGTCAAGCGGACCTGCTCTGCCGTCGCCACCACCGCTGCCGCCTAGACTCCCCCATCAACTAAACATCATTAGCATCATTTCGCAACGAACTCTAGGAAAGAAATTGAATAATCTCATTAATTGCGTCTTCCCCCCTACCCAAGGCGTCCAAAAACAGAGCATGTTCCATATTTATGAATTTTCACAAATTATTGTGTGAAATGCTGTTCGGCCTTTCCCCGGAATATCCAGCATTTACCATCCAACCATCTAACCACCAGCGACCAGCCACCATTCCTTCTGTCAACCCCATCGTCAACGAAAATCGAAAGGATAACTTCATCATCTTTAATTCTGCCCTCGCAATCTTCTTGCCACTTTCAATGTTTGTTAAACTGTTCATTTTAATTTCGTTCCGTCGCCGGTTGGCCCCCCGCAACCCAATCGAGACAAGAACAATAGTCAGATGGACGAGACTGCTAAATTTGAATTGGATCAACGAAATTCGACGTCAAAGGGGTTTGGGCATGTTGCCCAAATTTGCATACGACAAATACTCTCGACGCTCGCACAGTCGTATCCTACTTCAAAATGAACCGAGTCATCCCTTGTCAGTTCAATAAGGGACATTAGTTTAATTACAAAAACCGCGTTTCAATGGATTTGAATATGATCTCAGCCCACAAGAGTATTCGTAATGAGTACTTCAGTGTCCACCACCAAAGCCAACGCCGACACCACCGCGACCGCCACCACCACCACCACCCCGCAGAATGCTTGCGATTATTGATCTTTGAAGGGTTTTCTCGGGAATAAAACATAATTAGAAATCAATTTCGAATAACGGGAAGATTTATGCGTACGTATCCTTGGGCGCTAATTGAAACGGTCTCCAGAGCAGGCCTATTGTGCGACTCCTACGTTTCCGGCCATGGTGTACGCTTTCGAATGTCTGCAGTCTCATAAATTGTACTCGAAATAATTAGGAAACTATTTTCATGGAAATTCCAGTTGTAGGTCTAGAAGACCATGCCTCAGATCCGACTCACCGCATGCATGTTCGGGAAGGGATTCGATGGGTTGTACGCGAATTGAATACGGTTTCGGAAACACATTTTTGGTCAAATTATTTCATTTCTGCGGTAGCGAAGTTCCGTGTTGGAGGCGTTAAGCCTAAGCAGTATACGTGTCATGTGGCTGACTTTGAGTGCATGTATGTGTGAATCTTCTTGATTTTGATCGTATGTGCAGAGGCACATAAAGCGTATTACATTTGCAATCAGCGTAGGTAGATACTGGCATAGGGAAATTAACAACAAGAATATAATTTACTTTGGAATGTCATTAAAGATGTGCGTATGTAGGTCTTTTCAATCAAAAAGGTCATGTTGGCCAGGACAACAGTTTATGGAATATGAATTCAGCAAAATAGTACAAAACTTAGTACAATTTCACGCTGCTTTCACCTACTTTAGGGTACTCTTAATAGGTTCTTCGGCGAAGGAGTTAATGGACAGCAGGTGACGTACTGAAAGTGCTTCGGCTAAGGACTTAATGGACAGTAGGTAGTGTCCAGAAAATGCTTCGGCGAACGACTGTAGGTAGTGTCCAGAAAGTGCTTCGGCGAATGACTTAGTGGACAGTAGGTAGTGTCCAGAAAGTGCTTCCGCGAATGACCTAATGGGCAGTAGCTAGCGTCCAGAAAGTGCTTCGGCGAAGGACCAATGGACAGAAGGTAGTGTCCAGAAAGTGCTTCGACAAAGGACTTAAAAGACAGTAGATAGTGTCCAGAAATTGATTCGGCGAACTACTTAATGGACAGTAGGTAAGGTCCAGAAAGTGCTTCGGCGAAGGACTTTGTGGAGCGCTGGTAGTAACCAGAAAGTGGTTCGGCGAAGGACTTGGTGGACAGTGCGTAGTGTCCAGCAAGTGATTCAGCGAATGACTAAATGGACAGTAGTCAGAAAGTGCTGTGAAGAAGGACATAATGGTCAGAGCGTGGTGTCCAGAAAGTACTTCGGCGAAGTTACATTAATATGCAGTCAGAAGCAGCTTTGGCAAATATCAATAATTTGCTTCATTTTTGGCATGATGCGTATGCCTTTGGCTTTTTTAAAGATTAGCAGTATCTACAGTAAGAACATTTCTTCGCTTCTGGCTCGTGTTGTGACATCTTCTGGCAACATGTCAACAATATCATCCCGCAGATATTTCTTCAAAGTAGGAGCTTGTAAATGCTTGTAAAAAAATATTCTTCATTCAAGGTTCTTCATATATATCTTGCGATTCAAAGGTTTTTTCCCTTTTCAAGAAATATTGTGGCAATATATTGTATAAACCATTATACAGGCAACATTTATCATTCCATCCAATGAAGCCATAGGTCACCTGTATGACTGAATGTTTTTCGGCTACAAGACATGAGAGATCACATTTAGTCCAATGTGTTCACTTCGCCCTTGGTTTGATTATAATAAGTAATCATTTCCGTTTAACTGGTAGCTTCGTTGACAGTAACGTCCTGATGATAGTAAGTATAACATCTAAGATGGAAACAAGAGCCCGTCCTCACTGCCCTAGAGCGCCTGTTTTTAATTTCTTCTGGAGTTTCGCACATCTTTGACCCTCAATGGTTAATTTATTAATTTATACGGTTCTTGCAGGAAGCTGACCAAAGTGACATAGGTTACTAACTGTCCGTTGTCTTAAAAGTCACGCAAAAGACAAACATGCGTCATTCAGACTTATATCTGAAAATCGGTGACACTTACCTCAATGATGGGTGCGCCTCATGGAGGCTCTCAGCGACGAGTGAGATTACCCAAACGCTTAGCGAGGGATTCGTGCCTTTAAGTGAGACAGAGCAGTATTTCAAAAATACAAGCGTCAAATTCTCGCAGACTATGTTTCTAGTGTTAATAGATGCAAACGACGCACGTTGCATAGTATTTTGAAAAAAATAAAAAAAAGCTTTCAAGAAAGCTGATTTCCATCACTTTTTTTTTCAAAACAAAATTCAAAAAAGTTGTCCTCGGCTAGTGTTAGTGTAAGTGATGATGATGATACTCATGCCGAACAATGAGCTGAATCTTGAGGCTCAAAAGTGTCCTTAATACCGACAAGTTGGACTTTGTCGAATCTCCGCAAGATGACACAGCAAATCTCGTTCACTTTATGTTATAATCAATTTTATAAAATTTTCCGACAATCTGCTGTGCTTTGTACATTAATCATTTAACAAATTAATCATGTTAAATGTGCTAACAAAATCCCAGAACAGAAGTCATATATCATTCCTCAAAAAAAATAAAAGTCATGAAAAGCGAATACATACCTCGATCAAGTTATAACTGCAGGTTCAACAACATTCCACCTATTCACGACCGTCGTGAAATGCCGACGATGGGTTCATTCCACGTTACACAGGTGAACAACTCATCAGCACTCGTAGGCCGCTAAGAGCATCATTTTTTTAATTAAGAAGCCAAACAAAACTAGACTCTAGACATCATTTAGTGTTCCAGCGAGCAAAATCGACTAAAATACAAAAATATAACTAAAAGCAAACGCAAATCAACAAAAAGAAGGTGGGATGTTGGGCAAAAAAATTAAAAAAAAAAAAACCAAAATCCTTCATCTCCGCATGTGGGTGAGTACGTGTGAAATGTGTGTTGGTGTATGTGTATGCTCAAGAATGATAATACTAAACTGGAAGAGGACTGGTGGCCCGAAACTACACCCAGTCGCTACATCATCGGGAAAACAAAAGTAGGTACGGTGCCGGGAGAAATATTGTGTTCTCGACCCAGAGGAGCACAGCGCTGGTCATCGCCGCCAACGAAAGTCCGAAGGGATGAGCGCGAATGAAAAATCGTAGAAAAGCAGCAGCAGCAGCAGCATCAGCGGCGGCAGCACCATCAGCACCCAGTTGCCATACAGCGAAGCCGAGTGCTCGCGATTTTTCTGTCTTTATTTTGTGCGGTTTTTTTTTCTGTTTTTTTGGAACAATTTCTGCCGCAAAAAGACACATACAACGATGAATGAATGAATTTAGCATTTTTTGATAGGAATTGATTCCTGGTTTACTTTTTTCCGTGTCCAGCGAATTTCTATCGTTTTTTTAGCTGAAATTTCGCGCCGTCCAGAGTCGACGTATGTAGTCCTTAGAGCCTTTTGCGAGTCCACCATGCCACCCTCCTACCATGGCGCTGCGGCGGCAATGGCAATGGCAACGGCGACGTCCACGGCGATGGTGGCCGAATGTTGGCCATGTGTGTGAGACAGTGGTGGCAGCCCCCAAATTCTGTTCGGTATGCGCTGCATAAATGGGAAGAGTACCACAAGTGGAACACACATCGTGTTTGTTTGTCCGTCGTACTTTGCCTTCGTTTTTCAAGGATTTTCCTAGCATCCTGTAGCATGAGAAAAGTGATAGAGCTGGAATGGGTGCAGGGTTTGGGTAGGTAGTACTAGGACGCCAAGTTGAACAATAAAAATGTATAATTGGATATGTGCAGTGTTTTCTTCTACTTTTTTTGTTTTTCTGTGCGAGCTGAAGCGGCTTCGCGATACCCCGCAATCCGTTCCCTTAGCTCTATGGTCAACATTTACTTTTTACATGTTGTCCTTGAAGTAAAAGCAAAACAAATGCTAAAGAAGGCAGGCAGGAGCTGTTCGGTTCTGTGTGTTGGTTAATGCAAAAAACGACAAGGGAAAAACTTAAAACAAATGCAAATGAAATGAACGCAACGACTGGCCACTGGTCATCATGCCGTTTGGTCGGTCGGTTGGTCGATGAGTTGCTGGGAGCTGTGGGGTGTATTCTGGTCACCTACCTAGATGACTTCTGGAGTTGAATGCAGAGGAGAACAATCGAAAGAATCACCGTAATCATAATAAAGTACTTTTAGAAGTGTGGGATATGGTGGAGGCTGGATTTTTTTTTCGTTTTTTGGTGGGTGAGTTCTGTTGAGCATTGGCGGGGGCTTGGTGTATTGGGTAACGTCTGTCGAATACAGTCCCTGCTGGAGTAGGGGTGGTTTTATGCTTTAAATTATTTCAATTATTTAGATATGTACACACATCAGCATGGATGATGAAATCAATAAGAGCGCACAAACGAGGTACGTGGTGTAGCGTTTTGAATCGGCTTGCATAGAGGAGTCGCTTAGCTGAGCTTCAGATTTGCATTTCATCGATTTGACATGTATGTACCATTGTGGAACTATAATTTGGGAACAGAAGGTGGAGTTTAATTGGATAAGTAAATTGTTTGTTTATCAGGTATTCTCTGATCACAGTCAATGGGATGGCGATTTCAGTTCGGCCGCGATTTTAGTTTGGCTATCACTGAATCTCTCTCTAATCTACTTATACAATCTTTACGCAGTGCTAGACATAATAAATAAACTAGCGTAGAATCACATCGAAAAAGGACGGAGTACTTTGTCGAAAATTGTCCTTGATACCCAGAATAATAAATTAAAAAGAGCTGCGTTAGCCAGTTAGCAGTGTACCTATGAACGAAAAAATATTTTCGATCATACTCAAAGACTGTTGCAAAATAGTCTTCGCAAGACTAAATTTAACCGCCTGGGCTTCTTTTCTGCAACTACATACATTTTTTTCACGTCAGTATTTATTTAATATTAAGGCGATCTTCGGTAGAGTTTGTTAAAAACATTTTAACCGTTTCATTGTCTAAGACGTTCCTTCTGCTATACATGTCGATACTAGTGAGGTTGCCGTAGATAGGATGTATCTCTAATGCAGTGTCCTAAGACTAATATGGCGTTCTCTTACCATTGTGCATCAGGCTGTTCCTGACATTGAGTCTTCCACAGTAGAAACTTAGCCCTTAATATATATCAATTCGGAAAACATAAATTTTATTTGTTAATAACAAAATAAACGAAAAGGGGAAGGAAGTCGTCCAACACAGGAAACATAGCAACTATCCTAAACAAATTTTCAGAATCAGACGCGTTTATATTAGCCCTATGCTGCTGTTTCATTGTCATCCACAACACTGCTTGAAATGAAGCAAAAGTAGTACCGTGGAAAACCTCGGAATGTACCAACTAGCTATAGACCTATAAGTCTATTGAGTAGCTTAAGTGAAATTTATGAAAAACTAATTACGGACAAATTACTAAAAAGCATTGATGAACAAAATATATTTCCCAATGAGCAATTTGGCTTTCCGGGCTTTCATAGTACGAACCACCAAATTCTAATAATTTCCAATAGTATTAAAATGAAACGTAATATGGGAAAATCAACTGGATATCCTGTATTCATGGATATTGAAAAGGCATTTGATACTGTGTGGCAATGAGCTATTATATAAAATGATGAGATTACATTCTCCCCCGTATATTTGTAAACTTGACCAGGTTTTTTTTGTCGAATAGATGATACAAATGTGGTGGCCCGTGACGTTGTGGTTGCTGAGATGCTAGGCCCTGGCCTTCTACGGGCTGTAGCCCCACCCATATATATATATAGATGATACAAATTTCATGTCAATGAAAAGGGTGATTTTTTAAAAACTATAGGAAAGTTTAAAAACAAAACATATAAAATCAGAAAAATGCATAAAATCCTTATTTGAATGGATAGTACGGTCCATATAATTTAATGTTTGAAGATTATATCATGCCAATGTTGACCTTGACTGCGCCTCAAATGCTCCATCCGCTAAGTCCAATTTTGCATACTCTTTCCAACATTTTTGCAATTCAATGCTTTGCAAGCGTTGTTCGTTTGTAAGACAATTCATGGTAAAATTACTATACAGACCAAAATGAAGATGTTTGACAGTGAAACAAAACACGAAACGTGAGTCATCTTTTTAAATATATATAAAAATATAATAGCTAATAACAACTAAGCTTTCTAGCAGTCGCCATCTTTAGTTGAAAAAGTCTAGCAGTAACCACACATTGGTTAAAATGTCAAAAATCGACATTTCTGTGAAAGTTGTGAACGTTACTATTTTCAATTACAGAAAGATGAGAAACATAGCATGTGCTATGCCACGGGCCACCACAAGCACATAAGATCGTTATGATGAAATAAAACAAGATGGTATAACTATTCAACTATTCAATTTATTCCAATACGATGCCGCTGCGTGCAGTACAAACATCAATGTTGAACTTCAATAAATCGAATATTTGATGTATCGAACAAAATAGGATGGAAATAGTGCAAAGACTGAAATTTATATTTCTTCGATAACTCGAATGTTTTGATAGCTCGAACAAATTATGTGACAACAACCTCGATAAGTCGAATACCAAAGGGATGTAGCCGCTTTGCTTCGGTTGGTAAAGTGATCGGCACGAACTTTTTTTCTAAAAAAAAAGCAGTGGTCGTCTAGTAAAATAAAAAAAGGAAAACCAAATACACATGGTTTTGGCACGTATGAACAGTATGTCCAGTGCGAATTGATTAGTTCAATAACCGACAATGTTTGACGTTGATATGTCTGTAAAGCATTCGTTAGAAACACTCACTCTTGTTAAAAATTGAATCTTAGAGAAGAGGTGGAAAGTGGCTCGAAAGAGAAATATGTAGCAGCAATTTAAAAACTAAAGAATTAATTATTGCGACGATTGAAAATAGTGGTGCACGTGGAGATTATTGTTCAGTCTTCTATAGTAGTCTGTATCAAATAAAAATGATGCTCAACATTTTAGAAATGTTGTCGGAAAATAAATGCACTCGAAGTCGATTAATAAAATCGAAGTCTTAATAAGATTTTTTTTATGACAAATAATGGTTCGAATTATCGAAGTTTGATTTTTTTTTCTTGTAATTTGTTGTCTTTTTCACAGATGAGTGTGTGTGCGTTTTGCATAGCCAACGTTCGTGCATTTGCCCCCGTTGTCGTAGGGCGCTTCAGATATGGCAATAGTATCAAGTCTTCCTAAGCTCTCTAAAACAGAAGAGGGTGTACGTGCCAAAACACTTTCTGAACAGGTCTTGCAAGTCGAATTAGTGGGAGAGAAGGAGCGCTGACAGAATTTGTTTCAAATTCGGAAGGTGTACCACAAATGGTTTCTGCAAAATCGACATCAAAATTTGACAATTCCTATCTCTTATTGATTTTTCTTAGCACAAAAGTGATTGAATCCTCGAAAATGAATCCGATCTGGAACCCAGCTGCAGAAATCAAAAGTGATGACGAAAATGCAGTTGAGTGCCCTCTCTGCCCAAAATTAGAGCAGCAATTTATTTCAAATGAGTTACATTTAAACTCAGCAAAACTTGCGAGAGTAAGCCTTAGTCCAAATTTTTGTGTCCCCAATTATCCGATACAAAATGTGTTCATTCTTTAAAAACAATTAAAATTTGATTTTCTTATAGTCTTAATGCAAGACTTTTTACTATTCTGCGGTGTATTCGTCTCGTTTTTGTTTCGCTTATGCCGAATCTCAACGGCTTTGTTTGAGAAGCTTTCTCTAGACAGGAAATACTTTTTGACCATAGTCAGTGACTCGAAAGAGGTGGGGTCGTTAAAATTCTATTCGTCGAACAGAGCGGGAATCGAACCTACGACGTCGAAGTTGGGGTCAACGCACATACCCACAACGCCACATGCCGTATGTATTTATTTCTCAGCGGGATACACGTATTCCATTGATATTCCAATTTTGCTCATGAATTAGATTACGTTTTTTTTCGTGGCAAGTTATCGAAGTTTGACCACATCCAGGAAAAGTGAAAAAGTGCTGCAGGCAACATATGTACACCCAACTTGAACACAAGAAGTGTAAAATGAAGCTTGATTTTAGTCAGGGTCGTTGAAGTTTGACCTCTCCTTGGAACCGCAATGGTATCATATTTCAGACATAATACAAACTTTTTTAAAGCCTCACAGAGACTTTGTCTTATTCAAGTTTTTAAAGCTGTTGAAAACGTGCTTAAGTCCATATTGTTCACCAAATCCACACATTCGGCTACAGCACATCCTCTACTAAAGTGAATTTGCTTAAATGTGTTCCTACTGCGTGCATAGAATTAGCTTCAAGTTAACTCACCCGCAAATCGGATTAACATATTAAAGACATTCCGCATAATTGAAACAAAAAATGATTAAAAAAAAAACGAATTATTTGAATTCCCTCCATCGCCTACGGCCGACTCATATCACTCATCGTGCTGCTCATTCGTTACGACACATACTCTCGCCATCTACAACAAATTCTATAAAAATCAAAAGAAACAACAAAAAAAAGGGAAAACGAACAGAAAAACTTCATGACGAGCCATCGCACCATCATCGTCATCTCATCATCCTCATCAACATCAACATCATCGTTCCCGTCTTCATTTTATCGTTTGTCGATCTCATTGCCACCAGCGAGCTGACGGGCATAGATGACGGCGCGGCGGCTGGGCTAAGCGGAGAGTGCCAGAAAGAGATTGCCCTTGCAAACATCATCTATCAGGTTTCAGGTGATGGTGGATAGCCCAAGAGAAATCGCCTTCAATTGAACACATTCGCATTATTTCAACCCAAAAGGATGCAGTCAGCCACTCGCACCCTTCGTGCATTTTTTATTTTAGAATTTTTCGATAATTTTTCACTTGTTCCTTTTGCCGAGATGCGAAACTCATTCTGTTCACCTTCTTTTTTTTTGCTGTGTACTTTTGCTCATTTGCTGTATGACCGGGTGAGGGCTCTTTGTTGCTGGCTAAATGTTTTGATTATGGTAAAAAACTGACTATATAACTGAACAGCCTCTGGTGTGTCTATAATGGTAAAAATAAGCCCGAAAAAGTTATGTTCCTGGCTGTTAAGGGTTGCCATCAATGCAAGTGTGTGGCCAGCAAATTTAGATAGAGAAATCAGCCACGTTTGGGGTGATGATAATCGCCCATACTCGATTTGAAATAGAAATAAATACGTGTATGTGTATTGGGGAGATATTTGGCGACAGTGTAGAGGGGTTTTGGGTCAATTCGTGCAAATCAATTGAGTGTGATTGCATTTCTGCACAGACATTTGATGATTTTAAAGGTGCGCCATTCAATATTTATCTTCTTTTTTTTCTTATGATGACAAGTGTCAAGTGGCCTTTCGCCTGATTTTAAACAAACCTACTTATTGATGTGCTTGTATTGAACTGGAGGCGGCAAAATGGGCTTAGCGGTGAATGAGGGCAAAACAAGGTATATGCTGTCATCAAGCAAGGACACAACATCGACGACTCGGTCAGAACGTCACCATAGGCAACTACAACTTTGAAGAAGTAATGCACTTCATCTACCTTGTCTCCCAAGTTAATAATACGAACAACATCAGTACCGAGATTAAACGCAGAATAAATCTTGCCAACCGCTGTTTCTTTGGGCTCAAGAGGCAATTGTGTAGTAGAGCCGTCACTCGAAGGACAAAGCTCGCATTATATAAGACCTTGATCATCCATGTCCTGCTCTATGGCGCAGAAGCCTGGACAATCTCGAAAGCGGAAAAAGACGCACTTGGTTTTTTCGAGAGAGAAGTTCTGCGTTCAGTCTTTGTCCTTTTTGCGTTGAAGGTTTCTGGAAAAGAATATTCAACCACGAACTGTACGAGCAACGATACGAGTCGTCTACGTATTCATATAGAGCGCACGGACAGTGGGACAACGCAATAGAGGGCGACCACGAAGTGTGGCCCATTTAGACGTCAACCAACATGGCGTATTGAATTGATCAGAGCTGGCTAAGGATCGTACCAGGAGATTGTTGTTGGCTGAGGCCCTAAGTGACTTTTTTTAAAGTCTCAACAAGAGAGAGTAATTCAGGAACCTTTTATAGCGTTAAGAGTTATTTTCGAGCATTGGCAGTACATTCAATAGCCTAGGATAGAGTGACTTGTGATAGTCCCTGTAATAATCCCCCATTTGTCTCTTTTGAATAAATTAAAGTCCAAATTTGGCTGCAAGTCCTATAAGTGTTTAGTTCCATGCATCTTCGATTGGTGATATTGATAGCACCTGAAAGTAACATGCTACTTATTAGAAGGGTAGGGAGTCTTATGATTAACTGCCAGTGACAAGTCCACTCATATTTAAGCTACCACTAGGTCCAGCAACCCAACAGCTTGTGAGATTTCACCTATCCGGCATCTCCCTGAGATATGGCACATCCTAGATTCAATTGATGGCATGTCTAGGGGCTGGCTGACTGTCTATGTACATATGTAGTGATAGATAGCCCGTCTATCAGATTCATTAACAGTAAGCGGAGAAAAGAGAGAGGTAGACGGAGAACTCGGATACTACATCCGTCTTAGATCCATCTGTGTAAGCTTCCAGATGGCAAACTTTGATGACTTCATCTTTTGTCCAGTCCTCCCTGTCTGAGATCAAAATAACGAATCTATATTTGAAGTCTCAAAAGTAAGCAATACATTTCATTTCATTCTCATTTATTAATACCTTAAATACATTAAGAATGTAATATTCTCTTAAACTACAGGCCTTGAAATATAACACTGTTTGAATTCATAAAGTGACCGTAACATTTCCATGTTTCACGATTCTTCCTTTAAGAGTATTGCAAGTTATTTTTAAAAGTTCACTTTGTATATTTTAGTTTGTATAATTTAGTGCGACCAAATTAAGATTCAGTATTTCAGTGTATATTGGAGAGGTGTAAAAACGAGGCCTAGCAAAATTATCTGTACTCAGTCCTTGACCATACCTATGTAGGTAGATGATTCCAAAGGTGTACAGCATAAATGAAGAACTGAATGCGTCATGGTAAATATGTGTAAACAGCATTGCAACTTTATATTACGACTCGAACAATAGAAAGTTATTTTCTCATGAAGGCTCTGTATTTCAAAAATGCTTCTAATTCACA
Organism: Eristalis arbustorum; assembly: GCA_916610145.1. Lineage (NCBI taxonomy): Eukaryota > Metazoa > Arthropoda > Insecta > Diptera > Syrphidae > Eristalis > Eristalis arbustorum. Next base: position 58,531,152 of record OU744317.1, on the reverse strand, counting down.
TCCGATTAGATTCCAACGTTGTACCGAGACATGACCAAATCTTCGAAGGCTACTAGCATACCGTGCAGTGGCGTTTATTGCTTTTAAAAGCCAGTAAACTACTCGTACCCGTAGATTAACACAGACACTATGAGTGCTTTGGCAAATTTTTGTTTGATACTGATAGAAAGTATACATTTGACAATTGACAAAACTCTAAGGGACACATACACCTTGCACACTCTACTGTCTACAAGGTCATTCCATGTTAGTTTACTATTACACATCGACGACAACAGAGATTAATTCTATGAGGGGTAAGTTTTAAAGGAAGGATGATGTTTTGAAAATGGAATGACTTTGGATTTGGCAGGATTGAGCATGAAATCATTTTCTTCAGCTCAGTTCGTAATCGAACACATATCTGCATTTAACTTAGCCACTAAATCTGCAGTGATACCTAGAGGAAAAATTAGGTAGATTGGAATATCCTCTTTTAGGTGGATCATTATAACCTTTGAAAATAATTACGGACCGGGAGTAGAACCTCGAGGTACTCCCCTGAGATCATTACAACATACCGGTTAGTAAGGTATGAATCAATCAACTTGTTAGTGGGATTGGGTGTTGGGTGGACAGTTTTTGACAAAGTATAGACGGGTTAACACTGTCGAGTGATTTCAAAAAGTCAAGTACAGGTAGTAATGTTGTTTTTTTATCTTTAATCATCATCAATAGCTTTTCGTACTTCGGCTGTAACATAGCTTGGTTCTTTACGAAATCCTGATTGCATTGGGGTTATATGATTGTGTCCTTCAATGTGACCATTAATCACTCGTCTGTTTGTATGTGTTAGAATATTAAGAACAGAAACACTCAAAATATTGTATCAGATGCAATGACAGTTGCAATCGAAATCTCACACCCATCGATGAGCCGTACCCTTGTGAAAGTGAAAATATTCAGTAAACACAACATTTCAATTATGGTGAAGTTCACGAACTGAGAACATTTACAATTTCCATCTAATTGAAATTTGTTACCAAAATTCAACGTGCGTGGCAGCAACTGTAATGACTAATTTCATCAATAAAGTCATACAATATGGATTATTGGTATTTAAGCCCAGTTAGTTAGCCCAGACGATTATTTCATGCAAATGTTGACCTTGACTGCGCCTCAAATGGTCTATCCGCTTAGTTCAATTCTGGCATACTCTTTTCAACATTTCGGCCGGTGTCTCACGAATAAATGCTTCAATGTTGTCTTCCAAGGCGTCAATTGAAGCGGGCTTGTCTGTTTAGACATGAGTTTTAACATAGCCCCACAAAAAATAGTCTAAAGGCGTTAAACCGCACGATCTAGGCGGCCAATTGACCGGTCCCGCACGTGAAATAAAATCTTCACCGAACTCGCCTCTCAATAAGTCCACTGTTGCGCGTGCTGTGTGGCATGTTGCGCCGTCTTGTTGAAACCACATGTCATGCAAGTCAAGCTCTTGCATTTTAGCAAATAAAAAAGTTGGATATCATCCCACGGTAGCGCTTACCATCACGATTGCCAAAAAGATAATAGCTAAAAAATCACACTTTACAATAAATTACATACGATCTGAATAAAAAATGCTGGAAGATTTGCATCTACCAAAGAAGTCGAAATAATGCTTCCAGTAGAAACAAATCATATCACACTGAATATACCAGAAGTCAATGGATATGAAAAGTGAAGAGTGCTTGAAGGGAAAATTGTGTCCAAAGTGTCATTTAAACGGCGACAGCCTTTGCACCCAATCGGAAAAAAAAACCGGACCAACCACCCGGTTCCATGAATTTCTTCTAAATCCTTTTTCATTTCGCATTCACACACGCAACTATTGCATTAGCCATTTGCTGCGTCAATTATCACAACTGGGTGAACCTTCGCCTATTGATTGTTTGAATGCACATCATCACCAATCAAAAGCCCACCTGTTCAATTTGCCATCTAACTGCGTGCTAATCCTCCACGCAGTCATATGTACGTACCACTACAAGATTATTGCGAGCCTAATCCATTATTCACTTCTCTCGGGTACAGTCCAACATCGCGATATTAACACATTGAAGTCTCCTTCAAACTGCATCATATAGCGAGTTAGGATTTGGCTCAACAACATCAACCCTTCACGCCATCAAATCCGAGCAACAAAACCATGAAAAAAAAACAAGAAGAACAACATCAAAAACATTTCAAAATTCCACTTCAAATTTTATTGGGTTAACACCACCACAAAAAAAAATATAACTCGTTTCTCATTTAACACAAAACTTCGCATTATTCGTTTTTCGTTGCACCCACTTCAAATACGTAGAAATCCTAGAATTCACTGATGGAACTTCCCCAGCGCATGCATAGCCATAGCTAACAATCCCAACGGCATACATACGATTCATCCGCAAATATAGCCCACCACCCGAGTCATACTGGCACGTGTCCCTTCCAGGCGTCGACGTACAAAATTGGCTAGCTGTCACTGCACTCACACTCTGTTTGCATGCATCGTTCCCCAGGATATCCAGGCTGGTTCTCAATAATTTAGTCGACTGTTGACCACCAAAACTAGTTGTACCCCAGCCGGCCGTGTCCACGTTGAAGCCGGCCAACAACTTCTTGGCGAAACGAAATGGCAAACAGGCCGGACCAACCACCCGGTTCCATTCCACATTTTTAACGGTCTTCAGCAGTGCAACATCGTTCCTTAGATTCGTCATTCGGAAGCCCTTGTGGGTTATGATCTTCTCAATGTCGTACTGCTGGCTGTAGAAGGAATCGTAAACTGAACAGAAGAGAGGATATTAAAAGGGGTACTCTCGAACACACCAATAGTACTTACTCGACGAAAGGTCAGTCTCGCCAACAACAATTTCAATCAACTCCGGCAGAGACATTTCTGGTGCCGCAAAGCAATGCGCCGCCGACAAGAGGTATCGATGATGAACTGGAAGGAATGAAGAGTGAAGGATAAAAACAAACGTTTTCAAGGATCTTTACCCTCATCGGCTTTCGGATGAGGATTTAACTCACTTATTGTGGCGCCACAAAAAATTGTACTTCCCATCTTCCGAACGACAGCTGCCATCGAGGGGAACTCACCCACAACTGCTTCAGTTCCACCGGCCACTCTCACTGTTGTACTCCATCCGCAGTCGCAGGGCGGCTCAAATGCCTCCACTAAACACGAGAAGTATCCGGTGGTGTTGTCGGTAATGGAATCCATGATACTCGACGAGATGTACGAAATCGTAGCTCGGTTGATAAAACTTTTCCTCTCAAAACTTCCTGACCCACAAAAGAAGTCAGATCCGGAGAAGAGTTCGCTGCCCTCGGGGTTGAAGTAAAATATTTCCGTGCTGCAATTGATTCCATTTGACTGAAATGAAATTGTACGTTACGGTTGTGCCGAGCAGGTTAATGTTGTTTATTTTTTTAAATGAAGGTCTACCGACATGAAGTTATACCTGCATCCTCTGATGCGATGAACGCAGGGACCACAGTATGATGCATTATAGCCTTGCACACATCGAGAGTCAAATGAGCATCTTCCGACAAATATTTGCACAACCCCTCGTGTTGTGCGAAAAAAAAACCTCAAAATATAGTGTAACCACTGAGATCACACTGTAGTGACCGCCACGAAGTAGCAGGCAGCCTCTTCGTTTACCAACTGTTAACAGGAACAGTCGACTTACCCGCCCTTCTATAAATGATCCCACTGGATTCCAATCAATGTCTGCTGTATGTTTTTCCGAAGCAATTGCTGTGTTCCATCGGCGGCGGTCCTGGACACACTGCTTCCAGTCATCAAAGCCAAGCTGTCTTACATCCGCGATGAATTGGTCTCTCTATCCGGAGGTTCGGTCTTCTCTCCTTTTCAAACCAGGAGGCTCGGATTCGAAGACCCTCTTAGCTGGAGCCTTGTTGTCCATGCGCTCGATGTGGCCAAGCTAGTGTAGTCGACGGATTTTTGTCTTCCGGACTACATCCACATCCTTGTACTGCTCGTAAAGTTCGGGTTGTGTCTTCTCCTCCATTCGCCTGCCTCGCAGACCATATATCCGACGTAGAATTTTTCTTTCGAAGGCACCAAGAATCAGCTTTGCAGTAGTGCTCAGTGTCCAGCTTTCGGCTCCATGAAGCAGGACTGGCAAATAAAGGGTCTTGTAGGGCATGACTTTGGTCTTTCGAGGCAGAAATTTCAAGCTCATTTGTCTTGACAAGCCAAGTAGCATCGGTTGCCAAGGGCGATTCTACTTCGGATCTCCACTACGATGTCATTCGTGGAGTTTACGTTTGTCCCGAGGTAGACAAATTCCCTCACTACCTCGAAATTGTAGCTGTCGATTGTAACGTTTTGGCCTAGGTGGTGTGCGGCGGATCGTTTCTTGCTCGACAGCATATATTTTGTCTTGTCCTCGTTGGCCTCTAGACCAGCTCGTTTCGCCTGTTTCTCAATTGCCGTGAAAGCTTCTGTTACGGCGCGTTGGGACCGCGTGGTAAGGTCGATGTCTTCAGCGTATTCCAACAGCTGAACTGACTTGTAGAAGATAGTGCATTCCGTGTTGACTTCTGCCCGCCGCACTATCCTCTCTAGAACCAAATTGAAGAAATCACACGACAACGCATCTCCTTGTCGAAATCCTGTGTAGGTTTCGAACGGTACAGAGGTTTTTGAACCGAACTGCACGTTGCAACGCGTATGTATTAGCGTGGTGCGACAAAACCGGATCAATTTTCCCGGGATCCCAAAATCGGCCATCGCTTCGAATAGCTCCTTCTGATGACTACTGTAGTATGCGGCTTGAAAATCAATACAAAATATGGTGAGTATCGATTTGAAACTCGCTGGTCTTCTCTGCCGTGGTGTGAAGATTTTGTCTATAGTCGATTTGCCGGGCCGGAAGCCACATAGTGCGGTGCGAAACGGCTTTAGTCGTTCACGCTGTACGCTGGATTGGATTTTTTTAGGTGACGTTGAGCAGGGTTTATGGAGCTGTCTTTCCAGTCATCGGGCATGCTTTCGTCCTCTTAAATTTGGCAGACGATTTGGTGCATGCTCCTTACCAGTATATTGCCCCCAGCTTTGAAGAGCTCTGATAGTAAGTCATCTAAACCTGCGGCTCAGTATTTTTAATGGCTATGCCTAGCCTAAGGTAGTTTCTGCTACCTCTTTGATGGCCGAACGGCAACCACGTCTCGTTGGCGTTTGTACTTGACGTAGGCATACTGGAGAGTCTCTCTCTTAATTGCTCTTCCTAGGCTCTGGCAACCTCCGATGTGCTCAGGCGTCCAATGTCAAAACTTCTCTTTGTCTGACATTGGACAACCAGGCTCTGAATTCGCTGCCACGAGAAAATGGTCAGTGTCGACGTTACAATAACGTTACGTTTAAAAGATACAGCTAAGTTTGACTTAAATATTTATAAACAACGAAGAATAGCTAAACTTGAACTTAAGGCTGAAGTGCTTCTTGACTATGATGCTGATTTAAGAATACCAGTACTATCTGGTAGCCCTTAATGGCAAGGACTGTCATTGAGAGTCTACGCTGTTTATGCTAGACGGAATCAGTCATATTCTTCTTCGTTTTTCTTCGTTTCGACTTCGGTAGGCACATAACATCAAAACAATTTAATCAGAAAGGGCCTGGTTATTAGACTCGCCATTTTGCTCCACTTTGTACAAGTATTAGATTCAGTGGAATTTTGAGCACCTTCGGTCATGCGAACATGTGTGTGACATGTGACATCGCAGTGTCTCGATTGATTGGCATCTAAAATGCAATAATTCAATTTCAACATCCGCATATCTAGCGAGGAAATGTAACCAAACTCTCGCCACCAAGACTCGATTTACTCCAGTAAATAGCTTTGGATATCCCAATTAGAACTCTGTGGTGTACTACTGGGCGCTGTTCTTAGAACTATTTGGCTGCTGTGCGTGCCACTGCTGGCATCTTTTGGATAATATTGACCACAATATCGAGCTAGTGATGACTCCATGCGATTTGATTCTTTAACACATCAACTGGTACTTCATCCACTACTTTGGTGGTTTGTGGGAAGCGGGTAACTACTCAAATATTATCACCTTCGGTGTATTCTACATCCGGTCGTGTTAAATTATATTTCTGAATGACACCATCGCTCGTTTACATCAGCGATGGGTGTGTCAAATGCATTATTTGTGCTGCTTATAACCCCAATCGTAGCTACTCTCCTGAGCCACTATATGCTGTCATTGACACATTTCTGCAAGTTATGAACACCTGTTCTGTGGAGATCTTAATGCAGACCTTTTCAAAAAGGCTGCTCAAGCTCAGGAACTTCTCAAGTGGGTTACAGGAACTGGATTGAAAGTATTCAACTCATACGCTACTCGTGTTGCTCCCAACTGTCAGTGACTGAAAAGAGGTGGGCCCACCGAGGTTAGGGTCGATGCACATTACCACAACGCCACAAGCCACCACTAACATAGCGAAGATCAAATTGTGATTAAACAATTTTTCAATATTCCATTTTTGACGAAGAATTTCTAAACTGTATTCAAATAGGAACTTGACAACTTTGTCTGTCACTGTCAATTTATTCAGTAACCTCAACAGTTTCATCGTGGTAAAGTACACAAGCAACGTAAGCAAGTTACGAAATTTTGGAATCGGTGACCGCAACATTAAGTGCGTTAACTCCAATTTTCAGTTTACTCATTTTTCGCTCAATGAGTTCGTCAATAAGCAAAATATGCCTTATTGACGGTGTGAAAATCCTTATGTGCCCCATCAACCACCACTGCATCAGCGAACAAGTACTGTTTGGTGAGGTTTGCATGCTGGGCCCATATTTTTTCGTCGACGATAAATATAGTCTTTTTTTCGAGCCATGATTAACGATTATTTTTGGTCCGGATTGGATGATATGGGCTTGAACGACATTTGGTTTTTCTTTGATGGTGTGACAAGCCACACATTACACGCTACAATCTATTTACGATTGTAGTATGTTGAGCGTGTTATCTCAAGAAATGTGTCAGTCGATTGGCTGCCTCGTTCATGCGATTTAGCGCCGCTTGACTATATTCAGTGGCGCTACCTTATGTCATTGTACGACGTTGGAAGAGCTTAGAGCCAACAGTGACGAAATAGCGGCCGTTTCTACCGAAATGTGTGGCCGAGTTGTTTAAAATTGGGTCCAAGGAACCGCCCCCTTCAAGCGTCAATGCAGGGATCATATGAACGAAGTCGAATGCCATTCATAAATGTTTTGAAGTTTTGAAGTATCTCTTTTGCGTTTTATTTAAAAAAAAAGTTGACAAGTCCTTATTGGAGAATCCCTTATATATACATGTGTCTACATTCTTCAACTTCACCACTGCAGTCCCAAATAAACAATAGCTTCTCTATATTTCGAAGATATTAATAACACGGAGAATATTGAAAACGCAAAGCTTCCCCCGTCGATGAATTCAGGCCACAAATGTCGAAATGCTGTTACATCAAGAATTATCCTTCCGAAAGTTACCTTCTTCTTTATATGGCGCTACAGTCTGTGGTGCACCTGCGCCACAACCAACAAGCCTGTCGAACTAAAGCGATCTCCAGTTAGCCGTTTCCAGTTTTGCACACCAAGTCGGTTGAGAACCTTCTCTACTTGTGCGCGCCACGTTAAAGACGGGCGTCTTTTGTTGCGTTTTCCCACAGTTTCGGATTCGAAGATTCTTCGTGCCGGAGCAGAGTTGTCCATACGCTAGTAGTCAAACCACCGTAGGCGCTAGACCCGCACATACCTGGCTAGGCTCATGTCGTTATACAGACCGTACAGTTCGTGGTAGACTCTTCTCCTCCAGTCAACACAAACGACCAAAGAACGCACGGAGAACTTTGCTCTCAAAAAGACCAAGCAGTTCAACAGCTACCAGTGTTACAATATTTAATTGTGAACTAAATGTAAGACTGATATTTGACATTGATCACTTAATGCAGAATCACAGTCGATATTGAGAACATAGAGAATAAATTTGCAGCCCTTTAACCAGCTCCCAAGGCATGGTGTTGACAACAAATTTTACGTGACATAGTCTGTATTGAACCTAGAAGCAATGCACTTATGCAGGCACGATCCCTAACTTGGCGCCCGACTGTTGCACAATTTATTGATTGAAATACCTTCCATCTGCATCCGCTGATTTATAAGTAGAAGATGCACGAAATATTGAAAGAACATGCTTCTAAAGGTGCTTTAATAAAAAAAACTAATTAAAACATTAAGGCCGAGTAAATCTCCAGGTTCAGATCAAATGAATAATAGGTTTGCTTAAAGTTTTACCCTGCAGTGACATTAACTACATAAATACTATCTTCAATTAGCTTACAAAATACTATTAGCAAACTTTTTGAAAAAGTTGTTAAAGAAAAATTTAATAATCAGAATAATAAAAAGTTTGGTTTAAGAATAGGTCATAACACATGCCACCAACTAGCAAGAATAAAGAAGCACGTGAGTGACAAATTTAATTCCAAAGAACCAACGGGACTAGTGTTATTAGACATTCAAAAGCGTTCGACACGTTATGGCATGACTCCCTGGTACATAAGCCCCTGAAGTTTAACATCCCAATGCAAGCTATGAAAAATCCCAAAAAAACCTTCCTTCAAGATAGAAAGTTTGCAGTAAAAATCAGAAACATGGTATCTAACACGAAACATATCGAACACGACGTTCCCCAGGGATCTGTTCTGGGGCCAATTCTGTTAAATATTTATGTCGCAGATCTGCTCACTCTCAATAGCAGTGTCAACATTGCAATTTTTGCGGACGATACTGCCCTATTTACATCTGGTATATTGTGTATAAATGTCTTCAATGAACTAAAAACTGCTCCCGCGCAATGAACAATACACCGCTTCCAGTGAAAGATAAGGCCAAACTCTCAAAAGGCACAAGCTATTGTTTACTAGACATAGAAAAGAGTGCTACCTGCCTAGCAATATTACGCTCCGGTTATGCTCTGTGGAAATGAGGCTTCTAAAGAATTATTAGTACAGTACAGTACGGATCGGATCTCCTTTTGGATTATGCCACAATCCAAGAGTTGGAGAAAAAGAAACGCACTAAACAGGGCGGCCAAGTCAGGCGGTGAACGTAAACAAAATCTAATGATCAGTGCAAACACAATCACAGGTCTCTTGCTGACCTTAACATATGCACCATAAAGCATGCTAGCTGAAAAGTTAACTCTTCGAGGGGTGCCTCATCACTCAATTGCATCTTGAGCCGAGTTTCAGTTCAGTAGTTTAGTGAGGCTCTCTTACACTATACCTAGAGATGAGTGATGCTATGGTTTTGAGTTCCTAAAACATACATATATGTAGGTGCCCTTTTGGAGCGTTGTGTAGTTGGGACTTCGTTTTGCGGTAGTTCACTTCCCGGCGCCGAAATCATCTTAATGTCAACCAAGCATTTGTAACGAATCCCTAGAAATGGGCCGATAGTGGCTCGCCAGGGTTGCACAGAATCTTTCGATGCGTGTTTTTGAAGAAAAAACTCATGTCACCTTGCACAAAACATCCTTTGGCATTAAATGCTGAAGTGAGTTCGTTACTGATTTTGATAGAGCATTATTAAAGCGAGAATTGTCTAAACGTATGTTCTTGCAAAAGCCTCTGCCATTTGCAATACACAGCAGTCTGCTGGCATTGAAGCGTGAAGAACTATTCTATCGTTTGATGGTAAGAAAACAGAAACCGAAAAAAATACACACGAATGCAATAAATGGTCAGCGATGTTTTAAAAGTGATAAAGGGCTAAGTTGCTAGCACAACATACGAACAAAAATGCACAAACACACAGAATAAAAAAAAAAATAAGTAAAAACCGGTATCCATATCTGAACAAACCTTAAACAACCAATCGCTACGTACCGAACTCAAACTTATGTCACATTTGAACTTCAACTCATAGTCACTAGGCGCTTCCACTGTATAACGACATGATGTGCCTCGCGGATAATCGTCCGGATAATATGGTGAATTAATAAAGATTTTCTGACCGCCATTCAATTTAACTAAGTGATTGCACTCCTCAAAAAGTCCAACTATACTGGCACAACTAAAGCACAAGAACACAACCGATGAAAGAAACACGCGTTGACTACACATCGCGAACTTCTGAATCAAACGCGTAGCTCTATGCCACACGCATTCGATTTGAACTGACCGCAGAAAGTTTCATTTCGTTCGATGTTCCTGTTCTCTGCATCTCTTGGTTGTTCTTCGTGGGAATGGATTTGAGATTTCTAATGATTTAATAACACCTTATTGCGGCAGAACACGACATGGGACGATTGTCTGGTGATGATGCGAACAAGATCTACCCTAGATGGTTGAAATGTAAATCTGGTTGGAAAATAATTCTCACCAGAATCAACAGTAAATTCTTCAGCTGACCGACATGATTACTGCTTCATTGCGTTCATCACGTGTTTACAAACGCCAAGAACATCAGTTCATGATTTATAGGGTAGATGTGTAACACAAAGAGCACACGAGTGAGCGACTTGCTGCCGGAATCTTTGGCACATTTATTCGAATTAATTGGTTTCTTACCTGTCGGGCGAGTAGAGACGGAAACTAATGATTAGAATGTTTCGAACTCCGTTCATCTTAAGATGTTATTATCGGATTAAGAGATAAATGCGTTCAGAATAAAATAGCGCCCACTTCCTTTTGATTCATATCGAGTGATATTAATTAACTTTATTTTCATAGATTACTCACACTTCATTTTACACTGCTTAGGAGTACATTACATGCCGTTACCATGTTTGTTATGTTGGCATTATTTAATGCGCTCATGAGAGGCCAATATCTGGATCATGTGCATTTTCGTGACGATTAAAAAATCTACAACTTAATGCCTGCTCCTGCCTTTCCTAGCAGCTTCTTCTTGTAATTATAGTCTTTAAACATCACTGATTAGCGAGATTACGTCGGGTCACTAATCCAAAGCTTTCGCTCGCGTTCTTCATGCTATTGTTCTCTCACGAGTGGAAGGGACCTACAGTTTTATGTCGACGCCGAACGGCCAAGTCTGATAAGCTTTTTCTAGACAGAAGTACTCTTTCATCATTGTCAATGACTCGAAAGAGTTGGGGCCGTGAAAATTATTTTTGTTGCACAGAGCAGGACAAATCTACGACGCCGAGGTCGGGGTTAACGCACATACCCTAAAGACCACGGGCCACCACTAGTTAACTGCAGTTAAATCTTGAGATTATTAATTTCATGTTAGCGGCATTGTATTAGGACAAGAACGTTTTGTATTTGAAGCATGAATCAGTCCTCCGCCTAGTTCATTGTCAAGTTCATTGAAGAACAATGAACAATTATCGGCGCTGCGATGCTTAACTTGTTAGACGACATTGTTAAGCAACTCTTAGCCAGTTCGTTACTGTTTCATTGTCCTGGATTCTCCTATGTCTCTCACTGCGATGTTACTGGAGGAGAGGTCTGCAGTGCATTAGAGCAATGGATTACAGTTTTGAACTTCAATGTTTTATTTCTAAATGCCCTCGCCTGACTATCTACATGGATGTTGCTGTTCTGCGGGTCCGTCAAGACTGCCCGAACTTTAGTAAAACAAATTAAGAGATGATACCAAATTAAATAGCAAGGTCAACGTATTAAATGGCGAAATCACGGTCGAAGGGTAATGGATTGTTGGTAAATTGTATTAATATTGGCAATATTTATAAAGTGACAAATATTTCCAAACCTAAAATTTTTGGATTCCCTTAGCATCAGTGCCACTTCTTCTGCAATGCCTTTGGCAAATAAGCCAATGGGAAGCAGTTTTAGAACCATGTTTAGAGACGTTGTTGTTGAGGCTAGAGTAGGTCCGTTGGGTTACCACAAGGATGTAGTTGATGCTAATTCGCAAACCACTTAGAGCTTATCAAGAATTGAAGAAGATGATTAATACTAAATGAAGGTATGAAGGTAGAATAGGATTTTCTTTGCTGAGCATAGCGTGTCCAATGTGACACAATTGTGCTGCAACAGTGGCACTTTTTTATTTAAAGGGTATGTGGCACTTATAGTTTGAAAATTGAACACTGCCAAACCTTTGAAAAATTAGCATTTCTGAGCCATTTGAAACCTGCACCGGATTTCTGCAAGGAGATGCACATCTTCGCGCCTTCAAAAGGTGCCCCAATGGAAGCATTTAAGGAAATTGAAGAAGAGGCGAAACGAGCTGGTCTACAAGTCTTAGAGATATGCTGTCGAGCAAAAAAGCGATCACCGCACACCACCTAGGCCAAATGTTACAATCGACAGCTACAATTTTAAGGTAGTGAAGGAGTTTGTCTACCTCAGGACAAGCTTCAACTCCACAAATGACATAATAGTGGAGATCCAATGTAGACTCGCCCTTGGCAACCGATAATACTTCGGCTTGTCAAGACAAGTGTTCTCGAAACTCCTGGCTCGAAGGACCAAAATCATGCTCTACAAAACTTTTATCTGAAAGCTATACGATAAGCAAAATTGCAGAGCTGATTCTTGGTGCCTTCGAACGAAGATTTCTGCGTCGGATATATGGTCTAGTCTGCGAGGAAGGTGAATAGAGGAGAAGACACAACCGCGAACGCTTGAAAAGTCCGTAAGGCAAAAATGCGTCGACTACACTGGCTCGGCCACATCAAGCACATGGACACCAACGCTTCCGCTAAGAGGGTCTTCGAATCCGAGCCCTTCTGGTTCGAGAAGGAGAAGAAGTCCGAACCTCCGGTATAAAGAACAAGTCATCGAGGATGTAAGACAGCATGGATGACTGGAAGCAGCGAGCCAAGGAACCTCCCGATAGAACTCAGAAATTGTTCAGGATCTGTCCTTTAAATATCCACTTTTCATCTTCATCTGTTTTTCATTTATGAAATCCGATTTCTTGAAGCAACTGTGGATCGTTATTGGTGTTGAAATTCTCCATAAGGACCGCGATATTTGCTGTTAGCGGATTGTCGAAAAATTCTTAAGAGAGCGTAACAATTTTCTCTGTTGCTTGAATTTGTCTCAGACATTTGGTCTCAGAGCTATCACTCACCTCAACCAAGTTAACGTGCGAAACAATGGGCAGCTGTGGCGTATGGTTCAGGAAAATATATTCAACCGCACAGAACCTCTATGCAAACTGATTTTGATTCAATTAAAAAGGGTTTTATCGCGTACCATAATTTATTAGCGCCTGTTGCGGCTCCCATTGACTACAGAGAATATTTATTCACTTAAAATCTAAGCTCGCTCTGGTTGATCAAGGTTGCTTCATTCGAACGCTGGTTCGTTAAGGTGTCCTTCCAGCATGCGTCTGGGTGCATTTGATTATCTTCATATTACATCTGCTCGACGAGCGTTGTAGGATTTGATTGTGATAACTTCGTGCTAAATGGAAAAATGTTTTGATTGAGGACCAGCTTCAACCGCACTGGCACTGGCACTGGCTACACACAAAGAGAAACAATTTGAATCCACACTCTAAAAAAGCCAAACTGACTCAAAAATGTAAACCTAATGCTTGTCGTATTCAGCGTTTAGATCAGCGATTTCAATCGTTTTGAAAAGACGTTGACGCCTTGTCCTGCGAGTCGGATATTCCAATTATTCTATATTCCATTAAAATTCATTAAGTCCCAACGAAGCCATCGAAAAATAATGTGAATGAAATTTTGTTTGGTTATGTTAGTCCTGTCCCATCACCCCAACCGAAACAAACTACAACCAATCTGAATAAATAGTTCTACAGTTGTACACTTGCAAAGGTGACTAATATGTGCAACGTGCACATTATCCTACACCTCACTTCACGCAATCATCCAAGCACTGTTAGGGTTCAACTTCTAAGAATATTCATTCTAATTGTTTACGTAATCATCTTTCTTTCTTGTTAACTTTGCACTTTATTACTGCCCTCTCCAGCAGGGCATTTGCATAAAGCAAGTTCCAACACCTCAGAGCTGTTGAAACCAAGTCCCCGTAAGTTCCCACTTACGTATTCAAAGCCCATGAAAAGTTGTTGCTTATATCTTACCACCGTTCCAGTCAAGGTTCCCCATTGGACATGTTAAATTGAATTCAATATTGAGAATCAGGTAACATGCGACGATGGATGGAGAGCGATGGCAAGGAGGCGAATGTCTGAGTGAAACTTTTCAAAGTCCACAGCATGATGCATGTGTGCACAAGGTAAATCCATTTTCCTTGCAACATTCCCACACACAACCTCCGAAAGCCAATGTCGATGAATCTGACGATTCTAATGTCGTCGTCGTCTTTGGCGCTGTCCTCCGCTGAGGAGGGCGGGTAGCGGCATACCAAGGACTTTCTTCATCAGCGCAGAGGGCACGGAATGGCCCTCCTTTGATATTCGTAATTATATCGTGTGTTGAACGACAGTCACACACACGGTGCATGGAACGGTGGGAGATGCATATGTATGAATGTGCGGAGGACATCGGCAATAGCGAGCTGAAATTTTAATAGAACCGAGTGCACACCTACCACCGACACGGGCTGAGAATAAGACTGAAGCCAAAGCTGGAGCCAAAGCATGAAGCCCATCATCATCGTCGTCATCAAGGAGGAATCATATAGGCTCGCATTACATCGACTAGCTTGGTTTGACTGCTGCTCCTGTCGCTGGTAATGGCAGTGGAGAGGTGGTGATGCCAGCGTAGGGAGGAGCTGCAATTGCAATGTGTGGAAGAATGGAGCAACTATTTGATGAGGTTGACAAGGATTTAACTTAATTTCATTTGCACCGAAATTGGAAATAAGGAATTTCGAGTTTTGATCTTATTCCTCTGTCCCCTGCGTTGCACACGACTCTTGTTCCAGGTTCCGACGAGGTCATGCCCCGTACGCATGACTCGTACCCAGTTCATGTACAGCGCTGCGCCGTTGTGTAACATCCTTTGCGAGTGGGAAATTTTAATTTAATGACATTACAGGAGAGGCGAGGCGGAATGCCGAACGAAGAATGAATATGAATTGATAAAGTTTGATGTTGAAACAGACCGCTCGGTCCCGTGCCTAGATTCTGCCCGCCCGCCTTGTTCTGCCAAGAAACTTTTCATTAGTTTACGCAAGATTACACAATTAAAAACTTCAATGGATATTGGAACGTGTGACGTGAATGTATGGCTTGTCATTGGGTAATTACTTGGAACTATTGGCTTAGATGATATTTGGTTGCACGTTTACTCACATATGCGGGAATGTGTGAATTTGTGATGCAGATTCGACGGGATTGCATGAAGGAAAGAGCGAGTTACGTTAAGGCTGTGTAAATGATTGTTACCTTTCATTAACTAATTGAACACCGTTCAGTTTCGGGCAAACCAATGCGACAAAAATGTGTTAAATTGCACTAGAAGATGCACTATGATACATGATCCATTCACTTCCACTTAGCAAGAACTATGGCTTTTTGCAATCTCAAGTACAAATGAAGACCATGCTTATGTAGATGCTTATGCCTACATTTTCGTGAGCTATGGGATGGATCTAAAATCTTGCTTTTCTCACTTCGGTAGCAGGACTCACTTGTCACTTGCCCTAGAGTGAGCGATTCTCTTTTCCATAATGAGTCCTGATACACTCCAAGCTATGTTGGCATAGTCTCCAGTTCATCCTGCGACTTTGAGTAGCTAGCACGTCGCAGTCGGTACAATTAGGGGACTGCGAGTACCCGGTCAGCCTGAAACCGCCGAAGACACTATGGCTCCTGATGTCCAATTGCTCCACAGTTTACAATAATGTACGATAAATATAAGATAAATAGCTAGAAATTCAGTTTGAAATTAAATTAGAGTCCATACGTTGCGGCTAAAGCGACCAACCCCAATCTAGTATTTGACCAGTACAATTATCCTTTCCTTTTATACGAGACAGTTCGCTTCTTCGTTTCGTTCGATATCAGAGTGTCCTGTTTCTCAGCACATTCTTAAGTGTTCACCAAGGATGTAGTCCGCGCCATTCAGCTTTTTCGCGAGCATTGCAATTTGCTGGCGAGATGCCAGCAAAGATCCCTATGAATGCACAGGTCAAGTTGACATACAGCCACCTCGCGGCGCTCTCTGCATAGCCTATACTGCAACCGCTTAGAGGTATACCAATGTTTGCAGCGGCCCCTTGTCCAGGGGCTCAAGCCAGGACCCGGTTCTCCAGGTTCGGTTGTTTCGCGTGGGGCCAACTTCCTCACCTTGAAAAATAAGCTCTAGTTCAGAGACGGCAACAAGCTTCGGATGCGGATGCCCTACTGCTGATGACCATGGACAACGAAACAAGGACAACGATTTTCGGTTCTGCACGTGGAATGTGAGGTCTCTTAACAGACCACGTGCAGGAGATGAAAGTGCGGATCCCCTAGAAGCCTATACGGCTGACATCACCGCCGTCCAGGACGTGCGATGGGATGGGCCGGGCATAGAGAGGATGAAAAACTGCGATGCATATTACGGAGATTGCTACAAAGAGCGAAGCCAGCGCTTGTTTGGATGCGGTTTTGTTGTTGCAAGACTTAGGCACGAGCTTTAGATACATAAGCGAGCGCCTCACAACAATCCGCATCAAGGCAACATTCGGCAACATCAGCCTAATCTGCGCTTACGTCCCAACGGAGAGTAAAGACGACTTCTATGATCTCCTAGAAAGAACATACGATCAATGCCCCAGCTACGACACCAAAATCGTTCAAGGAGATGGGCAAGGAAAACGTGTTTGCTAGAGTCGTCGGAAAACATAGCCTACATGACAACACATATGCCTGTTGGACTTCGTAACGGGACGAAACCTTTCTGTAGCCAGCACTGGGTTCCCTCACCTCAACAACATCACCATATGCGGTTGTAAATGAGCTCCTCTACCTTGGCTATCAAGTTAATAGTACGAACAACATCAGTACCGAGAATAAATGCAGAATAACTATTGCCAACCGCTGTTTCTTTGGGCTCAAGGGGCAATTGAGTAGTAGTGCCCTCTCTCGAAAGACCAAGCTCACATTATATAAAACCTTGATCATCCCTGTCCTGCTCTATGGCGAGGAAGCCTGGACTATCTCAAGAGCGGATGAAGACGCACTCGGTCTTTTAGAGAGAAAAGTTCTGCATTCAATCTTTGTCCTGTTTGCATTGAAGGTTTTTGGAGAAGACTGTAGAGACTGTACGGGCTGTTCAGCGACATGCGTCTAGTCAGGCGTCTAAAGATTCACGTAGAGCGCACGGACAACACTGCTCCAGCCCGAAGAGTCTTCGACTCCGAACCAGGGGGACAACGCAATAGAGGTCGACCACGAAGCCGATGGCGCATTGAAGTGGAGAAGTATCTCAACCAACCTGGAGTGCGAAATTGGAGGCAAAACTGGAGGCTAAGGATCGTGCCAGCTGGAGAGGCTTTTTGGCTGAAGCCCAAGTTCACTCCGGACTGTAGCGCCATAAGAAGAAGAAGAAGAAGAAGAATGACCAAAGTGGTTATGCGAGTGCCAATTGAAATCAATTTTGTTGAGAAGCATACATTTTTTAGTCAATCATATTTTTGAGATTAATAGACCAAGCTAAATTCATATCTTGTGTTGTATGTTAAGTTATTTCATTGTTTTAAATTATTTATTGTATTAAATACACAAATATCTGATCAATCTCAACTAAATGATGATGTTCGAATTGAAAACCTTATAAAAGAGACAGAGAGAGAGACAACGAATATCGACTATGAATAGAATGCATACAAATATGACCGCAACGCACGCACCAGATTCTATAGCCTCGGGCCTTAAAAGTGACTCGAGGCACAGAAGAAATACCAATTCGGAAATAGGTTTCGGAAGAAAACGAGGCTAGTTTTAAACGATAGATTCGATTTTTACCAAATCTTAGGGCAACTATATTCAATTCCTGATCCACGCAAGCATTTCTTCGTTGTCTTTCATAGAGTTCTGAGGCGATTGTCAGTATCCTCAGGATTTTCTTCAAATGGTGTATTTAAAACGTCGGTTTGATGTTTCACTGTAGAATGACTGTGGTCAGCTCTCTGTGAAACATTATCAACTGGTGGAAGTATCGATGAATACTGAGCCATTTTGAACAAAGAAACCAGAAATGTGGAATTTTCAAAGGAGTAATATATAACAGTAGAGCTGTTTTGTGATTCGATTTCCGTCTTCCGTAAGATTATGCAGCGATTCCATCAAAATTCTATATTTTCTCTGAGAATCTGAATACTTTTATTTGTTGCTGTCTACCTCGTTTCACAAAGCAAGGGAATACGTGTTATGCATTTCCTTTTCAAAGCATTCTAACGATCTCTTTCATTGTTCCAAGAGTATTTCTGATCGCAGACACTTCAGTTACGACTGAGTTTGTGTGAACAGCAGTGAAGGAAATTTACCTGTTGATACTTGTCTTGTATTCGCTAAATTACTCCACTCCATTTTCTAACCATAATTGAGCAACTTTAATAGGCTTGACCAACCATTTTCGTTAAATCCTTCTTCTTCTTCTTTGGCTAACGCTACAGCCCGGGCTGGCCCTGGGTCTCAGTCAACATGCCTCTCTATCTAGCCCGGCCAGTTCTGCACGTTTAACTTATTCAGGTCCCCTTCTAGCTGCATGCGCCACCGTAGGCGTGGTCCTCCTTTATCGCGTTGTTCCTTGGGGTTGGAGTCGAAGACTTTCCGGGCCGTAGCTTTGGTGCCCGTTCATTCGACGGGACCTAGCCATCTAAGACGAGAGATAGGAAATCATTTGATTACATCGATGTCGCTGTACAGCTCGTCGTTTGGTCTCCTCCCCAAACACCATCCATACATAGGGGACAGAAAATTCAAGGAATCTTCTCTCGAAGCGGCCAAGAATATCCACGTCCGCTTTAGTTAGTATCCATGCTTCTGCGTCATACAGCAAGACTGGGACAACCAAGGTCTTATGCACGACTGAGAGATGGTTTTACTCCTCAGTGGCCTTCCGAGTGCGAAAATGCAGCTATAAGCCAGAGTGATTCTCCGTTTTCCTAGTAATCACTTCGGAGCCTAGGTAGACAAAGCCTTTCACTACTTTAAAGTTATGGCTGTCTATAATGACGTTTTGTCCAAGACGTCGATGTTGGTAGACAGCATACACTTTGTCTTACCCTCTTAAGCCCCATCTTGGCCGCTTCCTTCTCGATGCTCACAAGCTCCCAACTGGCAGCCTGTAGTGTTCTTTCGATGATGTGACCTGGCCATCGGCATATGCGAGCAGTTGCACAGATTGGTGGAAGATCGTGCCTCTAGTTTTACCGTCTGAGTTTCGCACGATCTTCTCGAGTCAAGAGAGTAGCATGGCAGTGCGTCGCCTGGTCTAAAGCTTTTTTTGACATCAATGGTCTCGGTACAATCCTTTCCGACCTTGACGGATCATCGGTCGTTATCCATCGTCATTCTGCAAAGACGGATGAGTTTTGCAGGGCTAGCAAAACTAGATAAGGCGCTTCATAGCTCGTCTCTATACATACTGTCATACGCGGCCTTAAAGTCGATGAATAGGTGTCAAATCACATGATTTTGGCGGCCAATTGACATCGCCACCACGTGAGATAACACGGCCATTGAATTTGTTTCGCAAAAGAGCCATTGATTCGTTAGCTGTGTGGCAAGTGGCACCGTCCTGTTGAAACCACATATCGTCCACATTCATATCTTCCAATTCGGTCCATAAGAAGTTCGCGAACACCATTCACAGTGACTGGCTGACCGGCCTCATTTTGGAAAAAATACGCCATTTCTTGCCACCATTCTGACCATTGACGACGCTTAAAATGGTCAAGAGGCTTAAGTTCTTGAGTCAATTGCACCTTGTTATCGTGTTAATGTAAGTCTTTATGCATAATGTTCATCAACGACGAGCGTTGGGCACGACGATGAGTTTAGGTTGACGGCTCCTCAGCCACACTATCGCGAACAGCAGCGTTATTTTCTGCAGTACGAGCTGTACAAGCATTCGCTGGTGTTTTCACATCTCCTACAGACCCGGTTCTTGCACGATTTTTCTGAATATTGCATATTGCTTATTTGGACGATTTGACCGAAAAAATCACGAAGTTCACGATATGCATTTTGATTTGAACACCCATTTTCATAATAAGCCTGAACATCTTTAACGCGTAGCTCGATTGTGTATCTTTCCATGGTTCAAATTGAGTCAGTTCGAAATTGAGAAATGTCCAATGTTTGTCTGTTATGGACTCTAAAATGTTAAGACATAGAACACTCATATCAACATGGCAGCTTTGTTCAGAATTCTGTGGACAAAGGCTTTGGTGCTTTTGTACTTCTTGCTTGTTTATCTTGATTTTTTTCTTAATACACGTAGTGACGCGTGCCGGTTACAGCTATTGTCGTCTTAATTTGTATAGAACCCTAAAGTCGCGGCAGTTAAGGTCGGAATTATCCCTAGCAAGTTCAAGTTTTCGTACCAGATTCCGTATACACGCCTACAACAGTTGCAGCAAACTCTACGTCACACTTGCTACTGTCGAAATACTCTTCTGCCTCCCTGTTCAATTGCACTGACAAGGTAGATATTCTTAAATTATGGAGAAAATCATCGGACATTAAGATGCAACAGCTACTTTGACGATAGTAAACTTGAACACAATTGGACCATTTCTTGACATTTTAAATTTTTAATCAGATGCTACCAAATCTGTATTTACAACCACCAACTGCGTCGCTCAAGTCTATCTCAATTTCATCATCTAATCTACACCATTCAACTTCCGCTGAAGGTGAGTGGGAGCCTAATAAATAGATTACATCACCGAACGCTCTTGACTCTTAAATGAGTACACCGTCATCTTCTAACTTGGCCTGCTATCACATTTCCATCTGCCTTTTGCCATCGTTCTTCCTTTCCACCGCCATCTCCTAACTATCTGCCTTAATTAGAGTGAAATTTGCTCCCGAGTGTCCTTAATCATGGACCTGCATTTTAGGAATAAAATTAGCAGCGATGTGCTGTGGCAGCTTCTCTCGCCCTTAGAGTGTGTGTGTGCGTGAATAGCTTCAACATGCCTCTGGACCTTGTTTCTAATTTACGTTGACTTCAAGATAAATTGAGATTTAACATTTCAAATACGCTATATGCGCCGTCACTTCCAAAGGAATTGCTATCTGTGTGTGCCTGCCCTACGACTACGTTTGCAGCCGTCTTCACTATTTACCCGTGAGTTTTGCCTGAGCCACGGCAGGGTTCGTGTTGACGGTGCACCACCTTCAATCGGGTTCAGGTAGGACAATTTTCCAGAGAAAAGGGAAAATTACACCGAGCAGAAGCAGTGTCTATCACTGCGATGACAGCGATATGAACAACGCCTAATGTACTCTTGCGGGCAGCAAGGATATCTTCATATGGAGTGTGGAGGGAAAATTAATTTCGCCATAGCCTGGTCTGTGGCATTGCGCGCTCCTTCGTTGCTGGCGCTTCTCATTATTATTCCATGGTTTGTCCTTAATTGCAGGAATTTCATTTAAACAATTAACATCTATTAGATCAGCGTGGAACAAGAAGGATACACCGACCCAACGTTGTGTTGGTATGGCGACTGAAGATAGCAAACGAATGCACTGGGTTTAGGGTGCACAGTGGTTTATATGGTTGTGGATGGGGTATGCTGGATTAGCATTGCTCTAAGCCTACGAGCGTATAGGTGAGATGGTCAAAAAAGGCAAACAGAAAAATAGAGAAGATGTGAGCTTCAAAATGCTGTGACTGCTGTATCTGGACGATCAAAGTATCAACCTCATATTGTTGCAAAACGAATGTGGCTGTTTGAAAACTTAGAAATAAATCAGAGTCACCTGAGTCTGCTAAACCTTTTTGGATACTTGTGTTTAGGTAAATTTAGAAAAATGGCACGGTAGTGGTTATAATGTGCAATGCGTGGTCGTACATCCAATCAGACATTTATTATGCTCGCTAGCTGGAAGTCAATAGAGCAAAGCTTGTTGGTTGGTGGGAATACGTGTCAAACCTCCGAAATGGTCTAGACTCTCATCGTTCCATGCATCAGTTATCTATTAATAGATCTTTTGTTTGCTTTTATTACAGAACACTGCCCTTTGGGAGAACAAGGAATATTATGTACGAAATCGTAAAACACCTTCACTCCACGAACCCAGCTTCGGCATCTCATGCAAGTAACCATCGCGAGCCAACCACCGTTCCTCTTCTTGTTTGTGTAAAGATTGCGGTATGTGTCTTTTTTCTTGAACACAGCTTCCAATGGGTCACTGGTTTGTGCAAATCATCTCAATGATCAATCCGAGGATGTTAACAACTTCACTGCCTTCTAGTCATGTACGATCTCCTAAAGAAAGATGTTGAAGAGTTCAGATCCGCGGCGATCGTTAGCTTAAATCATTTCATCGTTATCCACCAATGGATAAGAGATGGCGTAACTTGCATTATTCCATTGGAACATGCGCTGGAAAGCGACTGTCATTGTAAAAAGTTGTCAATGAAATAGTCGAAGCTTCAGATGGGCAATACTATTGTACATTCTCCATATGGCGCTACAGTCCGGGATGAACCTGGGCCTCAGCCAGAAAGCCTCTCTCTGACTTGGTTAAGGACCTTGTCCACTTGAGTGCGCCATGGGTTTCATGATCGTCCTCTATTGCGTTGTCCCACTGGTTAGAAGTCGAAGACGTTTCAAGCTAAATCATTGTCCATGCGTTCTACATGCCCTCGCCATTTAGGCGTTGAATCCGTAGACGCCTGGCTACACACTTGTCGTTGTACGTTCGTGGTTTCGGTGAGTTCGTTACCAACATTGATGGAGTAGTGGACTCCTGCACAACCTGACGAAATTCTCTTCTATCATTTTCCATTGCGTGGAGTGCAACATTCGACCTGACATTGATGTCATCTTAGCCGTTCAACAGTCTGCAAAATGATCTTTCCAGATTCTCCGTATCGGCTACGATTCTACTACGAGTTGTCCCTTTTCGTCCCAAAAGGGAACTGTCCGATAATTGTTTCCCCCGTTGAAAACACTTTCGGGCATTATTTTTGCCGTTCGCCGTTCCTAAATCGCGCGCCTCCCATGTTCTTTCTTCTTCTTTTTGAGAAGCCAGTGCTCTTCCCGTTTTTTTTAAGTTCATAGGGCTCACAAACCACAATCGTCCATCTATCCAGTGTCGCCTTGTATGATCCATGCTTCGTTGTTAACACCCGTTCTCGCCACTCGCTCTTCACCTTTGATTCGACACCGACAGATTCGTTTGTGATAGCCTTAGAATTGCCCAGTTAATTAGGTTAGGTTACGTTGTAGTGGCACAATTAGGCCAGAGTATGGCCGTTGTGATACCACGCGGGTTGACTCCTCCTAACATCGCAACCAGTTGGTTTTTGTGGTGAAGCTAGCCTATGCTGGCGCTGTTTAGCTCATTGAGGCTATTGGAAGCGCTGTGAGAGCTCTTCATCCATGCAACTTCTGCAGAAATCATTACATGGGACACCCATCCTGCTAGCATGAGTGCCAATTGCACATTGCTCGGTTATGACTCTCATGAGGGTCCTTAATGAGGGCTTGCTGAGTCTAAGTAAATTGAGTGACCATTTTAGGTTAAGTGATGGCCAGATTTCTTTTGTCTTCAGGCAGTTGGTGCCGTGTAGCCATTTGTCATTAGCGGTTTTTATTGTGTGGATCTTAAAACGATGGCGGGCTGTAACGATTGGCATGGAAGGTGGTACGCCTGATATTAATAGGCATGAGGTTGTACCACACCTGGCGAGTTCAGCGGCTTTGTAGTTTCCAGGTATGTCACAGTGTCCCGGTACCCACATGACGTGAATGTTAAAAACTTCAGTGATCTCGTTAAGAGATAGCCTGCAATTAAGGGATGTTTTTGAGTAAAACTTGACATTGTCCAGCAATAGTGATATCCCTTTTTGATATCACTTTGATTTTAAGCCATGACTCTTTAATCACTATGGCTTAAGCTATAGTAAAACGCTAGAGTGATCATGGAGCTTCAAAGAGATAGCATCTTGGAAATAGACACCCGCATCCGCCTCTTCGGCAGTCTGTGAAAATACTCAGAAGATCATCCAACGTCTGCCTATCAGACATATGGTCCGATCTGGAGGGAATGCAGTTAATTATATGTGGCGTATTTTATAGCCACTTTGTACAAAACACCAAGAGTAAACGATCTACAATAGCTAGATAGGAGATCAAGCAGACGTATAAGGCAATGGTAAGTGAATCAATACCGCTGGTTTAAAAAAATATTGATGCACATCATGAGCGCTTCTCGTTTGTTCTTTCTGGTCTCAGAAACCACAGCAAAGATAACTCATTTTTCTAAATTTCAAAGAGAGCTTCACGAAAAATCATCCAAGATGTTGTAAGAATCCACCCGGTGGCAGTAGTAGAGTCGGTAAATTTGCCACAACTGTGATTTAAAGGGTCTCATTGTGTTGAGTAAGATCTTATAGAACATCCATCTCGCTCACATAATGCGTTTCTAAATTTTATTTACTGCAAGTAGGAGCTTGTCACGCTAGATTTCGGTGTCGATTTGGGTTTCAGCCATAAGTTGGTTGATGTCTATCTCCTCCCATGTGCTCCATCGGTTTCGTGGGAGTCTTCTACTTTGTTGTTTCACTAGTTCGGAGTTTCAGGAGGTGATGTAAGTGATATTTATCTATTTAGGAAATTGCACTGAGCAGCTAAGTGAGACCCATATATGGTACACTTCGTGTCTTCGCGTCAAACCCATTCAATAGTGCTATAAAATCATATAGAGACTGCCAAAACAAGTTCGCTAAGACCATCACCATTTCACTATATGAGCGCATTAGGTCCATTTGTTTGCATCCAACGTTAAATGGAAGAAGTTCAGAAAGCCAGCACAACTTCAGATATTCAACGAAAATCGATTGTCTTAGTTGCTGTTTGACTCTCAATAGATATAAGCAACCTTGTTAACCTTTTCCGAAATGTCTATCTTTACTAAATTTTCTTACCTTGTCAGTGTTTATACTTAGTATAACAATTAATTGAAGAATGAAATGTCAAAAAAGGTTTTCTACAAAAACTTCCAAAATCAATTTTTATGACGAAACAAAACAAAAAAGTCAGTGTCTGTATCTGTCAGTGTTGCTTTAAAAATTGTAATTAGTGATTAGCGCGTCCGTAGAAATATTTCGCTGTAGCGCAAGAATCTAATCTATATATGTAGATCTTGTCTAGAAGCGTGTGTTGGTATAATTTCATCAAGTGGATTAAAGACAACGAATGGTTCAGACTGTTGATGTAACTTTAAAAAAAAATACTTTAAAGTGCGTACAGACCAGGCAATGATAGATTGTTTCTATTTGTTACGTCTCAACAGGTGCCGAAGTTACCAAAGTCCATATGAGCGAATATTATTGAACAATAATGTTCAAATTCCGTTCCATTTTTGACCCTCTTCGATTGATATGTCCACATTCTACATTCACATTCAATTCTTGGTAAACAAAACGAATTTTACCATTTGGCGGTGCCCCGTGGGTTGTAAGTATGTGCGTCGACTCCAACATCGACGTCCCAGGTTCGATTCCAGCGCTGAGCGACAAAAAATAATTTTCACGGCCCCACCTCTTTCGAGAGATCGATTTCCTGTCCTGTCTAGTTCCTTCCTAAACCTGGAACCAGTTGGTGCTGCTAATGAACCGATTTAGTTGGCCAATGCTGGCACTTTTTAGCTCGTTACGGCCGCTGAAGTATTAGGCTCCTAGGTGCAGGAACCTACGACTGGCAAGAGCACTACAGGAGCAGAGAAGATGATGAGTATTTTCTTCCTCCTCTTCATCCATGCAGCTTCTGCAAAAATCATTATATGGGGCACCCATCCTGTGAGCATGAGTGCCAATTACCCAGTGCCCAGTTATGATACCTGTGAGGGTTCTTAGTGAGGGCTTGCTGAGTCCAAATTGACTGAGTGAACTTTTTAGGTTAAGTGATGGCTTTATGATGGTTTTAAGGCAGGTGGTGCCTTCTAGCCATTTGTTATTAGTGGTTTTAGCAGTGTAGATTTTAAGAAGATGGTAAGCTGTAGCGATCGGCATAGAAGGCGGTACCCCTGCTTTCGATAGGGATGAGGTTGTACCACACCTAGCGAGTTTGTCGGCTTGCAGTTTCCTGGTATTTCCCGGCACCCACATGTTAAAATGCTCAGCCATCTCCTTAAGAGACAGCCTGCAATTAAGGGATGTTTTAGAGTCGAACATGACATTGTCCAAAGATTTTATGGCAGCCTGACTATCGGAACAGATGGTGATATCCCTTTTTAATATCACATTGTTTTTGAGCCAAGACAGCGCTTCTTTAATCGCTATGGTTTTTGCCTGAAAAACGCTACAGTGATCAGGGAGCTTCACGGAGATAGCAATGTTGAGGTCTTGAGAATAGACACCCGCACCCACCCCTTCTTTTGCCTTCGATCCATCTGTGAAAATACGCAGAGGATCTTCCAGCGTTTGCCTGTCAGACATCCAGTCCGATCTGAAAGGAATGCTGATTGAGAATTTCTTCTCGAAGATGGCCTGGGATAGTAGGCGGTCGGTGTCGCTAGGTAGGAAATTAAATTTTTTCCTTGAGAATGGTTGAGTGGCCAGTGTTAAGCTCGGACCACAATCGTAGTGTTTTGAGTCTCAGGGCTGTGCTTGCTGCTGCTTGTTTCCTGACGTGAGTCTGACGGAGTACTTCCCAGTGCCCCGCTGATACATAGGCAAGCCAGTCTTTGTACTCGGTTGAGTGCATTGCAGTTGATAGAATTGTTAAGTGCTGTCCACCAAACTGAAACTCCATACAGAAGTGTCGGTCTGACGATAGAGGTGTAAATAGAGTGAGCGATGCGTGGTTGTCGACCCCATTTGCATCCAACATCAATTGACCGCGGCGTTAATTGCACTTGAAATCACTTAATTATTTTCTGCGTCAAGTACAAATGTAGAGACCTAGACTACGCTTAAAGTGATTCGACCAGACCGAGGACATCATTCGAGACGATATTGTCCGAATAACCCCGAGGAGTCAAAAAGAGTACTCACCATCTAAAGCAATGCCAACTAAAGCGGTATAGCCATTTTAATGATGTGAATGTAGCTTAAAGAAAAAGCTAGAATCAATTCCATGTCTCAAAACTCCGTTGATGTATTTTTCAATTTATTTTTCGATCGCTCTTAGCTGGTCACCCTGTTGTACAGCTAAAGCCGATATTCAGCAAACAAAAGAAGGTTGATGGCAAGTTGATAATCAAGACAAAATGATCACCAATGATCAAGTGAATTCGCTTGAACAAATTTCGCTGCATTTTTACGCAGCAAAGAAAATAACCAAAAATATTCTGAGAACGGCCGACATAAGCGTAGGTTCCAGAATTCGACTTAGCTTAGGTTATCGGCTTACACCTGCAGCATATTCGACTTCTGAAAAAATCAGTTTGAATTTCTACTGAAATCGTACTAAAAAATCAAACACATGTAGGCCGCAAATAAATTACCTTCCGTATGCATGTCATATTCATTTACATATCCCAGATCAACTAACCTTCGAAAGGCACCCACATCTGCAACGCACCTGACATCAACTGAGGAACAGAGTGCTCGACACAGGCAAAAGCTCGCACACGCAGAGCGTACTTTTCCTCCATCCAAGCCAACCACCGGCCGCCACCACAACCCCCACCCTGCGTGTGGGGGGACAAGAAGCAAAAATTCGCGCACACTCTTCCACCCTAAAACGTGTCCTTGCTTTCCACAATCTCACACACATAAACAAAAGCTCCCACTTGCAGAGCAGGAACCAAGAACGAATGAATTTTCATTTCGTGCGTTTTCGAGCACTTTTTCTGATGCCGTCCTGTATAAGCCCACCGCAGCGATACTCGCAGAGAGAATTGTATCCTCCGCCACAGTTCACTGGTGGCTAGGCACTCTTTATAATTTTTTTTTATTATTTTCATTTCTCCGAGAAATAGTAAGAAAAAAACTCGGTGCGGTGAGAGCGAAGGACGTACGAGAAAAAAATGTGTCTCTCCTGTTACACTGTGCAGTGTACACACGTTTATCGGCTCTCTGCTGTTCCTCTCTCTTGGACTCTCATTCACACGGACGGGAACAAGAACATTTGGCAGGGCTGCCTCTGAGCCTCTGATGCTGCAATGCTATGATGATGAAGATGATTACATTAATATTGTACTTGTGGTAGAGTAGTGCTGGTATTAGTAGTAGTTGCGTTGTATTGCATCCTCTTTAACTCACATGTCATATCATCCTAAAATGAGATTGGTGCAGAGCAACCCTACCCTCCTTCATTCAACGAAAGCTACAAGGAAGTAAATAATTTCCTATCTTAGTAGTAAATAATTTTTTACCCAATACTTGTCGGGTATGTAGTGTGGTGGTGCTGTGCTCGCGTTTTTCAGTATATCCTTGCGATGCTGATGATGATACTTTTCATCCTTGCCAGTGTAACTCCGCCCCGTACGTCAGTTTTGTAGTGGTTCTGTTAAGTTTTCTTTTCGCATTTTTTTCTCGGTTGTTGTTTTGCGTAAAGGGCGCTTCGTGCTTATACCTACATCTCCGTTAATTTGTGCCGTAGCTGAATACCTTCATTTTTAGTTTGCATCTAGGTACAGTGCCTGGTGGAATACATTCGCGTATCCATACGCTCTCATTAAAAGATCAAAATGGGGAGCAGAAGATATCCGTGGAAGTAGGCGTTCTTTTGTTTCACGGAGAAAAAAAATTCGAATAATAACCTGAGCATTTGCTTTGATTCCTTTAAAGCAAATAAACAAAAGGTTACGTGTGTGTGTGTCCTGAAGATATACACTGCAGCATATCCTCTTACTTGACGTATGGCTCTGCAGGAAACAAATTTTCTCAATTTGCCTCCTGCCGCTGTGTTGAAATTTGAAACAAACAAATAGGAAAAAAATACACGCTCATCTATGTACCCTCGGTGTTATCCTGGCGGACGAGATGGAGGTAAATCCTTCATGCTATTGCAATTAATTATCGTCCTTTTTTTGTGTTATCCCGCTTCTTGACTACTTCCAGACCAGTACCTACCGATTGCCCGTTAGTCGCGCAGAAGTTACTGGTTTTGGTTTTCACACTCCACGCTCTTGATGTGATGTGTATGAATATCCTTCCACAGTCTAAGAGTTGTCCTTGGTAAAAAAAAAAATAAAAAAATGCACTGAAAAAACCTACATGCAGAGCCCAATTCAATTCTAATAAATGAACGTTATCGATTCACTAATGCTCTCCGCTCGACATGACAGACTATTGAGGTTGTTTTAGAGTTTTTCACCTCTCTTGGACTTTGCCTCGTCTGCACCGCCCGGGGTTATTGCATATCCTCTGGTCTTGTAGGTTTTTTTAAAGGATACAATTTTCTTGATGACTCTCTGTTGTGTTTTTATTTCACCATTTTCGTTGGTCATGTTGGTTCTCTTTTTTTACCGAGATGTTCTCAATCCATCATCGAACTTAATTAGTGATCGTTTTTTCTCTGCTCCATCTGCCTCCATCCTGTTTGTAATAAGTGAGTGCAGAGCGGATGCAGTTAAATAGAATTAGGGACTTATGTAGTGAATATTAAAAGTTGATGAGTTTGCAAGTGGATTGTGAAATGAATTCAAAGAAATAAAACGAAATTGCCTAGAATGATCAATTCGGAATGGAAGGAAATCGACCCCAGCTCTCGCATTGGCGATAGTCTCTCATTCGATAGCATCTGTCCCTTATGAAGATTGGTGTTTATGTAGGGAGGAGACTATGGCGGTTAAGGATTCACTTTAGCCTTAACCAGCAATTCGATTCATCAGCAGCTCGGTTGCCATGAGCTATAACCTCTAAACATCATACGTTTGATAACAACACAAGAATTTCTGTACCAATCGGGTAGAGTCCTTAAGTGTTTCAAGCCGAAATCCACGCCATTGGAAGCTGCACCAGACACAATCTTCTCAAAGGAATTAAAAGGGCTAGAAAGCAAATCTTTAAGGACAGCAGAGCAGCACTTAAGGCTTTATCAACCTACTGTACACCGAAACGGTTAAATGCTGCCCGCACAAACCCTAGCCAGGTACAGGAAAGTGGGGCTTAGCTGTGACCCCGGATATAGAGGGATTACAGGCAACGAATTCGCAAGTGAAGTTGCCAAACCGGACCTCGTTCACAAGTTCCGAATCGTACTATAATGACAACTGGACAGCAGCCGCAGCTCTGATTAACAAATGGGAAAACAAACTTCGTCTTCCATGAAAACAAAGCTTCACATAACATCCGGATCCAGCCATGCGTTGGTGCAAGGTGATTGACTGTAGCTACTCCTTAGAGTGAACGTCCCGTAACTGATACGAATTGAGGCAGTGCAACTAGTACCTCCTCGCTGTGATCACAGGTAGCAATCATTTCAGCACGGTCACATCTCTGCTAACAGGTTGGCCGAATGTATTTGGGCGGGAAAAAAAGGATAACTCCTTCAAAAAAGCCCCAAATCCAAGGTAATACAGAATACGAGGAATTTACGGTCGTTACTATGCGAACTAGGGCTGCCCTGGCGGGATCCCATTTCAAATAAGCTCATTTGAGTTAAACCGTCGTTCTGGCGCAAATAACACAAATGAATCGCGGCAGTCGTGAGAACATCAGTCGTTCACGGACCGTTGAACTGTGCAGAAGTGTTTCCATAAAAAAAGTCATCTGACATCATTTAAGACAGTGAAAGTGTAAAAGTGACGCGAGGATCCGCAACAAGCGCGTAGCCGGGAGCCTAGAGCACAGACCCGCAAACCAGCTGGTGCTGAGTTCGAAACTCAGTCCAAACACACTATTTTTTTTTTTCGGTTCGCGCTTTCCATCAAATGCATAGTGCATAGGAAAGAAGTGGTGTGCAAACCATGGAGGAGAAGGGGCAGTCCGCTCGCCTAGAAGCGGACTGCGAGAACCAACAACCGGCGGCTGAAGCATCACGCCACCAACCAACGGTGCCCGAAGAGGGTACTGCGAAGAGGAGGAGGAGAAAACAGACCTCCACCAGCTCAAAACGACGCTACATTAACACGTCAAACCAGCCAGAAGGGAAAGGGAGTGCAGCGTCTTCGTCTTCGTACGAGACCGATAGAGAAGACGATGCATATTCGTATATTTCGGAAGGGAGAGAGGGAAGATTCACGGTAAGCAGTAACAGCTTCGAATCGGTGCCCTCCGACTCCGAGGAAGAAATGGAAGCGATAATACGCTCCAAAGAAATGAGGATCGCTGATCTGAAGGAAGAGACACAGAAACTGCGTCAAGAAATCAGAAAGCTTCGTGAGAGTAACCTCGCAAGAAGAAAGATGGAAGAGGAAGAAATCGCAATAAAAACCAGGCAACAACAACAACAGTTGCCAGTACCGAGTCAGCTGCAAACACAAAAGCAGCAACAACAACATCCAGCAGCAGCAACACAAAAAATGCTGCAACCGCAATCAGCCGTTCTTCAGCAACTAAATAAAAAAACACAGCAACAACAGCAGAAGAAGATACAACAGACAGACGTCCAACAACTTCAGAAACCAGCAAAGCAACAGCAGAAGAAGCAGAAACATGCAACAATTGAACAACAACAGCACCCAGCAGCACACCAGCAACAACATGTACAGAAGAAGAAAGAAAAAGTGCCACCTATTAACTTGCACAAGGTTGATGTCATCCAGACTGCTCAGGTATGTAGGTCGGCCATAGGTAGTGGTAATTTTAGTATAAGGAAAAATAAAGGTTTCGAAAAATACTCCATAAAATGCAAGACAGTAGAGCAGCATAAAGCCCTAAGAACGTGTCTAAAGCGCTCGAAGACGGAGTTCTTTTCCTTTACACCAAAAGGAGAAAAACCCCAGTCAATATTATTGAAGATCGCCGCACCGCTAGAAGCGGATGAGATTTTCCAACTGCTCAAAGAGCAAGTGTGCGATGGTCGCGAGTTCGTCGGGGTCAAGCCCTTCACCACAGCTAAGGCAAGAAGAGAGGGACGGAAATTACCGTTCTTCATTGTACAGCTGTCTCCCAACAGCAAGCGAGATCAGCTAAATGAGATTGTTACTCTAGCTGACTACGATTGCTTCTGGGAAAGCATAAGAAGGCGCGACGGCATTATACAATGCGCTCGCTGCCAAAGGTTTGGGCACGCCGCGTCGAACTGCCAAATGCAGCCTCGATGCGTGAAGTGCAGTAAAAGCCACAAGGCGGAAGAATGCCCGCTGGGGAAAGAAGGAGTAACTGACAGAAGTCAGCTCAAGTGCGCACTCTGCGGGAACGCTGGGCACACCGCCAACTATCGGGGTTGCCCTAAGTTCCAGGAGCGGAAAACAAAAGCGGTTCTGCAGAAGCAGCCCCCAGTGAAAAATCCACTCGGGGCAGCCATACCCGTCACACCCGAAGTGACTTTCGCCCAAATGGCGTCTGTCAGGGGAGGCACGGAAAAGCAGCAACTACCAAAGGTAGCGCCGCAAACCTCAGTGCCAAGAGCACACGCTCCAACGCCTGATTGGAAATCCTCCATTGAAAGGCGTATGGAGTCGTTAGAGCAGCAGGTTGCCAAAATTCTGGCGCTCCTGCAGAACACAGCACGTCACCAGTCCTAATGGCTGCGCAGACGGGGAGTACTTTTAAGATCCTTGCAGTGAATGCAAATTCATTGATAGGGGTCCCCCGAAAAAATGAGCTCTATCGATTGTTGGACGATCAAAGCCCAGAGCTATTTCTGATTAGCGAAACTAAGCTAACCCGGAGAGGCATATTGGAGCACAGTAATTATAATGTTATCAGAAGAGACCGGCCCAACTCCAATGGTGGAGGCGGTGTTGCGATCTTCGTAAAAAATAACATTAAACACAAAGTAGTGTACAGTGGTGTAGTACGACGGTTCCAGGTGTTGGAGGCCTGCATCGTGTGCATTTCTCTCCGCAGTGGAAAGAAGCTGTATGCGGTGTCGGCGTACTCCTCCGGCTCCCTCAGTTCCAGTACAACTATTTCAGAGCTCGATTCACTCTTCCGATGTCTAAGTCTGGACTCGGAGGAGAACTATTTCATTTTGGCCGGGGACTTTAATGCCCGCCACGGTTATTGGGGAAACATGGTTTCCAACAACAGAGGGGACCAGCTCTATAGCTGGTTCTGCTTGCACAGTGTCGAGTATAGACTCGATTTAAAAGCTACCGAGATCGCATCCTTTCCCAGGAGCGGATCGTTCTTGGATCTCCTGCTATTTGACGCAAGACTGCAGCTGACAGACACAAACGCACAAACGGTAAACTGTCTGAATACTTTCGTGTATCTCAGTGACCATTGCGGACTCAGTGCCGAATTCAAGATCCCCAACGACATTGCGGAATTAGGAGAGTTTGTTCAAAAGCATACCTACAATTACAGTAGGGCGCGTTGGCCACGCTTCTCCCGACAAATGACTCGAGCACTCTCTTCGAATGCGCTCCACATTCCGTCCAATAGAAACTTGTCAAACGAAGAGATTGACATGTATCTAATTCAATTGGACGAGACAATAAAACGAACTATGGACAGTACGATACCACGGTATACACGCACGAACAATGAAAACGTGTACCGCAATGCGACAATTGACGCACTACACCAACAAAAAAGTAGACTCCTGTCAAGATTAAAAACCTTGTACAGGCGGTTTACTGACAGACGCAGCGAGGAAGTTAGGACACTGAAATCGCTCATTAAGAATGTACAGACGTTGATTGTGCAAAATTACAGAGTTTCTGTAAACACGTATTGGAACACTAAGATTCGGGCTGTTAGATCTAACAATCCGAGTATGTTCCCACAAATAAATAAATTCTTCCGAAAGAAAAATAGCGATCTTCCGTGTCTTAAGCTTCCCAGGACGACGGACAATGAACACATACTGACTACAGCGGGTATTGATCCCAATAACGCCGTACTCGACGATGACTTCTTTGTGGTCGAAGATCCGCAAGAAAAAGTTGAAGTACTAGGCGCAGTTTTCCAAGAAGTGTACAAGGTGAACGTGAGTGTTCGCCCGAACCACGACCTGGA
Organism: Eristalis arbustorum; assembly: GCA_916610145.1. Classification (NCBI taxonomy): domain Eukaryota; kingdom Metazoa; phylum Arthropoda; class Insecta; order Diptera; family Syrphidae; genus Eristalis; species Eristalis arbustorum. Next base: position 58,496,985 of record OU744317.1, on the reverse strand, counting down.
AAACAGCGTGCAAGCTAGCAACTCTCAACTTCGAGAAGAGCTGCAGCAATGGCGATCTGAGAACATCGGCTTTGTCCAGTTCAATGAAGAAAACATGGCAGACAATGTCATCGCCGACGAAGGGGTTCATCCCCCGTTCATTTCGAAGGCAGATCTTCAAGCGGTCTTCGAATCATTAAAGAAGAAAAAGTCGGTTGGAATCGACGGTATCTCGAACATTGTGTTAAGACATCTTCCGCTGGAAGTGGTCACTATGTACACAATCCTTTTTAACAATGCTCTGAATAATGCACATTATCCTGAGCATTGGAAAACTGCGATTGTACAACCCATATCCAAGCGAGGAAAAGATTCTTCGAATCCGTGCAACCTCCGGTCAATTAGTCTCCTTCCGAACATCAGCAAGGTATTCGAGAAGGTGATAAATAGAGCTCTGATCAACTGGACAGAGGACAAACATATAATTCCGGATAACCAATTCGGTTTCAGAGCGGGGCATGACACTATTCATGCCGCGTCGAAACTGGTGTCGGATATCCAATGGAACAAGAGCAAGAAACAATGCACGGGCGCCTGCTTGATTGACCTGGAGAAGGCCTTCGACACCGTATGGTTAGAAGGACTGTACTATAAGCTCAATCGGCTAGGCATTAGTAAACCACTGCTGTACCTACTGTATAACATGCTTACCGGTAGACGGTTCGTAGTCAAGAT